>CM031863.1:35373683-35547489 GCA_018697195.1 Certhia americana | reverse complement strand
CCCTTCTCCCTTCTCCCGCCCTTCTCCCTTCTCCCGCCCTTCTCCCTCCTGAGAGTTCCCCCTGGGTGAGCGGGAGCACCGGGCTGCCCTCAGGGCTGCCCTGCCCTGGGGCTCGGCTGTGCTTCAGCGTTCAGTTGGGTCACTGGCAGAGACAGGAGGGTTGTTGTACCTTATCTGGGGCGTGGAGGTGTTTTGGTTGTTGTTCTCAAGGGAAAAGTGAGGGGGGAGAGTCACTTCTCTATGATAACAGTGTTGTGGTTTCTGTACAGGTATCTGAGCTGTGCTTTGGCAGCGTTCGGCTTTTTAATTCCACGGAGTTGCTCAGAGCTTCTGTAAGGGGGTGAAGGTAATGTTAATGTAGTAAAGAAAGACAACGTATTTGAGGCACAAATAACTGTAGGAGTGTGTAATTAAATCATGGGAGTGCTCAAGACCGGGTTGGATGGGGCTTGGAGCAACCTGGGATAGTGGAACTCTTGAATATTTGATCATTTGAATATTAATCCTTAGTCCCTCCCCCCGGGGGAAGGGTTGTCAGAGACAGTGACTAAAATAAGGATGTGTCATTTAAGTAGTCTGGAAAGCAGACATAATTGAGAACATATGGCAAATGTTTTTATGTATTCCTTTCTTTGTTAGAAGCTTCTCAGGGAAGGCAGAGAAGAATTGACAATATTCCTAAGAAACTAGCTTGACAAAGAGCATCTTCCATCCCTGTGCACTTTCTCTCTGCTTTTTATTGGTGTTTGTTACAAAACTGGGTTTGCTGCAAGTTCAGAGCAGGTGTATTGTTTTAGTCTGGTGAATTGTCCAGCTTTTTTCTATTGCTAAATGACCTTCCTGTGTTCCTTTACAATTTTCTGGTTGTAAAGATTCTCAGGTTGTCTTAGGCTTTTGTCCCTAGTAACAGTTCCTTCTTGCTTCCCCAGAATTAAGAGGAATATGCTTTAATTTCCCCCTTGCCCAGCACCCAAGGAGTTTTTAGGTTTTGGGAGGCACAGAGCTCAAACTTTACCTCTTCCTTAATATAAGTAACCTTTATTTGAACATTTTGTGTACTGTATGATGTGAGCAGCTCACTGCATATCAACCAAGATTCAGAAATAAATCTAGACCAATTCAGAAACGAGCTTTTTGGGATTCCTTTAGGAATGTGCTGTAGAGTTCCTACCTTCTCTAGTAGCATGCAGTAGGTGAAAATAGGATAGTTAATTTAATGTGTGGTTTTGGGGTTTCTTTTGTCCTTTTGTATACCATGGAGCATCTTGAAACTTCTTTTAATTTTTATTAAGGCAGGAAGAGTGAAACCAGTAACTTTGAAGGGTTGCAGTGGAAGTGAGCTGTGTGGATTCCTTCTGAGGAGGAGGAGAGTGTGTTGGTGCCATGGAAGTGGAAAAGAGGAGCAAAAGGACCTGCTTCACTCAGACCTCCTGTTTGGGTGAAGATTTAGGTGAAGACTCGCAGCTGGAGTATCTCAGTGCTCACGAGGAGTATGAGGAGGATAAGAACAACTGGAGTGAGTTTTCCGAGCTGGGGGAGGTTGGAGAGGTGAAGGACGTGCCACTGACTGCTGCCAAGGTGCCACCCCAAATCGTGGCAGGGGAAGGAGAGTCTGGGAAGGGCCAAAGACCCACCCACGGTGTGGCAGTGGAGCCAGACATTCCTTTCATGCCACCCAGGGAGAAGGCCCGACTCTGCAAACATGCAGAGCCCTCCTATTTCAGCAACTGTGAAAAACCTGCAGTATGCACAGGTGGTACCAGCAGTGCTGACAGCACTGCAGAGGATGCTGAAACCCAGTTCCCAGTCCCTGAAGTCCCCCCTTGCAAGAATTCTGTTGCTGGCACAGAAGCTACAGATGAATCCTCTGGTGAGAGCCCCAGTGCTGTGAAGTTGGAGTATGCTGAAGCCCTGAGGAGTGTTCCTGATGTCTTTGCAGCTGTGCAGGCTGTGGAGGCTGGCTCTGATTCCAGAGAAGGCTTCCCAGTGAGCTGCAGCAGCAGTGCCCAGCTCTATCTCTGCTCCAGGGCAGTGAACACAGAGGTAACCATGATGAACAAAAGTCGACCTGTGGGGTGGCTGGGTCAGACCTCTGTGGATGCTGCCTCCAACACAGAATGGTCCTTCAGAGCTCAGAGCTCACACGTGCAGGTAACTGACACAAAACAAGAAGGGCCACCAAACCAGTTCGATAGAACTTCTTTTAATTTTAACTTGTCTGCCTGGATGTCAAATCTGTAACTTTTGACTTTTTTTTTTTTTTTTTTTAAACCTTTGTAAAAGCAGGAATCAAAAGATTATCTGTGTATCTGTGACTGGAAGACAGGCACTGACAGGTGAGTCAGGAGTTGTTCTTGGTTTTGGAATTTGAGATTCTTGATAAGAGATTTTTTCATGACTGAAAGGTTGTCTGTGGCTTGGCAAAACTGATGGTGTTAAAAGCTTGCTGGGCAGCCGTTTGTGCTGCAGGGACATGGACAGGTGAGAAGAGTGAGCTGAAGGCTTCCTGAAGTTGAACAAAAACCAAAGCAGCCTTGTTCTGCAGTTGCAGACCTCCAGAGATACCTTCCAACCTAAACTACTCCATGGCTGTGGAAACAAAGTAAGTGCGTTTGTGGATCCACAGCATTGCTAAGTTTCTTTTTTGTTCTTTGGATAGGAATTATGATGGTGGTTATTATTATTATTATTATTATTATTATTATTATTATTATTATTATTATTACTATTACTATTATTACTATTATTTTAAAGGCCAGAACATTCCAACAAGCACTATGGGAAGAAGAGTTCTGCATCAGGCTGCTGTCAGAACGTCCTGCAGAGAGCGGCTGAAGCAGAGCTGCAACTCCTGGCCATCCATTATGAGATGTGCTACCAGCACTGCTTGAAGGTTTATGAGCTGGCTTTGGAGGAAAACACCTATTTTGGGAGGCACGTGCTTTAATGTCCTTTAGAATAAAGTGAATATCTGGTTAGCAGGCAAAAATTGCTAAATGGTACTGAGAGGTTCTGTCTATAGCTTCTAGGAAGGTTTATAATTAGCTGTGTTGCCCAGAGGACCCCCAAGTCATATTTCCAGCTTTAATATATATATATATATATATATATAATTTTTTTTGTAGCATTCACAGTCCCAAAATTCTGATTTTTTTTTCCAGAAATAAAACTCAAGTGATGCACAATACAGTTGTTAATTCATGTTCTGGTATGATGTAGAGGACTCTTTATATCTTGTTAAATCAATTAAATGTCTACATTGATGTTGCTTTCTCACCTCTGTTTTAATAGATGTGAGGAAAAGACTGAGTTGTATTCATCTCTCCTGTTGGTTTTGAATGAGCTGGACAATAATTACAGCAGTATGAGAATGGAAATAAACATGGGCATACCTTTAAATGAACTTCCACCACTGTCAGTTGAGCTGAAGTTTTCCCCAGTCTCTTCCTTTTACATCCCCTCCAAGGTAATTTCTTCACTGTTTTATGTTTTTAATATGAATTCTTTTATACTTAAGATCATTACAGATAAATCTTTCTCCTTTTTTTTTGGCAGATTTTCAGAAAGAGTCTTTACTCTGAGTAAGTAGTTTCCATTTGTTGTTGTACTTTCTAAGTTAAATGAGGAATGAACCTATAATTTCTTTATTTCAGGATGTATCTTGTTGTTTCAGGCTGTTTAGTTGAATGATCAGTATTGCCCTGTGTATACAATGATTTTATTTTAAGGGCATTTTTCCTCTGTGGTGTTCTAGTATGCAAACCAGGGAGTGTCTTTACTATCTTTTGAGTAGATTTTCATTTTACAGGTCATTTTCCTGGTTCCCTGCTTTCACTACTAAAAATCTTTGTCTCTACTTATAATGGCATCTGTCTTAAAAACCAAGCAACAAGAAACCCCCCCCAAAAATCCCACACCACAAAAACCCAGGAAGACTTTGCTGCTAGCAGAGATAATATTAAGCATATAGATAATATTAAGAGATAATGTGAAGCTGTTTTGCTAAGATTATAATTCACATATGAAGAATGATAGAAAAATAACTTAATTTTTCAGGCAGGTACATGGTAGAACATGTTCAGGAACCACGTCCAGTGACTTTCTGTAAGTGGCGATGAAAACAAATTTGGCAGTAAGTTTTTACTCAATTGGGTAAACTGCTAGAGACTGAAATTTCCTGTTAAAGCGTGAGTGAAGTTAATCAAGAAAAAGTAAAGTTGTTTTGTTTTGTAAGTAATTAGCAAAAGTTGCACAGGTGTTTCAAGTTGTAAGGAATACATCTGAACATCACACAGAAAACTATTAAGATATAATGAAAAATATCTAGGATTTAATAAGTATGTTTATTTTACTGTGAGCTGGAAATATTTAAGTTACTGTAGAAGTTAAAATTGTTGTCCCATATTTTGTATGAAATTCTTGGATGTGTTTTAGTGATCTTTCAGGTGAAGGGAAAGCTGACTCTGAAGAACCAAAACGGCAAGAAAGGGGGATTTCTGTCAGTATGGTAGGGAATTCTTCACTCCTGGCTTTTGGAAATGGTAATGTTAAGAAGTATTTTCTCCTTTTAGGTACCTGCAGGTGTGATCAGAGTCTTCAGGGCTCTCAGCCTGGGATCCTCTGCTACTAATTGCAAATGCAGCTCATATGTTCACAGTTTTAATAGCCTTTTCAAAATAAAATAAGTGGGAGTTCTTGAGGATGATCAGCAGATTAACTTTTTAAAATTCACCCTTTTCATGGGCTGATAGTCTGAGAAATAACTTAAGATCAGGTGGGAGTGCTGTGATATAACGGAAACGTGTTTGTAGGACAAGTTGCAGACTGATGGTGACTCTGCTTCCCCTGAGACATGGGAAGAACAACCTAAAGAGCAGGCTCCAGAACATGGTGAGTGATCTGCTCCCAGTAAAATGAATCCTTTGTTTGATAGCTATGTTCTCAGAGGAGGAAAGAAACCCTGAGTAAAACATATATATATAACAACACAGCTGCCCTTTCTGTGATGGAATGTTTATATATCAGCTATCAAAATTTATTGATAAGTAATGATAGGTCTGTATTATTACTTACATCTTAGAAAACAAAATTTCTACTTAAATTAGAATTCCAAACTAGTAATGTCACCTCTTTGAAATGTAGTACCAAGAGATGTAACTAGCTGAAATCCTCTTCAGCACAGAAATTTGATACTCATTTATGTAGCATACCATGGTTTGAATTTTAACACTTGAATTTTATCCCAACTGCCAAGGCTGTGTAAAAAATGAGGAAGGGAGTGAGTATTGGTTTGATGCTAAGGAAGACTTGTCAGTGGCAGATATTTCAGTAATGTGCAGAGAAACGAAAAAGCAGCAAGGAAAACAAGACTCGATTGACTCAAGAGGTAAAGTCATGTGCTTTAAGCTGATAAAACAAATAATGGTGTTTATTGTTGGAGTGCTCTCTTCCTTCTCCAAGCATAAGTAAAGTTGGAAAAGATGCGAGCTGGGTTTTTCAGTTTTATTTTCTCATTTTCTAGCAGTGAATCCTTGCACTCAGCTGTTTTCATCTATCCGTGTTTTTCCTAGAAAACTTCACCTACAGTGCTTGAACTCAAATTAGTAAATGCCCAGCCAATCACATAGATGGAAATCTTTTCTTTATTTTTTTCTCCTCCTCCTTCTTTTTGTGCTTCCTTCCCATGCTGGACTCTTGAGAGTGAGATGCAAATGGTTTGTGTTTGGAGACTTGAGCCACAGTGAGGGTTAAAGTGAGAAGTCCCAGGGTGTTGGAGGCAGAGAGCTTGGGGGTACTCTGTAACAGTACCAGCCTTCAGCACTGGTACTGTTACATCAGAGCTGTGTTTCCTCTGCCTCCTAAAATCTCAGGGAACACTCAAGGAAAAGATGTTCCACAGACTGAACTTCTCAGGACACTCATTTTCTGCTAGAAGATACTCTTCTTTTCCTTACTTTCTTCTAAGGTTTTCTCTCTAGGCTTTCCAAAATCTACAGAGAAGATGTCAGCTCTAGAACAGTTGGTGACTCTTGGCTTTCTTACATTTATTTTTAGAAGTGAAGACAGTGGGGAGTGGGAGTGAACATTCTTCTGTTCATGTTGGTGGCCCAAAACCCTCAGTGCCTGAGGTAGGTCTGTTCTTGATTTGTAGAAGGAATTTCTTTCCTCTTCAAGGCTTCTCTCCTATTCCACATTTACTACCAAGTGCCCTGATCTGAAATCAGCTACTCAGAGTTGGCACATGCTTTACTTGGAGATAATCAAGAGGTAAGTAATTATTACTAACACTCCTTTGTGTGGCAGACTAAGAGCCTTAAATCTTCTTGTCCTGTAACATTTAATAGATAGAAAATTGTTTTAGGGTAGGAAAATGTGTTACATATTGGTAATTTGTGGCATGTGGCAGAAGAGTGAAAGCACCATTCTTTTGCTCCTGCATCGAACTATGACACTCCAGCTGTTTTTTCTTAATCTCAGGGCAGTTTGGCATTTACCCATTTGCACTAGATTTTTCATCTTGTAGCACTTTTTTTTTTTTTTTTAAAGTAAGTGTCATTTGGTTTTATACAGGAAAGATTTTGGGGTAATGGATGGGAAAGAAACTCTTGGATTTTCTAGCATAAATCTAAGAAATAACAAACCTCTTATGTACCAACAGAGTGTTTTGTATTGGCTCAGCTTGGTCCTTGGAGAGTAAAGGGCAAATCAGTAATTGCTGGTGTTGCTCTCATAAACCACACAGATTTGCTGTCTTTGGGGATTTCCCTTTAAACATGCTGGTCCTTTGGTGGAAGTGGTAGTTGGATCTAATTTTAAGTAACAGGAATAAGATGAGCTTTAAGGTGCCTTCCAGCCCAAACCAATCTGTGGGTCTAGGATTTTACATTTATTCATAGGAAAGAGGTGTTGGGTTACCTATACCACGCTTAACCCATGCATTTTTTTCCTTGTTTGGATGCAATTCTAGGATCCTGGGGAAAATACCCTGCAGAAAACATCCACTTGTTCCTCTGTTAAGCCAACCGATGTCTTTGTTTCTCCTTATGCACTGAACTTGAGCAGCTTTACTAAGTTAGTAAAGAGACTTCAAGAAAGGCATCCAGAGTTTAGCAGGTGAGGTGTTTGCATTGTAATCCTGATTTATAATGGAGCCGGTATCCACGGTAACTAGTTGCTAAATGCTTGGCACAAAATGCGATGTTACCAGTTATTTCTTTAATTCATTTAATTTAATTTATCTCCACAGAGATAAAATTGTGGAGGCTGTGCAGGAGGTGAGGAAGATCAACAAAGGTGTCCTGAGTGGCTTGGCCATCAGTTCTATTGAGGAGAAGACCTCTGCCATTCTGAGGCGATCGATGCGCTGTTCTCAGCAGGAGAAGCACTGAAAAAGGTGAATATTCCAGCCTGCAGGGGAATAAACCCATGTGAGTTTGGCTCTACAGCCTGATCAGATGAAATTTAGCCTAAAGCCCTGCAGGAGGTACCAGGGTGAATCCACTGCAGCGTTTTCTGAGGACTGGGAGCTGTAAAACAGGTTGCATTGTATGAAATTTGGTGTAGTGGTGGTTAATTACTGAACTGCTTTGTGGAGGGCACTGTCACAGAGCACACGGTACAAAGCTGACACCTAACGGCCAGGCCTTGTGTAGCCTCTCATAAAGAAACCCCAGCACTGGCTCAGTTCTGGATCAAAAAACACGGATGATTTCTGTCTGGTGTCCAGCTCTGGACTGCAAATCTGACAGAATCAGATTGTGTCTTGCAGTTTTTGCACACTGATCTCAGTGCCAAAGTGGTGTGGCACTGTGGGGAGCTGCAGCAAGCTGAATGTGCTGAAACCACATCCCAGAATTCCAGGGATGTGTCTGCCCATCCTTGTTTTGGTCTCCTACTCAGCTTGGTGCTCTGCTTGCTCTAGGTATCTCCTAGCAGTGGCACAACGAGGTTTCCTGCAAAAAGGAAGGAAAAGTCTTGTTATTAGTCTCCTGTCTGACTTTAACAGGACTGCAGATAGAGACAGAAACTCATCCCCAAAACATTAAAATCTTACGCTTGGAAGCATTTTCAGTTAGGAAGGTTTTAACAGCCTCAAAATATGTTGTGCTTCCCCTGTGGAGTGATTATTTGGTTTTTTGATGCGTGGGCTCTGCAGAACTAATTGTTCCTATTACAGATTTTTTTGGTGTTGATTTCTGTGGGAGATGATGACTGATAATTTTTATTTTCATTGTGAGGGGAGTGTGAAATGGCCAAGTCATTAGTAAATAATAGGGAGAAAAAGAATCCCCAATTTCCATAGTAAGGAACAAAAACTTAATACATTTAAGAGAAGGCAATTCTGCTTGCAGCTCACCTGTACTAACTCAGTCTCTTTGTTGCACTTTGTTCTAGATCCTGCTTTCAGCTGCTGCTGCAAAGAGCAGCCTTGTTTACTGTCAATAAAAGTTAAAATTTGTTCTTCAAATCAGTTGTGCTGTTTCCAGACCTCTTTTGCCCCTCTCCCTGTGGCAGAGCTGCTGTCAGAGCTGTGGCTTTGTGCTGTGACCTTGGTCCTGGTGCTGCAGGTGAGGCCTCAGCTTTTGTGTCTCCTGCTCTGTCAAACTGGAAGCAGTCCCAGGCTTTGCTCTCCCACATCATTACCAGCAGCTGTTGCTGCTTCTGTCCCCGGGCCTTGGCTCTGCGGGTATAATTAGGGGGTGATAACAGTGGGGAAGAAGTGGTTCTCTGGGCTGCGAGCTGTTCTGTTCCTCCTGGGAAAGCAGAAGTGTGTACGATATGAAAAACTCGAGTTAGCGGGCTCTGGTGTTCCTTCACATTCCCTTTTTTTATTCATCTCCCCTTGAAAGGGAGAGCTGACTTCGAGTGTGGGAAAAGCGATTAGTGGAGCAGTGACCTCGCTGCGGGCGGGGAGTCCTGCCCTGCTCCCCCCGGGGTATCCTGAGCCTGAGGCGCCCAGGCAGGCACAGCTCGGGAACGAGCTGCAGGTGGAGCTGCAGGAGCTCATGAACGATGTCACCTACACTCGAACGAAATATAAAGAGGAAACCACAAAACATTTCTCCTTAAAATCGCGTTCCCCTTAGAAACACTTAGAAAGGGGTAAGGCAGCATTTTTTAGCTAGGCAGGAATCCCCTCGGTGGCGTGGGAGCGGGGTTAAGGAAAGCGCGTGAGGGAGCAGGGCTACTCCCGCTTTCCTTCGGGACTGTTTGCTCCCTTTGCCGCGGTTCTGGGCTGCGAGGGGGAAAAGGCCCTAAGGGGAGAGCCTGGCCCCACCGCAGTGCGCCCAGGGCAGCGGTTCCCGCTGTTGCAGCCCGCGCTGCTGCCGGGGGAGCGGGGCCGGAGCCGGGCGGAGCCGCTCCCGCCACGGGCCCGCCCCTCTGGCAGCGCCGCGGGCACGGAGCCCGCCCGGCCCCGGGAGCGGAGCCGCTCCAGTCGCGGGGCCATGGCCCTGCTTCCGCGGCGCTTCCTCTGCTTCGTGCTGGGTAAGTGCGGCCGCCGCGACACAACTTCCCCGGAGCCACTGGGGCGGCGGGCGAGGCTCCCCAGGGTTTCCCCTGTGCTGGGCGCGCAGCCCCAGCCGCCTCCGCCGCGGTTTCACCGCTCCCCCTGAAACCCGGCGAGGCTCCAGCCTGGCTTCGCTGGCGGCACAGCGGTAGGGAGTCAAAAGGAGAAATGATTCCAGGGCGCTGGGACGCAGTAAAACATCGCGCCTGGCCTCAAGAGTAGTGAGGGGGTGATGCTGTGGGACACAGCCTGCTTTGTGGGGGATTCCCTGCTTTCTAGGTGGGATGGACCAAGGCGAGTTCTGCCTCCTGCCCGTGCCTTTTGTTGCAAATGTTTAATTACTGCCTTTGGAGTCTGTCGTCCCATTCCTGAGCCGCAGGGAAGGGGAGGCAGGCAGACGTGCCCCTTCCGAGAGCTGAGGTCGGGTGTTCTGGGGTTTAGATGGGCTTGCGGTTTGTGGTCGTTTCCATGGGATGCAGCGTGCCTCGGTTTCCTCGCTGCTCCTGGCATTTCAGTGCAACAGGTAGAGATTTGTGTCGTGCTTGTCACCTGCGTGCCCGTGGTGAGCAAAAAGCTCTGAGGGATGTTGGTGCTGTGCGAAAGTGTGTTTATGTAAGGTACTCCAAAGGGAAACTGCACGCCCTCATCCTAACGCTGATCTTCCACAAAATCAAAGTGCTCACTGAGGAAGCACAAATTCTTCCCTTCTTTCCTTTCCTTCCCCTGTGCTGAATAATGCATTGAGCCGTGCTGCTCATAATGTGCTTATCTGTGCCATGTAATTAACTATTTACTGCTTCTCAGCTGTGAAGGGCAGGAGGTGCCCTTGGACGAGGCACATTCCCTGCTGGGTTCCAGAGAAAGGTTGCACGTTCCTGGCTGCGGGACTCTGTGCAGGGAGCACTAACCTGCTAGCTAGGATTTTGCTCTGCTCTGCTTTCCCAGCCCCTGTCTCCTTTTCATGACTTTTCTTTCTCGGGGAGCTGTAACTTTTTAAAGTGCTCCAGGCTGCTCCTTCTCATCTCCAGTGGGCTCGGAAGCAGCAGGATGCTGCCTCCTCTGTGAACCAGGTGCCCCAATGGCAGCTGATCTTGGATGTGTTTTTCACTACGTCCTCCTCCTGGGATTTTTTATTTTGAGCACATTTAACAAAAAGACAAAACAAAAACACCCTTTTTACACCTTTCTGCTTTTACAGCCCTGCACACAGTCAGGGCTTTCCTGAAATTGCCAGTGGCAGCTGAGTGCCCAGAAATCACGGTGATTTGCAGTGATGCAGATGTTTTAAAGTGAGATTTTGATTTTTTCTTTTAATTTTAAAAAAGGGAAGAGTCTGAAAGAAAAACCTTTCTCCTAAAGCTCATGCTTTAAGTAACTTCACCACTGGCTGCAGTCCTTAAAAAGCAAGGGCAGTCAGGGAATCATCCATCCTAAAAACCCCAGCCTCATTCAGCAGGCCGGGGATTGAGCTGCACCCCAAGGTAACCACTTCCACTAAGGTAAAATGAGGCTTTTTCTGGGTTTTGGCTGCTGCTTCCTGCAGAGGCTGCTCTGGGAGGAGGGGATGAGCCAGGCTCTTGCTGTTACTGGGGAAGTGATGATTGTGTACATACACAGCTCTGTACTGTTACTTTGGAGTTTAAGGGCGGTGCTGGATTACTTTTGGGTGTAGATAACTATCTCTGTGAGAGGTAAGAGGCAATTGCAAATCAGGTTGGTAAAACGTTACTATCTTCTTGATTCCCTGCATCTTCTGTCTATGCTGTACAGCACTGTGTTTGCATAACCTACAGAAAATGATGCTTTCTTAAAAACAAAACTTCTGGGCACTGCTTATGACCTCTCTTGGAAAACAGGAATTAAGTCCTTTGTATCTTCTCTCTGCCCAAAGCACACTCGGTGATGCCTGCCACTGATTTCAGTTTGAGTGCTGCCTTTATAAAAAGCTAAAGCTCCCTTTAAAATCAAATTTAAGGCTTCTGCCTCTCTGAGAAAATCCTCCTCAATATTTAGAGACTGCCCTGTTAGAAATCCCTGACAATAAAATAAAACATTCCTCCTCCTTTTCAGAGCATCTCTGGCGTGAAAGAGGACTCAAAACTTCCTAATCATCAAAAGGAAAGTGTGTGGATAGGGACAACAAAATTGCCTCCACCCTGTAATTTCTTGTACTGCTCCCATACGTGCCATTTTCATGCAGAAATCAGTTGCATGTGGATTTGGTGGGCTGGCTGAAGGCTGGGTGATCTGGTCAGGAAGCCTCTTGGCTTTGAAAAATAGGATGGCATTTATTAACTCTGAATTATTAACATTGAAACGATGCTGAATTTAAGAGCTGTGAAGCACCTCCTGTTCCTGCTGACCTGGGAGGCTGCGAGTAATGAAAATACAAAATGCCACGACCTGGGCGGAATGAAATGAGAGACCTCATGATGGCTGAGAATGGGGTTGGCATCTTTCACATTTCCATAGGGCTGTAAGTCGACATTGGGGTTATGGCAGAGTTGAGGGAGGTCTTGGAAAGCCGTGGGTGGGAATCCGGAGTTACTGCTCTGCTCTGGCAAGTTTGTTCTGCCTCCCTGCCTGGATGCAGTGTCTGTCTGTGTCATTTTTGGGGAGAGGTTTGGGGCAGGTTTGAGCCCTTCCCTGCACAGACCCTGCACCAAGCAAGGGTAGAGAACACCCTTGGGCTGGATCGAGAGGAGCATTAAAAGCCCATTAGAGGGGAAATGCAGCATTTCAGCTCACTCAGATGGCTAAATGCCTCTTTCTCCTCTAAAATCCAGCCATGGCTGGGGTTTGGCCAGGTCAGTTCCTGCTGTGGGTGGGCGATTACCAGGGAATCTTCGTCCCTGTCTGCCGTTGTGCTGCCTGCAGAGCTGGCTGCTTTTAGTCATCAGATCCACTAATGAAGCTGCTTCATGGTTTCAGTCCCTTGTCTCTGTGCTTCCACAGCGTGAGCTTTTGGGGATCTGAAAACACATCCTGACACCTTGGAGAAGCACCCCAGTGGGGAGGCAGGCAGTAAGCAGCCTGGGTGAAAACCCCCTGAGACTGCAGCCAAGGGTGATCCCCCTGGGTTTTCCTGTGTCCTTGAGGGAAGGTTTGCTGGGAAAGCAGCAGCACTGGGTGTGGGTGAGTGGCAGAGAGGTGCAAAATCTCTGTGTGCTCGCTCTTCAGCTGGAAGGGAGGAAAGCCACACCAAGACGTCTCTGTTGAAAAGGAAAACAAATGATTCCGGTGATTCCCGGGCTGCTCACGTGGCTCAGCAGCAGATTTTAGTCTGGAAACTCAGTGTTGGAAGGATGTAGTGAAGTTGCTGTTGTGTGCAGCCCGTGATGGGTGCACCAACATGACACTGAGGTTATTTTGGTTTTCTCCCTAACAAATTTTTATATTTACTCACTACAAGCTTCTTCATGGGAAACCTGTTTTGATGAAGTGATTTTTTTATCTTGAAGATAATTCAATAAATTGTTTATTAGTCCCACGTAGCAGAAAATCTGTGTTTAACACACGTCGAAATCTGAACCAGCAGGATCACCGTGTGTTGTCTCCAAACCAATGCCAGGCACTTTTAACCTTGGTGTTGCTTTTCCCTGTTCTTATTTTAGCCTCAATCAACTGAAATAGCCGAAGGAAAAAATAATCCCCAGGGGTGGAAGGAGAGAACATTTGCCTTTAGCACATTCCTGAGATCTGGAGTGTGGTGGCTGCTCGTTTCTCCCTGGCTTTGTGCAACAGGCCCAGCCTGGCTTTGAGACCAGACCAATATCTGTGGCATCCAGTGCTTTGTTGATGTTTTAAAAATAACTCTAAACCCGTCTCTAATGCTGGATTGAGGTGTTGGGATGGCAGTCTTGGACTCCACAGTCCTCCCTAGGAAGGCAGGAGGGATGTAGCTGGTTCCCTTCGCGGGTGCACAGAATCCAGTGGAGATCCCTCCTTCCTTCCACCTTTTTGGAAGATTTGATGGTGGCCATGGCCAGAGATGATTTGAACTGGGGATGGGCAAAGTCAGGACTGTACAGGCATTGCCAGTGCCTGTCTAAAGCCTGTGGTTTTCCTCCATTAATTCAATCAAGAAGAAGTGTTTTCCAAAAGACCTCACTGTTCATCAAGGATATAATTATCTTTATAACTAACAGGTCATGGCAGACTTTTCCCTCCCCTGATGTGCAGTCAACCAGCAGTTGGATTTCAGCATGCCTGGCTTTTGATTTCTTTTCTCCTTCCTCCCTTCTGGGCTGCTTTTGATTTTATTTTACCTAATGGGTGCATTTTGGTGGTAAATAGAAGTATTTGTCATTCTGTCCTTGGCAGAATCAAGTCCAGGGACACTTAAGAGAAGTCTTGTTCCTGGAAATGTGCCAAGCCTCTGATGGATAACAAGGCCATACCATAATGTGTGCTAAGACAGGTGGGAAACTGGGGCAAGGAGAGGAAGATCCTCATCCAATTCTTTGGAGCAGCCTATTTCAGTGTATTTACTAGTTAACGGTATTTAAAACAATGCTTTATGGCAAAAAGTCAACCCCGTGTGACCCAGCCAAGCAGGACTGCCCTGGACTACGCATTACAAACCTTTATTTTGCATTTTCATTTTAATCCCATATCCTGCATCTTACAGGAGCTGTTACATGGAATCTTGTATGGTTTGGAATCACGTTAAAATATCTTTCCTTTGGGGATGGGTTAGCTGTTGTAGGTGCTTCATGAAATGCTGGACTTGAAAGAGGAATAGCACAGTGCAGTGGTACCTCAGAAAAGCCCCCAGACAGGCTTTGCTGTCAGGCAGCTGGCTCCTGCCTCAACTTCCAGCTAATAATTCCCTGGCAGTTATTTTTAGGCAGTTTATTTTGTGCCCTCTTACAATGCTTGGAGTAGCTATAGAATGGCAACAAAAACTCAAATATCCCCAACCCAGCAAAAAGTAAATGCCTACAAATCATCCAAGTACTAGCTTGAGGGATAAATCACTTCCTTCCTTTGCAGGCACAACAGGATGCCCAATTTCAAACCTGGGAGATCCTTTTGGGTTTCATGATGATGTTCAGCTGTATGCAAAATACCTCATTAATGCTGGCTGGGAAAAAAAGCAGCTTTTTCTTTATTTTGCTTAGTGTAATAAAAGCGAAGGGAATAACCATTCCAGGAGCAGGGATGAAGTCCCCCTTTGGTACACTGAGTTAGTAAATCAGATTAAAGGCCTTTAGGTTGTGGGTACACTTCCCCTTAGTATGAAAAAGTGGGATGGATCCCCAAGGGCTCCTCAGGCCCACCACCTCTTGTGCTGCATTCCCTAAGATGTGGAAACCTTTGCCCCCTTTGGAAGCTTTCCACACAGCCATGTCCCTGACAGGGCCCCGTCCCCAGCTTGGCTGAGCAGGGAGTGACTTTCTCTGCTGGCTGTGGATCCAGTGTTGGCTGTCTCCTGAGGCAGCAGAATGTACTTCAGCCGTGCCACCTCCCACCATGGGCTCTATCCTAACCCTGCCTCTTTGCATTTCAAGTTTTCCCCCTGCCATGAGACTTTTTCCCCCTCCTAGCGTGACTTCTCCCCCATCCCAGTTTCCTCGAGTCTTTTTGTGGCTTTGTGGCGGTGAAGCTGTGGGACAGGCAGAATTTGGGATGAGCTTTCCATCTGCAGCGCTCCCAGGGGAGCTCAGCAGGGCTCTGTCCCTGTGTCTGTGCTGTGCTTGGGCTGCTCTCTTCAAGCAGTAGCTGTGTGCTTGCTTTCTGCTGCTCCATCTGCAGACCCCTGGAGCAGAGGGCAGGCAGGGAGGGGGGATCCTCCTTCTCTTCTGCCAAGGGAGTGTTGGCAGCCTGTCCAAGACATCCCGGGATCAGCCTTCCCGGTGCTGGGAGATGGGCAGATCTCCTCCCAGCCCCTGCTCTGCCTCCAAAATCCTCGCTGTGCCAAGATTCAGCTGCGTGTTGGAAAGTCCCCAGTCCCTTTCACCACATAAAAGCCCCCAGATGCCATGAATTCCCTTTTAATTCACATCCTGAGTGGCTGTGTTGGAAGAGAGTCCTGCAGATTAAGGGACATGGCAGGGGAGGCAGACGCTGCCTGGTTTGGGGAGCTGAGGATGCTCCTGAAGCCTCTGTGAGTGGATTGGGAATGGGATGATCCCTCTCAGGGCTCTGTCTCCCCCATGATCATCTGCAGGGCTCCGTCTCCCCCATGATCATCTGCAGGGCTCCATCCCCTTCACCCATCTCCATTCCCAAGCTGCTGCCCAGCCCCTGGAGCTGCTGCTGGATCCCAGCCTCTGGCCTGAGCCGGCTGAGCAGGGAGGAGAGACTTGAAAAATCCCTTCCCTGAGCAAATCCCGGATGGAAATAGTCCTGCAGGGGCTGGGAGGTTTTGGCTGCCTGCGGGGACACAGCCCAGGCTGTCAGCGAGGGGAGCTGGGAGGAGATGGCTCCTGAGGAAGCCACCCTGCTGTCCCCACGCCCTGCTGTCCCCAGCCCCAACAGCTGCAGTTTTCTGCCCAAAAAAAGCGTTCCAGCTGAACACCAGCTTCGTTTTTTCCTGGTGAACCAAGGGCTGTTTGCAAGCTCTGAAGCTTCTGCTGAGCTGGTGGCTGCCAGAAGCAGACCCAGTGGAAGGTGTTTTTAGGCAGAAGGTACCAGATCCTTCTGCAGATGCTGGAAGAGCCAGTTTTTCCATTTTTGTGTTGTGGCTGCAAAGTGGGATGTTTTCCACGCTCATGTTCTGCCTCCTGCCCCATGCCCTCTCCCCACCCTCCTGTGAGTCTTTTATTCTGCAGCAAAGTCCAGACCACGAGGATTGTTCTCAATAAAACAGAAAACCCACCACCTTGAAGAGGAAAGGAAAACAGCCTGTTTCCATCTGGAGCTTGTTGAGAGCACTAATCATTTCACAGGGGAGGTCTGAGAATTTGGGAGAAGCCCAGGGGAAGGTACTGGGGTGTTTGTTCTCAGAGCCCAGAGCTTTGCTGGTACCACATGTGCCAGTGCCAGACCTGCTGTGAGTGCCACTTGGCAATTATCTGCCATATTTGGGATTCAGCTTTTGGATGAATATCTGCCTATTTTCTCTTTGCTATGAAGCTCTTTGCTATGAAGCCCTGAACAGTTTCCCCAAAAAATCCTGACAGTCCAGCCGGATGGTCTGGTGAATTCTGGTGTTGTTAAATAGTTTCATTGTTCACCCAGCACCCTCAGGGGTACTTGGAAATGCCTGAGAAACAAGAATATCCTATCCTGTGCTGTGCCAGTCTGAAATTCTCAAATCTGTTCTCAGGCTTCACTATCCTCCCTGCCTCTGCTTCCCTCTGGGGTTTGTTGGAACCCAGAATGCAGAGAATATTCCTCTGCATGTTTTGAAGGATTCAAACCCTCTGACAAACACCAGTTTTAAACTTCGACCATGGAAAGGGCTTCCTAGGCTCTGAGATGTAGCAGAACTTTCAAGAATGTAAATTAGATAGTAACATAATACGCAATTTATCACAGGGTGAGAATTTTAGATTTTGGGTTTGTTAGCATGGTAAGTAGATGAAGACAACATGGAGGATCCTTGTCATTTCCAGGCTTCTTCCTCCTTCTTTATCTACTCCATATTCTGCAGTGTTGGGGACACAGAACAATGGGTTAAAATTTGCCACAGTGTAGTATCATGTGAATAGAGATTTAGTTAGTTATTGGGAGAAAAAGAGAAATAATGTATGCCTTTGGTGATAACTGGGTGAATTATCTTTAAGAGAACCTTGATTCTGTGTGTTTGAGGCCTTTTGGTGTCTTTTCTCTGGCATGCCAGCCTGGTGTGAAGCTGATAAGAAAATAATAAGCAACCTGGAGAACGAGAATAACCAAGAGTCCAGTTTGTCTTCTTCTGAACAAGGACTTTTGAAAAGGCCTCCTTTATCAGGGGAGACACATGTGGGAGTGAAGAACTCCAACCGGGAGTTCTTGGTTGTAAATCCCAGCAAGACAATCCAAATCCTGGATTTCCTGGAACACTGCAGAGAAAGAAGCTGGAGACCAAGGAATTGTGCAGAGGGATACTGATGTGTAGTGCAGGATGTTTCTTGCAGAGAAAGCTCAGGGATTTTTGCTGGTGAACCATCACTGTGACGAATGTGTGGGCTCACAGAGGGGTGGTGTCCCCAAAGCTGTTTCTGGAGGGGTGGCCCCAAGCTCTTGGTCCAAGCTCCAGCTCTGAGAAGTGCAGCATAGGAAAGTACAGTTGTCTTCTCTCTTCCTGAAATTTTTCTAGCAATTCAAGACCAACACTGTTTTTTGCTGAAATAAATGTGTGACAGGCTTTTTGCAGCTAGCCCTCAGTAAGCTGAGTCCTGGTGGATATGCTTGCTGGGACTCTCCAGGACATCAATCCCAGGGCAATCATGAGGATCTGGGATGCCTGCAAGAGCCATCCCTCCAATCACCTCCTCACCACTGCTCTCCAGGTGTTTCCTGTGAGGAGGCAAACAAAGGGTCCTTAATATTGCATCTTTTAACAGGCAATCAGGGATGCTCTCAGCAGGGAAGGTTGTTCATCAACAATTCTTGTGATAGGAGAAGAGGGAATGGCTTCTCACTGCCAGAGGGCAGGGTTAGATGGAATATTGGGAAGGAATTTTTCTCTGTGAGGGTGGGGAGGCTCTGGCACAGGTTTCCCAGAGCAGCTGTGGCTGCCCCATCCCTGCAAGTGTCCAAGCCCAGGTTGGATGGGGCTTGGAGCCACCTGGGATAGTGGAAGGCACCCCTGCCCATGGCAGGGAGTGGAACTGGATGAACTTGGAAGGTCCTTTCTGATCCAAACCATTCCAGGATTCTGTGATTCTCCGTGTCTGTGTGGCACCTAAAGACCAAGCAGGGCTTTGGAGCTAGGCTGGCTCCAGTGGGATGCTCCCAGAGGAGCACAGCATTCCTGCAGCTCCCAATGCCATTTTTCCTGAGGGAATGGCAGTGATGGGGGCCCATGAGAGGGGTACTCTGTGGAGGCAGCTCAGCCTTGGTACAGTTGAGTTTTGGAGCTCAGTTATTCAGCAGCTCCTTGCAGCCTTCACAGATGGATGCTGCTGAGTACAGAGCCGTGACTGCTCCGAAGCTCAGTTACTTACAGCTCACTGCAGCTGACTTACACCATCTCCATCAGCAGGGCTGAGGGCAGAAGGAAAACCTTCTGGAATGAGAGCCAGGAGATACAAAAATACCTCCCTGCTTTTTTCCCCCTTGTGGTTACAAACCCTGAGGCTGGAGTCTGAAGTGGGGTTGGGGGAAAATCTGTGAAGCAGCAGGGATCCATGGGGTGAGATGGGGACCATGTGGAAACATGGCAGGAGCTTCTCACTTTCACCTCAAATTGTGCAGTTACAGCTAAAGTCAGTTCTCCTGGTCAGCTGGAAACAAAAGAGCTTTTTGGCCGTGCCCAGCTCCATCCTTGCAGCACTGCCACAACAAGGCCCTGCTGGGTCTCGCTCCTCTCGGGTGTGAAACAAAAGATCTCTTCACCACAGCCAATATCAAATGTCTTTGGAAAAGGTCACTGTCTGATTGGCTCTGGTTCCCCCAGCCCCTGGAGCAAAGGGATTTGCAGGGCCCACGTGTAGGTGTGGGAGATGTGGTGGGAGCAGGTCCTGGTGGGGCAGGCAGAGCTCCTGGGGAACACTGAGGAGCTGCCAGGGGGGGACAGCAAGGTGCTCACCTGCCTCTGAAGGACCTCCAGAACTGCATCTTCTGAGCTCCTGTAATTGGCAGAAAATCTCCCCAGGGTTTGGTTTTCACTTAGTTTGGGTTGGGTTTTTTTCCTTTTAATAGTAGGGCTGATTTTCATGCTGGCTACCAGCTCTCTGGTAAGTGGCTTGCAGCCAGGTTGTTGTTGCTTCCTCCCCATCATTTATTCAGTGTTTCTCATCTCTCCACTCAAGGTTAAGGTGTTTGCCTCCATATTCATTCTGCATAAGCAGCTGTGTGGTCATCAGGAAACATGTGGGCATCCCTAAGGATACTTGTGGTACAGCTTGTCTCTGGGCTCATCCCGAATCAGAGTGGGGAGGCAGAATGCAGCCTGGCTGTGCTTGCTTAACTTGGCTTCTCTCTCTCGTTGTACTGCATTGCTACTGAATTTCCTCAAGTGGTTTTGCCTTCCTTAGTTTCTCTCTGTGCTTTGCACAGTTCACTCATTCCTTCTGGCTCCATTTCCTTCTGTGCTCCTCGAGCCCCTTGGCTGCTCATCTATGTGCTCTTTAATCCGTTCTTCTCCCCTGCTCTCCCTTGTCCTTTTGCTGTGCTCTCCTGCTCTGCACCTGACACATTCCCCAGCAGCATTTTCTCTGTGAGCTGCTTGTCCAGAAAAGTGATGGCTGTGATATTTACAGGGCACTTGTCCTTCACAGTCCAGTGCACTACCTCACCCAGGGGTGACCCCTGGGGTGGCTCCTGAGCCTTCCTTGGACGCTGGTGCTTGCTCAGCCGTGTCACTCCTTCACTTGACTCATCCAGATTGGAAGGGATGGGAAGGGGAGAAAAGCCTCCTGGCCATCAATTATCCTGGAGCCTGCCTGGATTGAGATTTGCAGTCTGTAAATCATTTACATTTGCTTCTTGTAAAATTACTGCACCTTTCCTTCTTCATCCTCTTCTTCTTCATCTTCTTCGTCTTCTTCTTCTTCTTCTCTTGGTGCTTTGCTTCAGCATGTCAAACCCTCCCATTGGAGAGCAGGTAACCTGGCTGAGGTTATGCCCCTGGCTGGTATCAGCTAGGCAGAGCTTGAGATTTTGATAAACTCAGTTTTATTATTGTAACTGTGAGGGTATAATGCTCTTCAACTTCTCTTGGCTCAGTAACTCCCGTGGTTTTATCTCCAGTCAGGCCAAAGTGGCTGCTGCTGTCAGAGGCAGCATGGGAGCCCTGCACCCATCCAGGCACATCAGCCAAGGCTCTGGGGACCCTTCCCACCCACTGCCATAGAATGCTGACACCTAAGTGCTCTGAGGGTTTTAAAGGCTGCAGAGGTATGGTGTCCATGGCGATGTCCCTTGGCCACTAAATAAGCAGCTCAATTCTGTTGTGTTAAAAAAATCAGATAAAAATAAAGCACAGAGTTATTCACACATAGCAAAAAATAGATCTGGTATGTGGTCCCTGCCTGCAATGCACTCCAGGAGCAGCAAAGGCACTCACTGGCACTTTGGGACCAAGGGAAAGCTATTATCTATAGCCAGGCTCACTAAATCATTCCCCCAAAGGTTTTTTTCCCCTTCCCTTTGTAGCATCACTGTCCTTTCCCTTTCCCCTCACCAGCATCATAGCACAGAGTGTGCATGAGGCTGTAAGCAGCATGTTATTCCCTGTGTTTAAAGCGGTTGCAGGCACACATTCCCAGGAGGGAATTCAATGAGCACTGTGCAGCCAGGGATTTGATGGTTTTCCCTGTGTCTGTCCTTGTGCTCCAGTAGAGGTGGGTATTTACTCCCACGCGTGGCACATGCAGGTCATTTTTCAAGGGTCAACAGCAGGGTTCTCTTATTCCCCAGCTTCCCCCACACCCTTACTTGTTTTCTAAGCCCAGAACCTGGACCTTTGAAGTCCAGAGTCATTTCGGGCAATCAGCAGAGTATAAAACCCCGTCCTTACTAATTCATGAGTTACCCAGCATGTCTGGAATAACTGATTTGTCAGCGCCAGGCACTTGGGAGGGTGCAGGGCTGCAAGGAGGGAAACAAACCTGGGAGGAGGAGGAGGAGGAGGAGGTTTTGAAGGGCTGGGGTCGTTCTGGTGCGGGCTGTGCTTTGGCAGGTGCCCTCTGAGTAGGACAGGGGGCTGTGGTGGTGCTGTGAACCCCAAAAGAGCCTGACAGCCCTGGCCTGTCTTGCAGCTCAGCACTTCATCGCGGCCACGGCGTGCCAGGAGGCCGACTACGGCTGGATGATCCGGCACTACTGCCTGGAGCGCTTCCAGCTCAGCATGGAGGGCATCGGCCAGCGCCTCTGGTGCGACTGGGACGAGACCGTGGGGTAAGTGAGCTCCCGCTGCTCCTCCCTCCCATCCCGCTGCCATCTGGGATTCTGGCCTGGAGAGGTTTATTCCATGGGGGGAAGTGCCCTGATTGCACTCTGGCTGCTGCTGCTGCCCTGGGTCTGTCCTTGCGGGGTTTCTCCAGCCCGGCCACACGTGGAGGGCATGGAGGGGGGAGCAGTGGGTGTTGTCTGCCCAGACTTTGGTGAGGTTTTGTCTCCTGTGTGTGCTGGGAGAGGTGTGTTGGGAGCTGCTGGAACAGGCGGGCCTGCCTGGGGGTTGTTGATCACTGGCTGCAGCACTAGGGGTGTGTCACAGGGGTCAGCACTGCCCTGCCCGACCTCTGCGTTGGTAGTGGGGGTGATGGGACTGAGTGGAACCCCAGCACCTCAGATGACACCAAACTGGGAGGGGTGGGTGACACACCAGAGCGTTGTGCTGCTGCCCACAGGGACCTCAGCAAGCTGGGAACCTCCTGAAGTTCAGCAAGGGGAGGAACAGCCCCCTGCACCAGGACATTCTGGGGCTGCCTGGGGAGAAACCAGGAAGGGGTCTGGCAGTTCTGGTGGGCACCAGGTTGAATATGTGCCAGGAAAGTGTCCTGGTGGGAAAGCATGAGCAGAAACTGAGGGACAGGAGAACTTCTCTGGACACCAGGGAATGTGTTTTCACTGTGAGGGTGGCCTAACACTGGCACAGATCTCACAGGAGGACATAAAATCTCCATCTTTGGAGATACCGAGAAGACAGCTGAACATGATCACGAGCAACCCTGTTTGGACAAGGTAAAGTGGACCTCCAGAGGTCATCTCCAGCCTCGGCCATTCTGGGATTGAAGGGGTTTTCAAGGAGCCCAGCCTAAGCAGAATTTGGAAGTCAGGGTTGTGCTCCACTGCATACCAGTGGAGCTCCAGCAGGAGAAGACCATGGCTCTGCTGTGTGCTGGAAATCAATGGGTTAATGAAGAGGCAGATTGGGATTGCCATGACGGGGTCTCCTGGTGCCTCACAGATTGATGGATGTATTTTCCATGAGATTCTTCATTTTTTTCTCAGCACTCTGCTTCTCCAGTTCAAAACACCCTAACTTGGCATGCAAACCCTATAACCCACCAAGATGTCTTCAAACTCGCGCTGTGAGAAATACCCCAGACTGTCCCAGAGGAGCTGCTGGCTCAGCCCCTGCTTCCAGAAGTTGTGTGTTGATTTTTCCAAGCAACTAGAGGGAGAGGCTGGAATGGTATGGCAATGGCAGCTGCCTGCTAAGCCTCCTGTTTGTAATCAGTGTCAGGGAGTCAGCCATGATTTACGACTTGGGAGCAGCCAAGATGCAGCCTTGCTTCCCTGGTGGAATGCTTGGGAGCATTTGTGGGGGACAGAGAGGGTGGAAAGGGAACCCTGCTTAGTGCAGCCCCACCAGGGAGACTGGGGGTGTCACATATGGGGAATGCTCTGCAGGGGTTTGTTGGATTTTTCTGGGGAATTTCCTTCGGGTTTGGTTTTTATTGCAAACAGTTCTTTCTTTGGATTAGCTCTATCCTGTTTACAATCAGCAGAGCTGAATCTTTTGGTACCACCATGGTGTAAATCTGCTGAGATGGTTTTGACTGAAGTTGAAAGGCTGATCAGGGCTGGCTGTGTGTTGTCGTGAGGGCTCGAGAGAATCACCCCCCTCTTTCCCCCTTCAGCTGACTTTCATGTTGTGCCTTTCCATGGCCTTTCCCTGGGAAAATGAAACAGTGGAACAAAAATGAGCTCATGTGACACCAGTGGGAATGGGGGTCAGCTGGAAACAGGGAGCAGATGATGCTGTGTGCGATAAGTGTTTTGTGCAAAAAGTAAGAGGTTTTGTGAGATTTTTGTGATTTCCTGCTTCATGGCCCTTTCTTCTGGGTGGAATTAAAACATACACACGTCATGTGTTTCCATCTTTTGTTCAAAGGGCAGACTCCAAGATCTTGGAGGACTTTTCCAACCTTAATGATTCGATGATTCTTTTCTGTGATTCTAAACATACTATTGGGTTTTCCTTGCCCTTGATCCGTGGCAGAATGGAGGGGAAGAAAAGAGAGCTGAAAGACTGTGGGAGGTTTCTGGTTTTGAGAAGCCTCATCTGGTGCTCAGAAATGCCCAGGGAGAGCTGCTGCTGATGTTCCAGCTCTCACCATCTTTTGTCTCCTAAACAGCTTCAGCTAAACTCGTTACCCTTGAGACACTTGGAGGAAATGTTGATAAGCTTGCAGGGTTTAATTTGATTGCCCGAGTCCATTTGTTCCGTGCAAACACATGGCTCATGGTTATTTGAGAGATGACATTCCTCTGATCCTCTTGTGCCCTCAGGACACTGGAAAATCTGGGTAGAAATAGTTCAGTTACTGAAGTAAATCAGCTGCATGGATATGGGGTTGGGGTGAGCTCAACCCCTTGCTCCCTGGATGCGCGTGGGAATCACCATCTCCTTTCTTGGGGAGAGGAAAGATGTCCCAGCAGGAGTGGGCAGGGGTTGGCATAGCTGGCTGGTCACCCCTCTGGCTCTAGGGGAAGGATTTTGTCTTCCACCAGATGTGAGACAAAGAAAATAAAGAACCTAGAGCCTGTTCTCTCCAAATTTTCTCCAAGGCATTTTGATGCTGGAACCTATCTGAAACAAGGAGAAATGTTGGAGGCGTCGTGGTTTGAAAAGACAGGTGTCTGCTAAGGAAGGCAGGAGCCTCCCTTTAAATGGAAAATGTAAATCACCTCTGAATTATTATAATTTTGAAATTAAGGGGCTCTCAGGCAAAGATATGGGAATAGGAATAACAGTTCTTTATTAGGAGAACTAAAATAAAAATGCAGTAATTAAAAAAAAAAAAAAGCCACTGACAGAGTCAGAATACAACCTGTGGGTCAGTGTGTTGGTGGAAGTCCCATTAAATGGTGGCTGCAGTCCTCCTGGAGTGGCAGATGTGGCTCTGTGGAGTTTTCCTCTGAATGTCTAGTGGTGAGAGATAGGCCTGGCTTTCCTCTGGAAATCCAGTGAAAAGGCTGCCTTGGTGTTCCAAATCTTATGTCCAGGTAGAAATGCTTGTCTCCTCCCCCTGGCTGGAGCATTTCCCAGTGGGATGATGGAATTCTATCAGTGACACTCACTGGCCCATTAGCAGAAGATTTCTCCCTGGAGGGAGGCTGGGTTGTGGAAGGGATAAAGAAAACTGCCCCAGCTGGTTTTAACAGCTTCCATCAGTTTTTAACAGGTGATAGAACACACACTTGTGGTTACATCCTGCACTGCACCCCCAAGACAGGAGGTTTTGCCTCTATACTACCAGCAGCACCGTGTTTGGAGCTCTGATTTCCTGGATGGAGCATTTAGCAGGGAAATGCCCCTAAGCTCCATCATTTCCGGCTCAGTTGAGGATGGCACGATGGGAACACCTGGATAAATGAATTTTCTCAGCAGGGTCTGTAATCGTGGGTCACTGGTCCTACTTATAGGCAGCAGATGCTGCTCCCATCTCACCCTCAGAGGCATCAGCTGACCTCTTGCTCTGCTGCTCTTGCTGGGTTCTGATGTCGCCAAGGGGGCTCTCTGGAGCAGGAGCGTTGGGTGAGGTTGGGTTGGGCCGTGTGGACAAGGAACAACTCTCTGGGAAGGTTTGTCCAACCCCCTTGAGCTCTGTCGGCTTTCTTAGCATTGCTTATTTAGGGACAATGGGTGGATTTTGATACAAAAATTTTCCTGGTGGACTGAGGAACTTGTGTGAGCTGTTGCACACTTTGGCTGCCCTGGGGTTCAAAAGCCACACTGGAGCTGCTCTTTGGCTTCTTGGGCGTCGAGGGCTCCTCCACTCCTTGGTGGTGGCTGAGCTGCTTTGGCCAGGTGCTCAGTTGTGCCTGATGAATTATCCCAAAGATCAGCTTGGCTATTTTGATTTCAGCTCCAGCTCTGTCTGCGTGGGGGCTGAGCCAGGCGGATTAGCTGTGGTCTCTCTCCCTCGAGGCAGCTATTTCAGGGATGTGGAGGGGTCGGGCTGCCACTGCCCACCCACGGATGCGTCAGCAGGAGCTGATGACTTGGGGATATTTTTCCTGCTCGGTTTTGGCTGGAGGGCCGTGGCCCAGGAGTGGATTTGCAGGGTGGTTTGTGCACAGGGGGATGCTCACAGTGCCGAGCGCTGCCACAGCTGCGGGTGTCACTCCAGCCCAGCCAGGCATCTTCATCCCAAATATATCCACCCTGTGGCATTCCTGAAAATCCCCATGGAATGCTTTTCCCCCGGCCGCAGCGTCCTGTGGGAAGGAGCTCACCAGGGGGCTTGTGCTGCTCTGACAGCTGCAGCCAGGGATGGAGCTGCTCTCCCTGCCGTCAGCACGCTCACACTCTGTCTTCAGGTTATTTACCCATTATTTACAGAAAACAGATTGATCCATTCTCTTATTATCTCATTACCTACTTATTTATCTTCAGCTTGCCAGGTCCCTTCTGGATACCCCTTTAGCCTGGCTCCAAGCTCACCCTGCAGCCTTGCAGAGGAGGAAACCAATGTTTTCTTTCAATTTGCAAAGCAAAAGGGAAGCCTTGTGATGTTGTCTTTTTTCCCTGCTGAAGCAAGGAACTCAGGGAGGATAGGAAACACCAGGAAACTCACAGTGACAGAGAGAGCTGTCAATCCTGAGAACCCCAGTCCTAGTGCAGCACCTTTCACATCCAAGTGCTGTCAGGGGATAAATGCCAGAGCCAATTCCAGTCTTAAGAATAAATCATTTGGATTTATAGCAGTATAAGCACTCAGATGCCATCAAACCCTAAATTGTTCTTTGACTGCTTCCCACCAGTGGCCCAGCCCCATCCCCATCCTGCCTGTAGCCCTTCATCCCCATGCAGTCCATCCACAGCATCCTTTAAAGCCGAACCATTTCCATGGTGACAGGGAAGACAGTTCTAACTGAAGTTCACATTGGGTAGGAATAAATATTCCAAGCTTTTCACGGCCAGGTGGCTGTCTCCTGGCGGTGGTGGAATTGTTTGGGAAAACCTGCCCTCTTCCCAGTGCTGTCCTAGAGCAGCTGCTTATTTTTGTGGAGGAGGTGGTGTTTGGGAGATGGGGGCTTTCAGATGAGCTGTGGGCTTGTCTGAAAGCCAAAAGCTTGACTCCACATTTGCTACAGGCGGAATGGAGGCTTGGAACAAAGTTTATTATGGAGGCCCTCCTGTTGAGTCAGAGGATGAAGAAAGGACCCCTTAGCATCCTCAGTTTCCTGAAGGGGGTCTGGGTGTGCCTATAGCATAGGTAGTTATATATATTGCCCTATTTATTGAACAACAACATTGAAGCAAAGCTGTTAAAATGAGCAAACTAATTATTGAGTAGAGATTGATGTTACTCACATGGGTAGATTGTGATCTCCCCCTCTTCTCCATCCATCCCTGAGACCTTTCACCAATAGGGTAAGGTTAAAGCTGGTTTACCCCCACTTAGGCACTGCTCCAGCCCTCTCTCCAGAGTTCTGACTCTGTGACTGAGGATCATCCTTGCAGCCTCTGGGGCTTGGCTCAGCTTTCCCCTGCTGAGCCTGGTGGTCTGTGGGTGGGGACATGGTGTTCCAGGGCTGGGCTGTGGGGTGGTAAGAGTAGGGCAAAGCTGAGCAGGAACACAACAGCCCCCTTCCCTGAGGTGTTTCACCACCAGCCCAGGCTGACTCCCAGTGGGACCAGGCTGTCACAATAACGTAGCCCTGCTCTGAGGACAGAGAACCAGATGCTGTTTTGGAGATGAATGTGCACCACAGCTGTGACAGAGAAAAGCACACTCAGGCCCAGGCATCAGCACTGCTGCTCTCCAGAGGAATCCTGATCCCATCTGACAGGGCACGGTGAGCAGCCTGGATCTGAAGGTTAACCCTTCCCAGCCAGTGGATCCTGTTGGTATCCCACAGTGGTAGCTGGCATTGTGTCAGGAGAAGGTCCCCAGTGCCCTGTGACTGAGTGCATTTGGACTGGACAGGAGGTGATGGGGTCTCATGGAGACGTTTGGGGATCTGTGAGATAGAGGGAAGAACTTGCAACACTTGGCCACAGCTGAGAGCCCAGCTTTGCTTTTAGCTGAGATAGAAGTGTGATGGTTGAGAATGCTCTGTGTAAGCAAAGGGCAGGAGCTCAGCCGCCCTTGGTGTCACTTCTGCACTTGGACCTGTTCCTGAAAAGAGTTTGCTTTCCCTCTGGGATCCTCCCACTCACTCCCCACTGGGGCCTGTGGGGCCAGAGGGTGAGAGTGCCCGTGAGTGCTCCTGCTGAGGATGCCATCTAGAGCAGGGGGGCTTTAATGAAAACAGCAAAAATAAAAGCAACAAGAGACTTAGGGTGTGTTCAGCCCCCCCATAAGGATGGAGGGACCTCCCTCCACTCACAGCCCCAGGGCCACCTCCCTGTTCCCCCAGGCTGCCCGTGGGGCTGTGGCTGCCCAGCTCTTCTCCTCAGGTCCATCCTCATGTCCAGAGGCGGCTGAGTTCTGGAATGTCGCTGCTGCCTCCCTGGGAAGGGCACTGACACTTCATCCTTCATCTTTTCATTTGCTGGCACCCCTGGCCTTTGGTTCCTTGCATGTCTTCACATACAGTGATGGGAGTAGTGATTTATCCCCGTGGAAGTGCAGTTGGAACCAGCGAAGGACTAAGCCAGCTGCTCTATGACCGTTCAGCTTTAAAAATAGCTTTTATTCGCCTGTTAACACTTTCCCTCTGGTTCCTGAAGATGCTGCAGCTCCTGAGATCTCCTAAGGATGCTGATGAACGGGAAATGGTAATATAGCACATTGGGATGCTGAGCAGAAGCTGCTTTTAACAGCTGCAGGCCTCGTTAATTAAATCTCTGGCTGTGTGGGCACAGCCTGCCCCAAAACCCCAAACCCCAGCTGAGGAGCTGCACAGGGGCTGTGGAGAGTGGCTGGGAAGCTGCTTCTAAAATGTTTCTTCCCCCAGGGAGGTTTTTTAATTGGAGAACTGGGGTTTGCAAAGCTTTGCTTTGCTTCTCTATGATTAGACGTGACTAATTGGGTTTGGGGGGGGGGGGTGGTGGTGTTGTATCTGGGTTTTATGCACAGCCAGTTTTAAAGCAGGGAGGGTTTACCTGTCATTCCAGAGGATGATGGGATGGCCTGGCATAGGGACGGTGTCTCTGGCTCAGGGCTGTTCCTGGTATTCCAGGTTTTGGGGGTTTTTTTAAATGGGCAGATGGATTTGCTGGTCATACTGGGGTGGGATGGGTTGTGGGCCTGCCCAGCTGGTTTCCATGCAACCTCCTCAGTTTTAGGCAAATTAAAGGAGATTTTTTAAAGTAGATTCGTTGTACTTACTTCTGTCCCTCTTTGGACTGAACTCACACAAGCTGGAGGAAGGCCAGGTTGAGATGGGTATCCTGCAGGTCTGCTTAAAATTTGGGTCTGGCTCTGTATTTTCTGATAGCACCAGTTTGGCCAGGAAATTCTGTAAACATTAACACAAGCCAAACTAAAAACCTCCAAACTTGCTTCTTGTTATTCTTGTAAATACTATTTCTGTTTTCATTTCCTTCTGTAAATTAAACCACCACCACCACATCATTCCATAAGTGAAAACTGATGGCAACTTTTAAGTGCTCACCCACAGTCAAAAGCAAAGCAGCAAAACCTGGTGGGAATTTAAAATACCCTGTTACCTTTTTACCTCTCTAGCTATGAACTCAAAACCTCATGTATTTTTATAGGTTACATAAATCCTCAAAAACCCAGTCTATCTTTTTAGAGGGCCAGGTATATCTAGCTGTGAACTCAAAAAAACCAGCTAAAATATTTAAGAACTGAAATAATAGCTGTAGTATAATCTCAAGTGCACACCTCTGTAATATAAGTTGTAATATATACTATATTGTATTATACATATATAATACATTATATAGCCTTCATGTATATGTTGTTACTTATGTAATATATATTTTGTATTCTACGCACTGTGGGGAAGGTGTGCAGTCCTTCATTTTGCATGGGGGGGAAGGTGGCACGGCCTTGTGCAGGTGTCACCCCGTGTCGCTGTGTTTTTGCAGCACCTACGGGGAGCTGACGAACTGCACGGCGCTGATCGCCGAGAGGCTCGACTGCTACTGGCCCAACCGGCTGGTGGACGAGTTCTTCGTGTCCGTGCACAAACAATACTTCAGGAACTGCTCCCCGTCAGGCCGGGCGCTACACGACCCCCCGAACGGCGTGCTGTGTCCCTTCATCGTGCTGCCCGTCCTGGTCACCCTGCTGATGACAGCGCTCGTGGTGTGGAGGAGCAAGCGAAGCGAGGGCATCGTGTAGTGCCAGGCAGGGCCGGGCGGCTCTCCCTGCTGTTCGGGAAGGGCCAGAGGAGCTCCATGGAGTCCCAAGCCCCGGAGGCAGGGAAGGCACGGCCATGGCTCCTCCGTGTGCCCGGTGGTTTCCTTTAAAGGCCCTTTCCGCCGTGGGTGGGACAGGCAGCGGGGCACTCGGCACTGCCCGCTCTGCTTCCCCCCGGCACCCCCGGCCTCGTGTGCCGCACGGGAAAACTTTAAAGGGAAAAATAAAACCAACCCCACGGGAGTGTGGGGAGCTGAGGGCCTGCCAGTCCCGCAGTGCCAGCGCGGCATCAATACACGTGAGAACGGCGGGTCTGAGTGCGCCCAAACATCCTCGGCTTCCTCTCTTTGTCCTTTTTCGGGTTTCCCCCACGCGTGGAAAGGCATCTTCTCCCCCAGCACAAGGACGAGGCCTGCACGGGCTGGGTTTTGCCTGGCAGGTAGGGAACAACGTGGGGAAGTCGGCGGTGGGAGCGGGTGGCACAGGTGATACCCTGGGGCTAACGAGGAATAGGAATAAGGTGCTTTTCCTACCTAAATAAATACGTGAATAAACCAGGTGCCTGTCTCTGTGAAGGCTGAGGTCTAGCCTCCCCCTCAGTGTCCTCATTGTGTGATGCCAGAGACCCCCAGTAGTGCTGACCTGCACCCCATAAGCCCTGGGTGGGGCAGTGGGGTCCCTGGGGAGGTCCCTGGGTGTGGGTGGGCAGGTCGGAGGTGCAGGGAGACTGGGCAGCACCTGGGATGGAATGGAGACACCCAACCCTACCTTACCAGACCCCTTCAGTGCCTTGCTGGCTCAGGCAGGGGTTACCTGGGGATTCGTGATTCACATTTCCCCCCAGAAACCCAAAACCTAGTGGGACACCCAGCCCTCTGCCTGGCCCACTCAGCCCAGACCCCCCTCTAACCCCAACCAGGCTATGATTCTGGCAGAAGCATAGGTTAGCTGCACCTATACAAATACACATAAAAATACATAGAAACAACTATTTCTGTAAATACATAACCTCCCCCCACCTCCTTGCATTCAGGAAAAAATCAGTTTAGACTGTGAGGTGATGAGATCTAGGACACACCCCCTCCCCATTGTCCTAGATGAGCACAAACCAATGCTCAGAACTTCTTGTACAGTATTTAACAGTATCCAAACTTTATTATTCTGCTCATCTCCTCCAGGCAAGCAAAAATACAGGGAAGGGGTAAACAGGATTGTTCTGGGAGGCAGGGATGGCTTTGATGGCTGCAGCTCTGTGCTCACAGGGCTGCTGGTGCCTGGGCACAGCTTTCCCTGGCTCCCCTGAGCAGCACGCTGGCTTTGCTCTGCCCTGGGCACAGCAGCAGCAGCTTCCTGGCACGAGTGAGGAGCCATCCATGGTGACAGCCCAAGAAATGGGGACTGGGACCCCTCCTCCTGAAGGATGGAACCTGCTAACAGTACAGGGGTGCCTCTACAGCAAGAACTACTTTGTTACAGCAACCTGGTTGAGTTGTGGACTCAAGAACAAGAGAGTCCCTTCTAATGCTGTAAGCAAAATCCGGATGTTTTCCCCAACCTTCCTATTTCTGTGAGTGTTTTACTACTTACCTTTGCTGACATATCTGTTTTGACAGCAAAGGTCTCACTGCAGTTGCCTGCTTAAAATACTGGGTTGGTCCATGTTTCCTTGTGACTATTATCTGCAGGTGAGGCTCTCTCCTGCATGCCAATCCCTGTATTTCACCTCCCTGCTTTCCCAGGCCTCCAGCAACAGCTACAGGAGCTTGTGAAGCTGTAACAGAAAAGGCACAGGGAGAACTGAACACACAAGTTTCAAGCTTACAGTTTGCACCCCAGGTCTGCCGTGTTCGTGGTGGGGATTGTTTTAATTTCCTTCAGCATCTGCAGCAGAGGAACAGCAGGAAAGAATGAAGGGGGGATAAAACCCCAACAGTCAAGGCCCAAGTGTCACACACACACTTGCTCTGTGTGAAACCACACAAACATTTATTTCTCTGGTTTATAAAAGCTCAGCTGGGCTCCCTCATCTCCTCTGTGTGGCCCCAATGCTGGAGGATGCCCAGGGAGCTCTGGCACACAGACTGAAGCCACTCCTGAGGTACCTACGTGCTGCTCTCCTCTGCAGGCTCTCTGCCATCCAGCTCCTTACAGAAAAGGCAATGGCAGCATCACATCCTTCCACATCAAGAAAGCCAGGTGTGCACGAGTGGGGGGGAAATCTGTTGTGGTTCCAGCTGCGTCATTCCCTTTCAGTGCAGCAATCTGGAGAACACAATTAGATGCTCTCCAGGTAATGGTGCCTAGATTTACCTTCATCAGATCAAAGAGTGTCTGATGCTCCCTCACCACTATCCAGATTGGAAAGCCAAAGGCAGATTTCTTAAAAAGAATCTCCCTTTCATTAATTTTTTCACAGAAATATATAATATATATAATATATATATATATAATTTTACTAATACTAAACATGTACTTAAGTTACATATTAGCCTGTATTTCTTTTAACTACTTCACACAATGAGTAGAAACGACAACAAAAAATACTGTAGCCCAAACAGGGCCTGAAATTAACAATGTAAAAATTCCAAACTGTGACAAAAACATACTTACATTAAATAGCATTGAGAATTTCAATACCAGAAGTAGAATCTCATTTTGCACTTCCACTCTGGCAAGCTCTAAGCCTCAGCTGAGTGACTCTTAGAAAAGCTCGTATTGTTTCTGCTCATCAAAAGCAACAGTTTTGTGATGTGGTTCACAGGAGACCATTTATTGCCAACTTGAAGTGTTCTAAAAATGCCCCACCTTTTCTGCTTGGGTTGTTTGGGTTTGGTTTTTTTCCTTCCCCCCTCCAGATTAGGCAAGAGTTTAAAAAAAAAAAAAGTGTAATAACAATTTCAACAGTGATCTCTTTTAACTTCTCAAGCATATCTCATCAACAGGATATACAGTACAGTTCGGAAGAGTAAACATTTGTAAAAGGAAGCAGACAACTTTTTCAACCAACAGACACAATTTCTTGCTGTATTTATGCTGAACTCTCCTTTGAATAGGGACAGGTTATGAAGTTAGTTTTCTTCCTCAGTACAATATGGACACAGGACTGGTACACTCCGGGCTGGTTTGGCTGCTCTTGAAGTTAAGGACAACTCTGGAGTGGAGCCGTGGTCCTGCCATCCATCCCCCTTCATCATCTCGCATAGCGCTTAATGTAATCTTCAACTTTATTCCGAAAATCCTCCTAGAGGGAAGCACAGGCACAGTCACCCCGGGCACCGCAGGGATGGACTAGCATGGGAATGTGCTGCTGAATCCCAACACTGCCACTGGCAGGGTCAAGCTCCCAGCAAGGGAAAGGCCCACAGCTCTCCCCAAGAGCCTTGAATCCTTACAAAGAGAGCTCCAAAGGAATCTCCGCTGGGGAATGAAGTGGGAAAAGCATCTGCCATCACCACCAGCTGCCAACTTAGGTACACACAGACTACCTGCTATTCCATAACCTCTGTATCCAGAGAAAACCACACAGTTCTGGCAGTTAATGCTTATAAAGCACAGAGATGCTGAGCAAGAGGAATTCTGACATTGTGTGATCCCTTTGCAAGCCGGGATGCCAGGCAGATGCCACATTCCTGGCATGTTATTCCGAGCCTGAACCTTACAGCTTGGTATTAAGTATGTTCCACTCAAACACACTGAAGGGCCTGTACTCCAGAGTGCATTCTGCTGGATTTCCAGCTCCCATTTTTGTGTGCTGCTGGAATATAAAGCAGGAAAACCTGGGAAATTTATGTACTCACACCTGTTAAAAAATAAAGCAATTAAAATAACAATGCATGCAGTAGATGAGAAGGTTTTGAACCCTGTCCTGGTACACTGGAGCTGCCTGGAGAGCAGAGGCCATGGAAGCACTGAAATCCTTTGCCACAGCTCTGCTTTTACCAGGAAGGGCACAAAATCCCACTGCCATGACCTGCAGGATCACAACAAGGCACAGTCCTGCTTCAATGTCACTTGTCAGCTCCAGGTTTGCCAATACATCAAATCATACCTTTCAAATACATCCCAAGTGTTTTGGTACAGACTACCCAGGGCTGGGCATCACATCACACCAGGAAGGAGCACTGATAATGACCTTTTTGCCTCACTCAAGCTTGGAACACATCAGTATCTCCCTGGCTCCAACACTATGCTTCAAATACCCAAGATCAGCCCTCCTTATGATGGTTTGGTCCTGCTCCTGAGTTGTTCTACCAGTGAAAGGATAAAAGTTATCCCTTGGTTAAAATCCAAAAGGATGAAAGAAAAACCTTTTCAGCTGATCAAGTGCATCACAGATGTCCATAACTATGTGCTAAGTGCTTGGAATCTCAACAAAGTTTAAAACGAAGATTAAGGCCAGAAATATCCTATTACAAACAGGGCTGTAGAAATCCCACTCCTCCTTAGGAGCAGGCTGCCTGCTCTTCTGGGGGGAAAGATCAGCTATTTTGGTCCAGAGGTAGTAGTGTGTGTAGGGACTTTCTCACCCAGCACTCCCACTTCCACACTCATCCATCCAACTGTATGCTGTGTTAAACTAACACTACAATGCTTAATGCCATGTTCAGATGAAATACAGTCTGCAAATCCAGGCAATTTCAATCCCTAGCTGCAGGTTATGATAGCTGTGGTGGAAACTGAATTCAATGAGGGCTTCTTGCACATTGTTTCCCCCTGTGTTTCTCCCAAAAGGTGGATCACTACAAGGAGCTAAGCACAAGGCTGAGAAACACCCCTGGACAGGCACCTGCACCTTCCCTATGTGTACAATACCCAACAGCAGGGCAGCTCAGAACACCCTTGGGCTTTTCCCTCTGTCCTTTTTTGAGTTACTGCACAGGAAAATGGGCTCTCAACAGTGACTGAAGAAAAACAAGACCTCAGGAAGGAAGAAGGCTCCAGGAAGCCGTGCTGTCACTCAGCAGCCTGGGCTGAAGGACCTGATGGTGTTGGCAGGGATGCATTCACAGGGTCCTTGCTGTGTGTGAAGCTGGGTGGGAACAGGAGGGGCTCACCCCAGAGCTGCAATATTCCATCCTCACCTGCCATATGGCTCAGCACTTCCTGATTAACGGGGGGCACTTCTCTCTGGGCACAGCTGCTTATGTGCAACACTGAATAATCAGAAGCAAAAAATTCAGCAGAGCAAGACGTACCCTGCATTATAAAGAGGAACAGGCAAAATCCTGCTAGAAATGAGAAGGGAAAGAAGGATTCATAACATCCCTTCAAGGACATAAAATATCCCACAAAAAGTGTCCTCTGTATTTACACAAAGATGTTTTGTTTGTACAAAGAGGTTTAATAAATAACCCTTACATGAATAAATGTATATAAAATAAACAGGACGGGGCAATGATTTTAAAAGGATAGAGAGAAGGTTTGGATGAGGTGTTAGGATGGAATTCTTCCCTGTGAGGGAGGTGGGGCTCTGGCACAGGGTGCCCAGACAAGCTGTGGCTGCCCCATCCCTGGAAGTGTCCAAGGCCAGGTTGGACGAGGCTTGGAGCTACCTGGGATAGTGGAAGGTGTCCCTGCCTGTGGCAGGGGATGAAATGGGATGAGCTTTGGGGTCCCTTCCAAACCAAACCAGTCTGGGTTCTCTGATTACATTTAGGAGCACTTGGGAGAGAACCTATAGACCCTCAACCCCAGAAAAGAATTCCATTCTACCCTTTCTAAAAGCATGTAGAAAGACACACTCAAGAACTAGGCACTGTTTCAAAAATTGACATTTGACCTGATTTGGCAGCTCTGGGAGAGGAGACTTTATTTTTTCAACTGCTTATACTGCTCCAAGTTATGCTTATTAACTGCTTGTCTTTTACTAAGCTTTTAATCTGTAACCCAAAGAAGATCTGCTCAGTTATCCAAAGCAAACACAGTATGTCGGTGACAGCGACCAGAGAAGTCTGGAAAAATTCTGATGGAAACTTTCCCTTGGGAATCTTTTCTTATTTATTTAAAACAAATTATGTCTAAGGATTACCCAAAAATAAAATGAAAAGAATATGTATTTAAAAAAAAAAAAAAAAAAAAGCAGATTTAGCTCATTTATTATCCTTAAACATATCCACTACTGGTCATTCACACCCTGCACTATTTGGCCAATCACTGTAGGAAAATGTGCAGTTTAACACATCTGCCCCTTCACTGTGACTACAACCACCCAGATACTGTGACACACTTTCAAATCCACCTTCATAAATCCTTCCTTTAGATCCACAATCCTGAAAATTCAAATGGAAACAGAAAAAGATCACAGATCAATTGCTCCTGCCCTTCCCTCTTCTGTGCTAGTAATCATAATAGTAGTAACTATTTGTTTAAAGCAGCTTTATTTTAACAGAACATTATCTGAATCCAACCAATTTATTACCAAGGTTAAATTCCAAACAACTTCTGCTAGGACCTGACTTGTGATTCTGGAGTGATTAAGAAAGGGGACTTCTGTGCACCAGTAAAATGGCTGGCAAAATTCATTACTCAGCTCAGCCAAGGCTTTAGGATATAATAACCAGGTAGATATACTCATTAGCCTTATGAATTATATTGAAAGCCACCTTTTCTTTCTTTTCCCCCTTGCAGAAAATAGTAAGTATTCACACCCACCAACCCCCACACATCCCCTCCCATTTAAAAAGGAGCTGAATGAAACCTTTGAGTAGTACAGAAATCTGAAGTATGAGGTGTTTTTTTACAATTCGTGTTCTTGTCTTGCTCTTATTTCCCTCTCATTGTTTTATTTAGCTCAGTCTCTACATGATGTGAAGAGTTTTCTAAGCTCTGTAATTAAATTTTTGTTCTCTGAAGAAAGAGAAGAGTGGAGGGTGAAAAATCTATACAAAGGTATCTCCCACGAGCTCTCCTCTTAGCAGGTGCAGTCAAAGCCACATCAATTTTCATAGCCTGTGATCCCAACTTCAGATTTTAACATTCTCCTAGACACCAAGCAATTGTGATTTTGCAAAATGATGAAGAAATGTTAAACCAGCAGATTTCTTAGTAGCCAAGTTCTAAGAGGGGAAAAAAAGGTGAAATTTTTACTGCAGGGTAAAATACTCAAACAACTGACCAAAGCCAGAACACACCACTGCAGCTATTTGGAAACGAGCAGCATTGTGAGGAAGAAGAGAAACACTAAGGTTTGGATTGTTGTTTTTTTTATAAATATCTGCACACAGAGGTAGGTTATACAATTGGTGTGGGAAGCACTAACCCTGCCAGGACAGAGAAAAGCTAGGAAACTTGCAGAGACACAGCAATTCATTAAAACACTGAACACATTTGCACATTTGTTTGAGATTTCACATCTTAAGCAGGAACCATTTCCCTCATGCTTCCACTCGTTTTCTGCTGTCTGCCACTGGAGAAAGATAAAGGAAGAGAAGGACTTTCTGAAGTTCCTAGAAGAGGAACAGGCTATGCATTAGATAAATACACCTAAATCCTGCTTTTACAGAGGCAAGAGAATTGAGCCAGATGAAGAGAGCAAAGCAGCTTCCCAAAGAAAACTGGGAATCAAATGCAATGTGAGTCCAAATCCACCATGGGGCTGGACGGAGATGGAGGCCTGGAGAGTCCACTGGTGCCAAAGGACTTGGGATTTGCCCAGAGAGCTACAGACCTCTTACTACCATTTAAGATTTCACCTGGGCTGCTGTAAACATAGAAAAAACAGAAAACCTTCTGGGATTCGTAACACCCAGGCAGCAGAGACTGCTGGGTCCCTCCAGTCCTGACCCTGAGGTCAGGAGTCTCCTCTGCTCCTCCAAGACTGGCCCAGGCAGTGATCACCCTGCCAGCTGTGGGAAAGGGTTACACAAAAGCCCTTCAGGAAAATTACCTGAATTATTCCAGTTACTCTGAGCTGCCAACATACTTCCACCCATGAGGATGCCACTCATTCCCAAGAGAGGTTATGTCCTTGAGATCTGGGATCTTGATGACAAGCACAGAAGAAATGGGAGCTGCCTGGGTCTGGCCAGAGGGTTTTGCAAGTCATGCTGTGCTCACGGCAAATGATGGTCAAACTAACCTGACCAGGCAGGTGAGGCACGTGGGAACACAGCTCCAAGAGCTCAAGACTCCCTGTTGGCACTGAACAGCCCTGCCGTATGTTCCCTTTCAAAAGCCATGGATGTTGCTAAAGGATGCAAAGCAAAAGCTTTCCTTTTAAGCCCCTTAGCTGCCTAAAGCATCTAAAACAAAAGCTTTAAAACATCTGCATTTCTTCCACATTACCTCAGCAAATCAAACCATCTGCAAAAGCTTAATCAACTTTGCTGAACCTGAGAGAGGCTCCATCCATAATCAAAGTTTTATGGAAGATGGGTAATGGTTTCTATAAATACTTGCAGCATTAGAAAAGTAATGGTTTTCCTATTTACATCTGTTAGCTCAATTAGCAGCTGTGCTGTTGCTCGTTTGCACACGCCATTTAATGCACTTTGTGCTCGCTGGGAAAAGCTTTCAAAGGCTGTAACAAGGACACAGAACATGAAACAGGGAGGCAATCCAAGAAAAACCCCAGTGCAGCTCTGTAAATGCAGAAATACTGCAGAAAAACAAAGATGTATTCTACCATGGCTGCCACGGTTTCAGTGAGAACAACAAACACCAAACAGGGTGGTTGGGGGAGCAGAGGAAGTGAAGGATTTACTGCAATAAATATGGAGATAAATAAATGCAATGACTCACAGGGAGAATTGTTATGAAAAGATGTTTTTGGACGGGGATGGAACTGTTGTTCTTAATAAGCCATTAAGCTGTAATCAGAGAGTAATAAAAACCCCACAACAAAAATTAAAGAGCTTCCAAAAAAACCACATCAAGCTTGAAAGCCTTTTGGGGCTACATTCTTTTCCAGTGTGGTAAAAGCTTGGAAAGCTGAGGTTAGCCAAAGGTGAAGATATACTTTTGTTCTTCAGATACACCTTGTGGGTGCATGTAAATAGAAGAATTCTTTAGTGTTTCTCTAAAAGAAATCAGGGAAGAGATACTTGCTTCAGTAGCCAGGAATAAATATGAGTATCTTATTTCACCTGAAGAAGGTTAAAAAGCACTGTCACACTTTGATCACTGCAGTTTTGTACAATTATAAATAAAAAGTGGTGTTCTCACAAATGTTTGGAAATAGCCACTTTGCCATCAGGAAGAGAGATTTCAGGATGTCAAGGGCTGGTGCAGGGCCATCAGTTTAAACCAGGGGACGGGGTTAAATGGAAAACCTCACACTAGACCAAGGACAGAGACAGATCCCAGCCCGGAGGAAACTCCCCGACACACCAAGGATGAGACTTCACTAATTTAAACAACATTGACTGAAATATTCTACAGTGCAAACAACATAAAAAATTCGGTCCTGACAAAGCCAGCTTTGAAGCAAACATAGTGAGAGCCAGCTCTGGGTCAGCTCTGTTGATGCCCCTGTCTTGACCAGTACTGAAGAGCCCTTCTGCTCTCTACTATTTCCTAAGCTAAGAGCCATCAGAGGTTTTGACAAAGTCTGACACCCAACGGGTTGAAAGTGAAAACATTAATTTGCATCCTACATTCTTGGACCCAGACCAGAAATCAAAAGCCTGAGAAGTTCCTGGTTTTGAACCAGTATTTCTTTATTGTTTCTATGGGTATTGAAGCATTACTTCAAACTGTTTTCTAACACAGCCTTGGATCTCACAATAAACTCTTAGTAACTTCCCTTTTTTTCACTATGAAAGACTGTGACCTCACAAACTTCACATCAAAACTATTCCAAAATCGTGTGGAGGAGCTGAAAATGAGAAATCCAGTTTGCTGAAAACAACTAAAAATGGTAAGAGGTAATCCAAGAAGATTGTATGAAAAGCAGAGCAGAGTGCATGTGAGCAGAGCAGCTAGTGTGACAAAGTACACTATTTTACAATGAATTTTACAATGTCACTCTTTCTGTATGCCTTGAGAATTAATAATTCACAATGAAGAAGCAGTAGCTTCAAAGCCTTGACCTCAATTCCTTCTTCAGCAATTTTAACAGCATATATTGCTGCAATGGAGGGAGTAAGAGCCAGCAGCACTGAAAATGAAAAAAATCAGAGCTGCACAAAATCCCAAAAAAATTCATATACGCAGCAGTGTGCCTCCCACTAATTACTTCAAATGTGGCTAAATAGGGAAGAGGAAAAAAGACAACTGCAAGTAAAAATATACAGAGCTTGTGATCAGTAGGAAGCAATGGAACACCCTGTGGTGTTTGAATATCTCGTGGGGAGTTCTCTTTACCAAAATAAAGCCTCACTTAGCGTGCAAGAGTCTGGAGCCCCTACAGCCAGGGAACGTCTAGCACAGGCAAGCAAGGGAAGTCACAATTAGCATGCAAAGGCAGCAAAATCTGACTGCTGACAGATCTGCATCACTACTCCCCACACCCACCCAGCTTTTCCTTGGCACTTTTCACCACCTCAGCCTGACCAGCAGGCCAAAGCCTGGGGTCTGCTCCGAGCTGGATGTGCCCACCTGGAGCTTTCCTGGAGGCTCCCCCCCAGCCCAGCCTCTCTCTGCTGCTGCTGCCAGTTTTGGTGACAGCTACAGGAACTGGATGTAAAGACTGTGCTGTTCTGTCAAATCTGATGGAAATCTTCTATGTGAGTGTTCAAAAGCTCAAGGGATTGAGGGGGAGGCTGAGATGAGGGGACAGATGGATGGCATCACTGCATAAGCCTTATTCCTCTGCCAAAACAAACACTAAAAAGCAAAGCAATTGCCAAAGTGAAGCTCCAGGACAAACTGATTCAGGACAGACCAGGTAAAGAGGCAGTGGGGGAAATGAACCCACTGAAAGACTGAGCTCAGCGGGGCATGATCAGTGGCAGAGTGTCATTACCAGCCCCAGAAGTTCCTGCTAACCTCAGTGACTCTGTAAAATACCTCCTGGAAATGTCTCAAGGATGAAGTGCTGGAAAACCTACAGCTACAGAGCAAACACCCCCTCTGATGTGATTCAGAGTCATTTCACTTGGTTATGCTGAAACAAGAGAGAACAAAGAAATGTTTCTATCATATCCTTTAACTTGCATTACATTAAAACACAAGATTACTTTCATGCAACCTGACAGCTGCCTTGCCAAGTTTTCCAGAGGCTCCTTACTTTCCTCATTATCCATAATTTTATAGTTCTTCAAATTATTCTGCTGCTGTTACAGGACTATCAGACTGACAGACTCCAACTTTCATCAGAGAAGCGATAGAAAACAGAAATGCTTTAAGAAGTAACAGTGGCACTGGGTTGACACATCTCTCTACACCACAGTGATGCACCAAACACAAGAACATTTTGTTAAAAGGATAACTTTTAGTCTTGGGGTATGGAGGAGGAAAACAGGCTTGTCAACTCAGTATTTCCTTCACCCTCACCTCCACAGAAATTCTTCTGTTCTACACCTAATTGCTATTATCCTGTATTTCAGTATGTTCAAGAGCAAATTGTTTAGTTTATAATCTATGGAAGGATTCCCCTCCTTCCCCTACCCAATTACATTTCTACAGTCTAAGAAATTCTAATCAAAAATTTACTTTAAACCTCAAGTGCTCTGCAGTTCTGAATCTGTTCCCACTCACAACAACTGACTTTAATCACATTAAATTGATTGCTTCTAAGGAATCTAAGGCAAAAGCTTTCTTTTCCTTTTCACCTACTTTAGCAGCTGTCTGTACTATAATGCCTTGTTCAGGATATTACCCTCCTGATGACAACCTTTGCTTCTATTTTTGAAAAGATGGCCACAGACTTTAATCACACGTGAGAAAATTTCCTTTCAGCCCAGGAATTACAGCTGGGATTACCAGTAGAATACAGCAAACGTATCATGGATGAGTGGCCACTCATCCTAAGCTACTGCCAACCATGAAGAGCAACTCTCCCCTGAGCAGCACAAGGAGAATGGTTTCAAAAACCCTGGTGGAGCCTCTTTTTGTCAGTGTCAGGCAGTGCCAGAGGCTTCCCAGGAGAGGGTGGCTTATCCATCCAATTCTGACACTGTCAGCGACTCAGACCTTGGTCTTGCACTGAGCTCCTTGCCAAACATTCTTTACTCTCTTTATCGCAAGCCTGAAGGGTTGAAGTTTCCAAGATGTAACACAGAAAAGCTCTGGGATGAGAGTCTCAGCTGTGACTGCAGCCAGTGCAGCCCAGTGCTGATTTAAGCCACAGGCCAATCACAGTTCTGACAACCAGAAAAAGGATTTATTTTGCAGGCAGATTAAAAAAGAAGAAAAAAGTAGAATGTCAAGATTAAAAAACTGGTTGCTTCTTCCCTTGCGCATTTTAGCTTATCTGGGGAACAGGAACCTTTGGCACCTGCAAGTACAAAGGGCAGCACAGCAGAGAAAAGTGGCCTGCATTTGCTCCTTCAGAAGTGATCCTGTCAGAGCAGCGATAAAACAGGTGACAGAGGTTGTCTGTGTAGGAACACTACAGCAAGGCTGAGACATGCAAGGAAAGGATAAGGAAGAGAATGCAATTTAAATGTCAGGCTGTTAATCCAGGACTAAGATGATCCAAATGAATGCCCAACCTCCCACTGCTCCATTGTCCTACCCGGGGTGAATCATTTCCCTCTCCACAGCAATCCAATTCTCATCAGCAAAGTACCAAGCACCACAACAGCTCTCCATCATTTAAATTTAGTCTGGTTGGCCAGCACTGCAATTTGTGGACATCAGATCCTATTCTAGTCATACAAAAATAAGTGTAAAGCCTACAAATTCTAGAGTAAACCAACATTAACCACTTCATGATACTGAGAATAGAACAGCCACCTATTTTTGTTTAAACCTGTTTTTCAGTTTGTAACAAAAGGTAACAAAATGAAATCACTTACAGTGACTACTGAACATTGTAAGGAAAATCAAGACAAGGTGAAAGGCTCTGTGTGCCTGTAGCCAGTGAAGAAAAAAACCCTAGATTTGCAGTGGTAAAACATTAATTTTTATTCCTGATGACACAAGTAAGAACCTTAAACCAAAGGATCATCTTTTTTGCCACCTGTTAAATCTTTCAGTGTTACCTACCTATTTAAACTTTGCTGTCAGACATCTGTGAATTTTCAGAGAATGAGAGAAACAATATTCCCATTTGCCCAGAACTGGTTTACTCTCTCCCCTATTAAATGAAATCCCCATTTCTTTTTCCAGAGGGATTTCAGCCCAGGGGTTCATATGCTCAATGCTACTGAAGAATCCAAAGCAGCTGTTGTTTTCTGCACCAAGCACTGGAAGGGCTGGGGAAGTTAAAAGGGATGGTTTTGAGTTGAGGGTTATGTTACTACCTCAGAGCAGGGTTAGATGGTGCAGGAATGCAAGAAACCCAGCTCCCTGAGCTCACATTTCACTGCTGGGGAGCACACACCCCAACAGGCTCTTCTAGCCAGCAGCACCATTAAAATTTGTTTCTGTTGACACAGCCAAACAAAACACAGTAAAAGCAACTGTCCAATCCTCCAGGATAAAATCTCTGTAATCCTGGCACACAGAGTGCCTGACCATGAGCTGACACGGTAGAGAGCTCTACCTAATCAGAGGAGGAGCCATGTCATAACCCACTATCCTTACAATACTCCAAGATGAGGAAACCCAGGGGGATGCTTGATTAAAGGGCTCTGAATAAACAGGGCTGTTAAACGGCTCCTGCAGAACTTGTAGAAAGTCAGATTTTTTTCCCCACTGTTAAGACACAGTACAGAATCTGCTGAAATTCATGTGGCTGCCCATCCCTGGAAGTGTTCAAGGCCAGGCTGGACAGGGCTTGGAGCAACCTGGGATAGAGGAAGGTGTCCCTGCCGTGGCAGGGGGTGCAACTGCATGGTCTTGAGGGTTCCTTCCAAGCCACACCACCCCGTGACTCACATGGAAACTAATCTGGAGGTTACATGGTGAATGTTTTACTACTGAAATAAAGATCTTTCAAGACAGCAGGGAAAAAAAAATATTCTGGCTTCGTAGCTTTTGTTACTGAATTAGTCACACTCGAGACGAGGCAGGCAGGACACGATGACAAGCTGAAGTTTTCAGATAGGTTGCTTTCAAGTCTGCCAACACAGGACTGGAGTCCATTGGAAAAGCCCCAATCCCTGACAACACCTCACTTGGCAGTTGGAACCAATCCCCTTTTCTCCATCTCCAAATGAAGGCAGGGCTAACTCAGGCAGGACTTGAAGTCATAGTACAGTGCCAGAAAAAAATTCCAGAAAATTTTGTTTACTGCTGATTTCTCACTCCTTTATGCCGTGTTCAAAAGGTCACACTTATATACTTTGGATTTTTAACCCCTTAAAAATTCAGCTCAAATATTCAAACCTTATGAGCACCTCACACACCCAACCCCAACACATTGCTCCTCCAGCACCAGCTCTAACACAGTATTAATAATAATAAAATATTTTCAAAGACTACATTAAATTAAATTCAGGTAAGTGTTTTTGAAGTATTTTCTCTGTTCTAAAGCAAATTTTCCAGCTGCCTTGAGTAAGCACTAAACTTTTGATATTTGAGCTTAAAAAATGGTAACAGTAATTATCAGAACTCTTCATATATCACTGTCACTGCTTGAATACAGAACTTTATAGAGATATGTTTGGAAAAATTTCCAGCTGGCAGTGATGGGAAACCATTCGCAAGGATGAAAAGCCTGACAAAGAGAACTGGGCTAAAAATAATGCGTGAATTAATTAAATGAGCATTATTTCTTAAAAATTCCTTAGGGAAGGCATTGGAGAAAGCAGTTTGCCATTAAAAACCCTTGGAGTGCATTCCCTGGCTCTAATCCAATAAAGAAACATTCAGATAGAAACATGATATAAACTTGAGTCATAAAGAGCTGGTATTTGACTTCTGACCCACCCATATGCTTTGGAATATTTTGCAAAAGAAAAGCATTTCAACTGTTCTGTTTCTTCAAGGACCACTACCCATCGCAGAACCAAATTATCCACAATTATCTGGAAAATAAAATGCTTGTTTAGAGCTATTTCTAATGCTTTTTACCACAAATAACATCTCCTCTGAAATGCACAGTGACAGGATGCAGCATGCACAGGCCATGAAATTTTATTTATTATACTTTATTTAAAAATGTCTTTTAGAGAATCTTGGACAATCTTGGTGACTGCCATCCAAACAAGCTGTTTTGCACCCAAATCGGCCAACAATCACTACAGATCAGAGGATAGTATTTCTAATTCCCAGACAGATTTAAGCCTCAAGGAATTAAGCCAAAAAGAAAATGAAAAAAGCCCCAGAATTAAAGCAGTTTGGAGCTAAGGAAGTGGCTAAGGAAAAGATCTGATGTCTTCTGAACAGGAAAAATTCCTGCAAGAGCTGAATATTCAAATATGCCTGTGACACAAAAACAATAAAGATAGAGCAGGTACAACAGAGAAGCCTAAATTAATTACTTTAAACCAGAAGATCTGAGGAAGAAATACAGATAATGAGTATTTTTTCCCAAACTTCCAAGTTGAATTTTATTTTGTGTTAGTTTGCCTTCTTAGAGGATGCAACACACCTGTGCCACACTGGCATTTATAGCATGCTTTTCATTCAGGTACATCAAAGAGCATTTCAAACAGACTGATCTCCTGAGATAGGAAATTACATTAACATAAGAAAACTAACTTCAACATGATGAGATAAAGCAGAATCCAAATTTGAAGGCATTATTTAGTTTCAAATGCTTTTCTTCAGCAATACAGAAAAATGGAATTTGAGGGAAGGCTTAAATCTAAATTTAATTATGCCCTTATTATGTATCAGCACAGAAATAAAAAGCCAGGAGGATGAAAGTACAGCTGGTCATGACATTATTTTGGAAGAGTCTTTAGAAGGACCAGATCTGAAATGACACAGAGGCAGCGAGCTCTGGGACTCTTTAGCTGTCTAAAGGCACAAGGACAAAATTACTGCACATTTCAGCAGAGATAAAAGATCCCAGATCTGCCAGCTCCTGTATTTAGCACCCTGGGGAATAACTCAGAGAAGAAAGCACCAGGCTCTCAGATTGGTGTTTGATAAAACTTGAGCTGAGACATGAGGACAGCAATCCCCTTCCACTTTGAGATGTGCTTCCCAGGCCAGACCTACGTGTCTGATAAAAAAGCCAAACAAACCAACAAGGAGGAAAACACTCTTGGTGGAACAAGTTTTACAATTCCAACCTGCTGCTGGTTTCTGGTGGCTCCAGAACTGAGGAGGCTGTGCTGGGCAATGACAGTTTTTGAAGCAAATGGTAAAATCTGGGGGGAAATGCAACTCTGTGTGTTTCCAAAGGGATGCCTCAAAATCCTCTACAGAAAATCTGTATTTGGCTTCTTACTTTCATTACTTGCTGACAATCTTCTCTTCCCGTGGCTCACCTGTTCTCAGGAGGTATCTGGCCCAGGTCCTGACACTTTGTCAGGTGCTGCTGCTTCCTGCCCAGCCCCCCAGGGGTTTTATAGAATTCCACACTGGTTTGGGTTAGAGGCTCATCCCACTCTACCCCCTGCCATGGCAGGGACACTGCCCATTATTCCAGGTTGCTCCAAGTCCAGTCCACCCTGGCCTTGGACACTTCCTGGGATGGGGCATCCACAGCTGTTCTGGGGAATGCTTGAGAAATTAGGATTCTTCTGTAAAAATTCTGAACTGTTTGCTGTTTAAGGACTCTCAAAAACTGCCTACAATTATGAAAGGTTATAAAAATTCTTCATTGAAATCCATACTCAGCAACTGTTCCCAATTATCAATGGAATTCCTACTGGAATTAGGTTAGTGCTCTCACTAGTGAAGACAACATGACAGTCCTCAAGTAACTTTACAAAAACATTCATCCCACAAGACTCATTAAAACAATCTCCAAAGACCACAAGCAACAGAGGAGGGATTGGGTTTTTTAAGCCAAGTTTCTTAAAGAACTGACGCTGTTTAGGGCAATTACAATCCTAGGAGGAAACCTTAAGAGGCAGCTTTGGATTCTGTAACACCATGAACTACATAAATCCATCTCCGCAGAAACAATCCTGAAATAAACCCCTCATTTTTATCACCTGGAGAAACCTTTAATTAAAATTGAAAAATAATTAAAAAACCAAAAAAACCACAACCCAATTGCAGAAGTCAATCCAGAGCCAAACTCTTCCACACAAACCTAAAGAAGCAAAAAAATTGAGCATTAAATGCTGCTTTCCATAGAGGATGCAAATAAAATCTGGGCTCACTGAATTAAGTAAAAAACGTTTGTGTTTAAAGTGGATCCTTGGCAAACACACACCTATTCCCATTAGATTTCTCAGCTCTGGCACTTCAGAGCTGCAGGTAAATATGATAAGATGTATTTGCACAAGGAGGAAGAAAAATTCCCTGCCAAGTGCAATCTACCTTAGTCTTTCACAAGGACACAACACAGAGCACTGAATGCTGACAGATGGGTTTCACTAAGATGGAAAGATTGTGCAGGGAAACAACACAGGGAGATGTAACTCAGGTTCTCCTACTACTGAAACAACTCCAGATCACATGGATGAAAAAGTAGATGAGTGCTTGCCAATCTGCAGGATGACAAAAGTTTGCTTGAATTGCACCAAATACAGTAAATATAATTCAAATAGGACACAGCACTAGGGTTCTTTACACAACAGGCCTAGGTCAGGAAGAAATCTAAGGAATACTTGGAAAAAACATTTCTACTTTAAGCCATACAAAGCATTCAATGAATCTTCTGTTGTGGGTTGTACAAATGGCTTTGAAGAGTTCTTTGGCAGAAGTAAACACCACTAGGAAATGTGTAAGGATCTTGTAAGGATCCTGGTGAATTGCAACGTCCTGAGGCAGCTCCCAAACCAGCCATGACAGATGGATGCATGGAAAGTATTTCCTAGACTCCAGCTAACAAATCGCAGACACAGCCCTCAGCACCTCTGGAGGAGGAATGAATACACAAGTCCTAAACCACTAAGCTCACTTGGTTTTCCACTGCCAAGCTCCATCTCTGCTGTTTCAGTATTCAGCCTACCTGGCTGCCACAGAGCAAATCAGTAAAGCTCTGTATAAAAAGCTGTATAAAACCCAGCAAATCCTACAATTTTCAGCTCACATAATTTTTAAGTGATTAGTCATTAAAACTTAAACACTTGCTCATCGCTTTAGAATCCAAAGAATTGACTTGACTGACAATTAATGGCTCTGGCTATCCATAACTACTGACAGACTGACTTCCGTGCTAAATGCAGAGCGGTCCAAGCTCATTAATGAGTAAGAGCTTCATAAAATTCAGCAAGAAAACTCAGACTCACACCAAACTGCTGAGATTCTATCAGTGTGAGAAGACAATGTTGGGTAACTCCTAGCTCAGTTTACATAGAGACATCAATCCTCTTTTTATTCTGATTTATTGAGCTCTGTACCAAGAGAGGATGCTTGCGTATCTTCCAGTGACTGTGACCCAACTGCAAAACAATGTGGGCACCAGGGATGTAAAGCATTTGAGAAAATAGATGTTGATCACTCTGCCCAAATTTGTTGTACAGCCTGCCAAGCAATTACTGGCACGTAACAAGGTGTGTGTGGGAGAACTGTAGAATGAGTAAAGCTGCATAAACATTTCTTTAAAAATAATTTGTAAAAGTGACTTGATGCTCACTGGCTGAAGGAAGCTACAAAGGAACAAGTGCAGTAACTGACAACTCCTTCCTGGAGTTAAAAGAAGTCCTGGAGGGCTGGAAGCAGAAGCTGCACTAACACACATCTCAGGTAAGACAGGCTAATAAAGAAATTCACTTTTAGAACTTGAGCTCTGCATTTTGTATCATTTTACATCTTAGAAAAAGGCTGCTTTTCCAAAAGCCACAACTACGTGCTCAGTTATACACCACAGATTTAATTCCAAAATGGTGAGGTGCCTTACAGAGGCAGGGATCATAGCTGCCCCCTCCAGCCTGATCCAACAAACATTCCAGCACAGCTGTTTCCCAAGAATCAGCAGCAAGGATTTGCTATCTCTGATGTGACTTTTTCCAGCATCTGCAAGGCAGGAGTTGTTTGTGATGACTTGGAGCTGACCAAACCCCAACCTCAGTCCTCAACAACCACACAGGCAAGGCCTGGGATTAGCTGTTACCCTCTCAGGCAGCCAGGCTCAGCCTGGAATGTCAGCACAGGAATGCCAGGATTTCCAATCTGAAGGGACATCAGTGAAATTCTGAGACATCTCCCCTGGGAGAAGCACAGGAGACAGCCTGAGGTGCAGTGGGTTTAGCTGTTACACACCACACACCCCCAGGATTCCCCTGCAGGATCTGCTGGACACAGGTGTTTGTGTACAGAACTGTTTCTGGATAGATGGATTTGCACATCTGTTCATATAGATACTGTACATGCATGCATATATTACATAGACAACACTTCTATAATCGTATCACACATGTAAACAAACCTCAGGGGAAAGAAAACTAATTAGCATTCCCATATTAATTGCATAATTAATTGCAAGCATTTCTTAAGAGCCAGGATGGGACCTCAGCATTCTGACTCCACAACAAAGTGTTTATCCAAAATATGACATCTCTGCCAGGGGAAAGCAAAAAAAAAAAAAAAAAAAAAAAACCTCAGGCTGCAACTGCAGCGTTTTCCTCTCCCTTGCATTACTTATTCTCTCCACAAAGGCACCATTGGGTTTTTTTGATGTCACCACAAAACACACGACAGAAAATCCAGCCTTACCTGGTACTGTCACTATCAATGAAACTCCTACATTAAATTCAGATAAGCTTAAAAAAAACCCAAACATAATATGGATTTTACAGATGCTTATGAGACTGCTAATAAATAAAAAAAGTTCGTTCCCCCCCAAAAATGTGATTTAGAAGACTGTCCAAAAAAAGGCTCAATTTCTTTTTCACTCTTTCAAACAACTTCCATGCAATTAGTGTAGCAGTACCTATATTTGAGGCTTCACCCCTGCTTTTGAGGGAGGTGTGTCTTTTAAATCAGGTAGATTTTTCTGTGGATTCCCAAGATCTCCAATCTCCCAATGAGGCTGAGAGGTGCAGGATAGCAATTTTAACTACCCAGGACCAGGGGGTGGAGAGAGATGGGCTTTAAGGTTCCTTCCAATCCAAACTGTTCTGTGATTCCATGATAAAACAAAACCACAAAAGACCCCTCTCTTCCAGCGGAGGTTTGTAAACCATTTTTTCCAGCTTTGCTTTATGTTCTCACCTCAGCTCTGCAAACACGGATAAATACCAGAATAGCTACAAGATCTCATTAATCAAAAAACAGCTGGAAAGATGAACTTGCAATCCTGGTATTTCCTCTTGAAAAAACGAGATCAATTAAGTGCACTGCCTGACTGTATTTTCAATGAACTCTTCAAATCAACACTCGCTTACCTGGAAACTTTCTTCCGTCTTAAAGGTTAACTTCAATGAAAGTGTCAGATGAGTTTAATTAGAACAAGAGGTTCTGAACATACTAAGTGTGAGTTCCACGTGCTTGAAGAATACATCTATGCAGTATAACATGATTGAATTTTGGTGATGGATACAAAGGAGGAACTGGCACTTTTGCTCAGAGGTGAGCAGTATATCTCATTTACGTTCACTAGGCCATGTTCTGCTTTGCCCAGTCCACAATACACACATGAAAATTAAAATCAGTAAAAAGAAAACAGAAGTTTCCATTCCATTCCTGTCCTTTAAACATACCCAGATTTCTCCTGCCTTTATAAATATATGCAGCATGGAAGAGCTCTGAATAAAAGAGCTACCTTTGGAAAGACAGAGAGAAAGATCTTTTCACAGGTCTTCTAAGGCAGAGGACACTCTTGTCACCAAGCAAAGCAACTCACAGCTTGCTGCACAGAACATGCACAGCTTCAGGGGAAATCTCAGATCCAAGAAGGAAAAGATCAGCTATTTTGGTGCTGTGACCACATTATGGACAACAATCCCAGCACACGGTGACTAACACTGCTGTGTGGAGTTTGCTTTCCCACAGAAATCACTTTTTGTTTGAATAACTGGTGGCTGATACAATGCGTCACTTGACTACCTCAAGCAGCAGCTCCACCACTCTAAAAGGACTGACTGGGAAGTGCTGAGTACAGAACATGTGTTTGTTTAGGAACAATCTGCCTTAAATAAACCACTGACTCACCTTGTCACGCAAATGATGCTCTGCAGCCTCAATATTCAAAGGATCGTCAAAATTCAAAAGATCCTGGAAAAGAAACAGAGAACATTGAGGAGCTCCCACTCACTGCATCACCAGGAGCCCAAAGCCCCCACAAACAAGATAATGGAACAAAGTAAACAGGGCAGCAAAGGCACTGCCATTTAATAATTTCATCACTACCTTGGTGGTGTCCCTGCCAAAGGTAAATGCAAATGAGTTTGGCAATTGGAAACCAAATCATAGTACAAATAAATGGCAACAGCACCAGGGAATTTAAGTCCTTCTGATGTGGGCCACACACGGCCCCACGACACTCCTGGAAGTGAATGCATTTCTATCAGAAAACTAAATTTTGGAGGAACAGTCAAACTTTCAGGAGGCACAATTCATGTTGATTTTTGTTAGAGGGCAAAGTAAACCTTTAAAAAAAACTTCTGCAAACAGTGTGCCGATAAAGTAGAAGTTTCCTTAATTCCACCTCCATAGAAAAGCAATTTAATTCTCTCTGCAAAGAAGTTATGTAACCTGGAGTCTGACAGGGAAGTTTTAGTGCTCTGGGAAAAACAGGGTCTAAAGGAAAAGGAGCACAAGACCCCGAGAACTAAGGACATGTGGGGTCAGGGAGCAGAAATAGTCACAACAACCCTCAGGCCTCCCAGTTTAATCTCAAATGTTAACTTTTGAAGGAGAAAGGGTCTAGGGCTAAAACAATGGAGAAGAGGAATCATCATTAAAAAGAACACTGAATCACATGGCTCCTGTTCTGCCTGCAGCCCAGATCTCTCCCCAGTCTAAGGTCCGCCTGTGTTAGAGTGAAAATCCACTGTCCCACAATGTGAAAGGCTCCTGGCAGTCCCTGACTCATCTTCAAACAGCAAACGCCACATTTCACTCAAATCAGGATACCAACCCACCTCATTTTCACTCACTTTCTTCAATAAACCCCCCCATGAATCTGCCAGACCAGTGTGATTCCTGTGCCAGCTTTTCAAAGCCTAATTATTTACAAGAAGCTAGGTGTGAGGGAAATCCAGGAGGGAAGCACAACTCTTACCAGCCATGGCAAATGCCTGTGGTCTCCTAAGCATGACCACCCCTCTCTGCAGCTCTTTACCCAATATTTTTATGTGCAGCTCTTCCCCTGAGGATTTTGCTTTCTTCCACTTACTTGGCATGCACAGGGACACTGACTGAAATGCAATTCACTTTTGCTGGAAAGGCAAATTCTCTACAAACTTCTACACCAATTTACCAAAGAAGCTGTTGGAAAAATCAATCAAGACTTCGGATGCCAGGAAATCCAAGCTTTCTTCTACACCCTGGAGTGGCTGGGGTTGTCTCTCCACAGGGGATGACAAATGTGGTCACCAAGTTAGTGCTGCTCTTTGCTTTCTCCTGACCTTCCTACCCAGCAGCAATGGCTGAGGACAGTAATCACTAAAAAAAGGTTTTTGTAAAGACTTAGCCTCTCTCCACATTTAGGGCAAAAGCAGCTGTTGCATCCTGCCTGCCTCTTGCGGCTTCCAGCCCTCTCCTCCAGTTTCAAGGTGCTCCTGCAATTACAGGTTCCTTGCTTCCATCAGTCTTTAAAAAAAAAGGAACAAAATCACATAAATTCTGGGACAAGTCAGGTTTTATGCAAACTCTGAGGGGATACCAAGGCCTCTGAATAGGAATGTAAGTGCTCAAAAAAGCTATGACACTGCAGGGCACTCATTAATTCCTAAATAGATTTTTTTTTTTTTTTTAAACTAACACCAACACAATTCTTTCTCAGGGCAGTATGGATTTCCTGCAAATCAGCAGAAGGAGTTTCATACTGTGTGGAAGATCCCAGATAATTTGTTATCAAAATATCCCCTAATATTTCTAACCAAAGTAAAACCCCTGGACAAAAAGCTGGCAGTTCAAACAGTCTGGATGAGTTCCACAAACAAAAGCACAATCTGATTTCATACTTGTCCAACACTCACTGAAGCCAAAGGAAATAAAGACCTAAACTTTTAGAGGCAACACACAGGGTCAGCATTAGGTGATGCTAAAACTAAACCAGGCAGGAAAAAGAAAAGTGGACATGCAAAATATTCCTTTACTTACCGTAAATAAAGAGTTTAACCCCCAGACAATGTCCTGCAAAGGAAAAACACAGTTAGTTAGACATGCATTTCAGGAGTTTTGAACATGTTCACAAACTTTTCTATCAATCCATGAAATATCTGGAAAACAATCTAGATGTCTTACTAAAAATCTAATGTCTAAAAATCTAATGTCTTACTATTTTAAATCAAAATGTTGATAAAATTTCCCCATTTCATGGCCACTTGATATTGAGAAGTCAGCAAAACCCAAATATTGCATATTCAAATAGAAAGTCAGATCTTTCTGTGTGTATTTGTGTTGCTCCTCCATTCAAGGAGAGGACTGATACTTTAGGATATGCCACCAACTGAAAACTGCACTGCTTAGTTTAAAGGGTGGGTAATGAAAGTTAATTCAGCAATCTAATCTTAAAATTAAAAAGGGGTCAAACAGATACTTGAAACTGTCAAAATATCAGAGAAAAGAAGGTCAGCTGTAGTAGGAGTACAGAGAAATACTATTCTTATATAAGCATACATATCAAGTCATTCCACAGCTAAAATACACCTTTCACAATTAAGATAAAGCCTCAAAGTAAAAAACTTCAATAAATGAGTGTATTTGAGCTTGTTTCCTGTTCTTGGCCCTGTGCTGAGAGTGCAGACCAGAGAAATCCATATCCCTTAAGGACACTGTCCAATTATGCCCTAATGAACAAGACACGATGTCAGCATTACGCAGCCAACAGCCTCTCACGATCCAATTTCCCTTGGATCTTGCACAAACAACCCACTCAGTTTATCTGCTTTTAAAAACATCAATCTGCCCAGCAGATTGTCTGTCAGCATTTCCAGCCTCAGCACCTTCTCAAGTGCAACAAAGACAGCAACTTTCCAACTGCTCACCACCTTCAGTGGCAGCACAGACACATCAATTGCACAAAAGGGGTGACCCAGACATTTAATTACAGTTAGCTGTAAATTTTAAGACTCTTGTGCTGAGAAGTCATCCTCACTCCCAAACAACTCTGCCAGTTCCCTGGCAAGGAGGAGAAAAATGAACTATTTCAAATAATGGACAGAAATCATTGGTTTACACTTTATTTAAGCTTCTGTGCTTGTTCAACTGCTAGCACAGAAACCATGCATAGCGGAGGTCAGCAGAGCATGGTATTAAGGAACCTATATTAATCTAGGGATAAATGAGTAGTAGAACGCAGTGATGTGCCAGAGTCACAGATTAAAGGAAGATTTATTGGCATGAAGAGCCTGGAGAGTAGGAAAAGGCAGGAACATCTCAATTTCCACTTGATTCTTCCACATCCAGGAATCAAAGGGTGCTCAGCAGCTCTGGGCAACCCCTCTGCCCCAGCAGATGCTCTGCCCCCAAAGGTCAGGAGCCCACTCCACTGCTGCTCTCCAAGGCTGTATTGTCCTTCAGGGAGGCAAGAGTTGCAGGAAAAAAAAAAGACATTTTTAGAAGCTGCCTTCTACCTACACTATGAGACAGCATTCTGCAGTTGCAGAATGTGATGGAGAATCACAATACTGAGCATTAAAACCATCCTGAAAAGGTACAAGGTCACATGAATACTCTGGGGTCTGGCCATTCCTAAATCCTGAATTCCAAACCTGCGTTCCCAGGGTTATAAACTGAACAGCTGTTCAAGCACAGCATGGCTAAAAAGGAACAAACCAGGAGCCAGCCAGTGTCTTCTAAAATCCTCAAGAGCTCATCTTCTCCTTTCACTGAGCAGCACTGAAGCCCCTGGTCTGCAAGAGGTTCCCCAGACAAAACTCTTTCTTGTCCAATACAAGCTCACACAAGTAAATGCTGCAGCTCAAAAAGGAGATACAATGTCAAATTTTTCCACTATATAATCAACTGCTCCCAAATTCTTATTTGCTGAACCCTGGTTCTAATGCTTTGGGGTGCTTGACTCCTTCAGGCTGGTTTTACAGAGCTTTTTAATAAAACAAGAAAGGAGACACCAAGCAAAAAAACTCAAAACCACAAAAACCTTTGTACAGGCACAAGGTGTCAAAATGCTGTACATACTGCCATTCTAGACACCAAAAAGCATAGCAGGATTATTATTACTGAATAATTTACCTGTGAAAGTCTTAATACAATTTCTGATGTTTCCATCTATTCAAGTTTTATGATTTGCTGGATTCATTTTATACCCTTGTACAGCTCCATAACAAAATAATACTAAATTACTACCAGAGGGCAATTACTTCTTGTAATGAACTTGAGGCTAGCCTGGATTTAAATCTAGGACACTGAGAAAGGGAAGTGGGATGGAACAGATGAGCAAAAAGGAAGCAAGTATTTGGTATTTGAAAAACTCAACATGGTTGAATTGCAGAAATAATCACTCTGCATTATGGACTTCAGGAGAGCTGTTAGCTGCATGCAGATAAGCCCTAGCCTAGAAGCTTGCTTTGGGTTTTCCTAAGGAACTAAAAGGATGGGCTGAAGATCTTGCCAGATTTAACAGCTCAAAAACTTCTATTCTCCTTCAGTGTAAGAAAGCATCAGGCTTGGCTTCAAATATTTACTGAACTTGTGGCTTAAAACAAAGTTAACCTTTTAAAATTCCTGCTCATAGGCTTCTCTTCACAGGGACAGGTGACAACTAAAAATGTTAATGGGGCACACCTTGATGGTGCTGCACTTCAGTGACACCCAACTTGCACAGCATCAGACACAACTCTTTCCTTTACAATTTTTTCTTTTCATCCCACTTCTTCTCTGTGCTTGACATCAAAGCTACAGAGGACAAGGGCACCACTGCAGAGGGGCAGCCACAGAGGAAAGCCGAGAGCCTCTGCTTTTGCACCAAACCTGCCTTTTGTACTTGCCCAGGCTGGAGCTGCAGCCAGGGCTGCCGAATTCCTCGAGCTGCTTCAACTGGTTCCTGCCCCTGTTCATGCCCAGGCTGTTTTCTGTTTGGCATCCCAGAGGTTTCCCATCAGCTGATACATCACCCATGGGTTAGATGCCTTTGGGGGTCCAAGGCAGGTCTTGGATATATGCAAGCGGGTTTAATTCACATCTATTCCATTAGTCCAGAGGAGGCAGTGATGGTATTTGAAATCAAGAACCAGGGTTCCCAAGCACAGCAGTACCTGGCTGAATCCACAGCAGGCAAGAGGAACACGGAATAATGAGGGAAGCACACTCTGCTCCATGGCACTGTCCCCATTCTGGGCTGGAGCACAGGGAAGTCAACAGAGGCAAGTCAGAAGATCAACAGACTGTTGTAAACACCCCTTTATAATTGTCCCTTTTCATTCTGAACGATTTTTGTGCTGCTTCTGAGTGAAAAGTTATACTAAATCCCTGCCCACAGATTTATTTACGACATGCCAAAGGAGGAGAAAAAACCTGCTGCTGCAGCAGTGTCTGAAGTTCAAGAGCAGTGACTCAAACCCCTCAAAGAAACTTTTGAAACAGCCTCTCCTGAAGCCAGGGAGTCTCAAAGCTTTGCATTTCTAGGATGTCCTAACTCAGTCACTGATCTTGCCAAGTGACAGTTCTCAGAATCACTTCACAAAAGCAATGCCACTGAAACCATGCCACAGACAAGGGTTTCAGAAAGAGAACCACAACCACTTCTGGAGAGAGGGCAAACACAGAAATTGCAAATTAAGATTTTCATTTACCATGCAAAGTATATTTAATACATTAATTTAAGAACAGAGCAAACCAGACAAAAGCACCTAAAAAACTTCCAATCAAAGAAATTCCCTTAAGAGATCCAAGAAGCATTTCTGATCTAACAGACTGACCAAATCAAAGTGCATTGCTAAACAATTTTTTATAAATGAACAAGTTAACCCAGTCAGATGAACAAAAGGAGCAGCTGTCATTTATATAAACACGTGTCTGAAGCAAATTTTTTTGGTTTGTTTTAAAAAGGGCTGGAAATGCCACTCCAAAGCTCAGCTTGCTCTAGTCCAGGCCATGCATGGCGAAGTCCTGGGGCAGCTCTCTGCTGCTCTCAGCTCTTTGCCTATACACATACACCTCCTCAAGGTGTTTTTCCTCTTCCCTTCCCCTTTTTCCACCATCTCTTAAAAACAAGCCCAGCTTCTTCCTCTCTTCACTGCAGCATAAAAAAAAAATGAAGCACACTTCATCCCACCACACCAAATTTATCATTAGTCCAAGGGATCAAAAAAAAATTTCCCTTCCAGAGACGTAGGCACGTTTTGGCTTATGAAAAATCTCTTCCCTCCTATACTGTCTTCTCCCAAATAAAATCTTCGTTTATATTTCCTCTCCTGCTCCTCTCTAATCTTGCAGAAGTTGAAAAACATTGTTTCCACCTAGACTAAGGTGATAAACTGAATGCCACCTTAGTTGTCATGTGCCTGCCATCCATGCCCTCTTCCTGCTTCCCACCCGAACACAACAGCAGCTCCCTACAGGGCTTTGGATAACTTAAAAGGCATAAACTGCTCCAGTTAGCAAACACAAAACAAGGAAGAAGGCTGGAAAACCATTTCTTTTGTACTTAAATATAGGAGGGGAAAGGAAACAGGAACAATTCCAGCCTATTCCTCTCCCAGACCAAGCCAGCTGTGAACTGCCAAGTATGCAGGAACACTCCTCTCAAATCCCTCACTTTGTCACTGACTCCTTGACTTGGTCCCCGTGGTCACTCCAGGGCAAATTGATAATCCTGTGTAAATTGTTCCCTGGGGACTTCTCAGATAGCTTAATGAACTACACCACAGTGATTACAACACTGAAGCCATCACCCTCTGGAGACCAGTCTGCTCAGTACATTAAAGCTGACACAAATTGAATGTTCAGAAATCAACAATTCGGGGAGAACAAGCATGGTTTAATTATACTTACTGAGGTATCTCAGCTCTCCTGACTCACATGCTCATAATAACAGCTACTGTACCTAAACCAAAGATTTGGCTTTGCCAGGGGACATTAAAAAGAAAAAAGTAAAATCTTGCAGATCTTTTCTGAAGCAAAAGCTATTAGAAGACACAGAGTTGTATATTTTCACCAACCTGAGCATGTATGGAGAAGAAAGAAATAGTTTCTTACAAAACTGATAAAGCTATTTTATAATGAAGTCAAAATGCAACACAATACATCCCTGGAAAAATATTTCCTGAAGCTTATTTTAAGAAAAAATTGAATGTCAGATCTACACAGAAAATTGTCTTCAGTGGTTTACAGCTACTCCTTCCAAATACTGGGTCTGAAGGTTTTTGTTTGTGCCTAATTCAGCTTATTCAGTTTTTAGAGGTGAGGAAGATACATAAAAAGACCAACTCCAAAACAGGATTTGAATAAATCATCAGCTGTACAGTGTCATCATAATGCTGAGAAAAACAGCCTGAGCAACAAGAATTAATGTAACATAATGCATACTGGTTTCTTTTCTCCCTTCATTCTCAAGACAGTGACAGTTATTCTACTGTTTGTTGAAAATACTCCTCTACACTAATTACAGATGATTTTGAGAGCAGACCATCTATTCTCCTTAAGGTGATGGGTGAAAGTTTTGTACTTTCAAAACTCCCCAGGTTGATGCTTAAACATTGAGGTAAACTGGAAAAATTAAGTCACGACCCTCTGATTTATTTCTCCAAGAGATTAATTTGACATTTGGATGATTCCAAATGAAGTCATTCCACTGCCTGAAGACAAGGGCAGAACCAGTGAACCACAGAGGACAAAATGCTGCCATTTAGTATTAAAATGCTAACTAAATAAGCAAGGCTCTTAAGGATCAACTCCAAGTAGCAATAGCTTACTGGAAATGAGTCTTAATTCTTTTTAGATCAGGTAATCTAATAGCACAGACAGATATTTATTAACTAAGGACCTGGAGTTATGGGAGAGGAATTCCTGAAAAAAGTGTTTTCCTGTAGGTGGGCACAAGAAGCTGTCTGCAGATCTGTAGTTTAAGACTACCTGGATGTTTCCCACTCCTGCCCCTGCCTCTCCTGACAGCAATAACACAAAAATGACAAAAGCCAGCACTCTGAACTATCTCAGTGAAAAACCGAAATGCACATACACCTAACAAACATGGCAAACTTCATTTCACTTGTCCTAACTAAGACTGAGCAACCTCCTCCTTTGTAAACAGTCAGTGAGATATTCAGAATACCACGAGGTCCATCAGCTTTTCACAGTACCCATTATACAAAAAAGGTACCAACTTCAGTACTTTATAAAACATTCACTAACCATCATTCTCTCTATTACCCACAAACATCAAGAAATTATAGAGTTCATAGGATTCTGCCTGGATAATACTATCCAGAGTGGCCAGTGCTACTGCTATGTAACAGTAATAAGGAAAAATGAAAGGGTGGGTGATGCATCTGGATAGGTCATTAATATCATGTGCCCTAAACTCCACTGGCATGGGAGAGATGACAAGTGTTTTCAATGTATTTGTATTTCAACTTCTGTCCAATTGTGGAAATATTATCACGTAAGTATTGGCATAAGTGATATCCAAGTTTTGATTTTATACTGAATTGATGGCTAGAAGTAACTATATATTGTGATTTGCATAGTTTATACAAAATACATTTGAGTTCTTTCCTTTATCTCATCTGATACTCCATACTCCTGCCTGCTTCTTACAGTACCAGCTGTTGCAAAAGTGAGAACAAAATACACCCAAACTCCAATTAGCTTTGTGCAAAACAACTATGATCACACTCACATTTCCTGTTGTTTACATCTCTGCAATTTGTTCTGCAGCACTGTGAAGTATCTCAGTGAAAAACTGAAATGCATATAAACCTAATAAACATGGAACCCCCCCAGAAAATAGCCCAACTGTCTGAGACCAGCTGGACCTCTGTCAGAGCACAGCTACAAAAAGAAGAAAAAGGACTAATATTCCCCATGAACATCCATCATACATTTTTAAACACTGGTTTTAATGTTCATATGCTCATCCCTCCACAGACTTGCCCAAGTGTGCTTTGATTATTTTTAAGGTCCATCAATCAGGCACTGATTTATGAAACAATCTCCAGTTGCAGTTGGTTAGAGGTAACTGCAGAAGGAGCCTGACTTTTAGAACCAATCAGGCATTTAAAACATAGATCCACTTGTTCAGTTCTTAAAATCAGTTACCTGAGATGCTTTTATAGCAAAATGAAAACATGCATTTAGGACAAAGCTGAGGAATAATAAGGAGGACTAACTCAGCTAGGCAGGTGATAATCCTGGCAAATAAGGTACATGTTGAGGACTAACAGGAATTACTAAAGCACTTTGGAGTATGAAATTGAAATTACTGAATACTGGAGTATGAATTTTGAAATTACAAAGCAGAGTAACAGCAACAGTGTGAAGAAGTCATAAGAGGTATTTAAAAGCTGATATTTCCAACGACATAAAAAACCCCTGAGAACAGAATGGTATTAAAGCCATCTAATTTGCTTTCTGCTTGGGAAACTTTCATTTTGACCATCCCACCCAAAAACAAGAGAAAAGCAAGTTCAGGCACCCTGAGCAGGGCCTAAAGGAACTGCAGCAGTTTCCAGCTTTGTGAATAAGCCGTTTTAAGAGAGAAAAGTATGCAATAAAATGATGTAGAACATGACAGAATGGAGACTGAAAAGTAAACAAGCTCCTAACACTAACTCATGTTTAGCTATAAAGGAGTAGAAGATGACACAAAGATCAGCTAGAAAGCACTGCAGAAGTGTTCACACAATCCACTGCCTGGAGACCAACCACTACCAGAAATTATCTAAGGGTTTGAGATTCTGGAGTGTTTCTATGAATTAAAAAAAAAAAAAAAAAAGTGATTTAAAAAGTGTATATATAGACAGGCTGGCAGGTTAATGTTTTAAACCTGTTTCAGGGAAAGAGCCCAACTCTGCTCAGACCCTGATTTCAAAACGGCATCTAATGCAGCAAACTCAAAAATAGCACATTCTTTAGTGCCTTCACTCACACACAGGCTGCTCTCCACAGCAGTCCATGGAAACATGTTCCCAAGCACAAAGAAGGGAAAAAAGATAAAGCTCAACACTTGGTAACCTGAAGAGGATTCAATCATGGATGAGACAGTGCAAATAAATGCTGGGAAACAAAACTGAGTTAGTCTTCCCCTCTTCAGAATCCTCCACACTGTTAAAAATAACATTTTATCAGGTAAGTTTTACAGACAATTTAGCAGATACTCATTTTTATTTCAGAAAGTTTCTTCATGTTTCTATCCATTTGATACTAAAAAAAAAAAATATTAAAAAGGTCACAGCAGTTAATTTTGAAGGATTTTTTCATGTAAGAGCTCTGCTGCCACCACAAGGATTCAAAATGAGACACAATCAAAAACCTGAGCCTGCTAAAGGGTTAACAAGCACACAAGCTCCACACATGCAGCTGCATTCAGCATGGTTTGTGCACAGGGCTTCTCATGTGTATTCTCTATTTGACTGGCTCTTCTAATGCCCTTGGAACAGTGTTTCTGGCAGAAGGAGATGCCCACTCTCAATTAATTCTTTAGGAGTTATTCAGAGTGCTTTATTGGGTAGATCTGGGTGCTACTCCTCCAGAAAACCAGGCTGACTTCATATTATTAACAAATGAAATGTTGACTTTCAAGTCCATAACAGGCCAAGACTGGATTACTGTCCACAGTGCTTCTGTGCAAATTATCACTGTTCCCCTTGTGGTGATGAAGAGCTGTAAAAAGTGAGCTCACAACTGTGTGGCTTCAATGGGAAAAAATTTAAACACCCAAGGAAAACATCTGATTTGATTTTTTTCTTTTTGAATGTAAGCTACTACTTCCTTTTCTCTTGCTGAATCTTTCATTTCAACAGTTGAATCTTTCATTTCAACAGCCAGAGAAAAAGCTCCCGTCTTTTGGGTTTCTTGTCCACTTGTACTAGTTTTTTAATGGCTGAAGCTTAAAACTTGTAGCCTAAAAACTTTCTCCGAATGAAAATACAGAGACAGGAACAGAACTAGTTAACTTAAATTATACTCAGTGCCTTGATTTAATCTGAGATGAAAACAAAACCACCAAGGGCAAAACAAAATCACACCAACTGATGAAAAACAACAGGGAAAGACTGTTAAAGAAAATCCACAATTTTACTTCCAGAAAGTCACCTGCTCACCTCAGAAGAGATTTTACAGACGAAGAAAGTCACAGATCTTGTTCACAGTGCCAAAAAGCAAACCAAGTATCAGATAAAGGTAATTTTCAATTTCACTTTTGAAAGAGACAAAGACCTGATGTGTACTCTTTATCTACCTAATGTGGTTAAAGCTCTGGAAGAAACAACTCTGGCAGCATTCCTGGGAATAGCAACAGGAAGATAAATCCCTGCTCAGTGCTCTGCACTGATTTTGTCAGGAATATCAATCCCATGGAAATTACTAAGGTTATGGATTACTGTTCACAGGATGCTCTTGTGCTTGCTGCCTGGGTGAAAACCAGTACAACTTGCAGAGTGTGAGTTCTCAGAGTCACCTGCAGCCACACCAACCCCCTAAACCTTTTACCAGAGCAGGACTTGTGCAGCCACACCAAAACTACCAACATTTCAACAACCAGCACTGTACCTGTTCCACTGCTGCCACCAACACTTGCTGAAAGACAATAAACCTCACCTCAAAAACCTGTTCTTGAGCAAACCACATGAGCTGTTTCTTTCCAAGGCCAGGAAAAGATTTTTAAGGATCCATCTAGTTTGATGGTCACATCCAGAAGGAAACAGTACCTTTAATGTTCTGGTTGGGGCCCAGCCAGTGCCATCAATCGAGTGTTCTCTCAATAAACTGGAAAAAAAAGACACACATATTATACAAAGCAACTTCTGGTTAAGCTGCCTTTGTCAGAAACCTTCTCAGAAAACACCAGGAAGTAATTGCAAGAAAAGATCTAATTCTAGCACTATTTATATCCAGGTAATGGAATTTTAAACCCCAGGAGTTGGATGTCTCCCTAAAATTACCTTCTACAGTGTCATTATTGTGAACTCCCCATCTGAGCTCAACCTGTGTCAAAACACCTGAATTATTTTCCTCCAGCAGCACAAGTGTGACAGAAATCCTTGTGACAGGCTCAACATTGAACCCTTTTTTTTTTATTCCCTGATGCATTTTACAACATGCTAATCTCTGATGAAGAGACAGTCTTGCAGGATTACCCATCTCTCACCAAACCTGGCACAAACCAATCCAAAAAAGGGTGTTTTGGGGATGGATATCTAATTAGCAAAGAGGATCATCATCCTCTATTCTATGAAAGGACTTCAGCTTCCTACAGGTAAAGATACAAAAGTTACAGAGTTTAAGTCTGTCTGCTCTGGAGAAAAAAACCCTTTAAAATATAACTTGAATTTCAATATGAATATTAAGATATAAAATACAGAATTTCCTATATGCACACATACAGTATAGAAATTCTACATAACCAGCATATTATGGTACATTTTAAGCCCCATGAAGCTGCTGACCTATTTGCAAGTAGAAACCATAGAGCTGTTCAGGCATTTCTGGACCTTTCAGACCCAAATATCTGCAGTTATGATGAAGCGTTACATTGGGGATCAGAGTACAACTGAGAAATAAGCTGAAGAGTTGCTCAGAAAAGTAATAATCTGAATGAAAAACTCTAAAAAACTCCTTGGAGCATCATTTCACAATCACATCTTCCTCTGTAAGGAGTAATCTAAAACTCACAACTCACACAGCAAAGAACAGAAATTCACCAACCCCAGCAGCTTCTGCTACTGAAATGACAGGGTTAAAGTGAAATAGTCTGAAACTACTAGGTTTTAGCAATTTCCAGGTTGACATGCATTAAATTATTTTAAAATTACAGTAGATGACTAGACCATACAAGTTACGTAGTTATTTAATGAACATGGCAAGTTTATATCCAAGGAAATTCAATCCTTGTTCGGTGCAGAGATCCTAGGAGCAGGATGAGCAACCTGGACAAACCCATTCCACCTTAATTGTGCAGCTCATGTTATTTCTGTGCCTTTAGAAAGATAAAATATGCTATTACCACTTGTGCAACATTAAAAATAGTATCTTGTGGCTGCAGTTTGTGTCCATATGACAAAAGTAAGAGCAAAAAAAGCTTGCTTTTTGTCTGTTCCTTATTAAATTACGTGGCTGTACTTCCATTTGCCTCTCCATACATCTCACGGTGAAATTCCAAATGAGGAGGAAGTTAGCACACGAAATAAAATAATAAAAATATTCAGTGACAGAGCACCTGAACATGAGCTAAGCCTCATGAACAGCCCTGCAGCTTCCCAAGGCCTCAGAGCTCTCCTGGCACATCTCCAGTTGGGGACACAACAGCCAGGATTGAGGAGACACTTGTCCCTCTCAGAGCACTCTGGCAGGAAAGCAGTGAAGACACAAAAGTGTCCTTTTGGCTTAATGCTCCTCATTTGCTGAGAGAATTTGTTTTTAGAGTAGCACCCTCTATCTTCTACAGACTGGGAATGATCATTAAGCCCCTAAACAGAACCTCTTCCCAGATCTTTTCCAGATAGATCTCCCAGCCTATGACTGCAAATCCTTCTATCTGGGCTCCTATGAGCAGACTGCAAAATCACTGCTTTTGAACTTACAGTAACAAAAGCAGCCACTGATGTGAACAGTCAGCTGCTCAGCTTTCATTTCAACAAACATCTTCTCATTCTGGGAGTAATTCCTACATGGAAGAAAGCTTTGAGGAATCTTTTCTTTTTAAAAACACACACATCCTAAAGAGATCTTTCAAAAAAGATCTACTGAAGTGGGAACTGCAGGATTCCAGTAAGTGTAAACCTTCTGAAACTCCAGCTGACTCAATGTGCAGCCTAATTGACTACAATTTACTCTAAGGGGAAGCTCAGTCCTGGAGAAACTTCCATCTTTTCTATCCACATATGCAGTGGAGGTGATATCCAGTATGGGCTGGACCTAATTAGTATCCATCATTATTAATATGGTCCAGGGTAACTGCAGTCCATAAAGCACAGAAAAACACCACTTCTCCTGCCCATGATTGTTACACTTGATCACAAGTTTAACCATTTAGAATGTTTTAATCCAGGGATGGATGATTATTGAACCAATACATACCACAGCATGAGGCATGTGGGGCAAAAGCACTGATGAAGATGTTTTTTTTCTGCTTTTAAAAATAACTGAAGCTATTTTAATTCAAAGACTCTTGTGTAAGTTGATTGCAGATACCATACATAAAATGCACTCTCTAACAGGCATAAAGCAATTAAGTTATTTTAGTTTTTCCATCTAATGCCAGACATTTCCAAGGTTTGACATGCTGAGGTATCTGACAATCTGAACTGTTTCAGTGTCGACACTGAAAAAAAAAGCCTTCACTTCATTAGAACTACGATGTTCCAAACACCACATTAAACTCTTATAATTAAAACCATTTAAAGAGATGGAAAAGTGGCTGCCCCTTCCCTGGAAGTACTCCAGGCCAGGCTGGATGGTTCTTGGAGCAACCTGGCCTAGTGGAAGGTGTCCCTGCCAATGGGAGGGGGTGGAAGGGGATGAGCTCTAAGGTCCCTTGCAAGCCCAGCCACTCTGGAATTTTATGAATGTGAGGCTTTATTGGACCTCAGAAGATGCTGTGCTATAGCTGGAGCTTCAGCTTTGGTCTGGTGGCTGTATTTCTTGTTCCCTGGTTCAAACAGCTCACTTGTTCATTCCTTCACTTGCACTCAGAACATCCAAGTTTTCCTAAGGCTGATGAGCCTGACCTGCCTAGGAAGGGCAATAAAAAACTTCATTTTCACCAGGACCTTCAACACAGCACAAAAATGATTTTTCCATCTAGAGGAAAAAATTCAGCTTCTCTTTAAGCACTGATTTGCTACATATGGTGACAACCATGCTGGTTTTCAGAACAGCTTTCAATCTCACTTATGGGCTTTGCTTCTGCTTCATCTGCTTTTCTTCTGTGTGCCATTAACTTGGAAAATGACAGGCAGGCTTCTCACTTCTGCTTCTGTTTGGTTTCTGGCCAATTTCACCATCAGGTACTGAGGATGAAACTGTTAAGTTTCACAAATTTATTTGGAAGAGGAAACATTTACTCTCAAGGAAAACCACCCAGCAACAGAAGCCTCTCACTCTGGCAAAGTAAAGCTTTCAGGTTTCATATCCTGACTTATCTTGACCTCAACTCTGCTTAGTTATTAATAGCACATGTGTCTTATCAGTGGATATTAAATATTATAATTAATAAATGGAAAACAAAGAATAAATACTGTCAGACTTGAAGGAACATGTTTTTCCTTCCTTTTTGAAATATAAAGGATTTTCAAGCTCTTAACACACAAATGGTGTGTTTACAAATGGTAAAGCCATTAAATGGCATTAAATGGTAAAGCCTCAAAGCCTCCCTCAGGGCCTGAGGAAGATTCTGTTACGACGGAGGGAAGAAAAACACACAACTACATTCTGTTTAGACTGGAGTTTAAATTTTTACCCCAAGTAGAACAAAATACTAAGTCTGAACCTGAAAAGCCAGGCTCTACACAGTCCCTAGAGCACAGCAAGAATGAGACTTCCAGAAGACTTTTATGCTCCTAAAAGTTACATGCAGAATCAGTAGAAAAAAATACTGTCACAACAGTGACATCCAATATTTTATGAGAAACCTCCAAGGTTAAAAAAACTCCAACAAAATGTTGTTCCTACCTTAGGCAGATTTCTCCTGTCTCTGTAATGTTCGGGTGCCAGATTCTTGTTAAACATTTAACCTTTGGAGGCTGTCAGGAGAGAAAAAAAATTACTGTGCTATCCTTTAAGATAAAGCCCTGTTGTAACTCATAAAACAGAAAAAGGCAAAATATATTTGATATTCACAGGCTGGGTTTGTATGTTTAGGGCAATGATACATATCTACAAGAGCCAAACCAGATTTTTCTTCCCTTTTAGCTTTTCTCAACTCCTCATAAAAACCAGGCAGGTATTAAGCTTTTCCTTAAGGAAAAAAACCCAACTTTTAAGAAAGCCAAGGAAATTTACTCCTTCAGGGAAAAGAAAACATTCTTAAGTCATTCAGTTTCTTCACACTTAACTCCTAAAACAATAATTTAAACCAAAAAAATCCACCAAGGCTTGTCCAAATCAGGGATTTGTTACAAAACAGCAGAGAATGCAAAGATAACAACTGCACCAAATAAATAACTTCTTTTAAATACAGACCCTCCTGTTCACCACTGAACAGGAATGAGTCAGAGCTGAATTTGAGACACTAAAATGGAAAGCCACAGGCCAGACCATCAAATTTCTGAATTTCATAGTGGGGTTCTAAAATACAGATTTTTAAAGTACAGTCTCCTTTGCTCTAGTTTTGTGAAGTAAATAAAGAGTGGGACATAAAAATTTCAGTAGCTTAGCAACAGCACGTTGTTCCATCCCTGCTCTTCCCATTAGGACTTGCAGCTTTCAATCAGGCAGATTATTTCTGATAGGAACTGTCCTGGAATCCATCAGCTACTCCAGCACCTTGCAGAACTTCAATTAAATCACAGATCATAAATGTGGAGCTATCTCCCTTCACTTTTTCCAATGATGCCTTCAATCAAAAAGCAAAACAGCTCAAAGAGCTGTATTTGCATGGCAGCATCATGTGCTTTGTCTCATTTTGTTCCCAACTTGCCAATTACCTTTTTAAGAAATTTTTTTGTTTTATTAAGATTCCTTGGAAAAGGTAAGAAAATATGCATGGCACTGAGATACCAAAAACATACCAAAAAGAAATATTCTAGAAGAAAAAGCACTGATCACCACAACAAATCTGGGATTGATAAGGTAGATTTTGCCTTTACTCCATTTCTGTGCAATAACTCAAGGGACATCAGTCATGGCATTATTGAAAATTAAGTGGCTCACAGAAAACATTCTCAAACTTTTTGACCTCCAAAACACCTTAAAAATTTTTTTACAGCACAAGGTTTTCATTAGCTACACTTTCACATTGTTTTGAAAGGTGATGTCTAGCTCTCAAGCAAGGGAAAGCAGCAGAATTTATTCCATGCCATTAGACCAAGATAAAAGAATAAATTTCTATCGTATGTACCTTCAAACAGGGAGTGTATTGATGAGTGAAAAAAACCTCAAAAAAACCCCAAATCCTCACAGTGAATTAACTGGTATCTCATTTTTTTGTATTGTGGAAACAAAAGGATTTCTTTATCCTCTCAAAGTGATTTTCACTGCTAAAAGTTAGGAAAAACCCTCTCCTGTCAGTAAGACAAAGGTTCTTCTCCTCTCTCCTTTTTCCCTTTTAGACAGACAGGACAACTGCAGCAGTACCATAAAACTTATCTTCAGACAAAACTTAAGTTCTCCTTGGAACCTGGTCATTTTTAAACCCTCCCCAGACCAAAAAATCCAGAGATTTCCTCACAATGATGTTTCTTTCACTTGAACACCTGTGATACTGCACAACAAAGCTCCCAAAACCCATTTATTTCCTTGCTCAAACACCTCCTTCCCCTCAGACACCACCAGGAGCACAGCAGCAAACATATTCATTTCCTTCTCCATTTCCAAGCAGCCACTTCTGCTCTGGGATCCCTCATTTAAAATTAAAAGTTTCACTTGATAAACTGGCGCTCTGAAAGGACAGGTGTACAGACAGACCTTGTAATTTTTTTAATTATGTATTATTTATCTATTTAATTTGATCAGTATCTTGTAGCTGCAACTCTTCACTAGTGAAGAAATTTACCTATAGAAGGAATGTGACTCCTAAGAGGAATCTGGAATCAATGCTATTTGAAATATTTTCTCTAGACACCAACTAATCGCAAAGCATTCTGCTAAACCACCCTGCAACTGCAGCTCTTCTCTTTACAGTTTGTAAAAGACCTAATTTCCCCCAGGAGGTCCTCATGGGGATACAAGTTCCTAGGGGTGAACTACATTCCAGCCCTGAGATACTGCTTGCCACTTTCCCCCACCAGTTTCTGAAGAACTTCTCAGGACTGGCTGAAACTGAACACTGCACAGAGCGAAGCATGCCGTGGTTTGGCTGCACGCCACAATACAAAATCTTCCTCTTTATTTATTTTATGCTCCTCCACTACATCACAATTCCACATACCCACTCCTTCTGCAGGTGCAGAGGTGTGATATCCCAACCTTGCCTGGGGGTTGGGAGCCCTCCTGAAAACAGGCATCACTTGCTTCAGCCCCATTCTGCCTGGCAGGAAACAAACCACAGCTCGATACTGGGGAGCACACATTTGCATTAACAACCTCACCACAATCCAACATTCAGCCTCCTGCATTTTTCCCAAACTTATTTTTTTTGTATTCAATGAGAGGTGTCCAAATTAAAAAATATTTAACTAACATTTGCTGTAGATATTCCTGCCAGTGGTGAGCAGGGAACCATAACAAACCAGAGACTTATTATGGAAACTGAGAATCAACGAAATCAGATCAAAACTGAACTTCAGCTCTCCTGTTAACACACAGCAAACATTTCCTTGCAGCAGCGTTGTTCAGATGAACAACAGGAATACAAAAACTGAAGGAATAAAATGTGTACACAAAAGTTAGTAAAGGTGACCTCTGTCATAGTATGAAATTCTTTGGTAAAGTTAAGGGGAACTTAAAACATCCCACAAACAATCCCACACAACTGCAAACACTACTTAGTTGTGACTGCAACTACTACACATCGATAATGCTGAATTTAGGCTTAACACAGCAGAACAGGAACCAAAGGTCTTCCCTGGAACTCTTCTCCAGAATCCTCCCCTATACATTCTTCAGCCTCTCTGAAAGAACTCTGAACTACCTTCACCAAAAGTAAGACAACAAAGCAGAAGAATGGGGGGGGGGAATATCAGAAATGTCAATCTTTTCCTTTTGGGTCACTTATTTCATTCTCAGGTATGTAACTTTTTAATGAGAATAATCATTAAATGCAGGTCTCATGAATAATTAACCGGAGAGAGCAGAACCTCAGCCAGAAGGGAGGACACTCAGGTCTGTCTCATCTGCATTTCCAAGAGCCTCTGCCAAACAGTTGCAGACTTGTTTTATTAACAGACAGGTCTTTCTCAGTCTCAATGCCAAGTTCTCCCTGAAGTCCTGTTACCTGCAAAGAAAATCTAAAATGACAACTATGAGACTAATGACAAATACTCACCACCATATTGTAGGCATCAGGAACTTCAGTTTCAAACTGAAACTTTCCCCCTTGGTAATAGCCCTCATCTAGAAAAGGGAAAACAAGGAAAACAGTTAAATAAGAGAAAAAACACCAAGATTAAAACAACAGCACAAGGTTATCATCAAATACTTAAGCTGGCTGCACCACCAGCTGCCACCTAATCCAAGGAGTGTGAGCAGTGTGGCTTCATACACTCCCAACCTTTTTACAGCAGGAATTTGAAGTCAGGAGAGACAACAGAAAAATCCTGATAACAGGAACAAGGATACCCAGCTAGAGGAACCTTGGACTGAACATCTCACTGCAGGAAGAAAATCCTGGAATATGGCAAGCAGTACCATGTCAGTGACCCTTGGAATGAGCTGGAGAAATCCTGCACCTGCTAATGAATTGCTAAATCCTGCTCGAGCACATCTTCCCAAACCTGTGCTGGCAATCATGGTGAGCAGTGTGAATGATGTGTGTAAGAGCATGTTTCAGAGAATATTTCAATGAGTGCAAGTAGGCTCTTTCATTGTAATTATCTTACAATGATGTACCTACTAGGAAAACATGGCTGCCTCTCTGCCAATAACTCAGTGCTGAATTATTACAATGGCTAAATTTTCAAGTATGACACATTAAAATATCTACTTACATTTAACCAGGACTAATAAAATGTGATGTAATTCTTCAAATTGCTGTGCCTGGAAGCTGAAATGCTTGCAAGTGACCTGAAGTGTGTCTGGCATTGCCATGACTGAGGTTTTTCATTAAAAAAATTGAAACAGGTCCCCAGCCTACACTGGGGGATTTGAGACATCTGAGGGATGCTCTAGCACAAACCACCTTGAGCACCCCAGCCCCAGTGAGGGCCAGGAGGGCTGGTTAGCATGAGATGATGCAGGTTTTTTACATTTCTTAAACCAAAACCACAAAGAAATGTTCTGTGAAACACTCCATAGTTTACAGAAAGATTAAGAAGAATTTTGTTATCTAGCTTCTTCCAAACCACCAAAAAAACCCTAGCTTGTCTGCTGTAGATGCTCAAAATCTTCCTTCACATTGCTGTCTCCTGATCTGCTTTTCAAATCCCCATTCCCACTCAAATTTAATTCTGAAGTGTGATGGATTTATTAAGCAATTTTAGGCATGCTATGCTTTACCAGAAAGTAAAGGGACATGCACTGATTTCTATAGGAAAAAAAGCAAGATAAAAGCATTCATCTTTTGTTTTTAAATACACAGAGATAAAAATCAGCAAAGCAAGCCATTAGTGAAGAACAAGAAGTAAGAGGTGAGTTACACTGATACTCTTTGGTAAAGCCACCACCTGTCAGATGTGCAATACACTCAGAGTGAGATGCTGTTCCAGAAAGGAATCATTTGGGATATGGTCCAATATCCCCCAGGAGCTCTAACACCACATTTATCCAACAGAACACAGACAGCTGAGGGCACCTTATCCACCATATAATACATTTTAACCAAGTGTCAAGAATTATCACATTTCCAAGTACGAAAGTTATTTTCCTTGTCTTAATTTCACTATTTCCTTGAGTTGCTGGACTTGGAGCAAAGGATGCAGCAGCTCTTCACATTCCACCCCTGCTAAGACGAAACAAATGCCTGCTGATGGATGTATCCGTGCCAAAGGAAATCCTCAGGTTTAATGAACACTCACTGCAATGGCTGTCCAACAGAAACATCCAAGAACTTTCAGATCAAGTCTTCCTCCAAGACAATTCATTATTCATCACTGCCTCACATCACAACTCATTTTATACTTTGGTTTTACCTTGGCACCAATCATAAACCACAATTGGTAAGCTACTGGCTCTGCTGTCAAATCAGCAAGGACACATTTACACAATTAGACAGCTCTCCTCCCCTCTTTTATACAATTCTCCCTCTGTGTTTGTAAAGCAACAGAACAGCTACTCAGTACCAATCACTCAAATATATATATTTAAAACTCTGGAGAGCCCCAGTATCCAGCCAGAAATCTTGCACTGCATTAACAAGATAACCCTTCACAATGAAGTCATCTTTCAGCATCTCAACTAAATAGGTTCTCAGACTGGGAGAGAAATCCTCAATTTTTTATGCATGGAGAAGTGGTGGGAAAGAAGTTTTGGCAGAGTTAACAGTGAGGAAAGAGCTATAAATAAACCCATCAAATGAAGCAACTTTAACACATAACTTAGGAAGTTGGCCACAGAGACTTTTGCTAAAAAGGGAGTCTGTCTGAGCCACAGTTTTCCTCTGACTGCTTAAATTTATGTCTTCAAGCTGTATTAGCAGAGCAAGCATCCCTCCCACTTCAGTCTCAAGTTTCATTACCAACAACCTGACTAATCTTAGCTTGCGTTTGTAGGGTGTTTTAATGCCTGAAAATGCTCTGGAAAACATTTAACCAAATTATTTCCTCACTTTAGAAGAAAATGCAAGATAATTAGGGCAGGCCACAAAGGATGCACTTTGGATAGTAGCTCCCTGAATCAGCCATGCTCAGCCATGCTCACCAATAGTTGTGAGCATTTCACCAGAAAACAGGGTCTTTATTAATCCCCCTAGAGTGGCACTCAAATATCCACACCAAGCCCAAACTAGTCCAACAGCCAGGGAACTGCAGGGAAACTGCATTTACTGCACTTACTCTTCTGGGCTTTTTCACATATAAGTTACCTAAAGTCACCTCCTTTATTTTTTTCCAGGTCATTACCATGTCTTAGTCCTCAGCTCTCAATTTTGTGCTCCAAATACCAGTGCAGCAAGCCTGGATTCTAAGCATCTACCTCCTTACTTTCCCTGGATTTTAATCCAGTATGATACTGATGCAAAAGTGAGAACAGAGGCGAGTGGGGGCACAAGGGTATTTTTTCAAAGGCAGAACAACTGTTTCAGGTGACAAAAGGGAAGAGAAGCTTCAGAGAGCAGAGAAAACCAACAGTGTCTGCCTTAGGAACACGGAGTTTTGTCCGCTGCAGCAGAAAAATCCGAGTCTTAGCCAGTTTCTAGCATGTCCTGCTAAATATCCACTTATGGTGCACTGCAGAAAGCTGGAGCATACAGGGACTGAAATTTCTTCAATTGTGGGGAAAAAAAGCCCCAGACACCCTCATCAAGACATACAACAAAATCATTTTAAATTAAAAACTACCCATCACCAGGGTAATTTGCAACATTAAATACTGGATGAGAAAGGTTTTTCAGAGAGGTGCTGAGCAAGGGGCCTGAAAGACTTCTGCTTGGTGGTCAAGTTTATTTTCTTATTCAAGTTAGTCTTTTTGTGAAAGCCCAAGGAAGCTTCTTTTACTGTCCTTTCAAGACCAGCCACATTCAAAATGACTGCACAGAAGAAGGTCAAGATTCATGCAATACTGTCCAGACAATACAAAAAGAGTTGGCTCAAGCCTGCTTGAGCCATAAGACTTCTGTGACAACCACTCTGCTGCCTCAAGGTAAACTAAGATTAAACATACTCTAGAGAAAACTTCAATGTTGAAGAGAGGCAGAAAACTACAAAGATTTTCTCGGTCTGTGCTGCGTTCTGCCTTTAGAGTGCTAAGCTATGGCTGATCACAAGAATCTACACCTGAATTATGCCCAGCTGAAAATAGATGTTTACTTGGGTCAGGCTGCAACTGCAGAGACTTCAGCTGTGCAGCTATATTTAGAGTAACAAAATGTTAATTAAGCTCATCTCATTGGTAAGATCATTTCAGCAATGAAGGTGGCACAAAAGCCACACTCTGCAATCAACAGCTGGTTTCTGCCTGCAGCATCCTGCTGCACAGCAGTGAACAGACAAAACTCCTAGGATTTAGACGCCTTGGAGTTAGGACAGCTTTTTCATAAATCACTCATTTGCACAGTGATGCTCCTGTAAAGTCAACTCCTTTCCAAAATATAATAAAGCAGCATCATGTAAAGTGAAGGGCATTTGGTGCAAGCAGAATTAACACCCACCGAGCAAACACAAGCACAACCCCTACACAGAATGACAAGGCCAAAATTCTAGATTAGCTCTTGCATTTATTTCTAATTGCACTGACAAGGGCAGCCTCACTCATTTTTCCATCACAAAAGGGAGTCACATGAACGGACACGTTAACAGAGACCACCCAAAATTTCTGCTGGAGGAAGAGCCCGTTGGTTTGGGATAATGAATGACAACAGTGACACCTAGTGCTGCTCTGGCTTCAAAGTACTGGATTACAGAAACACTCCAAACACTCCATTAAGTGCACACCACTCCTTCTCCAGGTAATACACCCGGCTGACTGACATACCTCACCCAAATTCTGCTGTCAGAAAGCATCTACAGAAAATGGACACCTACAAGAATGAGCTGGCAGGGGGACACTGATCCCAGCACATCAATCTCAAACCATTCAGTGCACTGCACATAGCACTGCTCTCATTTAAGCAGCTGCAGTCTCAAGCACAGGAAGTGCATGGGAAGTTTAAATAAACTTCCACGTAAAATCATCCATAAAAACAACCTTCCATTCTAAAATGCACAGAAAAGACTAATTTCAGGTGTCTATTAAGCAATTAAAAAATCAACATGGAAATGATAATTTATGAAAATGTTTTTACTGACCAGACTGCTAGCAAGAGCTTCACAGGATATTCAAGTTGTGTTAATAATAAAAAATCTGATTTCACACATTTGAAACAAAGACTCAGAGACTCCCCTTTGTTAAGCATCTCCAGGCATGCCTAGGTTTGTTTTTCAGCAGTGTTACATTGGTAACCTCTCTTTACACCTCTGCAGAACCAAGTAATGAGTACAAGGGAACACACAGCCTAACAGGGCTGTAATTCAAAAATAAATCAAGGTGGTTTGAAACTGGCTGAGAGGAAAAAAAAGTTCTCAAAGTAAGCAAACAAGATCTGAGTATTTCCTAACCTTGCTCATTTCTGAAGGCCTTTTTACTGGAATCTGGTTGTCAAAAGTCAGCCCAGTTTCTCCATCCCATTATTAAAATAATCACTATTACAGCCAGACTTTCCTTGACTCAAGGCTTTATTGGAACTCCTCTTGGAATTAGTTTCCTAAATATCAACACACACAGAAACAAAAGTAACATGTTGAAAAAAATTACCTGGGGTTACAGTTAGCTGAAAGTAATGGAGCTTGTTTGGGTCAGGAAAATTCACTTTACATGTACCTGTGAAGCAAAACAATAATTTACATCAGACAATGAGTTCTCCACTGTTGGCTGGCATGAAGAGATGAGTCTATCATGGATATTTTATCACCCATATTATGCAGTCTTTAGCTTCTTAACCCATCAAGCTGGCTGTTCCTTTTCTGCAGCCAAGGAGCTAAACAGTATCATGGTTATAAATTGCATTTGCCTGGAAAAAAGCTACCTAGAACTGTCCACAATCCCAAGTAATGCACTCACATTGTAGTAACTGAAACCACACATTCTTCAGGTATGTGTTACCCTATAACAGAACCTACACTGAAAAAAAAGTTTACTTAAAATTACTCTGTGTAAATTCCCTGTAATTGCCTGTGAGGAAGGCTTGTATCTCAAGTAAGATTCCAGGTCTAAAACCATATTATCTTGGTTTTTTGGTTTTTTTAGAGAATATGGATCACTCTTAAAAAATTAGTGTTCATGAGTATTTTCACTATTAACAAAGACATCAGGTTACATCTTGAAGTGAAAAAACTGCAGGTTGACTTCATGTTCTCTGGGAGCTGAGCTGTTTGCTCTGCCCTTAAATCAGCATCTGCTGTTTCTAAAATGAGAGAATAAAGAAAAAACAGGAGTGGGGCACTAATTGCACCTTTGAGTCCCAGGAACCTTTTGAGTACTCTATGAATGTTTTGCTGCCACTCCCCAGCAATCAAAAACTGGAGGTAAATTATCAATTTAAAAGGCCTTCCAAAGGACACTAATGAGGGTTCAGTTCTCCACAGCCCCATAAGAGGAAGCAAGAGAAAATCTGTTCAAGCCAGAACAGTGGAGCTTTACACAGCTTTCCCTGAGTTAACAAATACCATCAGCATTCATACTTCAGTCAAAATGTTCACTTCAATTGCCCTTTCCCCCTTAAAATGCATAATATTAAATGTTATACTCACAAGGTAAATTAGCTTCAAGGTCTGCAACCTCTGTTGAAAGAAAAAAAACAAAACCAAAACCATTATTTATGCAAGCATAAAGCTCTTCTTCAAGTCCAAATTGGCAGATCTAATTTAAGCCACCCTGTAAATCCAATTTTATTTAAAAATATAATTAAGCTGTAGTGGAAGTTTACCTTGAAATTTCTCTTTAAGCCACTCAATTCATTACTAAAAATGCTCATCTGCCCTGCAGACATGACAAATGTATCCTCCATTGATGGGGAGTTCAGCTCTGCCAAGACTGAAGTGCCAGGGCCGGTATAACACAGAGCACTGGCATTACCAAAGCATAGGTTTTGTTACTGATATGCACTCCTATTCAATTAAATTTCCATTTTATTTATTTCCTGAGCTTAAAATTCATAAAAGAAAGGAAGCATCCTGATTCTGTTCTACAGCCCCTAGGAAATGAAGTGTACTCCCAAGCCTGCCAAGTCACCTTCCCTGGAACAATCTCTGCCTTTGTCTATTTTATTGAAGTCTTACTTTCAATTACATATGAACGAGATGCATAAAGGTATCTCCCCCCTTTTAATTCTAAAGTCCTAGGAAATCAAACTGAGTATATTTCTGGTTTTTCCTGTGGTCTTATTTTCTACTTCTAACTTTGCTTTCAGGCCTCCACAGACACAGCCCTGTGTTATTTGGGCTGACAGTGTGCAAGAGATTTCAATACCAACTCTCAAAAACACATGTCTGAAGAAAAGAGTCATTCAGAATTCTTGGCACTGATCTCATCACAACTCCCACTAACTCCAGAACTTCTCCTGCCATCCATGCTTACCAAACCTGGCATTTCTCTGCAGTGGGAACGATGCTTACCTGACTGCCATCTCCTGTATGCTTGGCACACCCTGCATCTGCAGCCTTCTACCAACCAAGACAAAAACCCACCAAAACAGAAGCATTGTGCTTTACACACACCTAAAAAATTCACAACTTCACTCTTTCAAAATCCCACACTTGCAGCCAGAGCTGATTTAACCAAAGCCATGCACTGAAAGACAACACTGGAGCCACGCTTTTGCTGAAGTACTGTCTTTATAACATACACACACACAAATGCAATTTCATCTGTAATCAAGGACTTTATTTCAATTTTCCCTTCCTGGCTGACAAAAAAAAAAAGATGTGACAACCAACCCCCCCAAAGGCTACAGCTATGAAATTTTCTTTCTCCTTTCTTTGAATTCACCAGCCTTTCACAGTGGGAGCATATCAATCTTCACTACAGTGCAAAGTTTAGGACCTGGTTCAATTATTTTGAAGTGTTGACTGCTTTCCTTTATTGCTTTCTGTGCTTTGTGATGTTCAGCTTAATGAATCCTGCCTGCCCTTCCCCTGATCCCGAAAAAGGGAGACATTTAAGGGCTCAGCAAGGGCTGAGCTGAGCATTTCTGCTGAGCCAGGGCCTCACTTCTGCCTTCTGTAAGGTTCAGCAGAGAGTTTACGATCACCAGAGTTCCTCTGAAGCGTGAAAATTCCCTATAATGTGTTCACACTTCTGTTTCTGTCTTGGCACAAGAATTAGCGCTTTTTCTTGTGGAAACATGAAAACAAAATGCTCACAGCCAGGAGAAGGGAGCACTGTGCTCCTTCTCTGAAAGTGTGCAAACAGGGGGGAATGCTGTGCTAATAAATCCACACAAAGGTTTGGGGAAAAAAAGGCAAATGACCCAAAATCGAGATTTCTAATGAACTCTGCAACAAACCACTGAAACTAAAAATGAAACAACTTGATGAAGACAAAATAGATAAAGATCTGCATCGATAATGTAAATGTTTACAGTAGCATCAAGTAAGACAACAGATGTTACTATTAATTGTGCCATATGAACAAATATTGGTGATTCACCAATTAACAAGCACATTTTACAGGCCAAAGCTCAGTGTCTGAGAGTTTGTCTGAGACAAATTCTGTGTCTCTCTGGCAGCGACAACGTTGACATTAGAACCATTTCTGTATGTTGCTGCTCAGAAAGCAGACATTTTGACCAGAGTATGCAAGCTCCACTAAGATTCTGATGTTTTAACTTATACATTTTCTGCATAAAGCAGTATCTCTGGCATGAGCATTTTCTGTAAGAAAACAGCCCTTCTGCAGGCTGCCAACTTATTTAACAGAGATTTGTAAACAAGCAAAGCATGGAACTGACAGACAGACCTCCAATGCACTGAACTTCCAAGAGCTCCAAAAGCTTTACTAAATTAAAGAACGAAAGTTTTTCTGAGCTCCTCTTTCAAGAAATTACTATCACTACAGGTAAACAGTGAAGAAAACTCAGTTTGACTACTTTTCATGGTCATTTTGTGGAGAATCTGCCTCTGTATCTCAATTCACACCATTAAACTGATGAGACAACCAGAAAATCCAAGTCTTAGGAAACTCCAAACAGTCCATGTGGTGTTCCCAAACCCTTGTGTGATCTGGTTCAGGAGCAGCCCAGCTGGAGGTGTACCTGCAGATTCCTGCTCTTGACCCCAGTACACACTTGCTTGAACCGTTCCAGATGCTGTTTTAAACCATAAAAAAGGAGAGGCTTAAACTTAAACCCAACACAAACACTGGAAGAGTTGAATGCAAACGGATTATGCTTCAGCTTTTCTCTCTTCTTTACAGTTCCTGAGCTGCTTCTAAGCCTAACACAAGCAACCAGAGTTATTTATAAATGATTTCACAAACATTAACTCTCCCTACCCATGACAGTTCTCGAGACAGAAATAGGAACACTCCTGCCGTGTGCACAAGGTTTATGAATGTTCAATGCACACACCACAACCCCACTGCTCTGCTCCCTCACCTCCCCAAATGAGAATTTAGCAGTGCTTTGTTTACTAAGTCTTTCACAAAAATCAGGCTCTATGCTTCCTGATGGAGTTTGGGTTTAAGTACAGCAAATAAAAGCACTATTTCCTCAAGTGAACGTTCTCATCCAAGCAGTATTACTTCTCTCTGGTTTTGTTCAAAAAGCACCGTCTCCTGTTTAGGTCCCTCTTTAATTTACTTCTTTAAAACTTCTAGAAATGAAGATTAAATACCTTGACACTAATAAAAATCCCATTTTTTAAATACTAATTCTAATATTCTATTAATTCTTGAAATGCTGTTTGCCTCCTAACTCTTACCCATCTATCCTTATAGTATTCCCTACTTAGCTCTTTTCAACTGTTCAAACCAGTATAACAAAAAAAAAGTATTTTCTCCCCTCTCAAGTCTCCTCACCTGTTTTTGTGAGGAGGGCTATTACTATTTTTGAAGGTTTGAAGAAAGCAAATAAATGGCTTCCCTCATTTTTAGTTACAATGGATATTCTCCTCATTTTCATCATCAGCTTCCCACCTCCATTCTCTCAGGCTTATACAGAGGCACACACAAAATATTTTCTGATTACATAGTATGGTTGTAAAAGCCACAGATACTGAACATAACTCAGGAACAAACCTTGTTAACTCATTTTCGCATACATTAAGTCATTTCAAGTTCCACACTCCAGCTATGCAGCAGGAGTAATACAAACCTGAATTACGACGTTTCTGTGCACTACCAAAAATGCAGTGTAAGGGACAATGTTTGTGACCCATGAACTGCTACTGCCATCCTGGCATGCTCTCTTATCTTCAATTCAATTCAGCAGTCACCTTCATTACACAGTATTAATCTTAAACACCACTCTGGTTTGTCCTCAGCCCTTTTTAAATTTCAGAAAGGATCAGCCTTTTGAGTTCAGCACTGCATGCTTGCCATCCTGGAGGAGCAGTCATGCAGCCCCTGCTCCCAGCTTAATGAAGTTCCCCTTAGAGATGAACAGAACGTTAAAAATTGCCTCTGCAGCACCAAACAAAATGAAAGCTGCTGAAGGAATTGTACTGCTTGCTCTATTTTAATTTGGGCACTAGGCCTACAGAATTAGGGCCTTACTCTCCAACTGAGCCTACATGGAAATGCAGTGAAAACAGATGTACAGATGAGTCACGCAAAATTTTGAACAAAGCTATGCTTTACTAGACCCTCTCTACAGATGGAAGAGAATATCCAAATGACTCAGAATTACTTCCCTATATATAAAACTTCCGTCATAGAGAGAATTCCATTCATAATGCATCCATAAAACAACCCAACTGTCCTGAGAAGACATGACTGATACCTGAATCTGTTAACAACGCTGGATATAAGCAAAGGAACAACAAGGGAAAACTAACAAAGGGCATCAGTATTTTAAGAGCAGCTTTTCCCCAAAAGTGGAACAAAGCCTGTTTAATGTGCATCCATGAATAGTCAGTGCCTGACACCACTATTTCAAATAACAACTGAGACATTTCTTCACACCCAGAGTGCAAATAACTATTATACCTAAATTAGCACTTATTTTTCCTACTTTCAAGCAGCATGCAGTTGGTCTACGCCAAGTCTTTAGAAGTTTGTAAGCAACACCTACACTTGTCAGTGGCTGGGGTCGTGGTCATTACCTCAATCAAAACAGCATTGATCTACTGACCAGGCAGAGAACACAACGCAGCTGAGGGCTGCAGGGCTATCAGTGTGACAACACATCCTTCAGAGATCCTGTACTGCCTTCCTGCGCTGGACTCTCTACCAACACAAACAAGGCTGTCTGCAATTTACCTCCAGAAAAAAAACAGACACTGTCTGTGTCTGGACAATACCCTCAGCAAAGCTGGCAGACATCCGTCTGCAGGATTTATTAGACTATCCCAATTTACTGCAGAGCAGGAATAGCACAGGAGTACTTCACCACTGGCAGAACACTCTGGGCCTTTTCTCATCTCCTCCTCCCTTGCTGATGGCCAGGATTTCTCTTCTTTTATGCAGGAGAGATTATTTTCTAATTTGTTGCCAGGACACTGACCTGAGGGAGACTTTCTCCAATTCTGCCACTGTCATCTGATAGTGAGTCCAGCCAAAACACACGCCAGTAACAACTTCTACTTACAACTATTCTTCCAGGCTCCTGCTGACTTTGAGATCCAGTACAATAGCCTAAGTCCAGGAAGTTCCATACAAACAAGCAACAAAAGCACTGGTGCTGGTCCAGCTGCAGCAGCATCACTGCTGTGGGCACACCTTTAGCAGGCAGCTCTGCACTCCTGCAATCTTTATGTGACCTAGAAACACCGTAAATATCAGAAGCTCACCTCCACGCAGTCTCACAACACTCTAGGTGCTGCTGCAGCTGGTCTATCTTAAAGTGTTGAAGCAAATTCTAGAAACTTTTGTACACAAATAGTCTACATTCAGCTTGAGCATCTGAAAACAGAGCATCCCTAACAAGTCCTTCCCATTACATTTCCCTCTCACTTTCAGCAGTTTCACTGGAATGATCTGCTTCTCCTGTCAGTTCCCATTTCACACAGAAACCATCCTCAGCAGACCGACAGCTGCTCCCAGAGCTCTTTTGGGAGAGCATCGTGATTGTGGTGGGGTATCCTCTCTCCCAACCTCTGGCCTGCTCTGCAATTTCAGCAGTTCCTATTAGAGCCTGGCCTTCGCACAAGAGCTCGGTGGTGAAGCACTCCTGAACTGTACCAGGAACTCCTGCTGCCTGGACAAGGTGGGAGATAGCAGTAAGAATAATCAGCCATTCCCTGATGGCTTGGGAACATTCTTTAGCTGAGTTACAACCTCAGTGAAATGAGGTTCATTCTCACTTGAACTTCAGAAAATTCCAGTAATCCCCAAAAAAGGGATTAACAGGACTACTTCACTGATTCTGCGGGGGAATTTTTTAATATGTATTCCCATGTATACATATATATCCATACATGTGTGTGTTACCTTTGCACGTTTTGTGTACATCTATATATCCATATATATCTTGGTGTATGTGTGTGCATTGACTTGAACGCACTATAAAACAGCATACATCTTATTATCTTGAATCTATATTATGTTTATAGCTGATTAATAATTGATATAACACCTAAGTGCTTTTATGATTAAGTTCTGCTGAATCTTTCAGACATAGCTGTTGAGTTCAAGCCTGAGACTGGGTCCAGCTGCACTGAGACTCCTCCCCGAGGAATTTAGAAGGAAAGGGGTTTCACTCTGAACCTCCTGACTCAAATCAAGAATTTCCTTTACCTTCTTGCCTTTCCTCTCTTCATTCCAGCCTCTGCATATGTCACTCTAAATTGATTCTAATTTCATTTGCTTTATATGTATTAACCATGCAGCAAGCAGTAGTGCAAACCCTGCCAACAACCTTTGTTGTGCTTTTGCAAATTTATATTAAGGCACATTTTCACCAATACCTTTGATGCTGACTCTTTAAGTGACCTGCACCACCCATTTCACAGCAGGGATGCAACTTCCATGCATAATCAGACCAGAATCCAGCACTCAGTGCTTGTCAGACCCATGTGAGCACTGACCTGCTCTTAACATTTGTCAGTCTGGGACTTGTTCAATACTTAGGCTGTGCTGGTCTGCTATCACAGCCACAGCAACTACAATTACAATGTCAATACTCATTTTCCACAGATTACATTCTCTTCCTCCCCTGCAGTGCTGGGCATGGTTTTGAAGAACGATTGCTCTAAGGGTAGAGTAAAATTTCTTTGGCACTTCACACGAAGGGTATTTATTTCACACTGCTATCTTCCCCTCAAGTCTATACCTGTAGGTTAGGGAAAATCTCAGATTATATATATTCAGTAATTTGGCTTTGTAGCTTAGCCTGGTTAAAGAGCTTACGTCTCCTGCCTGAATCTTTCCCCCCTCAGAACTGAAGTTAAATGAGGATTTCCAAATTGGAAGTGTAAGAGTGATCACAATCATGATTCAAAGCAGATTAAAATTCCCTGTCCTTAAACGATACAGAGAGAAGATTGTGGATATAATATTCCTACAGTCCAGCTGAGGCAGCAGCATTTGCAGTGACACCTTGCTCCAGATATCTGACAGAATTTACCCCAATTTGGAAAAAAAACCACATGCAGTGCTAGTTAGGTAATATCAGTCAGGCAGTTACAAATCATTCTGAAACAAGACCAGGAAATGTGCATTTTCTCTGACTGGCACGAATCCCAGTAGTGGCAGCTTACACACCAACAACAGTGTATTTGCTACTGATCACTTTCAGCAGAAACATCAACCTAAACTACACATTCCTTTGCCATTAACATTCAGCTATTACCAGAGGGAGTGAACCTGAGTTTAAATCCATAGTAACGGCAAGCTATCAGTATCTATGGATTTTGAAATATAATATTATCTATACTACAAAAAAAAATAAAAATTGAAGTGCAGGACAGCTCTGTCCCTGATTTAATTATAAAAGTTTAATTATTGTCTCATTAACCATCCCATTTACCCACAACTGCCAAGCAGTAGATTTGGTTTTTTTTTCCACCAGGTGCTGAAAACCTACAGCAGCCTTCCTAAAACATACCACCCTGCAATACAATCACTGGTTTATTACTCACAACTTCACACTCAACTTACAGTGACTCCAGGCCTACAAACATCTCTTTTTAAATCTTTTTTTAAGTGTGCTGCGTCTGACCTGTGCCATTAAAACCACCAAAACACTGTTGTTACTTTCAGGATTTTTCCTTTAACAGGCAGTCAGGGTTTTGCTCAAAAACCACCTTCCTACCAAGGCAAATTACTTCTGTTGACATTCCCCTCCTGTATATTCAGTGACACTTATGTGGCAATTTTTCATCATATTTTAATTGATAATGGACTAATTTTCAACAGCGTAAGGAGCACACTCGTTTTGATTTTCATTAGTCTGTAAAAATAAGCGTCCTGTAGGACATTTGAAAAACACCTGTGGGAATGTATAACGCAATTTAGTGCTGCTTACTGGCAACGCACCCAACAACAGTACATCCCAATGTATTTCAATATCTTCTTTCACCTTTAACGAGTAATTTGTCCCGGACAGACACCCTGCGAGTGGAGTCCGACGCTGGGTTGGACGCACGGGGGCCTCTGACACCATCATCCCGCTTCAGCTTGCTTGCCAGCGTTAGCATTACTGCTGCTTCCCACCTGGAACACAACGGGACGGTCACCAAAAACGAGGGGGAGGAGGAAAACAAGTCAAGGCCCTTGAAAAAGGAGTGAACGACCTTCATCAACACGGTGGGTAAAGGTGGGGCTGGCACCTGAGGAATGAGCTCGTTTGGGCTGTGAATACTGAGGGAGGGAGGGAGGGGCAGCGCGCATCAGGAAATTCAGTTTTCTGGAGAGAGGTCAGGCTTACATCAATGTTTACAACCCGTTCTCACTGCCTGACACTGCTCCTTCAGGAGGGTGGCTGTGAAAATACCCTGGCAGCCACCTACTCTCCTCCACACCTCACAGGACAACATTCACAGCTGCCTTTTGGCTGGCGGGGGAAAAAAAAAATAAAAAAAAATTTTAAAAAAGGGGGAGGAATTCCTGGAACAACTTTAACTAGGAAGTGAGCTTTGAGACAGCTCCCGGGGCACAGGAAAGGGATTGAGGCTGCAAACTACAATTATCTACACAGCTGCACAATCCCAACCCTCCACAGGGCACAAACCTGACACACAGAGACCAAACAACTGAAATGAGGAGATACTTTTGCCGTGCCAGCCATCCACTCTAGAAAATAACTGCACTGATAAATTAATTACAGTAAAAGGTGGTCAGAATGCCGAAGTCATGAAGCCAAAGCAAGCAATCTGTCATGGCTTAATTTGCTTTGACGCTACTGCCAGTTGAAGGCAACTCCTCCTTTTTCAACATTTTGGCTAAAACCAACACAATGCTGACAAAACCCAAACCCTTTAGGCCTCCCCAACAGCTAAAGTGGTAGAACTGCTTATTCTTTTAAAGTCATGAATCCAACCAAATAAAGGGGGGGGAAAATGCAAAAAGCGAGGATATCTTCTTTACTTGGAGGTTGAGAAGAGCTTAATAGAAGTGAACAACAAAGCTTAAAGAAAGGAAATATCATATATTTCGCAGCAGTCCCTAACAGTAGGAAATTCTGGTGAGATCTACAGGAAGGTGAAGCTCCCTGATACTGACAAATAATGTGTGTGTCAGCTTCAAGATGCATGTTTAAAAACAAAAGTACAGTTCAGTGTAAATGTTAAATCCAGCTGGCTTAACTGAAACAAACTGTGGGGTTTACCCCGGAGAAAGGAAGAACAAGCAGAACAAAACACTGCATTTCCCCCTGGAGAAAGAAAAAAACCAACAGCTGCCAAAAAAAAAAAAAAAAAGAAAAAAAAAGAGGGGAGTTGGGGGTCTGAAAAGTAATGATAATGAACGCCATAAATTAAAAGAGGGGAAAAAAACCCACCTGTAAACTGCAGACCAGCTCTCCCCTCAAAAATACCCCCCTTTTTTAGGAACTGATTCCAAATAAATTCAACTTCGATGGGCATTAAATGCCTAAAAACCTTTACAACTTGTCCTAGACAACCAGGAAAGCCAAGACGAGGGCGACCAGTTGGAAAAGAAATTATTCGCTTCGGCTGTATCCCAAATGCCAGTGAAACACAGCAAGAAAGCACTCACAAATCGCAGGTAAGCACTCACAAATCGCAGGTAAAGCTTGACCGAGGAGACAGAGAAGGAAGGGAGAGGGGCTGTGCTTGTTTGTAAGGAAGGGAGGAAGAGCCCGGGGAATTCTCCAGAGCCCCTCTGCAAGGCACGGGCACCGCACCGGGAGCCGAGGCCTGGCGGGCCGGCAGATGTGGGGATAGCGGGAGCGGCCAGGCCCGAGCCGGGGGCCAAGGGAAGGGGGACAGCCGGCACGTACCTGAGCGCGGTGTCAGGGCCCGGCTGCCGCGGCCAACACCATCCCCGGCGCCGGCCCGGGGGAGCGGCGGGGGCAGCTCCGGCAGCTCCTCCTCCTTCCTCCTCCTTCCTCCTCCTGCCGCGGCACAGATCTCGCGAGAGCGCAGGTGGGGCCGGGAAGTGCCCCCGGCGCGATCTCGCGAGAGTTCGGCGGGCGCAGCGGGGCAGCCGTTTGCTGCCGGGAGGGCGGCGCCATCTTGGGGCCGTCACTGAGGGGCCCCCACAGGCAGCGCCGCCATGTTGGGGCGGGCTCTCAGCAGCAGTGCCTGAGGGGAGCTGATGTCGTTGCAGTTATCTGTCCCTAAACCGAATTTTCTCGCCTTTTGTGAAGGGAATCCCAGAATCATTAAGGTTAGGAAAGATCTCTGAGATCACCGAGTCCAGCCTTTGACGGATCTTCACCACGTCACCCAGACTAGTCGTTCTTTAAACACCTCTAGGTATGGTGAGCCCACCATCTTCCTGGCGAGCCATTTCCAATAAATTCCATTCTTTTATTGGCCGTTCAGACTGCTATGGAGAGGGGGGTGATTCAGCTGCAACATAAATTATGGTGAGTCTATGGCAAGGAGCAACACACCAAGAAGGAGAAAAACCAGCAATTGTCAGGGTGATTTCAGGATCAGGGCTTAACCAGGCTGCAGTGTTTGCCTTGGTGCCTGCTTAGATTAATCAACTTTTTGTACATCCCAGCAGCAGATGAGTGGAAGACCAGTGAATCAGATGGAATAGTCAATATGTCAATAATATCAATATGCAATAGTCAATCAGATGAAATGCCAATCATACAGAAGCACAAGTCCATCAGATGGGATCTGTGATAAAATGAATATTCATATCATATTCAATATGATATGAATACCAATATCATATTGGTATTATGATACCAATGATTTGGTATCATAACTAGACTGACCAAAAACTTAAGAAATTTCCCAGTTCTGTTAAAACAGGTGCATAAAGTTCAGTTCTTCCATTTGGTAGCTTCCACTAAATAAGGGAACCAAAACTTAACCAGTAAAGCAGCGTCCAGGTTAGAAGGTGTGGTGAGGCAAAGCTGGAGAGCTGACACAAGGGGAGACTGGCAGACAGTGAAATACCGAACGTGCACAGCAATGACACCGCTACCCCTTCCCCAAAAAGAAACTGGAACTGAGCTCACTGAAATCTAGTGACACTTGCACAGAACTGCTGCTTAGAGCCCTTTCTTCCCTCCTTAGGCTTTTCTCTCCAGACCTATGTATGGTTTGGGTAATACAGCACAGCAGCTTTGGACAGAAATGTCCTAAAAGCATCCTCCTCCCACAGGTGCTGGCCTTATGTAGGTCCCAGAGAGGGATTTCTTGCAAGCCTTCAAAAGCGTGGGGTGAAATCGGGAGCAGGGCCAGGAGGTGGGGTCCCAAAGGAGGTATTGATGGCATCTGCCTCCTGGGAGCCCGAGGTCACAGAGCAAAGCCTTCCTGCAGCCCGGCTTTTTGGGAGAATGAGCTGTGTGCCACGCTGCAACCAAACTCCGGATTCCATGGGGAATTCCAGACACACCTTCGGGGCTTTCCCTGCCCTTGGAAGGCGTTGGCCGAAGGGCGTTTTCCTCTGGATGGGTTTTCATTGCCTCGGGTGCTGCTCCTGACATTAGATGGCAGCACATGGGTAGCGCTTAGGGCATGGTCAAGCGACGGAATCTCTTAAAGCTCTCAAAAAAAAAAAAAAAAAAAACAAAAACAAAACAACCCAGCTTCCAGGCTTCTTCCCCGTCCACAGATTAAATGCAACGCGGTTCCTTTTGGGCAGTGTCCTTGCAAGGATGGGCAGGCGAAACCGCTGCTGTGGTATTGAAGAAAAGCACAGTAAAGATACGTGATGGCATTGATCTGCTTACGGCAGTTTATTTACCTGCTTTAGTTTTCATATTAAATAGCACATAAGAAAATAATTTACACAGGCAAGTATGCAGAATATACTCTTTAATAAATAGAAGGTACAAAAATAGATTTCCTCAAAAACATTTTGAGAACCAGAAAAACAAAGGTACCCTATAAATATGCATATTCATGTTCTCTCAGGAAGGGCATTACTTCGCCTTGTCCCGAGACAATAATTTAAAAGATCGTGGAAAAAAAAAAAATAAGGTTTCCTGAGCTCGCATAAGTGAGAAAAAGGGTTAAATAGGTTAAATAGGAAGTAACAGCACAGCGCGGTCGTTTTTTTCCAGGTTCCCGGGGCGTCCCTTGGGGGCGGTGCCGTGGTCTGGAGCCCGAGGGCGCTTCAGCATTTGTCCTGGAGGGCAGCGCAGCGCAGGTTGTCCAGCACTTGCAGAACGTGGAGGATGGTGGTGGCCCGCAGGCACGCCGTGCTCTCGGTGCTCTCCTGAGGCGGGGAGATGCGGAGGGTCAGCCCTGAGGCACAGCCCTGCCCCAAATCCCGTCCCCCCGCTGGCCTGACTTACTGTTCGCATGGCCGCCTGCAGCTTGTGCAGCCAGTGCCTCAGCCTGCCCGAGGGCTGATGCGATGGATCCACCTGCAAGGAGAGCGGCTGGGTAAGGAGCAGCCCCGCAGCGCGGCCGCTGAGCTAGCCCGGGGCAGGGGTCTGGAGGAGGCACTCACACAGCCCCGCACATCCTCCCGGGCCTGGGTGAAGAAGTCCAGGGGCCGCCGGCGCACCTCGGCAAAGCTGGGGACAGCGGGGAGCTCCAGCATGGCAGTGGTGAGGTTCAGCTCGGCTGCCACCAGCACCACTCGGTCGGACATCTGTGGGTGGGAGTGTCTTGGTTAGGGACCCGAAGCACCGGATCTGGAGGATGGGGGTGTGGGAGACCTGCCCGGGGGTGCGGGTGGAGGTGGAACTGGCTGATGGAAGAGGTGTCCCCTCTTTTTGCAGCATCACCCCACTCTTACCGGCAGGTCTACTGCATTCCATTTCCGGTGGAAGAGCCTGGTGTTGCATTTGTGGTTGTTCACCTGCAGGCATAAACCAAGGCAGAGACTGAAAAACTCTTGGTTTTGTGACTTCTGGCAATGTTGTACAACCCCAGCCAGCCTTGAGGGATCTGAAACCAGGACGAAATTTGGCCCAGCATCCTTCATGTCCCCAAACACCCTTGGAAAATATCTTGGAAAATATCTTCCTCATCCCCAAACTGCTTCAGAAAACATGCACTTTGTCACTCAGGCCTTGAATTCAGCATCCCCTCTGCCCTGCCCTGTGCCAGCCCACAGCCCCCTGTTGCCATCAGTACTCACAAACTCTTGTCTCATCTTGTCCACAGCCTTCTGCTCCTCGTGTGCAATGTTCTGGTACTTGGAGAGCCTGCAGCCCTTCCTCAGGGTGTCATGGGGGAAGGCAGCCCCCAGGCTGACCCCCAGCATCAGCACGAGCAGTGAGGTGAAGCTGAGGCACAACATTTTGGCAACGAAAGCTTGACAGTCAGCGATGGATTACGACGGGGTGAGAAGGATGCAATGCAAGATGCCAGAGAGGATGAACCAGAGGACTCTGTGCAGGATTCACTAAATTTCAGATGCAGAGGTGCCTGACAGGTGCCACAGGTAGCTTGTTCAGACGTGGTGCTGCTGAGCTGGTCGCTGTCCCAGAGAGCTGCTTTGCCTTGCTCACTGTGGCTGCCTTGCTGCTCCATCTCCAGCTTTTTATTCCTGCCTGGTGCTTTCATATTCGTAGGAAAACCCAGGGCTGGTAGAGTTGGAAACAAGAAAATGAAAGTGGGGCAGGGAATCTCCCCTCTGTTACCTGCCCTGCTGCCTCCAGCCCTGCTGCCTGCTCCACCTCAGCCCGGGATGCAGGGGATGCTGTGGCTCAGGGTGGGGGGGATGCTGCTGCCAGGCTGTGGCTGGCAAGTGGGGGGACACCAGCATTACCCAGCCCGACCCCGTGCTGAAAGCTGCAGGAGACACCTGGGGACAACAGTTTCACCAGGGACAGGAACGTTTTGGTGCCTCCTGAGTGGTAGCAGGAGTTCAGCCCTCAGTTTCCCTGTGGGAAAGGCCACGGCGGAGAGGGGGCATAAGCAGCAGCCCAGAGTGGGCACTGCACAGTCCAGGCAGCAGGCATGAGCTTTTATGGCTGTGTTATCCTGAGGGACCAGGCTCACCACCAAAGCAGGGAAAAAGGTGAAAGCAGAAGCACTTCCACCTGAGGTTTTCCAGGTGGGACACAGAGTTGTGGAGGGAGATGAAGGTGAGCAGGACTGCCACCCTACAAGTCACTGGAGCTGGCTGGGGTTTCCTCCCTGTTCAGCCTGGAGACATCCCTCTGCTGACAGCTGGAATGGTACTTCTCACCAAACTGTCCCTCCCTCAAGGGAACCTCTGGTGGTCACTGCCGTGCTTTTAGCCTCATGCGTCCATCAAGCATTAAATATGAAAAATTAGGGCAATACCTGAATCTAAGAAGCAAATACAGTAAGAAAGGAAAAGGCATAAATGCACTTTGCAGGGCCTTGCATGGTGGCCGCAGAACACTCCAGGAGGACCCAATTTTTAATGTTCATATTTGGAACTAAAGTGTTGATTTCAGAGTCCAAGAAAAGTAGAAAAGTTCTTGTGGAAGCATGTGTAAAGGCACACCTGTGTGTGAGCAGAGTGGCATGGATGGTGGCATGGAGGTGGGCTGGGGCCTCTGGACGTACCCAGTACAACCCTTGCTCTGGCAGGATCAGCTGGCATGGGCTGGCTGCCCAGGACAGTCACCAGTTTTGAGCATCTCCAAGGATGGAGTGGACACTTCACGGCCTCTTTTTTTCTTGTGTCCAGATGGTCTTCCCCTGGTTCAGCTTGTGCTGTGCTGTCACACCTCCATGAGCCCCTGAGCCTCTTCCCTCAGCCTTTCCTCATAGGAGAAATGTTCCTGTCCATCATCTTCATGACCTTGATTGGACTCCCTCCATGTCTCTCTCCCACTGAGGAGCCCAAAACTGGCCCCAGAACTTCAGGGATGGCCTCACCAGTGCTGAGAAGAGGGGAGGAATCACCTTCCTTGGCCTTCTGGAAACACTCTTCCCAGTGCAGCCCTGGATACCATTCAACTTCTTTCCCACCAGGGCACTTTCCTGGCTCATGCTCAACCTGGTGCCCACCAGAACCCCAAGATCCTTTTCTGCCCCGCTTGTTTCTCTTTGGGCACCCCCAGCATGTCCTGGTGCAGGGGGCTGTTCCTCCCCATGTGCAGGACTTTGCCCTTCCCCTTGTTGAGCTTCAGAGGTTCCCATCAGCCCATTTCTCCTGCCTGTTAAGGTGCCTGTGGATGGCAACACAACCCCTGCTGGGTCATCCACTTCTCTTGATGTCACCACTGAACTTGTCTCAGAGAGGGTCCCCTGGGCCTCATCATCCAGATCATTAATGAAGAGGTCAAGCAGGACCAGCTGTTAACTCACAGGGTCCATCCAGCCCTTCTTGAGCCTTTCCCCTGCTCCAGCAGCATCCCAGAGGGCTCAGATCTTTCCTGTAAAGCCACAGTAGAGTTGAAGAATGGGAGGGGGCAGCATGGACTAGACAGTGGCTCATTCCACTTTTTCCAAACTGGGTGCAGACACAGCTTGGAGAAGGAGCCAGGACAGCAAAATGTGGTGTTAAAGTCCCAGAGTGTGGTGGGCACAGGTTTCCTGTCATGGAAAACTGGATCAGGCTCCCACACCAGCCACCCTCACAGCAGCAGGTTAGAGGAGGCCAGTAATTAATAGCCTGGTGTGGGCTGGGGTCCCTTGTCTGCCCTCTTGGTGAACAGGACAACGGCTCTGTCTTTCCTTTCTCTCCCATTAAAGAAACCCACAGGAGATTAGTTTTTATTCAACACAACTAAGTTCATAATCAATATAGCTGTGAAATGCAAGTCCAAACAAGCATAAATAAGTCCACTTCTGTCATCCAGACAGGCGCAGCTCAGCTGGAGTAGAGGGCATCCTAGCAGAAAATCCCAACAGATGTAAAATAAATGTGGCCCCCAGTGAGAGAGGGGTGATCCACCGCCAGCCACGGTCCCACACCACTGATCCCCTGCTGAGACACTTTCGAGTCACCCGTTGGGTCACCGAGCAGCATCACACCCTCATGGGACAGCTTTGACGCCTGTTTCCCATCGCTGTGGCTTTTCTCTCCCAGATGTCATTTCTGTTTGGAGAAGTAAGTGAAATCTCATCTCTTCACACGTGTAAAAGGAAATTCAGAGGCACCACAGAAAAGCTAAAGCTGGGGGGTGAAGCCGGGCTGTGAGTGCAGTCCACAGCACTCATCACGGCTGGGATGGAGGGATGAGGATCTCTCCTCAGCACTTTTTCTCAGATATTTGTGCCACCCACAGCTGAGCCCCCAGGGGCCTGGCTGAGCAGCAGTGGAGGCTTTTTCTTAATGGGATGGGGTGTTGCCATCCTGAGCTTTGATGCATGTCTTGCCCAGCAATGTCATGCTCCACCATAGCCCAGTCAGCAAAGCATGTCTGCATTCCCACAGCTCCTCCAAACCGTGCCAGTGCCAATTCCTGCCCTGGAAGCAGAGTTCCCCAAAGCCAGCACAGGCTGGGGACATCACACTGTGCCCAACAGAATCTACAGGGCACTGGGGACCCACCACAATGATCATTTCAGTCCCAGCTGCCAATGGTGCTGTGCCACGATGGCAGTGATGAAGCCCCTTCCTTGGGTTCACTCAGCCTGGAGGCTGGAGCCACTCAAGCTTGCTTGGAGCATGAAATCACAGGTGTGAGGGATTTCCAGGTGTGAGAACAAAAGTGAAACCTGATTGTGGACAGGGCAGGCGTCAGCACTGGGTGAGGCAATCTCTTCATGGTGACTCATGTATGGCATGACGATGGGAAAGTCTTGTGCCACAAGCCATGGCACTGGAGTAGGTAAGGATGAGCCCAGATGGCTCCTGACCCCAGTCAGGAGCCCCTGACTTGGGCTAGTCTGGAAGTGACTCCTGCTAAACCAACTAGTCGGGGTAGAGAAGACAGAAAGAACAGAAAGTATGCCCCAAAAAAGCCAGGTTTAAAAATAAACCCCTGGGTGACATGTGGGAGCCCTGCCCATGGCCTGATGGTGCCAGGACAGGGGGCATCAGGTGGGCTCTGCTCATCAGCCAGCCCTGGACCTGTCCCTGCCAGCCCAGGTGTCACCACAGTGCCCCCAGCCCCACTCCATCCCCCAGAAGCCTTCAGCACCTTGCAGCACATGTGAGCTGCAGCAGCCACTGAAATGGCTGGTGCCCCTCTTGCTGCAGCATCATGCACATTAGTCACGGCTGGGCACCCACTGCACGATGCAGAGAGGGAAAGGCTGTTAAATTAAATTACAGACATCATTAGCAAGCAGACTTAAACTTGTTTTAAATTTAAAGTGAGGAAAAAACCCCAAACACTTTTTCCCTGGAGCCTTTTTCCCAGCACTGTAGGGACATGGATGTCACCTCCTGGGGGACCCCCTCCCTGCCCTGGAATGTCTGCAGGGATGCACCTCACAGGGACAAGCCCCTGGCTGGGGCTTCCCCAGCCCAGGCAGCCAGATAAGCCTCACAGCAGTGGTGCCACCAGGCAAGGGAGGCCTGAGAGCTTCTGCTGGCCCAAACCCAACCTGCACCTGGAGCTGCCCCTCAGCCAGTGACAGCAGTGCCTGAGCCAGTATTGCTGCTCCAGCATCTGGCTGTGAACACAGAAGCCAGCCTCCCATCTATGATGGGCTTTCCATGCCATAGCTGTCCTCCATCACCCTCCTGGGAGACCAAGTGGGGGAAAGCCTTTGCTCCCCACCCTGGGCATGCTGAGGGGAGCTCAGTCAGGACCCTGAGAGCCCAGGACCTCAGCAGAAGTACCTCCAGGCCCTCTCAGCCCCCTCCAGCTGCACTGTTTGGAGCCAGGAGCAGAGGTGGCCCTTCACCTTTCTTATTAATGCACTGACGTAGAACAGAGTGAGGGCACAGCCCTTCCCATGGTGTAAGGGAAGCTTTCTTGCCAAGGACAGGAATTACAGGAAAGGGAAAGATCCCTGCAGAGGGTGGGTCTGGACTTGAAATATACAGGAGGTGACCTGTACCAGGGAATGCCCAGCTTTGAGCCCTCATGTCTCCCCTTGCTCCTCCTGAAAAATGCAGCCTCTAATCTTCCCTTTGCAGCATGGGTGGGTGATAGGGGCACAAACCTGCTGTCCTTCAGCAGTGATCCCATAAAGGCTCCTGAGCTGTTGTGAGCAGCCTCACTAGGGCCCAGGCACTCCTGGGGCAGGTAAGGTGCTGATACCTGCACCAGCCAGCAAGGCACCAGGGATGGGGGCACATTGTGGGTGAGAACAGCTCCTTTCCAGGGCAGCCTTCAAAGACAGTGCACAGCTCCTTGTTTAGCCAGGGCAGGGAGAGGGGTCAGTGGCCCTTCCTACCCAAAACCACCTCCCCCATGGAGTAGATGAGCACAGAGGGCATCAGTGTCAATGTAGCACAGTTATTCCTATGCACGTGGGTGCTCCCCAGCCTCTTTGTAAAATAGGAACCACAGGCAACATTTTCTCAGCTTGATTTTTAATTGTTATTAATTGTGTAAGAAATGCAGTGACTTTCTCAGCTGTTCCTGTGATTCTCTTCCCCACATGTTATTAAACCAGCAGTCCACAACAGGACACTTCCACTGCCGAGGGAGCAGCACTGGGCAGAATGCAGGACCAAGGTGGACAGGAACTTGAGGGGCATAAAACCCAAGCTGCTTTCCACAGGAGATCAAAATTTCAATCAGCAAAATCAGCACCAATATTCCCAAGGAGTAAGAGCTGTTACAAGCAGGGTTTTAGGTGACAATTCACCTTCTCCTTCCATTGCAGCACCAGATCAGGAGAAGGGTTTGCTCTCTTAGCGTCCCTTGCACCCCAGCACACAGACATGCCTCACCCAGAACTCCACTGGGGTCTCACGAGAGGAAACTTGCATTGCCTCCAGCATCCTGAAAGGACAAGCAGAGGAAGGGTCTCATCCTGCCCAGACAGCTCCCACCTCATAATCAGAGACAGATCTCTTCTACCCACAGCACAGAAGTGGGATGGCAAATGCTTTCAGCTGCTGCACAAGGGTTGTTCTGGTCAGTGAATAAATGAGCAAACAACTCTTCCCAGCAGGCCCTTGCTGGGGCTGAAACAGAAGGGTGAAGAGGTAACCACCAATATTTTTCATGCCCTTTGCCAATTAAAAGCACAGAAAAGAAACTCTCATGTCAGAGGTTTCACAGATACATCAGTGCCGGCACATCCTACTGCTAACACAGGCTTAAAATTTAAGGATCTGCTGTTTAACCCCTAAGCGTCCACCTCTGGGGGAAAGGAGGCAGCGCATCCCTTCACACTCACTTGCAGGTTTGAAGGGGTCTGCACAACCTCCCTCTGCGTTCACAGTAGAGGACAGGTTCTCCACATCCTGCTTGCTTTCCCAAGCAGTTTTCTCACCTCTTCTCAGTCTCTTGGAGGAGGGATGTTGCAGATTTAGGGTCACTCTTCTTAAAAGTTTGATATGGAGAGGCAGACTCCATGTAACCAACCACACCCTCAACAGTCATGGGAATTTGGTCGTAGATGTCAGTGACTCTACAAGAGACGTGAGCAGGAAAGGAGCATTGGCAAGTTAAACCTCAGAGGTAGGGGAACACAGACAACAGGTTGACATGGTGGTGGATAATATATCTGACACCATCAAAGGTGGTTCTGCTCACCTCTTCTTGTCTGGGAATGGCAAGGCCTCAAAGATCTCTTTGTAGTCATCCAAGACATATTTTAGTCTATTATGTGAGTATTTTAAAATCTTGTCCCAGCACTGTAAAGACAGTGTATTAAAAACAAACACAAAACCTGAAGTTCTCAGGTGCCACTTAACTCAGGTTTGGGCCTGCATCTGATACATTTATATTTGTCCTTTGTTTTTAAAGACTTGTTGCATTAAAATACACCAAAAACCTTGCTTAACGTCAAGAATTCAAGGATCCTATTACAGAAATAAGGCTCCTGTCCTCCCTACACAGCTCTTACAGTGGAAAGTCTCCTTTTGTCCAATTGTTAAAACACCCTTTGTCCAGGAAGATTCCTTAAAAAAGGACTTCTTCCCAACTGTTTCTACTTCCCATTCTTTTCACTGTGATCAGGGCAGCAGGAAGAGTCTTCTGGACAATACCAGCTCCCAGATCTGCCCTGGCACCCTTCTCACCCCCACCAGAGTCTGCCTTATCAGTCCTCATGTCCTTCTCCTCATGATCCAGCCAGCCCTCTGAGGAAGTCTCTAAATCCTGCCTCAGCCTTACCCCTTTGCCCATTCCGCATTAGGATTCCTCTTGCCATACCCCCTCAATCCCATTCCTTCCTCTCTGCATCCAAGCACTACATGTTTCCCCCTGACCTGGGGCTGCACCAGCTCACCTCCCTGAAGACCTTGGTGAGCTCTTCGGAGCAGTGTCCGTAGCGCAGGCTCATGTCCACGGTGTAGGTGCTGATGGCCACACAACCACCCGGCTTCAGCACCCGCTCGGCCTCCCGCGCGAACCTCTCGATGTCAAACCAGTGCGCGGCTGTGAACGAGGTCAGCACGTCCACGGAGCCGTCCTGGAATGGCAGCTCCTCTGCAGGGCACACGCTGCAAGGGGCAAGGGAAAAAGCCACGTGTCACATGGGAATTACAGAGCAGGGCATGAAGTCAGCGGGTGTTTTTTGATGGTTTGGGATGCAGGAGCACAGCTTCTGGAAGTCTAGGGTAATGCCTGTTCACACAGGCATTCCCACAGGAGTTCCGTCCAATGGAATCTTTGGTGCCAGCTGGCTCTTACAGCAGTCGTACTCACAAACCACCACCTCCACATGAGAACCTGACTTCTGCCTATGGCTGAGCATGCTGTCCTGACACTCACAGGTAGGAGATGTTGGGAGTGCAGGGAGTATCCTTGGCCTCCTGGATCTGTGCTTTGCTGATGTCTGTGCCCACCACCTTCTTGAAGTGCTCCCCAAGGAAGTGGGTGCCTTGTCCAGACCCACAGCCAACGTCCACCGCCAGCTCCGCAGGGATCGCCTTCTGCAGGGAGGAGAGGATGTGTCCCAGTGGGCAGCCACCCAGTTCCCGTGCTTTTACCCTATTCCTTCCCCCAGCACCCACTCTGGAAAAGTTTTGGCATGGCAGAACCTGTAGAAAGCCTCTTGTGTGCCCCCATCTGGCCTTGAGCCCTGCTGCTTTATCTTCCTTCAGGCACCAACCAAGGGTGGTTACCTTACTCCCAGCAAGGTAAACACTGCCACACACAATTAAATACTCCTTCGATTTTTCCTCCAGCCTGGCAGTACCCTGCTCACCTTTTCCTGCAGATAGGACAGGATGGTCTGCTGCAGCTCTTTGCCCGGTGCAAACCTGTATTTCTGGTAGACGACCGCATGCCCTCTGCCCTCGAACATCTGGGTGGCCATGCTTGGCTGAGCTGGCACCTGTGAGGAGGCAGCAAGCCGGGGATGTTACACGGGACCAAACTCCTGCCGCCTCCTTAGCCCGGGACCGCAGGCACTGGAGCCTTCAGTTCCCGGCGGGGTCACGGGCAGGACTTTGCCCGTGAGGCTCTAGGAAGGGAGCGTGAACTGCTCTCCAGCAATCCCTCCCACAGCCCTAAGTTAACCACAGGAGCAAACCAGCGACAGGAAAAGCTTTCCAGGTTTTCACACACTTTATAGGGCGTGTTTATCTCCTTTGCTTTCCCCACGCACCGGGCTGTTTTCTCAAATAATTCACTGAGCAGTGAAGCAGAAAAACTACCACTAAAACATGGGGGTGGGGGGCGTTGGTTGGATTTGTTTGCGTTTTAAAAAAAGAAATCCATTTTCTAGTATTAACAACACAGTTACGGCTCCACCTTGCGCTTTCTGAACCATCTGCTGTTTTCCGGCCCTTCCCGTCCGGAAGCCACTTCAAGTCCCTCATCCCACGGAACCCACCACCAGGCGTGAGGCAGCCCCGGGAGCCGGGGAAGCGCCCCGGGCACGGCGCTCCCGCTCCGCCACCGCCTCACCGCCGCTGCCCGCAGCCCCGGCCCATCGCACCGCCCCGGAAGGCTCCCGGCCGGATCCTGTTTGTGCGGGTGCCCGAGCAGCGGCAGGCCCCGGGGCTCGGCACCAACCCCGGGCACTGCCACAGGAGGTTGGTGGGAGGGCTCCGTGACCCCTTTCCCGGGCAAGGACACCCGCTCGTGTGCCCGCAGCGGGTTTGTCAAGCGATACGCAAATCGGGAAGTCAATTCTGCCTTCGTGCAGGAAGAGATGCTTAACCAGCTCAGGGCTGGAGCTCTCAGAGGGAACAGCAGCGCTGCCAAAGCGCTTTCCGGAAGGATCCTGCCGGTGCTCCCCATGCGCTCAGAAGAGCCTTCTCCCCGCAGCCACCTCCGCCCCTTACCGCCGGCAGGCCCCGCAGCAGGAGCTTACAGCAGCTGCCAGCACCTCCCAGTCCGGGGCTGCGGGGCCGGGGCGATGGGGAAGGCGGGGGAAAGTGAGGGATGGCCGGCGCCGCCCCCGGGACCGCCCGCCCGCCCGCCCCGTCAGCGCAGCCCGGCTGCTCCCCCGCCCAGCCAGGGCGGTACCGGCGGGTAAAATCCAAGAGGCAACCTTCTAAAGGCTCAGACCCAGCGAGATCCTGCAGCCGCTGAGCCGAACCTTAGCCTATACAGAGCCCTGTGATTACTAGTTACATAGTTACAGCTTTCAAAACACCTGCGGATCCTGGGAATGCTCGAGCAGTCGCCGCATCTCTGGAAGCAGATGCAGAGCCCAGAAGATGCTGCAAGATAGCAGAACAGGATTCAAATGCTGCAGGCAGCATAAGCCATACCTACAGAGCTCTGTCTGCGCTGAAGTCCCCTCCTGGTGTCCAGCAGAAAGATAAAATGCAGCAAGAACCCCCAACAATAGCACTTTAAGAGCTTAGAACGCTGGTATTTTGGAACTAGGCAGTTTGCCCTGATTCGCGGTAGGATTTTATCCATTCCTTAGGAGAGTAATGTTAATTCCGTGCAGCTGAAGCCAAGGGAGCTGTGGTTTGTTGGAAGCACAGTCCCTTCAGTTTTTTCCCAGTCATGGGTCCATGCTAATTAGCACAGCCTTTAAGCCACTCCTAATTTTAAGAAAAATCAGTGAACTTACTCAAGGACTTAAGACAGAGGCTGGCTTGAAGCAGTTTGCTAAATCAAAGCATGGGTTGGAGTTCCTGGGCTTGTGTTCCAAGTATTTTATCTGGGCTGCTTGCTGTCTAATCGTGCAGGGATGATACCTGTGCCAAGAGGAAAAAATCACACAATCACAAAAGGCCCCTGTGTTTTCATAACCTGGCTCCGTGGGGTTGAGACACCTCCATTTTGCCTGTATTTTGCAGCCAGGAAGGGATGATGTCTCAGGCCTGAGTCACCTGCCCTATTCCGAACTCTGCGGTCCCTGGGCTGTTCTCATGGGCAATGCACAGGTGATGTTTAACTGGGGCTACATCTGACACCAAACACCTGCAGGAAAACAAGGCACCAGCCAGGCACAGGATAATGCCTGTTCACCAGGCCTTTCCTAAGCTCTCCCAACCTTTGGCAGCTGGATTCTGCTGCCTTTGTTTCCCTCCTCCATCTCTGTTGTTGCTCTCCAAGGGACAGCTACTCTCCAATGGCCCTGCACCATGCAGAAATAAATTGGTCTCCTCAAGATTTGGGTTGCTGGGCCTTAGGCCAAATGTGGGATTAAACACCAAGCACAGAGAATTCAGACCCTGACCATTGTCCCTGCCTGCCCACTTATTAAATCCAAAGGCTTTAAGGAATGGCAAAGTGCCCTGGGGTCTTCCCAACTTTTTCCCCAAACCTTCAGACCCTGTGGATTTTAATTGTGTAGCAGGGTCCCAGATAAATAGACTTTCATTGGGAATGCATCTCACTCTGAAATTTATTACAACTGAAAAAATGAATGTATTTTAGGGGACAAAAAGGGCAAAGAATACTCCTATCCATCCTCCTGTATCCACTGGTATTTTTTGCCAACAGGTTTACCTGTGGATGGATTGCATGGAGCTAAAGGAAGGGGAGGCAAATGGCACCATTACCCTGCTGCATTTAATTTACAAATTTAATTGTTTTAAATTTCATTTCAACTTTAATTGACTCAGAAGCTTTTTGCTGGACCACACAGGAAGAAGGATACGAACAGGGCTGGGTGGGCTGGGGTCTACCTCCCCATCCCCAGGATCCTCTGAAGAAGTCAGTGATATTTCTCCTACCTTGTGGAAAATTTGATTTGATTTTAAGACCCCAGTAAGGCTTTGACTCTTGAGATACTCTCCTCTGTTCATTTGTTCTCTGATGGAAAAGGAACAAGATTGATTATCACAACAAGGAGTAAAGAGATTGGAAAATAATTGGTATTTCTTCAAGGATCTTTTTAAACCTAGACGATTCAGACTTTAAATTAATAAAGAACATAATTCTATTGTCTTAAAAGCAGTGGTGTACGGATAAAGCTCCTTGTAGGGAAGGGAGTTATCCACAAATCAGGGATATCTCTGTTGATGTGTTAGAGCTGTGCCTCTCAGCTGCCATCAGGGCTATCCCTGCCTGCTCCCTGGTGTTTGCAACCCAGGAAAAATCAGTGTTTGTGTCAAAAGAAAGCCCAGATGAACAAGAAATCTAGATGATCAACCAGAAAGGGAAGGGAGAAGGTAATTCCCACAGCAGTGACTATTTTGGGGAAGTGCATCCGTGCCTGTGCAATTCCCAGATCTTTGCAATCGCAGTGGCCATGGTTTGTGATTGTCGTGCTCCAACACACAAAAGGCTGGAGTGGAAATATAGGCAGGCAGGGCCACGCTCAAGGGCAGAGGAGAGCGCCCTTGGCTTTGCAGTCCTGCCTCACCCCTCGGCTCATCTGGCCATAAATCCTTCCTGATGGAATGACTGGCACTGGGAGCATGGGCTGAGAGCAAAGCTCAGCACTGGGGGCTTCCAGAAACAATAACAGCAAGTCCTTCTCCCACCATTTCACCTTTTAATTAAGGAAGCTGGGAAATCCTTTTGTGGAGCCAGTGAATTAAATGAAATTTAGAAGTCACCTGAGAATCTGTGGCCGAGCAACCTGAGATCTCCCATTCCCCCACACAGGGGCTGGATCCACTGCTGATGAATTACCAATTCTGGAATAAGAAGAGGGAGAGAAATGTGAGCTCAAAATGATCTTATTTCATCTTTCCTTACATGCACACCCTGGGCACAAGGATGTAGTAGCTGATATTATTATATCTGCTGGCATAAGCAAAAAGTCCAGTGGCGTCAGGAAGCTGCTGTACTAAAATTAAATAACTCTTGGGGATGTGCATGGACAAACCAGACTCAGAACAATTGCTCTGGGTCTGCCTGATGCCTGATGGGCTGCTCTGAAATGCAAACCAATTTGTGGTGATTAAACAAGATGCAGGACTGTCTTAATTCAGAGTTTAAGCTTTTTCTTCTTGGGGTCCCAGCCAGGCACATGATAGGAATGTAAGACAATGAAAGGAATGAGGAGATGTTTTTACAAACAAGCTGTGGGCCTGATGGTAGATCAGGCCAGATAGGAGAGGTGAAAGAAGTGATAGGGGGGAAGCACAAATTCCATAGGAATTCCACTGATTGACACAGACTGTTACTCACTCAAGACTGTGCTAAATCTCTAGATTTAGAGAAAAAGAAGAGAGACACAAAGGGAAAGAAAAGGGGGGTGTATGCATTAGAAGGGGTCTATATTAGGTGTTTTGAGAACCCTGTACCTCTCAAATATCTCAGCCAATGGGGAAAGAGAGAGGGAAATGCAGCCAGAAAATTAGGATAAAAAGGAGGCTGCATCCTCCAAAAATTTGAGAGACCCCAGGGGAATTCCCCATGGCCTCTGCCTTTATTCAAATAAAAGGACTCCTCTGTCTCCTTTCTGGACATAAACCTCTGGGGTTCGTGGATTAATCTTCCTTACAACAGGGATAAAAAAAGGAAAAGGCAGGAATATTTTAGACTCTTCTCTTCCTCAAAAGTCCCTGTACCAGGAGACAGCCAAGTCCATCCCCCCTCACCCATTTCCCATTGCAGCTCCCAGAATGACAGCCCTGTGTCCCAAAGGCCAAGTGGGAACAGGCCTGGAAGTGTAGTGCTGCAGAGGGTTGGAAAACTGGGATTTTTGGGTTCTGGCCATGCTGTGATGGTCAGTTCCAGTAGGGGCACGAGGGCTGGAGGCTGCAAACGCAGTGTGGCATTTGAGGGGTGCAGGAGGGCACAGAAGGGTGCGAGACAGTGCAGCAGGGTGTGGAAGGGTGTGTGAGGATGCAGGAGGATGCAGGATGTGCAGGAGGATGCCGTGGGATAGAGGAGGGCACGTGAGGACGCAAAAGGGCAGGGAAAGATGCTGCAGAAGACAAGAGGGTACAGGAGGGTTTGCAACGATGCAGAAGGGCGATTCAGGATCCAGGAGAGTGCAGAGGACTGCAAGAGGATGATGCAGGACAGTGCAGGAGGGTGCAGGACAGTGCAGGAGGAAGATGCGGGAGAGCGGTTCAAGGAGGATGCAGAGGGACGCAGCACCCCCAGGCGGGGCCGTGCCGGGCAGGGCGGGGCGGGGCGGGGCGGAGCCCGGCCCGGCCCCGCTGGGGCGGGGGCAGGGGACGGCCGTGGGGCCGGCCGGGCCCGCCCTGCCCTGCCCGGCTCTCCGGCGGCGCCGATGGGGCTGCGGGCCTGGCTGCGATCGCTCGGCTGCTGCGGCTGCTGCGGCGGGGAGGCGGCGGCGCCCGAGAAGGAGCCCCTGCTCAGGTGAGACCCAGCAGCGGGGGATGCGCCCACCCGGCCACGAGCGCTTCCTCGCCCCGCTGTGCTGCCCGCGCTGTCACCGCCGCTGCGGCTGGACAGCTGTCCCCTGCCAGAGCGCTCGAGGCTCCGCTGGGATCTTCCCCCGGCGGGATCGAGCCGCTTCCCGCTCTCTTTCCGCCCGGGTCGGCTGCACAGGGGCCGTGCTCCTTCTGACAGCCCGCGGGAAGGTTGTCCGCGGCATCCCCTCGGTGCTCCCCGTCCATAGGGACGGTCCGGAGCTTGTCTTTCCTCGGTGGGATTTCGATAAAGGAGCTGAGGCGCTGAACAAAAAGGGGGCCCTGCATTCCTAACCAGGGGGTCAGATCCCACTTCCGGCAGCTCTGGGTTGTGTAGAACTCTGTTCGCAGGCTGGGGTCACATAATCACAGAATGGACTGGGATGAAAGGGGCATTAAAGATCACCTTGTTCCACTCCCTGCCATGGGCAGGGACACCTTCCACTATCCCAGGCTGCTGCAAGCCCCGTCCAGTCTCGCCTTGGACAATTCCAGGGATGGGGCAGCCACAACTCCTCTGGGCAACCTGTGCCAGGGCCTCACCACCTTCACAGGGAAGAATTTCTTCCTATCATCTAATCTAATTCTCCTTAATCTAATTCTCTAATAAGACCTTTCCCCATTGTCCTATCACTATCTGCCCCAGTAAAAAGTCATTCTCCCCTTTAGGCACTGGAAGGGGGTCTAAGGTCTCCCTGGAGCCTTCCGTTTTCCAGGTGAGCATCCCCAGCTCTCCAGCCTGGCTCCATTCAGGGATGCCGGGGAGGAGATGACGATGCCCAGCCGGAGCCGGCTTTAAGCGAGAGCTGCCTGTGCTGATCTGCGGAGAGCAGATCCTGCTCTCCTGCTGTCGGTCGCGTCTGCTTAGTGCACAGAGCGTGAGTCTGGGCGTGTTGTATGAACAGATTCTCCCTGACTCGCGGAGAAGAGCTGTGCAAGCGCGGAAAGAGAGTTTGTATGTGGCAAAACATCCGCGTTTTGCGGCGGCTTTCCCTCCTTCCCCGATGCCGGCCGCCGTCCTGGCACCGTAGAGGGTGTCCAGCCCCGGGGTGGAGCAGGGACCGTGCCCGCCCTGCGCTATCGGTGCGACGGACGCGTTTCGGAGAGGAGGGTGGGATGCTCCCAGTGTGTCCTGCATCGGTGTCAGGTAAGAGCAGAGCTGCGGACACACAGCTGCAAACGGCCTGATTTCGCGCTGGTAAAGCAGTTACCTAAATAATAACCAGCTAATCCCAAGCATAGGGCCTCCAGCCCAGGAAATTGGCATTAACCTCCCGGGGGCCGAGCACACGTGCGGAGAGGCTCCTTCCTGCTGCCCCGTGGCGACGGTGGCTGTCCCTCACCTGGCACCTCGTTTTACCAACACGCTGGCGATCCAATTAATGCTGGCCTTAGGAAGGAAAGGCATTATAAATTCTGGGAATTCGAAAGGTACCTGTTCTTATCCATGTGTTCCAGCATAATTAATCTAGCAGACTAATTGCTGTCCCTAACAGCCTAATGCTTGCCCCTTCTCCGGAGGCTGGGGGTGTCTTATTTCATAGTGGAGGTTTTGCAATAGCTTGCTGGCTGTATTTTTATTTATACTGCAGTGCTGTTTAAAGTGAATGAATTGCTTGAGATTTCAGCTCTTTTAGCTGAATTTTAGGTTTGGGAACTGGCGTTGCAAAGCGTCCAGGCTGCTGGGTTGTCTCTTGATGAAGGTGGAGTCTGGCTCGGATGGTGCGCTCAGGATGAAATTAATCTAAATATTTGGGCTCCAAATGCCAAAATTTCATGTGAACTGAAAGCCCCCTGGAGCAGAAATCCATTGATGAAGCATTGGTGCTCACCGTTTTCTGGATAAAATCCCACAGTGTGTAATACCCCCAGTCCCTTCTGGCCCCACGAAGATTCCTTAACCCACAAACCCACTGCTGTTCACGTGCTTCTTTTCTCCCATTTCTTCCTTTGCAAGGTTGCTTGGTAGAGCTGTTAGCAGACCTCTCGTGCTGGTATGGATTTACTGACTCCTGGGCACTGCCACATGCCTTTCAGGATGCTCTATGCTGTGATTTGGAAATGGGAATGTGCTGGGAAGTGCCCTTCGAGCTGGAAGGGAGGGAGTGGCTCAGAAAAGCTCAGGTGTGGCAGCGTTATTGCTAAATACTGGTGTTTTTAAGTAATTTAGATGTTAAGCATACTGGTAAATGCCTGAGTGGGAAGAAGCTGTGGAAGGCAGGATGGGAGTGAACTCCTGCTGATGGCCCAGCTGGCTCCTGAGCGCTCCCTCCCTGTCTGCTCCACCATTGAAAAACGGTTGTGCCCCTCCACACCCTCCAAGTTACCTTTATTTGCTTGTCTTTAATGAGAGATTATAGGAGATTATCTTTCCCTTATTTCCTGTTACTCAGGTTTTCGGTTTGTTGAAAGTCTAATTAACCTTCCTGCTGGAATGCTGATGGGAATTAGTGTTTTTCTACTTCATCTGTGTGATGGAGCTCCTCTTAGCATCTTTTTATGGCTTGGTCCCATGGCACCCACAGTGTTACCTGAAGTTTCTCTGGATGGGTTCATTGGGAAAGGAATGGGGTTTGGGTAGCAAACAAAATAAACAATGGGTTTGGTGGTTCTGACAAGAAGTGAGCAAGGATTGCCAGAGGCTGGCTAAGGCCAAAAATAGTTCTTCACTTGTGTTGTTCTGCTCAAGTGGCTGGACATCTTGATTAGACACCTTATGGAAATCCCCTGCTAAAAGTTCTCTTGGCAGAAGTGTCCTTGTTAAAAAATTGCACATCTCAATAACAACATAAAGCCATGAAACACAGAACAGCCCCAGTGCAAAGAAAAGCTCCCCACCTCCATGGGGACAGCCTTCTCAGAGGATGATGCTCAGCTTTGCTAAGCAAATAAATCCTGGAGTTCATTAGAAGGCTGAGGGCATTTCCATTGCCAAAATAAGATGGAGCTGAATATCCTTTCCATGCCTTGCCTGTTGTTGCACAGCTCAGCACACCATTGCAACTCTGAGGTAGGCACGTGTGGGCATCGCATGGCTTGGTTTGAACCATGGCTTGCCTGGTCAGGATGTTTGCTCAGGGAAAAAACTCTGTCCCCCCATTCCCCCAGTGCTCAGCTCCCTCCCCTCTGGCAGCAGTATTGGGCTGACAGAGGGTAGGACACAGCAGTGGGCACTGGGAAGGTGGCAGGGGCCAGCCTGCTGCTGCAGCTGCGACTCTCTCTCTGCAGTAACAACAACCCCTACGCATCCTTCGGAGCCACCCTGGCGCGGGATGAGGAGCAGAACCTGTGGAGCACCCCCCACGATGTGACCCACACCGAGGCCGACGACGACCGCGTGCTCTACAACATGATCGTGGTCAGGAACCAGCTGGACAAGGACTCGGAGGTGAGGCAGCACCAGGGGCTGGGCCTTGGGGCCTTTATCACCCACAGTCTTGGGCAGCACATGGTTAGCCACAGACTCCCAGAGGGATGGAAGGGACCTTAAAGCCCATTCAGTTCCACCCCCTGCCATGGGCCTGGGCACTTTCCACTATCCCAGCTTCCTCCAAGCCCCATCCAACCTGGCCTTGGACACTTGCAGGGATGGAGCAGCCACAGCTTCTCTGGGCAACCTGTGTCAGGTCCTCAGCACCCTCACAGGGAGGACATTTTTCCTGATATCCTACCTAAACCTACTCACTGTCAGTTTGAAGCCATTTCCCCTTGTCCTGTCACCCAAGGCTCTTGTAAATAGTTTTGCCCCATCTTTCCTATAGGATTTCCTTCAGGCACTGCTGCACAGGAGAGCTGCAATTAGGTCACTTTGGAGTCTTCTCTTCTCTGGGCTGAACAATCGCAGTTCTCCCAGCCTTTCCTCCAGAAAGCTGCAGAGCTGCTCCATCCCTCTGGTCACCTTGGTGGGCTCCTCTGGACTGACACCAGCAGGTCAATGCCCTTCCTTCAGTTAAGCTGCTAGAGAGACCTCGAAGTCCCCCAGTGTGACTCATGTAGGCACCAGGTCCTCCCACCTGTTCCATCACCCTCCAGATTTTATCCTGCATCTGGTATGGATGTCTCTGTGGCCATCTCATCCCTGGGAAGATTGGGGGTATATCTCCAGCACCTGATCCAGGAGGAGCTGCCCTGAGGTGTGGTGTGTTTCTCACCTCCATGGAATCCTTGGGTTTATCTCCCTCTATTGTGTGAATCTCTGTGTTCTCCTTGGCTTGGATACTTTCAGTGCCCTCCCAGGGCATTATCCCACTGAGCATAAATTACCTCCAGAATCTTTTCTCCCCTCACTCCCCATTCCCCTCAGATGTCTCTATTTCTCTATGTCTTTGGCCAGCCCAAACCAAAGGTTATGTGCTTTCCATGGAGGAATGAGGGAACACAGCAGCTGACACTTAAAACCCAAGGAAGTCAGGAGGTGTTCAGTAATGGAATGCCTACATGCAGGCATGTGGAAAAGAAACAAGGTAGGCTTGAGCTGGAGGCCAGGGACAAATGGATTTCTCAGAGAAGGAAACAGAGAGGAGGAATAGAAGAGACAGAAAAAGGAAAAAAGAGACAGGGAAAGGGGAGAACATGAGGGAGATGCTTTATGGAGGCTAGGAAGCATTTGTTTCTCACGTTTCAGGAAGCAGGGACATTCCAGGAGGTTTCCCAGGCGTTTGTGGCAGCTGGGAACATGCTTGGGAATGTCCTGCAACCGGCACAACCCACAGCCATGTGCTGGGAGCATTGGGACTCAGCCTCACTTGCTGCCTTCCCCAGCTGCTGTTCTGGTTCAGTATTTCCCTGGTTTGGCCTTTCCATGGCCAGCCTGATGCTTGCCTGTCCCTGGCAGTGCCCGCATCTCCACTGCTGCTCTGGGCATGTGTCAAGTTAAATCCTCCTTCAGTGGGATGCACAGCAATTATCGGGAAGCAGGGAACTGGCACGGCTCTTAGAGGGAAGGGAAAAATCATGGCTGTTACATAAAGGCTGTTTTGCAGCCCTGGTTTCCTTTGCTAAGGCACTTCAGTGCAAAGGAGATTGCAGCGGCCTGATTAGGAGCAGGCTGTAGCAAACAGTGACACATTTTCCCCCTCTCTGATTGCTTTCATGGCTCCAGAACGTTTGCAGGAAAGCTTGGAGTTTTCATGTTTAACTTCAGCATGAATTTACTTTATCCAAGAAGGATGCAGGAGTGTTTCTCCTGTGATAGTCTCTGTAAACCAAAAGCCAGCTCAGCTTTACAAGGAGCTTTACTCCAGAGAAATCAAAATTACAAGTTGTAATTAGTTAAAAGAGGTAATAGAATCCTTGTATAAAGTTGTGCAGAATCCCCATTTAATGGGGTTGCCTTTTGGTGAGTTTGATTTAATCATGGTGTTTACAATGGATGGTTTTGTAACAGCATTTTCATGGTGGCATGTGACCTTTATGGTTTTAACTGGAGATCTCTTCCCTCCCTCTGCTGTTCTCTCTACCTTGAGTCACTTGTCTGAGAGAAGCCAGGGAGCTTCATCCATCCCAAAGTGGCTGAAGGAAAGAAGGACAGCTCCATTCAGGGGGCTGCAGTGGTGCACAGGAGTGTTGTGTGTCACCCTTGTTCAGGGGGCAGGCAAGAGCATCAGTTATGGCTCAGCAGGAAGGTGCTCCTGCCCCTGCATGTCCTAAACCCGCTGTGCCTGCCTGTCCTAAATCCTGCCCTTTCTCCTGCCTTCAGGGTATCTGCAGGGTTTTTAGTGGGTCTGAGCAGTCCCCGTGCCAGCCAGTGGAAAGGGAAAACCCAAAACTCACGGGGCTTCCTCTCAATAGCAAAGGTAGGATCACATACTTTCTCATGCAGTGCAATCACTAAAAAGCCTGAGGAGCACAACATCAGGACAGCAGTAAGGGAAGTTTTGAGGGAAGCCAATGCACTTCACCCTTGCTTTGAGTGTGGCCCCATGCCCTTTGCAGCCTGGGGCTGGCAGCAGCTCTGCTGTCCCCTCTTACAGCTGGGAAACTGAGGCACCACAGGGAAGCCTAGCAGGCTGCTGCAGTTTCCAGCTGCAGCTCTTGCTGGGTGGCAGGACAGGGAGGGGCTTGGACAGCAAAGCCAACATTCCTGCGCTTGGCCCCTGGTGCCAAAATTTCTCCTTACTCCAGCAAGCATTTTAAAACTAGGCCAGATTGCAGTGCCCTTCCCTCCTGACGAGACTTCAGCTCAGAGGGAGAGAAAAAAAGTCTAATTGCAGCGCAACACTGGGCTGCAAAAGCCATCCTCTGCTTTGGGGGCTGCTCTGCTCCCAAAATCCCCAGGGGGAGCCTATGGATACTGCAGGACAGAGGATGGAGGAACAGTTCCCTTGTGTGGTGCACAAGTGATATGAAACCATAGGTCCTTTTCTTCCTGTGGTTAAAACTGACTGAAAGGAGAACTTCTGCATTTCTGATCCTTCATTTGACAAAATTCTGGTGTGCAGTGCACTCGTTACGTGCTTTGCTTTCCCCACCTGTATCTCAGGGTTTTCCCAGCACAGGCCTTTGGGAGGATCCCAAAGAACAGGTTGCTCTCCATCATGTGTTCTTTATCTGTATGGCACCATCTTAGCAGTGTTGGTGCCCTTCCTTGGTGCCAGTTCTTTACCCCCACTATGAGGCAGGACCCACACCTGATCCATGTGGATCTGTGTCTTCCTCCTGTCCCTGCTGGCAGCTCTGCTCTGGGAAATTTGGCAGCTCCAGCCCAAACTCAGTGTGTCCTTAGCTTGCACAGAGAAAACCAGGAAAGCCATTGCTAAGGGGCTGGTCAAGCAGCCTTTGAAGATCAGAGCTGTCTTCACAGCTTTTGAAGTCTGGGATCATGTATCAAATATGGGAAAAATGAGAGGGTTTTTTCCCTACTCCGGCTTTGCAGCATCATTGAGCCTGATGTAAGATAAAACAAATCTGAGATCTGGTGGGGAAATGAGCAGCAAGAGCTGCCCTGGGGTTGTTGCTGGGCTAATGAGCATGAGGTGCACAAAGTCCCCTCCATGAGGTCCCCTCTGGGGTGGCCCTGGTTTCTCCCTGACCTCTGCTGGGGTGTGTGGAGTTACCCAGCCGTGGGCAGGGAGCTGTGCACCAATCCTGACTTCAGAGAAGGAGCTTCAGGGAAGGAGCCAGGGCTAAGGCAGCTGTGCCACAGCTCTGGGAACAGAAACTAAAGGTGGCATTCTGCATGGTGACTGAGGAAAATCCCCTGTTCTCAGGGCTTGCTGTAAATACAGCATTTCTCTCTTCTCTTGGCTTGTTCCCTAGGGAAAGGTGGGGTCATAAACCCCATAGCAAAGGCAATTTCTGAGCCTGCATCCCTGCCAGGGGCCTGTCTAGCAAAGCAATGCTTGCATCCTGAAAAGCCCATTAATGACCTGGCAAGGCCTATTTTTTTTCTCTCCTGCTCTCCTACAGGATTATTCTTTTCTAAACAGGTTACAGAGAAGGTTGGAATTGTGACCAGCTGTTACTGGGGCATAGCGAGGTGATGGGATTTATCCAGGGCTGGGGATGATGGCTGGGGAGCCCAGACCAGACCATCTTAATATCTGCATGCCTCTCTTAAACTGAATCCAATTTAAGCTTATTCTGAGATGTTGGTCTAAAATTTATATTTGTTCAGCTACTTCCAGTGGAGCCAGAGCAGGAGCATCCCTGGTACCTGCCTGGACCGATATTTTGCATAACTCTATTTTGACCTCATTTCTAAAATAACTCTTGAACACAACTATGACCTCAATTACTTTAAAGAGAATAAAGGCAATGGATTGGGTAGAGGATTGTTCTGGCAACATGAAGAAAGCTCCCTGGTAATTAGGAAACTTTCATATGACCAGGGATGAGAAGCTGGATGGTGTCACCTATTCTCTTGGCACAATTTTTTTCCCAGAGCTCTAGTTATGTACCAGCCTGGCTTATTCCATGTCATTTGGCATTTGCAGATTTAGTGTTCCACACTAGAGAGTCTGAGGAAGTTTTCCAGGTAAATACTTGAAGGGCTGAGCATGTAGAGACGGGAGGCAGCGGGGTTTCCCTGCTGCTCCTGGGATATTCTTGACTCACACACTCGGGGTTTTCTCAGGCCTCCACTGGTATCTGTTGTGCCCTGCTCTGTAGCTTTAACGGGCAAAAAACAGGGCTGGGAACTGCGGCCTGCTTCAATTCCCTTTGGTTAACTCAGATTTTGGCAGAAGAGTCTGTCTCAAAGGTTTGCTTCTGAGTGTATAGCTGGGATGTCCCAGAAATACCACACGTTTGGTGTTTCAGTCTCGCCCTGTGCTTTCCCAGTCCCGTGTGCAAGAAACCTCCTCCCTGCCCCAGGGGCTCTATCTGGTTCCCTAGAGGGGTTTGGTGAGCAGCCCCGTGATGCTGCTCAGCCCCTCCGAACGCTCCCTGCTGACTCACGGGATGTGCGACTCCCTCCTTCTCTCCCTCCCTGTCTTCCCCACAGCCTCGGATGTTGCCCTTGCCTGTGCACGGGCAGGGCAAGCTCTTCCTCTGCTGTGTAGCTCAAGGGAGAGGCTTTTTAGAATAATTTTGGGTGTGGAAAGATGCTCTTGAGTTTATTCTCTCATTAAAGGCATGCAGAGAACAGCCCATGGCAGTTCAGATGTCTCTGCTGCAAGGAATTGACTGGGAAAATCCAGTGGTTTCTGAGACTGATGGAGACCAGGGCACAAGTCCCTTTGAGTGCTCAGCCCAACGTCATCCTGATAATCTCTGCTTCCCTAGTTCCTTTTCCATGGCTGGGAACATCCTCCTCCCAGCTGTCTACAGAAATGTAAATACATTCAGCTCCCTGCTCTGGCAAAAGAAATCCCACCAGCAGAAGAGATCCCACCCAGGCACCACAGTTTAGTGTTGTTTTGTGTACCAAAATAATTCCTTTGCACACTCCCCAAACTCCCATCAACAGAACACTGCCAGAGCTCCCCTGGGACTGAATATTCACCATATTCACATCCATAACACAACTCAGACACTATAATGTACAAGAGAGCTGTAACCTAGATTCCCTTAAAACAAAAATAGACAAGGGAGAACACACTGCTGTTAATCCAGAGAAAATCAGGAGCAGCTTCCCTGCATGCTAAGCACTGCTCGCCGTGCTTAGTGAGGAGTCTGGCTTGTACCATGGGGTAAATCCCCACAGCCCTGAAAGCTTTTGCTGGGTGCCAGGAGGCCACATCTTGTGGAGAGGAGCATCTTGCCCAGTGCCCCAGCTCCCTAATGCCACAGTGTGAAGCACGCCTGGGATCACAGTGGGGGTCTGGATGGATTGTCTGCACTAAAGGCCTTGTTTATCTCCCTGGGAAGGCAGGGACTCACAACTATTCCCCACCAGCCAGCAGAGGCTGGCTCCCTCTCCTTTCTGCCTGTGCCAGGGGGTCACGAGAGGGCTGAGGCATTTCCAAGGAACCCCTGCCAGTGGGGACCAAGGCATCATGCAGTTTTTCAGCCTCTTTCTGAAAACCTTTGAGTTTTCAATAAACTTCCCACAAAGCTTTCACACAATAGTCCCCCTCTTTTCCACCCCAAGGCGCTCAGTTCCCAGCTCTGTGCTGGTGTCACAGGAGAGGAGATTCTTGCCCCTGCCTCATTCCTCTGGTGAAGGGCTGTCCTGGTGCCTTGTACCGGCAGCCAGGTGCTCTCCTGTGCAAGCAGCAAAGCTGTTCTCAAGTGCCACTTTAGGAGAGAGAGAAATGTGCCTCTGGAAGGGGTTTTGTTTTTCTGGGAGTGAACGGCTGTGGCAGAGCTGGTTCCCCTGCTCTCCTGACCTGAAGTCACCACTGTCTTATCCCCACTGGCTGCTTTTTCCAAAGTTTAATCTCCCAGGGCTTCCTGCAGCTAGTGCTGATCAGCAGGAAAACAGGCTTGGCTTTAAATCTCTGCAGTCATGGCATGTCAGCCACATTCAGGGGAAAAACACTAAGGAATCTCTTTATGGCATCAAGTCAGCTCTTTGACAAAGTACCAGAAAACAGTGGGATTTCTAACACATGGCCAACCTCTGTGGGTGTTGTTTTTCTGCTGTGAACCCAGCATGGCCTGTAGGAAAATCTCAGGGTGACAGCACAGATTAACACCTGTTTATTCTTCAGGAGCCCATCTAGGTAATCCCTTGCTGAGAAATGAGATTAATTAAGGTGGTTACTGGAAGGAAGTTATCAGGTGATGTTGTGACCCTGCTGTTGGGCTGCTTCTATAAATGCACCCTTAGCAGTGTGTGCATTGACTAAAGTCAGCTAGGAAGAGCTGGGAAAAGTGCTCCTGCTTTTCTTGTAGAACACATGCATTTCCATAGGAATGCATACTTATGGAATCATTTAGGTTGGAAAAATCATCCAAGATCATCGAGTCCAGCCATTAACCCAGCACTGCCAAGCCCACCATGAAACTTGTGCAGTTGTGTTTAAATGTGCTGGTGTAATACTAATAAATAACCCCATACCCTTTCCTCTTGCCCATTGTCCCTTTGTCCAGCTCTGGAGCTGGAGGTCCCATGAAGTGAAGTGAGGCATTAACTGCAGCAGCTGGCAGCCACTAAGTGTTATCATACCAGATAGCTCCAGTTCAGCCCTCATCCATCCATGTGTACCTCTTTTAAAAGAGGGTACCCTGATCTTTAAAAAAAGTTTGTTTTTCTTGTTTTCTAGTACTTTTGAACACCTGCCTGCTCCAGTTCATGCCAAACAGGGCTCCATGTCTGACTGAGGAGCAGTTGTCAGCAACACCTGAGCTAAGTTCTATCATTTCAGGGAAACTGGAAGCCGTTTTGAACAGAGAAGACACAGAAATGCTGAGCCAAGCATCAAGCTAAATATTCTGTTTTGGTCAATGTAATTTTTAGCTGGGGAAACAGAGCCTGGTCATCAGCCTTCCCACCCACCACCTCATAGCTCAGTGCCTACACCAGTTCTGCACCTCTGGCTCCCTTGCTCAAAGCTGAAATTCCTTGAAAAGCAGCAGATTCCAATGACTGAGTGTCTCTCTTCCCTTTGCTTCGCAGGAGTGGCAGAAACTCAACTATGACATTTATACTTTACGGCAGACCCGGAAAGAAGTGAGGAGCAGGTGGAAACACATTTTGGAGGATTTAGGTAAGCTGGAGGCCAAAGGGATGTAATTCCAGTGGTACGGAATGCAAAACCCCACCATGGCTGAGGATTAGGAACAGCTCCACAGAATCAAGCTGGAGAGGAGGGAAATAAAAGGAGGTTGCTGAGTGGTGCCCTCAGTTGTCCCACGTGGTATCAGGCTCTCCAGGGCTCAGGCGTGGCAGGGAAAGGACAGGGGCACCGTGTCTGCAGGCACAGTCAAAAGCTGATGAGCCAAGATCACTTTCCAAACCCATAACAACAAGCACAACTACCCATTTCAAGCGTCCTTGTGGAAGTCTTGCAGTGGGAGCTCACCCTGGTTTTTTCTAAACAAGATAAGCAGGAAGGAATGAATATTCCTTTCAGATGGGGACGCAGATACATCTGTTTTGTTTTCTTAGCCAATGGCAGCTGATCAGAGCTAAGCCACTCACCTTGTTTGCTCCCAAGTGGATTTGAAATACTCTTTCACCAAGTGGAATTGCTCCACAGGAACCCTCCTACTGCTGTTTCCAAGTGGGGGTGATGGGTGTGACGGGATTTTCCCAATTGCCTGGCACACAGCATGTGACACTCGGGATGTGCCAGCACATCAGCTGGGTGACTTCCATCATGCTCTGGAGATTGTTGGTGGCTGATTAGAGGAGGATGAGTGAATCTATTCTAGGATACCCTCAATGGAAGCCGGAGATGTGTATCTCAGCCACTCCTGCCCTACCTGCTACTCTGGCATTTAGGTGGGAGGAACATCATAAATCCATAACCAGGTGTCAACCCTCGTCTCCACCCAGGTGCTCACACAGCCTGTGCAAGCCAAGCTTGGGAGCGATCACTTGGCATCCTTCCATCTCTCACTGCAGGCTGACAAAGGCTCTCCCACATCCCTCTCAAATCTGCAGTGGCTCCGGAGATGTTTTGCAAAGGCTGGGGAAACTCAAGGCCAGGGATCATTTGGACTTAGTGAAGCTAAATGAACAACCAGATGTGAAACCTGCTCTCTTCTGTTATCTATGCTTTAATCATAAGCCCACCACTATTACCCCATCACTGTTTTCATGTGAGATGCATCACCACCAGCCCCCTGGAGCTGAACAAAGGGTTAATGGTAGCCATTGCCTTTAAAGACCCCTGCATTCACTCTCCTGCACCTTTCCTTCTCTAGATACCCTTCCTGTAATCGATGCTGACTGCTACAGGAACAATTAACCTGGTGTTAATCACTACCACAGGTTTTATCCCTGTTACCTGATTGAGGGAGCCTCACCAGCCCTGGAAGCCGTGGTAGCATCAGGAACACTGAAGAGCTGAATCAGCACCCTGAGTTACGCATATTCACACACCTGTTCTCAGGAAAACCAGCAACAAACTTGCTGTGACTACTTTCGTGATTTATTTTTGCCACCAGCAAGTTTATACATGTCTCACAGCCTGCCCTAGGGAGTGCTGGTTTGTTTTAGGAAGTAGGGATTCAGCTGCCCAGGGTGGAGGGGGAATAAGGAACCTTCCAAGAGCCTGCAGGGCTCAGGGATGACCCTGCTCTCATGTTTAACTTGTTTCTGTAACATCTCTTTCCCAGGTTTCCAGAAGGAAGCAGATTCCCTGTTGTCAGTGACCAAACTCAGCATTATCAGTGACTCTCAGAACATGAGCAAAGCCCGAGACATCTTGTTAAAGCTCTCGGAAGAGACCAACATCTTCCCGACCAGCTGGGAGCTTTCTGAGCGCTACCTCTTCGTGGTGGTGAGTACTCCGAGCACACCTTCCCCCCACCATCGACTCTGCAGGGGGCTCACACAAGGGGAAGAGAGCAGGTGGGCCAGAGGATGCTTATGGTGGTATCTGGGGTGATCCCATCAGATGCTGCACTTGGAGCTTGGCTATTCAGCTTCCTTGGAAATGCCAATGTCGTAGCACCATGAGTTCCACACCCTTCTGCAAGTGCTGGGCGACTGGATGCTCTTGCATCCTGTACACGAGGTGGGAAAAGATGAGACCTAATGCCTGAGGGTGGTTGTAGAGGGAGGGCCCTGGGCAGGGAGGTGCCTGGAACATGCCACAGTGACCATAACCCCCCCTTGTTTGGCAGGACCGGCTTATCGCCCTGGATGCTGCAGACGAGTTCTTCAAGATGGCCAGCGCGGCGTACCCAAAGCGGCCCGGCGGGGACAGGGGCGACGAGGGCCCCAGGCCCCTGCAGAGCACCCCGGCCCCCGTGCCCTGAAGGATGTGCCTCGCCTCGCCGGCGTGACACGGCCAGCGCCCCGGGACAGGCTGCTCTGCCCGGGCTCAGCAGGAGAGCGCCTTCCTTGTTTCCCTGGGGATCAGCAGGTGGGAGACCGGAGCAGGGCAGGGCAGGGAGGCCGGCGAGCTGTGCCCGGCGAGCTGTGTCCGGCAGAAGTGCACGGGAGGGTGGACACCAGCCCCAAGGTGCTCCCGGGCACGAGGGAGTGGGAGCTGCCCTAGAGTAGCCCCGGTGGGAGACCACTGGTCGATAGAGTATGCAGTAGGCACGGGGAGGATCTGCCATGCAAGGCATTGCTGCCAGGAGCTGCAAAGCTTCAGGTTCCTCTAGTTCCAAGGGCTGCGAGGAAATCCACCTTTCTGCCTTCGCTGGTACCTGCCACTGTCCCCTCCCTTGAGCCTGCCAGCCAGGAGGAGCAGTGAGAGAGGAAAACCACCTCCGTCGTCATCTAGAACTCCGTGACACTGTGCACTGGTCCTCTTCCTCAGCCCAGCCCTCCAGGCAGGTCCCAGGGGATTTGGGAAAGAGGCAGAAGCCATGCCAGGACAGGATTTAATTCCAGGCAGCAAAGCCTTGGAGCAGTGTCACAGTTGGGTGCCCCATCCCCAGCTGTTACTGGTTGAGGGATGTTTTGTCAGGGGTGCTCAGCTTGACATCTTAAAAGAAGGAAGAGTTTAGGAAGGTGCCAAGTTCAGAGCTGCTGAGAATTTGGCTCCTGGAGCATTGGTTGCCCAGCATCTCAATCTATTTTGAAAAGTTTTGGTCTTAATTGCGTAAAAAAACCCCACCACAAAGCTGCATTTACTAGCAATATAAAAATCCTCATTACCAGCAGGGATGGTATAATGGTATAATCCTTTTTATCTTGGGGTTTTGTCTGATAATGAGCAATAATTTTTTAAACACTGGATTTGATAATTTAAAAATAAGTGTAAGTTCTTCAGTGATAAACACACATGCTGCTAACTGGCCAGTTGAAAATGCTGGTTACACAGGGCCTCCCAAAGTAGCAAACCAGAGCTTTTATTTGTTTATACCTAGGGTGTTTGAAAAAAAAAATATTTATGAACTGTTTTTGTTTGTCAGTCTTCCTGGGAAACATTTTTGTCAACTCAGAACAGCAGTGAAAGCTGAGTTTAATAAAGAAAATGTTACAAAACCAGCCTTTCGTATTTCTCTGTGAACCTATTCAGGTAACAATGTTTATGTTGTCTGCTGACAGAAAAAAGGTTGGGATATTTGTAGACCCTCTGCAGCTTATTCTCCAGGCACTTTAAATTTCCTGATGACTTACGGGAGTTAGATTTGACAGCCTAAGACCAGTCTTTGTTGTAGATGATGGGGATCAAATTTCATTTCAGTGGGATTTGGCATTAGGTACCCATTTCCCACCGATTTATTTTTTTCTAGGAGGAGTTCAGCTGCCCTTTGGAAAGCCTTCTGTGTTTCTACAGAAAATAAACTTTGGCGCATGACAAATCCAGGATTTGATTTGAATAAATTGTTGCGGAGCAGAGATCCACGTTGTGAGGAGCACTGTGCCAAGGTGCCTGACGCCACCCAAAAGTTAGCCCTTGGCACGGTGTCACTTACAGTGCTACCTGTTATTTAAAAACACCTGACGAGTTTGGAAGCCTCAGAGGCAACAAGAGAAATCCTTTTAGCCGTGCTGCTTTTTTTGACCACGGAGGTCAGCGTTCAGCAGTGCCTTTGCAGAGCGGCCCCTTGCTGTCACAGCTGTGAAAGCGGTTCTGATGTCACCAAAATGCATTTTGCTGTAACTTAATAGGCCAGACTGCCCAAAAGGGACAATAATCAGTATCTCTGAGTGAGTTCAGCTGCTGAAATAAGGCCCCGTGCGGGGAAAACAGTTTCTGAATTTCTGAGTGCAGCCATAAGGAATTTGCGGGAGTGTTGGATCAGAGCAGAGCCGGTCCTTTCCACACTCAGGGAGGAGCAACCGGGCTTACAACTTCTGTTTATGGACCGATCACAACAAGAACAGAAAAAAGGCTGTCAGTCCCAGCACTCAGATAAAACTGGTCATGGGGTATCCTGAAAATATTGCCTTTGGTGAAGTAGAAGGATGCAGAGTTTCAGGAAACCTGCAACTTGAAAAATGATAGAAACCAGCAGGAATTGTTTCCACGTAGATCCAAGCTCAAGTTGGTCATTCTGTCCACCTCCGTAAGATATGCCCTTTCATGCCCTCGGGATAGGAGACCAACAAACCGTATTTCAATTAGCAAAATGCAGTGAGTAATTTGCCTTTTCTAAATTCCATAGAGAATACCAGGGAGATGCACAACGGTCCTGGGTCCTAGAATTCCTGTCCCGACAGAGCGACTCCCTTCCTCACTGGAAGCAATTTGGGGTTTGATGCACCTCCCAGCTGCTATTCGGGTGGGCTTGAGCCCCCCTCTGGGTATATGGGGGGACGTCTTGGGCATCCTGCATGTCCCAGGTGCCACCGAGGAGCCAAGCCCTGCCCATGTCCAGGGAATGTTCCAGCAGCCGCCTGGGAAGCAGTGGCTGTAGGAGTGCCCAGCGAACACCAGATGCCACTGTTCCCTCAGCATGGGGAAAATCCTGTTTACAATGCCGGGGAAATAGTCCCAGTCTTTTCTTGCATGCATGCATGGAGTCTCCCGAGCCTGCAAGAACTGGCCTTCTGTTAAAGGTTGGGGTTTAAACATTCAATAATGACTCTGGCGCTTTCCAGGAGAGGGTGCTGAGTCCATTTCTCTTCTAAGGGCTTGGGCCAGGGCCTCTGCTCCTGCTTGGAAGTGCCACTTGGCCCGAGGGTGGCTGCTGCAGGGATTAGCATGTTCACTAAGAACATTTATTTTTCTAAGTAGAGGGGGATTTTGGTATCCCTCCCTTCAATCAGGAAAGGAAATATACCAAGAATTCTTTAAAATGAGTGATGTGAGAGGGTTTAGAGTACATCTGGGTTCACTTGGCTTTCAGATCCTTTCAGATCCTCCTCAACCTGACATCACATTTAGCTAATATTTCATCAGAAAAGAAAGAAAAAAGGGAATTTTGGTTTTTAATTTGTAAGCCATGGTTATGCTTCACTTGGATTTCTTTTCCTAGATCCACAGGATGGTTTGGTTTAGAATATTAAAGATATTCCACCCCTTGCCATGGGCAGGGGCACCTTCCACTATCCCAGGTTGTTCCAAGCCCCATCCAGCCTGGCCTGGAACACTTGCAGGGTTCCAGGGAAAGCCACAGCTTCTCTGGGCAAAATATTTTGATATTTTTGGGTCGCTGGAGAGTTCCTCCAGATTAAAGCTAGGAAGTAAGCATAGTGTAATTAATAGAGACCAGCTAGGGGAAAAAAAATCAATTTACAGACCACGTTGATTTTGCATATGCACATGTGGTTTCTTCTTTGTACTCCAAGTTTTCCTAGGACATACATCCTGAATTCGGCAGGATAAGCAAAAAAAAAAAAAAAAAAAAAAAACAAACCCAAAAAAAACCCCAAAGCATGGTGGAAATTCAGCTGTAAGATGTAAGACAGGCAGAAGGTGGCAGTGCAGGTGTTTGGTAAAGGCTAAACAGCAGCAGGCAAAGAAGATGGGATGCAGTGGCCTGGAAAGAGTTTGGCTTATTCATTTTACTTGTTAGGGATGTAAATCACAGCCTAAGTTCTGATAAATAATCAGAATGGACACGGGAAAGAAAACTGTCATCTTTTGAATTTCAGCTGTAGGAAAAATTACCATTTCAAACTGCTCAGTTTCAATCATTTGCAACGTTAGAAATTCCAACACTTACATACTCTTCCTGGAGGGAAAGCATGTACTGTTCTGGTCTAATGAGGATCAGTACCATTGAGTGACTGGCCACAAAGTAGCTCCCCAGAAGCATTACTTTGAAGACAAGCAACCATTTTTGTGTGGGGAGTCCTTGTTAAGCAAGTTATGGATTATCAAAACCATTTTTTTGCCTTACAAATCCTTACAAACCTTGCAGAAACATCCATTGGGAAGCTGTCCTTGCACAGGGGTGACCATGGATAAATCTCTTAATAAAGGCCCTCAGCAAAGACTGGCAGAGCAAAAGCTTGGCTGTTCTCCCTGTCTTGCTTGGTCTGATGAAATGTGCCACTGTCTCTGCAAGCCTTGTCCTTACTCTGAGTGAGAGCAGTGGTTTTTCAGAGTGATAATAAATTTAAGTGGATATTTTGTTGGACTTGGATTAGGAAAGGGGGACACCATGGAGGCCATGGGTGCCCTCCGTAGGACCTCAGCAGCATTAGAACAGATTCAGGCAGACAAAGATGTAGAGATCTATATCTATATCTATATCTATATCTATATCTATATCTAGATATATATCTAGATAGATATATATAGATATAGATAGATAGATAAACAGATAGATATACAGATATATATAGATATAGATAATAGAGATACAGATATAGATATACAAACAGATATAGATACAGATACAGATATAGATATAGATATAGATATAAATATAGATATAGCCACATGGTTGGATGGGGCTTGGAGCATGCTGGGCTAGTGGGAGGTATTCTCCCTATGGGATGAGGTGGGCTCAGACCATTCCCAAACCATTCTGTGATCTCAAAGCAAAGGCAAGACGGCAGCAAATGGAGGCCCAGAGGCCCAGGTACTGCCCAAGGAGAGGGCAGAACATTTATTTGGTATGTGCAGAGGGTAGAGAGCTGGGTGCCAGAGTCTTGTGATGGTGCAGTGTCACCTGGATAGCATGAAGTGTGGTAGGATCTGGTAGGATGAAATGTGTTTGTGTGTGCCCCAATAACCACCAGCAAAACCCCTGCCCAAGGGGAGTCACCAACATGTCAGAAAGCAGAGAGATTTATTAAAGGATGTGTTACCAAAAGTTTATCCTTCCCAGAGTGGCAGCTTTATATTTGTTAAACTGCTGGGATTCTTTCCACTGGCTTGGATGGGGTTTGAGTCAGACTTTGGAGACACAAACACCAGAGCAAGTCCAGACACCACTGGAGTCATAAACAAACCTCCTGCCAGCTGCCCATCTACTCTTCTTCTGCATCAAAGTCACAAAAATAACAAATATGGTTCCTGAGAAGACTTTTTACAAGTGATGAGAGTATTTACCTGTACTTTCCTAAAGAAGGAAAACAAAACCCAAACCATTTCTCACAGTCAAGGGATCATAAGGAAAATTCAAGTTGGAAGGGACCTCAGGAGGTTCTCGCTGCCAACCTTCTCCTTGATTGGAATCATCTTGTCTTCCCTTTTTAAAATGGCATGAGCAACTTGTATGCACGACATTGTTGGCATACACAGTTTTTTATCTCTCCAAAGTAGTGCTGGTTGGTACAAAGAGAATAAATTCCTTTTTGTTTGAATTAAGAGAAATAGAAGATCTGTGGAACCCATCTGGAGGGCAGATTTGGAATGGATTAATCCCTCCATGAAACACTGCTTTGGTACCTGTAACTCAAGTGGCCATGGGTAGCTTTAAATGTGCATTTTCCCATTCCTCCTTAGGTGAAGGAGCTGGAAGGAGGGGTGATGGGAGCCTGCAGCCCCCAAGGGAGATTCAGCCAGCCTGGGACATGGCCAGAGGGGTGATATGCTCAGCAGGGAGCCAGCAGCACCCCCAGGGTCAGCAGTTCCTGTGAGCCTCTTGGGGATGAAGGGAAGGGATTGGTGTTATCTCAGTGACTGGGAGTTGGCCTAGGATTTGTAATCTCAGCTACCATTCCCAGACATGCCCCATTTGCCTCTGCCCCTCAGGTCACCCAAAAGCAGGATGGGGAGGTTGTGCCTCCTAGAACTGGTGGCAAAATGCTCTTCCTGTGCTGAGGGTATTGTCAAGGTCTTGATATTTCTGCATCTGTCTTCAAGTAAAGCTTTGTATCTAAAATGTTCACAATACTATTATCCAAAAGACTCTGCTATAATACTTTCAAGATGTTTTGCTTCAATTTCGACTTTTTTTTTTTTTCTAATGTTCTCCAGCTTTTTAATATAAGCCAAATCAAGCATTGTTTCTATCCAGAAAATAACGTTTCAAATTTAGATCCCAGCAGTGCTGAACCCATTGGGGTCTTTCTAAATTCAGGGGGATATCTATTGCCCCAAATAATTTCAATTCTGATAAATCAGAATTTCCAGACAGAATACTAGTTAGTTTAGTTTCAAGTCCTAACCCTGCCCAATACTTATTTCTTTTTGTGATCTGCTTGGGGATGCACTAACACTGTTCTGCACAGCTGTCAGGAACATCCCAATTATTTTTTGAGGGAAAATTACATTTCAAAACAAAAGGGAAGGGCATCTTTTAATCATTTTGACTATGTTTAAATGAGATCACCAAGAGAGACTATATGCTCTACATAGACATGTGCAGGCATGCCTAGGAATTTGGCTTGCCTGCAGTTTATCTGTCCCAATTAAAGGCAGATGCAGCCTTTTGCTTCCATGGACATTTATGAACTGGCAGATGTGCTAACAGGGAGAGAGCTCACACACAGCAACTGGTCCTGATCTAATCACACACATCCTTACAGTGCTGTTTGACTCCAACTTGCCCAACTGCACGAATATTTTCAGTTTTCTTTCCTACCTCCTTGGACAAGAATGCAGCACAGGAATCACCCAAGTTTGGGTAATCAGGCAGTTTATGTCACTTCTCCCCAGTCTGCAGGTAAAGAAGGAAATTACAGGATGGACAAAGTGACTCCAGTTCTGCTTTCCAGATGAGAAGGAGCTTCCCTGGAGTACCTGCAAACATAGTGGGAATGCTAGTGAGTGGCTCAGAAAGCCCAGCAGGTACTGAGCTGTGCCTCGTGCTCAGATATCCAAGGAGTTCACTGGAGCTGAACACCACCATTCCCCACGCTGAAGTGCTGGGGATACCCTGCTGATGAGCCCTTCAGGTACCTGCTGAAGCTGCCCGGGCTGCAGCTTTGATGGAGGGGGGACAGCAGGAGACAGCGAGACCTGACCAAATCCCCCGTAGCCCTGGTGTCACCCATAAGCCCAATTTGACCCAGACACACATCAGACCATGTCAGCTCCTCTCAGCAGCACTTGCTCCTTGAACAGCATCAGTGCTCAGAAAGCTCCATTTCCAGAGGCAAACACACCGCTCACGGATCCAGCCCCCCTGGATGTGAGCCAGCACAAACCCCTCCAGGCAGACCTGGCAGACAAGCAGGATGTCTCGAGGTAAGCTTAGTGCAGTTTTCATTCCTGTGCTCATAAATACCCCTTGCTAATGCTAATTTTTCTACGAGTTACATATTATCAAGAGTTCCAAGAAGTCTCACAGCAATGTCCATGCTTCACATCACTGCAGAGCATACATGTAAAGAGTCCAGAGGGCTCTTTTCCATCCTCCCCAGCCATTATTTTTCTTAACAATGACAATTTACATCACTACCCACCACCTCTTTTTGGATTCTTCCCTTAACTTTATTATTTTTATTTCATGTTATGTTTATCTTGACATGTTTTTTACCTTCGAGCCTTCCCTTCCCCACCTCCCTATGTTCTAGTTTTCAATATTGTCAATCTGTATGGTATAAAAGCTGATGAGGTGGTAGGGGCTGACTGGGAACAGGATCTCCTGATGTCAGTGGTTAGCAGACTTTTCCTATATTTAGGAAAAGATGTAACCATGGAACTACGTGAGGTGACAGTCGGCAAACCTACAGCTCTGCTGTGAAATATGCAGCACAGACGTAAGCACCGGCCTGTGACTGCGTCTCCCACTCATCTCTCTGCGCAGGAGAACTTGCTGGAGACAGCAAAACTCTTCCCTTTTTTAATGAATCATGCAAATACAGCCACTGGCTTCAGGGAAGAGAGCTCAGGGCTTGAATCTGGAGAGGGGCTGGTAGTCACTGTGCAGTTTCTAGATAAAAATCAGCATGTTTCCCAAAAGAGAAAAAGGATCATCCAGAAAAGGTGGAGTGGCCACTCCACCCAGCTCTTCATTCCTTCTTTTGGAGATGCTATTCTCCATTTTTCCATTTCTTTTAGATTAGAGACCAGAACTTGGTGAACTAGCATTGGATAAAAAGGTAGGGGGAAAATGAGGATGAATGAGGAGAGAGATGGTCGTGATCCTGAAGTCCTGAGCATTTTGACATTGGGTTTTCCCTTGCTAAGCTAAAACTTGGAGAACCAGCACTGCAGGGTAATCCCTCCTAATACACAAAAGGCCCTAATGCACCCATTTAATCTTACAACCTTGCACAAAAGAGGTTTTATGTGCAGGGAGGATAATTGTGGGTAAGGAAGAGGTCAGCATGGACGATGGGGCTAAGTTGTAAACACACCTGATTGAGGCAGTTTACCTTCTTGCTTTAAGTGCACCAAACACTATTTCTCACTTGGATTCCTTTGTCCAACACCTCCCTGGTTCAGCAGGATGTGAGCCCACATTCCCCAGGCCAACAAAGCACCATCACTCATGGCAGGTGCATCCTTGAGATGTTTCTGCAGCTTCAAAGGCAGGTGAGCAGGAGCAGGTGTAAGAATGCCCAAACCTCCATGTACCAGGGCTCCCAGGGTGCCATCCCATCCAGCTCCTCCCTGTCCTGCAGTGAAGATGGATATTGCTCCGGACACAGACCTCAGTGGCTTGGGGAAGCTCTCTCCTGGTGACATGAACTCTCTGACTGATGCACAAGCAGAGGGTCTGTGCCCCAGAGCTCCTCACATAAATCACGACAGCCCTGCCGAGCCCAGGTGTCCTGGGGCCTGGCTCCAAACAGTGGGCTTGTACAACTTCTTCTGGCTGTATTGGGGTGATTTGTGCCTTTTGAAGATGCAGAAGTGACTCCATCTCAAGCCAGGGCCAGTAACCCACTGTTACTGGGGTTGATACATGATAAATGACAACAAGGAGAGAAGGGCATCTACTCTCACATATGTCTTTAGTAAACAAGGGGTGGAGGCAAACACACATTTTGCTATTTTAACCTGCTATTAACTTTTCAGTTTGAATCTCCAGCACTGTTACAGCCTTTTTTTTTGGAATGATTTTCCACCCCAGGAAGAGGCAGGTGTGATATTTTCACAGGCTGCAAGTGCTTTGCGCTTGCTTTGCCCTGTGCAGGTCAGCACCTTGCTCAGCTGGAGACAACCAGAACAACCATTCCAACTGAGTATTTTTGTAGTTTTAGTTTTCTTTAGGATCACAGGCCTGCACTGAGAGGAAAGAAGGATGCCTTCTGGGCATTTAGGTGGGGATTTAGGCAATGCCTAGTTTGAGGCGAGTTTGAGGGGAGAGCGGAAAAATAAGTGTGACCCTGCATTTGCCCACTGTGGAGCACAGAAACCTCTCCATAAAGGACTCTGGGAGGAGGAGGGGGTAGCAGGCAGCTGTCTCTTTCTCCCTTTATCAGAAGCACTAACCTCTCCTGAGCTGATATTATTTTTTATGAAATAGCCTATAACAGATTCAAGCTATCTGTTTCTATTTGTATTCCTCCTGTGTAGTCCTTTGAAGCACATTTTAATTCTCCCTGTTCCCCAACCTCATTTCAGCTGGTGGTGATGGAAGGTATTTAAAGTACAGCCATAATCCCACGGGCCGCCATGAAAGAAACTAGGAAAAAAAAACGAAAAAAAAAAAAAGAAAAGAAGAAGGAAGAAACACAGAAAGAAATCCCAAGTCTGTCTGATGCACAGCAATGCTTATATTTCAATTACACAGAGTGAGGGGCCAGACTCAACAGAGTCTGAGGCAGGGAAAGGAAGAATTATGTTGGAAAACCAGACACCGAATCCATAAAAGAGCAACTGGCTGTAAATGGCTAATCCAGGTAACACAGTGGGCAGGCGGTGACCCTGCTTTCCATCAGAATTGAGCATCCACCACACGGTTTACACGGCCTGAGGGTCTGACCCGCAGCTTTGCCACTCCTGCAGGCCAGGAGTGACCCCCGTGTTCCTGGGTGGTGGTTTTCAGAAGCGTCCTTCACACAGCGCTCACGGGTCTGTCCCTGCTGCTGCCAAGCCTCGCCCACACGGCAGGGAAGGGATGAAGGAGCCCTCTGTGCTTCCACCTTCTCCGATAAGCGACCCCGCCTGCACCGAGTCCCAGCCTGACCTGGGCAGGGCTCCCCGCACAAATACAGGCTCTTGTGGGATGCTGTGAACGAGGCTGGGCAGGGATTCGTGCGTCGGAGATGACATGGTACAGCTGCCTTCCTCGGGGGAGATAAACAGCCCGACTGGCTCCTCGAGGCCACTTCTCCGATTACCCAATATTTTCCTTCCGGGCTCTGTTCTCCACGTCTCATAAATCCCCTGGCTGCTTGGCCCCTGGGCAGCCATGGGGGCTGTGAACACCCATCCAAGCGATGCATCCTGTTCCCAGGCTAACAAGGGAGTGTTTCAAAGAAACTCTGAGCAGGGTGATGCCAAGCCAGAAACCTTGCAGAGGATGTTGCAAGTCGGGCTTTGAAGGCAGGGTTTGTTTAGGGATGTCGGGTTTCAGCTGGATCCGCTGGTACCGGACATGCCAACGAGAAATCCCAAGTACCAGGCAAAACTGAGTAAGATTTTCAGGATTTGGGTACCTTTGGCTGAGCAGCTCATAAACATCCTGCCCTCTCCTCAGCAGGGAGGGGTGGAGAAACAACTCTGCCTTGGGGGCTCTGTCAGGGTAAATCAGAGCTCTCAGACTTTCCCAAAGAGCACAACCATCAGTGCCTCTGCCTTCTCCGAGTGCCCAGCAATCACAAACCAGGGGCAGCAGAAAGCCAGCAGGGGCTCAGGATAGATTGAGTATGTTTGAAGAGTACAGAGCTGAGACTAGAGCTGAGCTATGTCAGGTTCCACTGTGTTCCTACAGAGATGTCAGTCAGGCTTACTGAAGTCACCAGGAGAGCTGTAAATACACAGTACTTCTTCATCTTTATAAAGGAATTAAATAGTAAGAAATCCTGCTTGACAACAAGGATGATGAGAGAATGGGATACAGCCTCCTGAATTTTCAAACTGTGGCTTGGATCTGATCCTATTAAGAAGAGGGTTTCAAAAGGGGTTTAATTCTCTCTGTCCCTGCCTGCCTCTGGCCATACTTTTCCAATAGGAGATGGGACCAGTCTTTGTCCAGAAGCCACTCCAGGTGGAGGATGCTTGCTTTCTGGTTTGCTGCTCTGTTGGGTCACATCACAAGTCCTGGAAGCTGTATTGAACAGCTTGATGCTTTTAGGAGATGCAGCAGATGCAGCCAGACTTTTGTCTTCCAGAGCCTCCAAATGGCTGGACCTGTATTTTATTTCAATGGTCTCTCAGTTGCTGGTGATTACATAGAGCAGGAGAACAGACCCATTTGGATAACTCCTGCTTGGTCAAAGCCTATATTTAACCTCATTCCCGTCTCCCTTTCCAACAGCCCATGATAAGGCTTATTTTCCAGCTGGCACCTGAACACCCAAAAGTCCTCAAGAAATCGGTATTAGAGCTAGAAACAATCCAAGTCACTGTGCCTGCCAGGAGTTGAGACCAGCACTTCTAATTGCTGGGAGCTTCCTTTACCCACCAGTGAATCCCCATCTCTAGAAGTGGAAGCAGAGCTCCTGCACCAGCTCTGCCTGTGAAGGGTGTCAGCTGCAAATTCCATTTCAAAACAGTTCCATTTCACCCCATCACTATCCATCTGCAGCTGTACTCCCCAAGTCACTCTTTGGGAACTTGATGACCTTATAAAGCATGACTGGGTTTTGTTTAAAGAAACTAAACCAGCTGCCTGCAGGCTGCTTTGATCCTAAACAGTATTTTTAAGTACCGGGGCTGGGTGAAGCTATGAAATAATCTGCTGGTGGGTCAATTCTCTTTTTGCAGGGACCCTCTCTGTCAAACAGCACACCTGATTTTCTTGCTCAGATATTTGCTGTCTGTCTGAGTAGAAAGGCTATTTCCCAGCAAGCCCAAATATCTATCTTTGCAGTGGTGCATCCTTTCACTGCTGCCTATTCTCCTTCACACACGTGTAAACACACTCAGTTGTGCAGAGGAGCCAGAGACAAAACCAAGGTGAAAATGTAGTAATCAAAGCTGCACATGAAGCAAAAAATACTCCTAAATGCCATTAACTTCCAGGAAACAGTAAACCTTGAGAGTCCAAATCACCCTCAGTGAGAGCAAGCCCAGCTCCATTAGGTTCAACAGACTCTGTTACACTTCACTGAAGTAGGTCTTTTGGGGTTTATTTGAGGTTAACTGTCCAAATCCCTGGCTTGCAGAGCTCTTTATGTCCAAGATAACAAATGCAAAGGCAAACAGGAGCTAAGAAAGAAGCTGTGCCAGCGCCTGGTTTCCTGCTCTGGCTGCCTGTGTTTGCTGACAGCACAACTATGCAAAGCATTTGGGTCCACACACAGCATGGCCAGCCTACTTTTATTCCAGCAGTCCCAAATATGGCCCATTTCTCTTCTGTTTGCTCTTGGGGGCTTTGCATAGCAGCCAGGTAGGGATACCCACAGAGAGCAAACATGTCTTATGAGCACTTTTCCTTGACAAGGAGAGTGAATTATAAACAAGGGCCTGGCCATCCCAGACACAAAAGCTGGGCTTTGTCTGCACCTGGAGGATGCTGCAGTGGGAAAAGCCAGGAACTGGTCAAGTTGGGATAAAGCCTTATGCTTCAAGAGGCCAGAGCTGCTGGGGCCATAGAGCTGCCCCATTGGCTGGGTGCTCCCAGAGCAAGGACAGTGGGACAACTGGCCATGTCACTGCTGCACCATGGTGTAGTTTTACAGCTCCAGGCATAGTAAATCCAGATGCAGATCAGCATCAGGCAAATGTCTCAGTGCCTGGCACCCCCCAGCACCTCTGTATCCTGCTGTTTTCTCATGCATAAGCAAGTCTCTACTAGCAAATGCAGCAATCACGTTCAAGTGTCTGTGTGATCCAAGCCTTAGAACCATGAACCTCACAGTGCAACATCAAACCAGTCAGTCTTTAACACACACTTACAGTTAAAAATGGACAGATGAGGTGGGGGGAGGAAGAAGGAACTTGCCTTAAGAACTAGGAACTAGAAAAAAAGGATTGTGTTAGTCATGTCCTTAGGGTTCAGCAGTAAAGCAGCTCTGCTCTCAAAAGAATACACATGTTGGGTGCAAGCTGTTGGGAAGCAGAAATGGGGTGTTTGTTGGAGAGGAATGTCAGCACATACAGGATCTGATCAGTTTGTTTTGCTATGGGACAGCTTCTCCTGGGCTGGCACTCAGGCATCCCCTCCCTCCTGGGAACTCTGCTCCCCATGTCAGCCACCAGCATCCCCTGACCCAGTGCAGGAATAACAAGAGAGCCACTGCTTGCACGTCCTGTCTGATACTTTCATTTTCCAGGGGGCAAATTTCCATCCCACCAGCCTCACACTGGCCCTGGGTAACCCCAGACCTTCACTCTCACCAGGCAGTTCCACACCACAGGCTGTCATTTCACTTCAAAGAGGAAGCTGGGAACAGGGAACAGGATGGGAATTCATTGGAGAGAGTCCAACAGGGATCAGTGAGAAGAGTAAGAAGACATGATTTATGTGGAAAGAGTGAAAGAATGAGGATTGTTTAGTCTAGAAGATGGATGATCATGACCTTCAGATTCACACAGAACAGAGGAAAATGGATTCATCCCTTCCCAGAGGTTGTGGTGGGTAGTAGAAATTGTAAGAGAGATGCTTAAGCTGCATCAAGGAGGACTTTGGTAATATATTAAGCAATACTTTCATGCTTTCCTATGCTTGCTCTCTAGCCTTACCTGTGGAGTCTTCCTCCCTGGATTTTTAAGAATGGAATTAATTTATTGGTTGATTTCCACCTAATATGGCCTAAGTCTCAGCCCCATCCCTCCACCCTTTTTATTTTTTTAATTAATAGCACCAAGTGTAACTCTCACTTATCAATCTGGTTCTTGCTATGGAAAGAGTCCCCATGTGGGAAGGGGTTCCAGGATCAGAGCCCATTATTATCTTGGGGCAAAACAAGGTCCTTTATGAGGAAAAAAATCATTCCCAATTCCCAGTTGCTTTGGGGGAGATGCTGTGGTGCCTCTTCCAAAGAGAGAAGAGAGCACAATGCCAAAGCTGGATAAGGGCTTAAGCGCCTTATACTTCAGGAAGTTCCTTGCACTTCAGGAACATCAACATCCCCCTGAGCCTTTGCAGAGCTCCAGGGAGAATCTGAGCAGTGGTGCTTGTACCTGGCATTCCCAGCATTTTCCTACTTTCTCTGTGTTTTGGGATCACCTGACTTCAATGCCCTTGAAGCCTCTTGCAGGTATTTACACTTCCACGAGAAGCCAAACTACTGAGAGCTGCTGGCAGCTGCTCAGTGAGGATGAGGCAGGGAGCACCGTCTCATTTACTCACTCCAAATTAATGCTCCTTCCTGTAATTCCCAGAACCATGTGGAGATGCAAAGCCACACTTGCTGGTCTTGCCCCCCCAAAACTGCTTGAGTGATTACAGTCAGCCAGAGGATTTTTTTTGTCTGGTGAACAGCTATCCTCACCTTATATATCAATTTATGATCACATCTCCACCCCATATGCCACACTAGCATTTCCTAGGAGGTTCCTCTGAGGACCCTGCCACCTCTTCTTTCTCTCCTAGTAACAAGGTCCAGTGGTTTGGGACAGCTTTTTCTTTTGGCAAAGAGATTTTCCACCCCATGCCACACCAGATACCCTCATTTCCCGCTCCTCCCGTTTTAACCACAGGTCACAACAGTTGATGAAACAAATTCTGTCCAAGTCCCTGAGGCCTGGGAAGAGGTCTGTTACAGCAGGGACTATAGAAAATTAGCTCCTGTTGGGAAACCCTGAAAAGATAAAGTTTTTGCAAGGTAAGCTCATGGGATCCTATTTATGTGTAAAACAGAAGAGTTCATCATCTATTATTCCCCAGAGGCACCCAGATCTAACCCAGGCTGCAGCCCACCTCAGGCCAAGCCCATTGATAACATGGGCTGCAGAGGCCCTGGAAGCCACAAACCAACATTTTTCTGATTTGGGGCTGGTTCCGGGAGCCATGGACACAGAGGGAAAGACATAATGAGCGCTGTCCTTGTTCCTCAGCAGGAGATGTGCTATCTAAGGACTGCACAGGGACAGAGGAGTCTCTGTCCTCATCTGGGACAGTGGAGTTCCCAAGGGATGCTCTCATGGAGGGAAAGCAGCTGGGGATTTGGTGGGAAGGGAAGGAGGCAGGGGGGAGGGCAGAACAATAGTTATTTATCTTGATTTGAAAACCCAAAATTTCTAGTTTGTTTATCCTGCACTCTGCAGAGGGAGAACAGATTCCCAGAAAAAGTGTCTGGGAAAAAGAGGCTCTCATGTCCTTCAACCATTCAAAGAATAGGCCTACTATGTTTATTTGAATTTTAAAAAACACAAACAAACAAACAATTAAAAAAACCCCAAAACCAACAAAACAATGCCAAGCAGCAGCCCCTGTCCTCATTCACACATGGATGCTGGTATTGCTTGTCTGGATCACAGAACCACAGAATGGTTTGGGTTGGAAGGACCTTAAAGCCCATCCTATTCCACTCCCTGCCATGGGCAGGGACACCTTCCACTATCCCAGGATGCTCAAAGCCCCATTCAGCCTGCCCTGGAACACTTCCAGGGTTCCAGGGGCAGCCACAGCTTCTCTCTGAGGCACTCTGGGCCTCACCACCCACACTAGAAACTCTTCTTTAAGCCTCCCCTGGTCCCAGAGCAGGCCTGGGTCCCTCCATCTTTTATTCACCACCGTAAGATTCTGGAGGGAGGATGGAAACAGATGAACAAGTAGCCTAAGTGACAATCTCAGTGGTTCAATTCACATAAATCCACAATTTCAGTGTTAAAGATAGAATCTCTCCTCAGCTAGTCAATCAGTTCCATGAATCCATGAATCCTTTCCCTTTCCAGAGCAGCTCACCCTGGTCCCCAGGCTGACAGCCTGTCTGAGGGGCTGACCCCACTCTGAAGGTGTGAGACACACCAGGCGGTGAAAGCAAGATGAAGGTGGTGAAAGGGAGAAGTCCATTAACAAGAATCACACAAATGTTAGAATAAGATGTATGAAAAGGCACTGCATGTGTTTGTACTCACTACCAATAACTCAGAATGTAGAGTAGCCACTACTCTGGATGAACAGCCCAACACCTCCTGCCATTAGACTAATCCCAGAAGTCCAGAGACAGCAGAATCACATATATTGTGTTTTTCCTGGACAGGTTTTTAGCCAAAGCAACAGCTTAACTCATTGGTGTCCTGTAGCAGGCACTATGGAATATTACACAGCATTCTGATGTGTGAGCTTTTTTTGGCTTAGGCCTCAGACTGGAGAGATTTGATCTGGCACTGCTTTTCAGTAGGACAGAGCTCACACTTGGCAGGAAAACACCTTTAAAATCAGACTTAGTGCAAGTGGAGAAGGAATCTCGCCTGCCATTCTTCATGAGCAGTTGTCTGGTACATCAAGCTGTCCTGGGGACAGCAGATTTTGGCCAAATTTTGGTTCTCAGCGGGAGCTAAAGGAAGGCAGGGAAATCAAGAGGTACCAAGGGCTATTTTTACCCTGTCTGGGCTTACACCCACATGTGTGGGTTTGTTGGTTTGGTGCATGAGCCAATTCTCAGCTGGTTTGCTGAGAAAAGCAAGGAACAACTCATTCTGAATGGTAACACCCTGATTTTAGACCACGAGTGATCTGGTCTCTAAGATCTATTGCAATAATAAAAGGGGGCATTTCTTGCTTTGTGGAAAAAATACATTGACAATGAACTTATTTCAGCGTTGTTAATGTCTTTATATATTTAGCCTCATAAAAAGAAGCTATTGAAAGAATTTCTGGAATGTAAAATGCTGTCAAGTAGAAAAGGAACATACTAAAATTTATCTGGTAGCCATCTCAGAAGAGACCAAACTGGACCAAAGATGCAGACACAGCCTTTGGGCTTTGGAGGCTCCTAGGCTGGACTGGGGAATGTTAATGCGTCAGGCCTTGGGTGCTTCCCCTTTGCCCCTTGCCCCCAACACTGGTCACTTGAAGAGGAAGGATGCTGGGCAAAATGAACTTCTGCTCTGGGCCACTTAGAGGTGTGCCTGCATTTGGTAAACAATGATGATTAGGCTGAGCTTCTATTCCCTTCCTCTAAACTGTTTCCCTTCTAATAAAGTAACCATTACAGAAATAGACTTAGGAAATAAACTGCAAGGAGCGGCCTTGTCTTGTTTTTCAGCAGCAAAACATGGAACAAAGCACAAGAAAATTCTCTTGCTGTACAATTCTGTGCATCTTTCAAAATGTTTCTCCCACTCCTGAGGACTGTCCACCAGTGCTTCCCAGCCCATGGAAGTGCTGCAACAAGCAGGATTTACCCCATGACCTTCCCTTTCTTTCTACCTCCTCTCTCTGATAGACCTACCTCTGATTATCTACCTCCAGAAGATCTCTGAGGAAGTGGAAGATAAAAGCTTCTCCTTTGGGGAATTTTGGACTTGCTGGCCTTCTAAATGCTGAATATCTTACCCTCCTCTATCAGAGGCAGTTCACATCCTGCTGACTCGACCCTTCACACACCAGTTCAAGCCAGAGACAGCCCTGACCACATCTAACAATGACAGCACAAATTCAAGATTGTGTACATACCCCCCCAAGTTTCCATCCAGTGCGATTGATCAAATATTTGCTTTTCTCAAAGCAGATAACGTTTGTGAACTTACAATCTTCAGCCACAAAGCCTTATCCCCATGTGCTATTTATCTCCAGAGTACAAAGGCCAATTGATTTCTTCCATGACAGGCAGACACAGGCTCTCAGCTTTCACCCCTGCTGCAGTTCCTGGTTTGAGTCTTTGTTTTGGACTCATTTGGAGAACAAGGGAGAATAATGGGGAGAAGAGGGTCAGTATAGAATAGAAGCGTTTAGAGTTAACCAGTGATCCAAGCACAAAGAAATCATTCAGCCCCTCTCTGTAGTGAGGGACTAATTTAGCCCATGGCTCTTTAAGGCTGGCACACCAATTTCTGGAGCTCTGAGTGGAGCTTGGCACTTGCAAAAGGCAGCTCCAGCCTGTTAAATGAGTTTGAGGAACCACCCAGTGGCTAAAGTTACCCAACCAAGGAGTAAATGCCATCCTGCGAGGTGCTTCACAGATCCTGAGATAGTAAAAACAGTCATGGTGTCTCAGGATTAACTTCTGAACCTTCAACCATGAGGTCAAATTTCCATTTTCAATTGAGAATCAGAAGTGACGTGCTGGTCTGTGAGCCCCAAAGCACAGGAGGGGATAGCTGTAGATACTGGCAATACTAAGAAAAGCGCAGCTTGGCACAGGGACAAGCTATCACTGCTTCTTAGCTTCCATCCCAAATTTCAGATGCAGGCTCACTGGGCCAGGGAGGCTGCTGGAAGACAGATACCACAAGGATCTGCAGCCTTGGGATGACCCTGAGAAATGGAATCACTTCAGGAAATGGAGCTGTGAGAAAGAGATCCATGAAAAAATACAGTGGAAAAAATGCATCACTTGGCTTAGTTTTAGTTTTGAAAGTAGGGGAAAAGCCTTAAGTTAGAAAAGTCTTAAGTTTCTCACTCTTGCATTTTGTTCTTCTTAAGCCTTTGCTACAGAGGAAAGATCTCCTCTGCCTGTGAACTTATGGCTGTTGCCTGAACACATGGGAAGCTGATCCACTGCTGGTAAAAGTCTTCCTTGCTCCTCCAAAGGTCTTGGGAGCCATGATTTTAACTCTGTGGTGTGTCTGGCTTTAAACTGCCAGGGAACTACTCCACAAGTTTCCTTGCTGCCCTTGTAACCCTTTATACTCTTCTGATGAACAGTATAGAAGGGCAGCTGACATCTGAATTGTAACAATCTCTTCTCCCTTTTAGCATGTTTGAAATTGTCCTTTCTTGGGCACCACCACTGTGAATAGAAGGAAGGCAATAAGGATTAATCCTTCCCAGAGTGCCACAAGCAGAGTAGTTGTCAGAGGCAGAGCTGGACATGCACAGAGCTGATTATAAAATCAGGTGGGCTGGAAAAGTTGGTAGAAGAAGTTAGAGGGCAGAGAGGCAGCCTCCAAATTCATTGACTGATGGGGAAACTCCTCTGGGGAAAGAAATTTTTTGTGACATTAAATTGGGCACCCTGAAGCTTTGGGTTCCCCCTTCAAGTTCAGCATACCCAGAACCTTCCTTTCCTCCCCCACATACCTCTCTGCCTTTCCACCAAGCTTTGGAAAAGACTCCTTGAAATGAGAGATCTAGTCCAGGTTTCTCTTGCTTCAGAGAAAGCTGCCAGGGGAGGGGATACACAACTGGAGACATGCTTTGTGTGTTTGGGATATGTGGATGAGTCCTGTACCCACAATGTGGACATATGAGATGTTTCTGTGCAGATTTTTAGCTGATTTCCCCTACTTCATCCATCCTTAATCATCATTGGAATAACAGCAAGGGTGGGTATTATTGGAAGCCTTGGAGGACCATGGAATAACTTGATCCAAAAGCTCACAAAGACCTGCCTGGTACTGAGGGGCAGACACACAATTTCCTACTCAGCCAATTCAGTTTTTCCTTGTATTCTCTTATTTAATCACAATAACGTCATCTGCATAGCACAGATACAAGAGAAAACACCAAGCAAGAGCTACGTGCTGGAAGGAGAATATGAGAGTCAGCCAAGAACAATAGTTTGTTACAAAATTCCTCACTTTTCAGATGTCTTACCCAATTGTTTGAAAAGCATGGTGGAAAAGGAGACCTTTCATTGTTTCCCTCCCACAAAATCCCTTAGTTTTGCAATGGGCACTGAAAATTCTGACTGTAGTTGCTTGCTTAAATCAACATATAGCCAGAGTCAGGAAAAATCCCATTAATTTCAGTTTGCATCAGTTCAGAATGTGCCCCTCAAATTTTTAGGGTCACTTAACTCTGCTTTGAGGAGCTCTGTACTTTGGGATCCCATTCACCATGAAATAATATATTTGGAATCTGGGTTGTTTGCACATGAGCTCAATAGCAAAGATAAATGAAGTGGGAACTGCCCCACATCTCTTGCATATGGAAATCTGTTTAAAAACAAGAACACCCACACAGCTCATCATCAGGAGATGAGTTTCTTGTTTTGTGGCTGCACTCACAATAGAAACACTGTTCTGTGATAGAGCACTTTCAGCCTCAGGTCTTGTGATTCTCAGGGAACTTTATTTGCACGTCCAATCCCACTGAAGCCAAACAAGTCATGATCAAATGGACACTTGCAGCTTATTGATCCACACTGAATCAATGAATGAAGTTCTTGGTGACTCTCTTATTAGAACTATGCATTAAAGGTGGGGAATAGGAAGCACCTTGGCTTTAGAGGATGTAAGAACCACCCTGTGTCAGATCCACATTGAACCAGTAACAGAAATAAGTGATGGTTTTCAATCTAACCTCCCTCACCCAGTTTTTCCATTTCACCTGCTCATTTGAAGGGCTTTGTAGGAGCTGTCAAGCCCAGTCCTTGCAGGAATTTTGTTAGCTGCACTCACACCATGTCCAGAGGCCCCACACACATGGTAGCCAGTGCCTGCTTCCCAGGCCACTGTCATTTCTGCTTCCACTTGGTCCAGGATGGGATGAGCTGCTTTGATCAGGGACATGTCAGCACACAGAGCTGGTTCTCACAGCATCCCACTGCCAGCAACATCTACTGGTGTGGGCCCTTACAGTCTTTGTGGAATAGAAAGCATTTATCCTTCCTCATTTTATAGCAGAAGCAAAATTGAGCAGGTTTACCCAGGAAATCTGTGATAAAGCAGAAAAACTTAGGGGAATGTCCCCAGCTTCTGCTATTCCTGAATCCTGGGTAAAGCCTACAAATACCACATTAAGAAAAGATTTTAAGGAGGCTTTCATAAGTTACTTCTCCATTTGTGCTTGCAGTAGCACATGTGGAAACACAAGTGTTGGAATCCAAGATGCTGAGGAGTATTTCTCTGCATGTTTTAAGGGATCCAAACCCTCTGACAAACACTGTTTTTAACCTTTGTCCACGGAAAAAGCTTCCTAGGCTCTGGGATGTAGCAGAACTTTCAAGAATGAGGATTAGATAGTAGCATAATATGTAATTTATTACAGGGTGAGAATTTTAGATTTTGGGTTTGTTAGCATGGTAAGCAGATGAAGACAAAACGTAGGATCCTTGTCCTTTTTAGCCTCCTTCCTCCTTCTTCATCTGCTCCATATTCTGCAGTGTTGGAAACACAGAAAAATGGGTTAAAATTTGCTGCAGTGTAGAATCATTTGAATAGGGAATTAGTTATTGGAAGACAAAGAGAAATGTACATTCTTGGTGATAATTGGGTGAATTATCTTTAAGAGAGCCTTGATTCTGTGTGTTTGTGGCCACTTTGGAGCCTTTTCTCCTGCACACCAGACTGGTGTTAAGCCTGGTGTGCAGAAATTGCTGATAAGAAAATAATAAACAACCTGAAGACTGAGAAACACCAAGAGTCCAGTTTGCCTTCTTCTTAACATGGACTTTCTAACAAGCCTCCCCTATCAGGTAGAGACGTGGGAGTGGGAACTCCCACAACAAGTTCCAAGAGCCTCTTGGAAGGGGGCTCTCTAAGACAACATCATTAGAGCAGATGCACCCTCAGCCCAGCAGAGGCTCACATGCTTTCAGCTGTGCTCAGGCCAAGGTGCTCCGTGGAGTCTCATGGGAACGATGCATTTCTCTGGAAGCTGGGCTGAGGTAGCAACGTTTGACAACTGGGTTGGATAAAGGGAGTGCAGCCACATCTCTTCCCCAGCCACTCAGTGTGCCAGTCCAGAGAACACGAGGAAAAGGCCCATCCTCATTTCTTGTGTCCAGACTCAGCCCTGCCCGCAGCCACATCCCTCCACAGCAGGAGGAAAGCAGTAACATCACCCCTCGCACTTGTCAAGAGCACATCACGGTGGGCTTTCTGCAGGGAGCAGCAAAGCGCTGCTTTCAGGAAAAAAAAGCACACGTTTCCTGAAGAAAAAGGGCAAAAGCTTTTTCTTTTTATAATGCCTTTATTAGTGATCAGTTCAAGCGTGGGGGGGGCCCAACACATTGCACACACTCCACTGCTGCTCCCATAAATGGCACACAGAAGAAGAAAGGCAGCTCTACCCACAACAACACAAAGCAAGGACTTCTGTCCTCACAGGAGCATCAAAACACCAAAAGCACCTTGTTGGTCTAGGGTGTCACTCTGCCTGAGTACTATTAAGTTAGGGCTACACAGCCGAACTCAGTTCTCGGTGTATGCTTCCTTGAGGTTTTCTCAGATTGGTGCTGCTGTTTTTACTCCTCTATGACATGTTGGTTTGTGGTTTGGGGAGTCCGACTTAGGCCAAATGCCCCTTATTTGCATACAGTCCATGCACAAGGACCTCTGGGAGCAGCAGGTGGTGCACAACAAATGTAGCTTCCGACAGGGAGGATACTGGGAACATGGGGATACAAACATGAAACTGGCAAACACAGACTAGGGTAAAAAGGAACAACTGGGAAATTAACATTTAACAATGATTGATAACAAGCAACCACAATATTAACAACTAACTCTTACTGAATAAGAACAAGCAGGGAATTTTGTTCATCACATTTCCCACAGAGATAAACGGGAGAGGTTCTTCCCAGGCATAGGCTGGAACAATCCCCCAGCACAGGCAGGCCTTACACGCAGCTCAAGGGGGTCACGGCTGGCTGGGGCAGTGCTGCCCACCAGGGACAGCGGAACGGGGACTCCCCGTAAAACTCCTCACATCCCACACAAGCTACCGGGAAGCTGTCATTAGACACAAGGGGATGGGGAGGGTGAAATTTTCACACCCTCCTGGTTGGGGAATAAGGACCTGCTCTCACCAGACTGAGCTACACCGCAGCAAATACAGCCTTGAGCAGTGTTTGCCCTGATCCGAAGCACAGCAGGGAACAAAGGAATGTCACTGGGGCCTGGGGCACCTCAGGGAACACACATCGTGCTGCTGGGCTGGTCCTGTTAATATTCGCTGCTGGCTCATGGCCTCGGGCGATTTCTCCAGAGCAAAGAGGGTGTGAGGGGGAGGAGGAAGGAGTTGCAGCTGAGAACAGGTATTGGTATCTGTTGTGCAGCTCCCAGGACCGGTGCATTCAAGGCTCACAGTCAGAGGTCAAGTCCACACTGACTCGTGGCAGCACAGACACCTCTGAGAGAGGACGGAGAGGTCACAACCTCTGCTTGAGTGGTACATCTTCCAAGAGAGCAGTGAGACAGCAGCAGAAAAACCAGCCCAAACAGAAAGCTCCCCAACTGCCTCAAATGCTTTTCCATCCCACAGACAGAGGTGTGTCAGTGGCCTTTGCACCTCTGGGGCTGTGGAAGCTCTTCAGAATGCTTTCAATTGCCTTGACCCTTCTGGCTTCCCTGATCCCAAACTCAGGCAGCAAAGCCAGTATTAGAATTTCATAGGGTGGGTTTAAAGCCAGGGTGAAGATGAAGAGATGCTGATGTGGCTTCAGTTCCAAGTCAAACAAACTGGAAGGAACTAAACAGAGCAGAGGAATCTTTTTGTTTTGCAAATCATGACAATTGCCAGCTCACCCTTACCTGCTAAACGCATCTCAAGCTTGTGGAAAAGTATTAGGGAATGAGCTCATGACACCAGCTGATGCTGGATTAATCTCCTCTCCTCAAGGGCCAAGCTGCAATCAGCTCTCTTGGGAGCAGAGTGTGCTCGGGCCAGGAGCAGGAAGGAGGACTCACTCCTGCGGGAAGCTGACCCGGGCAGGATGGGCTGACAGCCACCCATCAGCAAGATTTCCATTGCTAGCAGCTGGCAGAGTCTCAAATTTGCTTGGATTGCTGCTCCGCTGCGTCCTTGCTATCCCAGACTTCCTCTGGAGTGACCTCTCAACACTTCCCAGCACAACCCTGCCAGGCATTCTCCCAGAGGCAGCCCCCTCCCCAGTCCCATGGCACTGTCTGCAGGGCAGCTCTGTCCCAGGGCAGCCCCCTCCCCAGTCCCAACCAAACCCCTCCGGAGGGCTGCACACCCTGGAGCAAGGCTGGATCTATCAGTGGGAGGGAGGACCTTGCTCCCTGAGCTCCCTGCAGTCCCACCAAGGCCCACACAAATCACACACGGTGACAGGCAGACACGTTTCGCTTCTTCCAGCCTGATAATTCTTAGAGTGTATATGAAAAAAAAAACCCTACTCCAAAAAAATCTTCAGCAAGAAATGGCCCAGTGGACATCTGTGCAAGCTCTGTCCAGATGTTTGTCTCGGCTGGCTGCTGGGGTGGGGTGTATTTGACATTTACATTTAACAAAACATCCAAAGAGCTGTGATAACAAAGGGCCAGGGGAGACACACTGGAAATGGGAAGGAAGGAGTTTTTCCTGTTCGCAGTGGATGGATTTGTCTCACACTTGGGCATAACAAGTCCTTCAGAGATTTGGCAGCAAGGGAGAAGGGAACTCTGGTTTAGCCCATCACTCACAGCATTGCAATCAGATCACACTTGGTCACAGAGAAAGGAAAAAACCCAAAATAAAACACATCTCCCAAACTAAACATTTTGTCATTTTGTAAAAATAGAAGTTAAAGCCAGGAAAGAACTCCAAATAGTTCCACTTCAGAGACAGCAAAAGAAAGGAAGAGGAGAGGTTAATCCAGAGAATGGAAAACCTAATTTTAATATATATTTTTCAGCTTGGACTTAAGGTAAATAGTTCTCCTTGTGTTATATGAACAAGTTGACAAAGGCTGAAACAAACAAAACCATAAACAAACCCCAAGACATCACTCTTGAATACCAGAAATCCTTGTGCTGCAGAACATGAGCTGCAGTCATCAGCTGGATCCTGAGATCCCAGCTGCACACAGAGAGGGCAAGGTCATAGTGAAAGACATGATGAAAATCTGATAAAGTCACATTTTTAAAAATAAATGTCTGCACTTTGCTAGGCTGCCCAGCTACCTGGTCAGACTGCACACAGGACAGATGCCCAAGAATAGCCCAGACTGGCCAAGGATCAGTCCCTAAACTTCCCAGAGCAATCTGGAATCACCGAGGCAAGTTTTACCACTTCAGTAAAGGAAACCAACAGATGAATTTTCCCATTTGGATTTTTCAGGTTTCTATTCAGTTTGGGTGGGGGGAAGCATTTTTAATGTGCTGTGATAAAGGAATAATGATGAGGTACTAAGAGATGCTGTGACATGTGGAATAGGTTTTTATATTCACTCAGCCCTGCTCTTCTCTCTCCCAGGTTTGGTGAAGAGATGTGGCAGAGGGATATATTCCTGCAAGTTTGCTTGTCTGTGCAGCACATCTATTCCCTGCTATTCCCAGGTAACAGAAATTTAATTCCAAGGACAAACCGTGGCACCTGATTGGGGTCATAAGTAGAGAGGACAGAGGCAAGAGCCAAGCATTCCAAGCTAGGCATTAAATTGTCTTCCCAGAAGGAGGACAGGCACTCCCAGGCAGACTTGCTTTTTGTTTCTTCCCTGCTTGTCTACCAGGAGAATCTCCATCAAAGAAGTCCTTTTTTATCGGAGGACACTTCTTTTAGCAGTTTGAAACATGCACATAAACTTTTCACCATGAACTGTGCATGGCCCCATCAGCAAGAGCCCAGTAATTAATGAGACAAACCGTTTATTTAGCCACCAAATCTGGCCAAGCAGTTGTTAAAAGTTTCAGGCCATGCACTGAGCACCGAAATTCCCAGCCCAGGAGAACAGCTTGGCTCCTGGGGAGCAGTGCAGGCAGAGATCCAACCTTCCAGAGAAACAAGGCATCCTTTTGTGAACGAAGCCCTCAGGGCTTGTCTTTGTCATCCAAGAGTAATTATTTTGCATATCTCATCCCGGGTGAGCTTGAGGGTTGCATTTCATTACATCCCAGGCACAGGTGTTATACCAGGCTTTAAGGAGAGTTTTTGATCCTGAGAGGGACAAGGAAAACTGGATATTGAGAGACTGTTAATAAAAATGCACCACTAGAAAAAACATCGTAGATAAAACAAATATGGCTCCTTTAATTATGCATAGGCAGTAATTAATTCATGTTATTAACTAATTAATGACTCACTTCAAGGACAAGGGAAAATAGTCTGTTTATAGCTTAAAATGATGTTATTGCTGCTTAGAAAACAAAAACAAAACATCAGTTGGAGATCAAACAGCTCTGTCAAGTCCTGAATTTGGTTCCAGGAAATCTTGTGTTCTTCTCCCCAAGGAGCAGTGATTCACAGTTGTGTCTTGCTAAAGAGACTGAAGCTGGGTGCTCTCATTTGCTCCAGTTTGACAAGGTTTTACTTTTTTTTTTGGTCCAAATTTGCAGATTCCCAGAGCCAAAATAAGCTGCAGAGTGTGAGACAATAATAAAAATTTGAGATTTATTACAAGGTTAGTAATATTTTAGCACTTTGGAGACCTGGTAAAGAGCCAAGACAGCCTTCTCTTTGCTCTTTGCCAAGTATTGTAAGGAACAGAACAAAACAATATGGTGCCTGCCCTAGAACACTCACAGCCCAGCAAGAAGAGAGATGAAAAGTACTCCAGGTCGTGGAAAAATAGTGACTTTCCCAGGAGGCTGCCATAGCATCACACATGTGGGCTTTTGGAGAAATGGAGATCTTGCAGAACTGTTGTGCTTCTGTCTCCAGTAAAGACCTAGAAAGGTTTAGAAGTGTTTCAGTAGTCTCTCAGTATCCCATAAATTGCCTTCCCTTGAAATGGTTGTGAGGAGCCACGTGTTTGGATGCAGAGGGAGCCCACGTTCATGGCTGCTCCTTGCCTGGAGGAGCAATGCCTCAAACTGAATGAGTGGGTCATTTCCCAGGCAAGGCAATGCTGAAGGGGGCTGCTTGTTGCTGCTCCAGGAGGGAGGCTTGGGGTCAGAATTCCCAGCTATCCAAACCTCTATGAGCTGGAAGAACTCTGCTGATTAGTTCATGGGTGCTCAGGTGGTAAACTGCTGTTCTGGCCCACTTTGACTTTTCTTCCTAATTTCTCTCAAGAAGCCTTTCTGAGACAAGGCAGAAGATGCAGTTTAGTCCATCACTTGTTGCCAATCCTTCTCCTTTCTGTCAGGATGTGAATTTTGTCACCAAGCTAAGCACAACCAGATGGGGTCAACAGCCAAATAGGTCTACACAACACCACAAATCTCATCTACAACAGAAAAGAAAAGAAAAAAAAAAACAAACAAAAAAAACCAAACTAAAACCACCTGATAAGCCTTCCCCAAACCCCTCTAAGCTCACCCCACCCACATTGCTTCAGTTGCACTAAGAGACACACTGGTCTGTACTGAGCATTCTACAAGAAATACAACCCCTACCTCAATATCCTGTGATTTCCAGTTCCTAATTAAGGGACAATTCCAGGAAATGGAATTATAGCCCCAAAGAGTGCATGTGAACACCTGCAACAGGGGTGTCAGTAGATATGCTAGTACTTGACTCCTCAAAATGCTGCAGAGAGCATCACTTTCCTCTTTCCAGCTGAATTGCTGGACTCATAACAATTCTAAGAGAACAAACCCACAACAAGCTAGCGGGCAAGCAACAGAATTAAGATTCTCCAGCCATTATTAGAAGAAGATACATGAGGGATTTTTATTGGTAACACCAGTCTTTAAAAACGTTGATTATTCAGCCTTATTATCACACAATTGAGTATGACTAATTTGCATTTGTATTTTTCATGACTTGCTCTGCATCACTGAGGACAGAGCTTTTCTGTTACAAGAAAAACCCTTCAGCATCTCAAGTAGTTCCATGACTCTGAGCTAACAAAAGGAAGAAGAAATTTAACTTATAGCCAGGTACACAATAGACACAGAAAAAACTTAGTACCAGCAAGAGAGAGACCAACACTGATTCACATCTGACCTCCTGCTCCTGGGAAAAACAAAGGATTTTATCATCCTCATCCTCCTCCAATTCCCAAGGTGATGTGTTAGGAAAATCTCAAACAGGGCAAGGTGATCACAGTAAAATCATGGAGTCACAGAATAGTTTGGATTGGAAGAGGCCTTAAAGCCCATCTTGTTCCACCCCCTGCTGCATGTAGGGACACCTTCCACTATCCCAGGTTGCTCCAAGCCCCATCCAGCCTGGCCTTGGACACTTCCAGGGACGGAGCAGCCACAGCTCCTCTGGGCAACCTGTGCCATGGCCTCACCTCCTTCACAGGGAAGAATTTCTTCCCACTATTCCATCTAACCCTGCCCTCTAACCCATTCACCCCCTTGTCCTGTCACCCCAGGCCCTTGTTCAAAGCCCTTCTCCTGGAGCCCCTTGAGGCACTGGAAGGGGCTCTAAGGTATCTTCTGAGCTTTCTCCAGGTGAACAACTCCAGCTGTCCGTGCCTGGCTCTAGAGCAGAGGGGCTCCAGCCCTTGGAGCATCTTTGTGGCTTCCTCTGGACTCTCCAGCAGCTCTACATTCTTCTGATGTTGGACCCCAGGGCTGGCGCAGTTCTGCAGATGGGGCCTCATCTGAGTAGGGCAGAGGGGTAGAATCCCCTCCCTTAATCCTGCTGCCCACACTTCTTAAAATGGTAAGTTAAGTATTACTGTGATTTTTCCCATGTTTTTTAAATATTAAAAAAAAACAAAACCAAAAACACCTCTCTAGGCATTATTAATGTTTGGGGGGATTAACAGTTCTCTGTCCCCTCCCACCACTTATCCACCCTGCTTCTTCCCAGAAGAGATGCCTGAGGCCACCAAGGCAGACCAGGAATTCCTGACCACTGAGGGATTTGTTGTTTTGGAAAGAGCAGTCAATAACTAGAACAGACATGGAAGACCAGGCTGAGAAGAGATGATGGATGTGAGGACACTGGAAACACAGCTTGGTTCTGAAAGTCTTTTCTCCTCTGAGCAAACCACGTTCCAAAGATGCTCAGAGCACTTTCCACATTAGCTGGCACTGAGAACATAGAAAAAAGAGGAAAAAGAATCTTCCAAAGGGAAAAAATATCAGAGGCCTTGATTTAGCAACTCTTAGAGCAGATTAGCCTTCATCTTACAAACAAATCCCAAGTAAAAACATAGTTCAATAGGAAAAGAACCCACTCCAAAATAGTTTTGTTTAGGAAAAAACTGAAATTGAATGTTTTAAGTTGTATTGTTTTCCAGAAAGCTTTGAAATAGAAGCAGCTTTGAAACGTACATGATTCTCACTCAAACTCTTTTCAAGTTCCTTTACAAGAGTAATTAGGGAAAATAACGTTCAGGTCTGCCTTGCACATGGTTAGATGTGTGTGCAATACAACAGATCATGGGTAGCCAGAGATATTGGAGGGTTTTTTCCAGGCATGATTTTCTGCAATCTTCCATCTGTTCCCAATAGGATTAGAGGAGAAAAAAAACACTGCCTCCACAACCTATACTCTTTTGGATGTAGTGTGATTTAAAAAAAAAAAAAAAAAAAAATTAAAACTGGGAAATGGCTGTCAAGGGAAATAATGCCAGGGGTGGAGGGTGGAGAAGAAGGGGATTGCCAAGAGGGCTGCAGCTTCCAGAGAGCAAAGCATGAGTCAGCAGAGTAATTTTTAGATATAGATATATATATATATATCTATATATATATATATATATAGATATAGATATATATATATATATTGCAGAGCACAGTGATGCCCTGAAGACCACAACAGATGAAACCTCTTTACTGTGTGTGTTTTATCAATCAGGCAGCAAGAGCTCATTACTTCCTGACAGAGGAACTCCCTGCAAAAACAGCTGGGATGCTTTAAAAAAAATCCCCCCCCCCTCCCCCCCAACTTATTTCTTTTTTAAGGAGAGCTTGGGCAATCTTTGCCCTTGAACGGCTTGCCAGTATGAGCAACTAATTCCACCTCCCTATATCTCATTTGTCACCCCAATATACAGGAACTTGCTTTTCTCTCTCCCTGGCCTTGCAGCTCTGTAGGATTAGTGAGTCCTCAAGGGCTGCTTTTATTTGCTCTTAAATCCTACTGAAAACTTTCCCTTTTGGAAAAGAATCCCCATCTCCCAGTGGCTGACTATCGTTGCCACCTCCCACAGCAGCCAGCCCCTTTGACTGGTGTTTACTCCCCTTCCTCGGTACTCACACAGCACTCCATGCCTACAGACCAGCCAGGAAAGCAGCACCAACCCCAACCACACAGCAGCTCTGCCTCCCTCCCACTCAGAGCCCCAAAAGTGATGGGCACACCTCACTCTCACCACTCAAACCCTCTAGGGGGGTCAGATACTCCAAGACCTGTTAGCTGAGCAAATACCTCTGAGACCTCATACAACCTATTAAAATGGCTTTCTTTTTTTCCTTCTCACAGTAAAGCTATAATTTCCAGTCCTTCATCCTGAGCTGCATCAATACACCACCCAAATGTCCAAGTAGTATATTGGCCACCTGCTTACCAACAATTCAGTGTCAGATTAAAGACTCTGGCTGGCAGACATGGGCAAGAAGGGTGGAAGGAAAATCAAAACACTGGCATATCAACAGAAAGAAAAGCAACAGTGTAAAATGATGAATACCTGTGTCTTGGATTGCAGTGAAAGATGTACCCAACAGTATGTATTCTATCACCATCTGTGATGGTGAAACTGGGGTGGGGTAATTTCAGTTGTTAAAAAAACCAGGTAGGGCAGTTTTGTTTATCTCTTCCACAACCCATCCTCCCTCCAGGGGGATATCTTCTGCTAACGGGCCATTGAGTGTCACTGTAAGACTGATAAAATTCCATCATCCCATTGGGAAATGCTCCACCCTGGGGGAGGAACCAAGCATTCCTACCTGGATAAAATCTGGGGTTTGGAACACCAAGGTAGCCTTTTCACTGGATTCCCAGAGGAAGACCAGGCCCATCTACCACCACTGGACCTTCAGATTCCTACACTTTCTACAGAACCATTGCTTCAACAGAGCCACATCTGCCACTCCAGGAGGACTGCAGTCACCATTTAATGGGACTGCTGCAAACACCCTGACCCACAGGTTGTATTCTGACTGTCAGTGGGTTTGTTTTTTTGTATTACTGCATTTTTATTTTAGTTCCCCAAATAAAGAACTGTTATTCCCATATCTTTGCCTGAGAGCTCCTTAATTTCAAAATTATAATAATTTGGAGAGAGGGGGTTCACATTTTCCATTCCAAGGAAGGCTCCTGCCTTCCTCAGCAGACACCTGTCATTCATACCAAGACAACCTGCTATAAATTGCAGCTCCTAGAACATCTCAGTAACCCCAGTACTGTTGCTCATTGCTGTGCCACTGGGGACAGGTATTTCCTCCCTCTGCTCTTGGAAACAGGCAGGATTCAAGAGGATGGCTCTCACCCTCTGAGAAGAGCTGCCTAATTGCCTGGAGGAGCAGAGGGATTGGGGAATGCTGGTCCTAACAGAGCTGCATCAACTCCCAGTTAGCAGCCAGGGCATGTGTTCTCAAACACATTCCTGCTCCTCCAGCCCATCTCAGAAAGCATCTCCATTTGCCTCCCCAGGACTGTCTCCAGCCCCTCCTTGCCTTCAGGGCTGTGCCAGGGCAGTTACAGACATGTTGTCCATGGAGATGGACACCTTTTGGGCAGTCAGGGCTGGGGTCAGGGTAGCCTGAACTCTCTTCATGCTGCAGACAGTCTGCTGCTCCTTCACATCACAGAGATAATTAGAACTCTTCAGATGCAACTAGACTTTCATGAAAATGACCCCCAACTGTGACACCCTACAAAGGTGACCATGTCTAGTCTGTAATTTTCCTGGAGCACCAAGAGAAGCTGCCACTCTACGTCTGCCAGGAGCCTTGGAGCTGCTTTGTCCCAGGTGTCACTTCTCAGTGTTGCCAGGAAGAACACTATTGTTAGAAGCAATAGAACTTTTAAATAATTTTAGTCAATGGCCTTAATGAAATTTTGATTTAATTGTTTCAATTAATAATAACCAGTCTATATTAATTAAAAAGAATGTCTTAAATTACTCTTAGCCAGCATTTAGCAAAGTTGCATAAGCTACTTTTGGAGCTTGGAGAAAACTAGTGAAACTGAGGTTTTGATAAATAACTCTGATATGCTTCAATGAACAAAGCCTGGGAGAAGAGAGGTGTATTTGCTGAAATTGGATACAAGGAGTCCAGAATTACGGACCACAAGGACATTTTGCAGAGACCAGAAGAGAAAGAAAATATTAATAAAGACTCGCTATATGTGTGCTGGAAAGTCCCTGCTGGAGGAAAAACATACTAAAAATATGGACTAATTAGCATGAACAGTGAAAAATCAATAACTAATAGAGGACAGAATGCTAATTAATGAATGATGTAATTTTTAACCAATGAACATTAATTTCTTTGCTTGCCAAAAATGCATAAATAAGTGGAAAAGTTTTGTATCAGTATTTGTGTGGAAGCCAGAATTCTGTTGGCCGCACACACAAACCTTGGCCAAGAATAAAGTAATGCCTGACTTGCTAACACCAGAAAGTCAGTGTTAGAAGGTTTTATTTATCCTGATTTTAGAGGATTTGGTGACATTATTGTCAGCAGGCAGTCTTTAGGATAAAGGGCTTGTTTTCCTATCCCTTCTGCATGAACACATGGATTTCTCAGGCAAGCTTTTATTCTGAAACAGGAGCTGGAGCAGCTCACCCATCCCTGTGCCTTGCATCTCTTAGAGGTTTTCTCCCCACGTCTGTGAAACATCAGAGCTTTCTGTTCAAGCACATGTGGGCTCCTGCACAGCTCTTTCTCTCCTCTCCCTCATCTCTGAGTAGGGCCGAAGAATTTTCTGCTCTGTTTCTCCTAAATGAAGTGGGTTTTAACCCCAGTGCTTTCCGACCTGGGGGTCTGAACGTGTGACTTCAGCACTCATTTGTATGAAAGCAGGTTGTGGTATCACAGTGAGGAGGCCGAGCCTTGACCCAAAACCTATAGGGGTCAGTGGGAAGGCACTTGGGGGGATGTTACCAGGCTGTGGGTGCCCAGTTCAGGGGTGAAAGCATGGGGCTCAAAAGAAAGCAGTAGAGTGAATCTGCTCTTGCTGTTTGGCTGCTGGGTCCTTCTGTATTTCATCATTCTGTTCCCTTAAACATCTCCATCATGGTACAGGACCCTTTGAAACCCTTGGGCTCAGGGAGTTCAGTCTTTAAAAGACCAGCTCAGAAATGGGGCCTTCTCAAATGAGCTGTGCCACCAAAATCAGTCACCAAGTAGCTGTGAGTTATGAAAGTATTGGGGAAAGTCAGGGTCAATTTGCAAAGAGAGTGAACAGGAGGAAATCTGATGCATAAATAATCTGTTGTGAACTCTTCACTGCTCTCCCTGCTAAACCCTCCATGAGCTAATCAGCAGTTCTGCTCCTCAGTGAGGGCTGACAGTGTGTGTGCCTTCTGTGGTGTGATGTGATCGCCCCTAATTGATTTTGGCCACCAACTCGCCGTGCGTGCTGCAAATCTGGGAAGAGCAATAACTCTAACATGCAATCATCCTGGGCAGTGACCAAGACAAGTTGTTCTCCAGCAATCACTGGATACTTTCCTCTGTGTAGCCTCAGTGCTCCAGCTTAGCTCATTGTTTGGGAGACTTTCCTCTGCTGCCTTGAAGCACCTGCTTGCTGGAAATGAGGCTTCCTGGCCATTTAACTTTGGACTTCAGGGCTTTGGATATTTGTGGGGATATGTTGTATGAATTTTTCTTTGGAAAAAGGAACCTGCTCCTTTAAAATGACTAGAAAAATCTCTGTAAAACAAGGTCCACGTGGCAGATTTTGGAGGTTATGTAAGGATACTGCTGGGCTGCTGTGAACACCAATTCAGGTGACACACTACAAGAATAGCTAGAATCCTCACAGAAAGACAGTTCTTTCCTCTGGTACTGTGTTTCATTAGTATTCCCACCCCATTACAGCCCCAAAACTCTCCCTTATCATCAAATACTCTTCTATGTGGCCAGATCTTCTTTCAGGATCTACTGCTTGCCTTGTTGGACTTTCACAGTAAGATTGGTCACAAAAGACATTTCACTTACTGCTCTACAAATAACATCCTCAGCTCATGGCATACATTCATCCATCACCAGATTTTAGGATTTCACAGGAAGAGTTCCCCACTAGCATCGCTGACAGGAGTTTAAACTGTTGGCCTGAGAACAAGGGTAGATAACCTCACCCAGTTTTGTTTTGTAAATCAAAAGTACTGACTGGACCCAGATTTAAATGAACCCGAAACTCATTTACCAGAAAAGGTGATTCCAGCCAAGGTGTGGATTGATTTATAAATCAGTCCAGGTTCTATATCTGCTCCAAGGGAGCCTCTTTAATCCTGTAGCTGTGCACAAAAAGGCAGCACTGCCCTTAGCTTCTCCCCACCTGTCCTTTAGCACAGGTTGCTTGCTGCTTCCCAAAGGCATTTCCATGCAAAATGCCCCTTTGTCTTAAAGTGACTTCACTAACACACAAATGGCTTTGACTTAGAAGGACCAAGGGCAATTGGTGCTGGAAAAAAGGAGGATCATCTTTAGGAGATGTTGCTGTAGTAGGCCTGGCCAGTCAAGTCTTCAACTATAAAAGAGATTTGAATGAACCCCAATGGCAGCTAAAGATATGGTAGAGGGTAGGAGGTATCACAGGAGCAGATTCTCTGGAGGTCAAATGGAAGGTCCACAAAAGCCAGTGACCATAGGTAGGAAGAGGAAAGCCTGCAGGGCTCCTACTTCCATTTCCTACTCCCTGCAGCCACCTTGGAGCAGGTCAGGGACTGCCAGCAGCATGGATAAATGACTCTTCCCAAACCTCAATCCTTTTCCATTTTCAGTCTCTGACAAGGGATTTTGGTGTTATCTCTTCCATGCTGTGTGTGACTGAAAGCCCTCTCTCATATCCCTTCAGGGAAGTAATTTCTTTACTTGTTTTCCTCCTCCATAGCTTTCTATATCCTTCTTGAGTAAGATGAATAGGATTGTACACAGAATTCCGACCCCAGGGATTTATATAATCACATGGAGTGTTTTCAGTGCTGTTCACTTTTTGTCTGTGATAAGTCCTGTCTTTTGGTCTCTGGTGAGCATTAGGCTGATGTTTGTACAGGCTGATCCACAGTAAACTCTGGAGCAGTGATAACTGGGTTGGTTTTTCCTTCAAATAGTTGTTACAGATTTGGGAAGTGCAATTTCTCCCTGCAAATGCCAGGCTAGCTCCTCCCCAGTCTATCAGTTTCAACCAAATGCCTACTGATTCTAACATTTCTGCCAGCCTGTCTGGCAGACAAATCTGGATTCCTGGTCTATGAGTCCTGGGAGGTGTTTTAGGAACTGGTGACATTATTTTCCACACTCCAAACTTCCGGCACAGAGACTGGTTTAAGCAAGAGGCTTCACACCACAGAAGTGGAGCAGTAGTTTCCTATCTAAGCAACAGCAGAGCTTCTGGGAGAGCAGCAATTCTTTTAGCAAATTATTGACTCTTGGCTTGGTCTGGTCAAGGTTTCATGGGTTCATGAGCCATCTCCCATCAAGCGAGGTGGCTGCAGTTATATCCCAAAGATGGGGGTTTAAGCTATTGAATTTTACTTCGTAACAGAATTGGATGAAGAAGACACATTTATTCTAGCTTTCTGATAGGCAATAAACAATCCTGTTGCTTCAGCTGTAAATCACTGCCCATGGTTCACAGGGTGTTCATATGCAGAGTAGGTGGAAATTGCCACAAAATATCAGAGTCCCAGAATGGTTTGGGTTGGAAGGAAGCTTAAAACCCATCTTGTTCCACCCCCTGCCATGGACAGGGACACCTCTCACTACCCCAGGTTGCTCCAAGCTCTGTCCAACCTGGCCTAGAACACTTCCAGGGACAGGGGCAGCCACAACTTCTCTGGGCAACCTGTGCCAGGGCCTCCCCACCCTCAAGGGACAATGCTTTCCCAATATCCCATCTAACCCTGCCCTCTGGCAGTGAGAAGATGTTCCCCCTTGTTCTGTCACTCCAGCCACTTGTTAAAAATCCCCCTACAGCTCCTTTAGGCATTGGAAGGGGCTCTAACATGTCCCCAGAGCCTTCTCTTCTCCAGGTGAACACTCCCAGCTCTCCAGCTACCAAAGAACTTTCAGCCCAAGGACAGGACAGGACAGGACAGGACAGGACAGGACAGGACAGGCAGAGGGTACAGGTGTTTTCCAATGATGGGGAAGCTGTGCACAAATCCTTGTCTTTGATGTAGGGCCTTGATTTCAGACTTAGAACCTTAGTCACTCTGAGAAAATTGTGCCATGGTAGGATAAGCTGGGACTGAGGCTGCAGGGGTGAGAGGTTAAAAAACTCCTGAGCTAGACACAAGCTGAAAGAACTGCTGCCAGGTTAACTCCTAAAAAATCAGCCTCAGTCCAAATGGCAGAACATAAATTGGTGAATAAGCTAAACCAAGTGCTGATGTGGCCTTTCCAGGAGCAGCACGCCCAGCCCTGCTGTAACATGGGGCCAGGCTGACATTCCACCATGACTGACACTGCCATCACATCATTTGTTGCCCTCCCCATTTGTCCTCCTTTCCTCTGCTTGTCACTTCAAGGGACAGGACCTGCAGCAGCATGGCCTGCAGAGCCCTGCTTGCATAAGTCTCCACTGGAGCATCCTCCTGTGAGGGCTGGCTCCTTCTCCCTGACAGAAAGCACCACCTCTTACAAGGGAAAAGCAGGAGAGAATTATCTAGTTCAGACTTTCTGGCAGGCTTTCTATACTCTGCATTATAGTGTATATTTATAGACAATGTCTTTGCCCTTTTGTGGTCATTTCAGAACAAACTGAGCTGCCTCCTTCAACATTTTGGTACCTCTGCAAACTTGCCTTAGACCAAACAGAGGTTTGGAGTGAATCAAACATTGGGGGAATTATTTTAACATATGGGCAATAAACACTCCCCTTCTCTTTCTGCTTTGTTACTAGCTCACATCACAGCTACTCCAAGATTTTGCTACAGGAAAACACATTTAGGCATCAGACACAACAAATGGGATGCACAACTACAGTCATGGCTGTTCCCTGTGTTTATAGGAGCTCTGCATCTATCCCATGCTTGGGTCTTTAAAACTTGAGCAGTGCAAAACTGTCTGTAGTGAAACATGAAACCAAATGAGACTGATCCAGACTGGGATTTGGTTTTACATGGGAAAGTCAGGCAAAGTTCACCAAGAGAGCTGTGAAGGTTCATGAACCTTGTGAGTGAGCAAAGGTCCAGTTCTGAACAAGCCTAGAAAAACCTTTTCTGGAAATTTTAAACAACATTTGGGAACTGGGATCCCTTAAAATAAGTACTTTTGATAGGAAATCCATTGGAATGAAACCTTGCGGCTTCAAGGATGCTTAGCATTAATATGTTGAATGAACTGCAAGTTCAAGCTCACACAGAGCCTGAAAAATGTTAAATGAGTGGGAATGAACCACAAACTTCTTGTTCCTGGGGCTCCAATTAAGAATGTATCTTTTGCAGCTCTAGAGTTAAGGAGAGGTGTATTTTGCTTTATTGGAAACCTGCACTATGTCTGAAATATGGATCTCTCTAGATGGGACCTTCACATAGTCAAAGCATCTCCTCACTTTTTCTTGAAAAGCCTCTCAGGAACTGCAAAATACCAGTCTGACCTTTCTGCTCCTTCTTTTGGCCATGCTCAGCAAAACACTTCACAAACACCAATGCAATGTAACAGGGGGTTCCCTAAGCACTACTGTTGACAGATGAAAATCACAAATATTTCTGAGGAACGCATCCTTAGAGACAGGTCCTCTAACTATCAGTATTATGATACCATGAAATAAAACCTGGGAACTCACCAGTGTAACAGAGTTTCCCTGAAGTAAAGAAATAATTCAGCAACCTGACAGCAGTTATGGATTTTGCTTTGGGTCATGACTCCAGCTTTTTTTTTCCAGATTTGGCATGGGGAAATGGAAAAAGATTTACAGTACAGCTAAAGGCCAGACACCAAATATCTTGACTTATCGTCTGGTATCTAATCTTTAAATTAGAAAGGAACTGAAGACATGGCTTCAGACGTTACCACTACCAGGTTCCTAAACCTGGGAGGAAAAAATATAATAATGCTGTTTTTAGAAGCCAGATGGGTAATCCAGAGTGTTAGTAACACGTGGAACACAAGCTGGTCTGCAAGGGGCTTTGCTGTCCCTTTCTCTGGGGTCTGCGCATCAGAGGTGATGCACAGATCTGAGCTCCAAATGGGAGGCGTGATGGTGGTCCTGGCCTCATGACTGGCAGCAGCAGAGGGAAGTGGGTGCCAGGGGCTTTTTTGGTGCTGAACCTACTCCTGATACCCCTGGCTCCTGCCACACTCACTCCAGAGATGAATGGAGATGGGAGAGCAGAGAAGGGAGCTCGTCTGGCAATCTAAAAACAGAAAGGAGGAAAACTTCACAGCCAACTTTTTCTTTGTTCAGCAGCAAGAAATGACCCTCATTCCCCCTAATAAAACTCTCCAGCCATCCTGTGATGGGCAAAGGAATGAAAATTAAGAGACAGAATGGTGGTGCACGTGCCATAAACATCACTTCTGTGTGCACTCTGCTGCCAGAGCACACATAATAAAGCCTAATTTCCTGGTGCTGTGCCCTGACTGGAGTACACTGCCCAGATCTTCCTCTTGCTCTCAGCTGAGAGCCGAGCCATTCTATAGGATTATTTTGTTAAGAGCAGAGCTATTTTATCTGAAGATATTTAGCACCAGATTATGGCCACAGCTTTTTCCTGATTAGCAGCAGCAGAGGGAGAGGGCAGGAGTTGTCTGGTGATTTAAGTGGGATGCTGGAGCTTGGGAGACCCAGGTGCAGTCCTTTCAGCAAGCTCCCCACACTTCTGGAGATAAGATACCTCTCCTTCTCTTTGTACACTGAACCTTACATCTCTCCTCTGCCACAAGGTTTTGATGGAGCTGCAGACTTGGGGAGAATTCCTGGGTTTCATTCCTCATAGAAATACAGAATGGTTTGTATAGGAAGGGACCTTAAAGCTCATCTCATTCCAAGCCTTGCCATGGACAGGGACGCCATCCACTAGAGCAGGTTGCTCCAAATCCTGTCCAAATTAGCTTTGAACGCTTCCAGGGATGGGGCAAATTGCTGTCCTTCATGTCATAAATTGTTTAATGAAAATGATTCTTCCCATGACTCCTTAAATTTCATCTCTCTGTTTTGCACATAAATATTCCCTTTATATAAAAAGAACTCTAACTTGCACAGGGAAAAGGAATAGTCCTACAAATTTCAAAGTGCCAGCTTCCCAAACCAGCCCGTTCCAGCCAGAGTGGTTTATTGCAACATCCTTTGTACTCTCACACTGTTGGAAAGTGTTACCTGTGTGCTTCTAGTGAAACACATGAATGGACACGTCTAAAAGAGATTTGTACAGGTGGGTGCACATATAGACAGGCTCTGCTCCTGAAAGCACTCTGTGACAACTCCTTCCTTGTAAAAAATGAGTGTTGTCACCACAAAACTGCTCTTCTGCCACACCTGCAGTTCTACAGGGAAGGATGCAGTTCTCAGGGCTCCCAGTTGGATTGGCACTAACAAAACCATCGCTGGTCCAACCATAAAGTCTTTCTGTAGAGAGTACAAGTCATTTTATAGAGGGAAGATCTTTTCAGAATTTTAGATTAGCTCTACAGTGAGGAAAATGAGAGGTATGACACATCCTTTCTATCTCATATGCTGGAATTGTACCTGCAGTCCCCATGCCATGCCATGCCATGCCATGCCATGCCATGCCATGCCACCCCATCCCATCCCATCCCCCTCCATTTCCCCAGTCTGTCTCTATTTCACACTCCAAAGACACAACATTTTGAATATTATGCACCTGGAGCAAGCTGCAATTCCAAAAACAGCAAGACAAACCATAAACATAAGTTCCACAACCCAAAGCAGCCATCATGAGATGCTCTGAGTCTCTTCCAACTTCATAAAATGATGGCCAAATCTCCTTTGATTGCTTTGGGAGAAGGTTTTTAGCTCTTTCTGAACCAATTAAACACTTCTTTCTCCAGGGCCATGCCTTAGTGTCAATTCTTTGGAAAACACTGACAAAGCTGCATCCCTTTGAGGACAAGAATGCATTGGGTAAGCTGTAGCCAAATCTGCTTTAATTTTGGTGTGTGTGTGTAACTATCAAGCAACAACAGGGCCCCTCTAGTGCTGGGGTACACATCTAACATGTCAAGCCCTGTGGCAGAGGGACAAAAAACATATCAGCTCATGGAAGGACTCTGAATCTGCAGCCTGCTGCAGCCCATGGACCAGCTGTGGGTCAGTGTCAGTCAGTCACCCTGCAGGGTTTTGTGGGTCTCAGTTTAGAAACCATGGGACAACATCAGAATATAATATATAATGGAATATAAATATAATTATGATTTTGCCAATTATGTTTCTGCTTACACAGCCCTAGCAGTTACTGGAAATACTGATTAACTTGAAAACACAAAACAACTGCTCTTAGAATTGGATATTCTAGTGAATCTTCCTTCCCAGCTCCATGACGAATTCTTGGATGGTTAAACAAGAAATGAGTGCTGGGCACTGTACACATGATGGGCAGAAACAAAGTCATGGTAACATGGAGTTGATTGTAAGCCTTGATTAAAGGCACTGCCTTAATTCCATGGATTTGCTAAGAGCTTGGTCCAAATGATTAAATGTCTTCTGCTAGTTACGGATTAGATGTTTACATTTCACTTACAGGTCAACTTCACTGATGTAAGGATGACCCCAGGCCTCTGTAAGAGCAAAGCTGGAGGGCTGGCCAGGGAGACACTCACAGGGCTTGACAACCGGAGAAACTTGGCACAGACAAACCCCTGAGACATGTGAGGAGACAGAGGCCGGTGGTCCTGAGCCTCCACTGGTCCTCGAGAAAAGGTGGAGCTGAAAAGGGGGGGTGCAGAGGTCACCATGGCGGCGCTCCCTGTCCCCTCTGCTGCACAAGTCATGACCTCTCTAGACTACAGGCAACACTCTGGAGGTTGTGGGTATCATGTTGCTTAAAACTGGATGCTGAAGCCTCTAGCTGAGGCAATTTATTGCTTTTCACAGAGGAAATGAGTACAAATTTGGCTGGGGACATAAATAAATATGAGATCATTTACTTGGTGCTGACTTATGTGATGAATGGTTTGCATTTAACCGTTTCCAATGCATGTTGTCCAAATCCTGGAAGCAGTGTCCTTCTTCTGAGATCAACAGGAGCTGTAGGTCCTCTGCTCCTCAAAACACCCATTTCTCAGTGCCAAAATAAGCACCAGACACTTCTCAACTCTCTCTTTCAGGATTTTGTGTTTGCAGCATTTGTTACTAAAAAATCAAACTGATTATTGCTAAAGCCCTGACACGTCCTGTCTTGTCCTTTCCAAACTTCCATCAGGGCCACTTTTCCCACTTACACTGAGATGTTCACCAGGTCTAAGTGTTTTGCACTAGATCTATGTACTGAAACAAACTTTTAAAAGTAACAGTTGGTAGAACAAATGGTAGTGTTTTTTTTCAGTGTTTGAGATTCTGATTATTCAAAATATCATCACAATGCCCAGATCCCAATATCCAGCCTTATGTATGGAGTTCTGACTGAATGGATCTGATTTTGGGGGCATGATAATAAAATGTAGACTACAGCTATAAATCAGAGTTTTCAGAATACCCAATTAGCACTGCAAGCACAAACTTTGGATTCTACCATCAAAGCACTCTGAGAACAATAGAAGTTTGCACTGAAGTAGTTTGTGCTGTCAGATGGAGGGAAGATGTGGATGGTCTGGGGGAAGGCTGGAAGGAGAGAAGCTTGGAGCTGCCACACTTCTGCTTTAACATAAGTCTGTGCAGCATCCTTCATGCCCTGAAGACACACAGCCAACAGCCTTTTGAGCAAGAGACAATGTCACAGGCCACAAAGCGAAAATTTCCAGGCTAAAAGTCTATGACTGCCCCAGGAACAGCTGCAGTAATGATGCAAGCTGGAGGAAATGTGGGGGTTTAAAAGCTGTGGGCTTCTATGTTCTTAAGGTGAGATACATGATGGAGTCAACCCCTGCAAGCACCTTGGGCTTTTATGAGTGTTTCACTTGAAGCTTCAGTTCATCAAGTCATGTATCAAAGATCTGTGGAAGGCAGGCTGGGGCTCAGTGAAGTGTTTTAAAGCTCCTTTGTAGAATCAGAGAATGGTTTGTGTTGGAAGAGACCTTAAAGGTCATCCAGTTCCAACCACCTGCTCCAACCCCCTGCTCCTGTGGCCCTGGCCAGGGATACTTTCAGGTGAATGTCACTTGCCTCAGGTCCTGTGCACCAGGAACTTAAAACAGAACACCTTCCACTCTTGATCCAGGTCTTGGTGAACCTGCTTCCCATTCCAGTCCTGAATTTCTAAGAATAATTTACACATACTCTGACAGCAGTCAAGGGAATCACAAGTCATTCTTGCATTCCTTTGCAGGGTTTGTTCTACCAGCCCTTGAGAACTGATGTCCCCAGAAAAAAATTCAGGTAAACCAGGCCAAACAGAACATCATACCTTGTTATCCCGTGGGGCTGTCCTGAGATCATCCTGTTCTGCATTATGTTTCTTTAGCCCTGACTGCAGCCAACCTGATTGACCCACCAAGAGCTATGTGCTGTCTCCCCTGGTGTTGTAGGGCCATTGGGCTCTGGAGTATAATGTGTTCTTTGCAAGTGGATCTTCATGCAGGCTTTGAAAAAGAAACAGACCAATCCTAACGCCTGTCCATACTCAGGTCTTTAAAAAAAAAAATGTTGTTGTTACAAGCACCTTGCTGACAACAAATCCTTTCTCATACATCCTTTTAGTGCTGGTGCCCTCCCTCCAGCAATGCCAAATGGAAAGAGTAAGGTTTCAGGCTCTGTACCAAGAAATTCCTGTTTTCGAAAGGCCAGACACAACAGCTGGGACATTTTTGGTTGTTGCTGCCGTGTGTCAGTTCTTGCCCATTCCTGGAGTGGGGTGTAATTTCTGAAGCCTAGAAGCATTTGAAGCAGACTGAGCAATCTTTGAATAATATCTTGGCTGACATTTCCCAGAGGCAGGAGTGTGTACTAACACAGAGCTATATGTGTGTTTTATGGCTGTCTATATACACACAGGCCTGGGGGGAGGAGAGGGGGGTAACTCAGCATGTCTGGCTTTCAAAATGCTGATTCAGGAGGCTGGAAGCTACCCCCAGCCTGCTGTTCTAATTGACTCTGCCCAGTTTTCATCCAAGATGAGTCTAGGGGAGCTGAGATGTTTCTTTAGGGTGAGGGTCCAGCCCCAAAAGCAGTGACTGCCAGCAGCACTGCTGTGCTGTAATTAAGAACAGATTTGGTTTTGTGATATTCACATTCCCAAAGCTCCCCCTGCCTTTCCCCCTCTCAGGGAGCTGTCTCCTCCTCCTCCTCCTCGTCCTCCTCCTCCTCCTCCTCCTCGTCCTCGTCCTCGTCCTCGTCCTCGTCCTCGTCCTCCTCCTCCTCCTCCTCCTCCTCCTCCTCCTCCTCACATACATGCCGAACCCCTGTGGGGACACACATTTCCATGGGCAGCAGCAGTGGAAACCAATGTCAGCCCAGTCATCTCCTGGAAGGAGCCTCCTACTCTCTCCAGCACCACATTTCCATTACAACAGCAAGGGGTTTTTGTCCTCTTATTCGTGTCTTCACCCTTGGATCCTGTCAGGAGTGACAAAAAGGTGTCATTTTGACTGGTGTCTCATGTGTGCTGCCCGCACACATTCCCACAATCGTTTCTTCCCCCAGACTCCTTGGAGACATATGTGCACGTAGGAGGAGGGAATCCCCTCATTTCCAGGAAAGGCAAGAGAAGCTGTCTGAGCATTTCGCCCCAGAAACTTCTGCACAGAAGGTGTGATCTGAACTGAGGACTTGAGACTAATCACACTAAGCTCTGAGTGTTTGATCAGCCCTTCTCTGCCCTCCAGTTTAGGTGAGCTGTAAGGGGGCTTTGTCCTGGGGTTTTCGCCCCAAGCATGCCCTGCCCCAGCCAGGGATTATCTAGATGCACAAGCAGCATCAAGATGTGGAGTAGGAGAACACTTTAGAATCACCTCCTGATAAAATATCTGAGGCGTTTTGAATCTACATCCATCTTTCCTGGCAAAGTCTTTGTATCTCAGATATTTTGCTTTTGGAAAGTCCAAGAAGGAACATCTCTTCCTCCCACCCACCTGAGCCAACAGATGCAGCTGGTGGGGGCATTCACTGCCCGTGGAATGTGGAAGGAGATCTGCAGCAAGTCACCAGTGCTGGATCTGCCTCTCTCCTGTGGGGATCAGGACTCTGCTGAGAAAAAGCAGATAGGGTTTCACACAATCCAAAGCACATGTACAGTAACTAAAGCTGTGTAAGCACTTTTCTTTCCTAGGGAAATTTTCCAAACGTATGTTTCGAAGGAATGTGAAAATATCCCCCCTCCTTTCTTGCTTGCTTCCTATAAGTCCAGCCCAATGTGGACAATCCCCTCAGACTCTGCTCCAAGAGGGATTTAAGGGTTGGGAAGGGGTAGGGATGACAACGCTGGGAATGCATGCCCTGAGCAGCCAGTGCAGAGCAGGCCTCTAGGAAAGGACTTATCAGTCGTGGAGACCACTTAAGGTTAATCATACAGTGCTGCTGTGAGAAAACACACTCAGGCACTCAAATCCAGTGAAAATGGATGTGTTTGGGGTCATTTCCCTCAGTTTAAGCACCATCAGATGTTTGTATCCTCCACAGAAATGCAGCTTTTGGGGCATCCCCTCCTCCTCCAGGAATGTCCATGCAAAAGGAAATTTCTCCATGGGAAGTAGTTTGTTTAAGAGACAGTTTTCATGGTGGAGGAGAAAAGCAAAGCCTTGACTGAACATTCTGACCAGCTGCTTTGTGCACGTCTTGGCTGCAGTGACCTGGGGCTGCACAGGGCTGTTAAAGACAGAGCTCCAGGGGGTTGAGGCAAAGGTCTGGGGTTCCCAGCATAGGAAAGACATGGACATATTGGAGTGAGACCAGAGAAGGGTCATGAAGATGATCAGAGGGATGGAGCAGCTCTCCTCTGGGGAAAGGCTGGGAGAATTGGGATTGTTCAGCCTGGAGAAGAGAAGGATTGGGGTGACCTAATTGTGGCCTTCCAGTGCCTGAAGGAGCTGACAAGAAAGATGAAGGGAGACAACTTACAAGGGCCTGGAGTGACATTGCAAGGTGGGATGGCTTCCCACTGTCAGAGGGAATGGGTAGTTCAGATACTGGGAAGAAATTCTTCCCTTTCAGGGTGGTGATGCCCTGGCACAGGTTGCCCAGAGAAGCTGTGGCTGCCCCTGGATCCTGGAATTATTCCAGACCAGGCTGGATGGGGCTGCCTGGGATAGTGGAAGATATCCCTGCCCATGACAGAGACAAGATTTAATTTCCCTTCCAACCCAGACCACTCTGGGATTCTATGAGAATGTTTGATGAGCAGTGCCCAGCCCTTCTGAAGGAGCTGAGCAGGGGAATCAGCTCTCAGGATGGTGCCCCATGAACATGGAGCCAACATGCCCTGCTGATCCCCTGATGGCTGATCCCACATCCCACAGCCTTCCCTTGCCCTGGGAGAAAAACAGATCTGCTGTGCTGAAGTGGGTGTGCACTGACATGTGAGTGTGTACATGGATTAACAGACTCTAGTGTCTCCCACTCGTCCCCAGGGGCTGAGCATGGCCCTTGTCCAGGGTGAAGGATGCCAGCTGTGAGCAAGGATCCCCAGGGCCACGTGGGAAGCAGTTATCCCTTGGGAAATGGCTGAAAACCCCATCTATATCCATGGCTTTGCACTACATATCCCCAACACTAAGTTGAGTCATTCTAGACAGGCTTATCAAAGATGATTTCCCCTTTAACTCCAAAAGCATCTGCTGGTTATAGTTATTCTTCTCTTAAAAAAACCCCCAGACCAAACCCAAACAAAAACCCCAGTAAAAACTCCAACCCACTAAGAAAAAGCCTCCTCCTCCAAGCAGTGCATATACAAACTCATGGAGAAGGAATGACAAACTCACAGTGTTTCTGGTGGGTCAACACATTAATTTGTAGACTTCCGTATTCTTGCAAATTGTCATGTAAAATGACATTGAAGGTCTGCACAAAGTTCCCATTATGGCCATTTTATTTAATATCTAGAATTAATAAACTTAAAGATCAACCTCCACAGTAGAAGAAAAACTATAGGTTTTTGTAGGAGGTTAAGTTCCAAAATCCTTCCCAGTGTCCCAGTCTGAGTGTATGCTCAAAACAAGCACCAGAGGTGAAGAGAAGGAGTTAAATGTTTGAGTCTTATTCCCAGGGAATGTCACTCAGCAGAGCTGCTTTGTTTATTTGTGTCTATTTACACCCACTGAGGATCTAAAATTACAGTTTAAGCAGGAAGCTGAACCTGGAGTTTTTTAAAAGTCTAAGCAGTTGAATTTAATGCTCAGGAGCATGAGGGACCGTTCTGGTGCTAACTGGGAGGAGAGCTAGACTTGAGAAATTATAATAAGAGACAATTTTCACCTTATTATCCACCTTAGGAAAACCAAGGCTTTTATGCCTCAGGATAGAAGCCACAAAATGTTATTTAACATTGGAAAAGCCTTTCTGGGGCTTACAGCAGTTTTCAGTCATGGAAAGGCAAAAATACATCCAGATCCTCCTTTTTTTTTGCAGACAACTCGAGGTTAGAAACTCCTGACACCACACCTGCCAAAATTGTCCAGACTTGCTCAAAATCACAAACAGAAATGAACAGCAGCCCCAGAAATGGGAAAGGCCAGAAGCCACTAACCAGGAATCAAATTTTGTAACCAGGACCTTTCTTTGATCTCTTTTACAGGTAATGGCCAGACCTCAGGCTCAGCATCCCTTCGGGAGGGGTGAGAGATAGGCACAAGCTAAGTGATCCTGCAGAATTCCCTGCGTGAGGGAACTGAGGCAGGCAGCTGTGCAAAGACTTACTGACGTGCTGAGGGACAGGAGAGGTCTGCAAAGGAAATCTACCTCTCCCGAGGGCACACAAAGGCAGGAGCTGAGGCTCCACATGGCCTGCAGGAAGGAATGTGAGCAGGAGCCAGGTGAAAGACCTGAGCTGTCAGCAGCTCCCCCTCCCACACCTCAGAGGAGATGACAGGAGAGCTTCCAGCCCTTCCCATCTCTGCCAGCCGTGGCTGGGGCTGTCCCCTCTCAGCTCTGGAACCCCTGGCCCAGCTGTGCTGGCCGCTGCTCCAGAGCTCAGGTGCAGGGGGAGCAGGTGAACGCAGGATTCCTGTGAGCCCGGGCACGTGAGCAGCTTCCCTTTGAAGGGCAAACAGCACGGAGGGAGCTGCATGGTCCCAGCCCCAGCAACAGAATAGCTATCCACTGTAGCATCATTTTTATAATGAGGTTTTTTGCTGCAAACAGCCCTCTCCCTGCTACAGCTCTGTCCCTTCAAGCTCGTTCCAGAGGAATCTGGTAAGGATTTGTCTGTATCTGAACTCAACACACAACCCTCTGGCGCAGAGGGAAGAAGCTTCCTTCAGTAGCTCACAACCAGATTTCAGTGTCAGCTCAGTTACTTTTCACAACAGCTCTGCCTGGAAATTTCTACAAACACAAGCAAAAAGTACCAGAATGTGGGGGTGACCACGCAAACTTCCAGGATGAAGTTTCTGTCTGTCCCACCCTTTCTGGGAGAGGCTGAACCACCACAAGACCCCTTTTCTCACTGAGGTCCAACAGTGTGATCCTAAACCAGACAGGATCTGGTACAATTCCCAGGAATGAGATTTCCTTTAATTCACAGGCTCTTGTCTTTGCCCTCTTGGCAGTGTCTGCAGCAGTCAAGAGTCCTTCAGAGCACAGCCTGATTCCTGAGTGATGCACAGAGTTCATAAATGCTCAATAGAGCTCCTTGAGCATGTTACAGACAGGAAAATTATACACTACTGACAGCAAGCTGCTGGGTGCTACCCATTGATTACTCATTTATTAAAACACCCCTCTCCCCCCTTTCCAACCACTTGCAAATAACAGACTTGCTATTAAAGTTCAGCTCTCTTGAAAGCACAGAACTGCATGGAGATGAAATTTCTTCCCAGATGTGGAGGTGACCTCTATTTACTATAAACATTATCCCACATTTAAATTTGGAAATGAAACAAGGGTGAGGCAAGGAGTCTGGATTCCGGTCAGAGCTTTCCTGCAGTCAGAGGTGAGCTCTGGTGCCAAGGCTTGCTTGAACCCTCCTGCCTGCCTGCTTTCAGAGGATCTTTGGATCACTTTGTACATGTTTCAGACTGGGTGGGGGAAAGGTTCCTTTGCACAGACATCTGATGAGGCTTACTCACAAGTGTTACTCACCAGCCATTTGCTTGTGGGCAAGGAGAAGTTCAAGCCCCATTCTTTGTTCAGATCCAAGTAACAGCCACAAGTCACCTTAAACCAAAAGTGTTGGGTTGAACTCAAGATCATGTACCCTGTGGTTTGCATGAAAAAGTAACATCAGTTAGAAGGAATTTCTCTCAGCTGAAAGTCAGGAAAAACATTTATGCCACACAGCCCCTCTGCAGCAGTACAAGGCTAAGCCAGGCCTCAGTGAACTAGAGATCCTACATCCCATTCCCTTTATGCGTGTGTTTGCAGTTCCCAGCCAGGCTGTTGCATCCCACACTCACAAAAGTGAGCAAAAGCAAATGCTGCCAACTTGAAGATTCAAACACCCATTTCAAGAGGGGTTCAAGAGGAAACTCGGCTTGCTGCAGCCTGAAGGTTAGCAGGTCCTGCTGGCTTTGGAAAACACCTGGATCTAGACTCAGCTCAAAGCCCTGTCTATAAACAATCCCTGCAAACCCAAAGCTGAAGCCTGATGGCACTGAAGCCACAGCCTGTTCTCCTGAGCTGAGAGAACTGGAGTGAGAATCCAGTTAGCCTGCAGAGTACAGGTTGTCCTTGCGACTGTCCTGCCTCACCTTGCACAGCTTTTTCTTGAATCCAGCAGTATAAAGGGTTCAGCAAATCAAAAAAACCAGCTAATATCACTGGCAATTAGAAAAATTAAAAGAATATTACTTTACATATTCCTCCACCACTGCATAGACTCTGTTTCCTATTAAAGGCAACTGTGTGTAGTGTTTCCATTAAGATTCTGCTTCCTGTTGTGTAATATGGAATGTTAAAAATCTCAGTATCGCTTCAAAAGTTATTACAAACTCCAGAGAGTTTTTTATTCCCAAGAAATCTCTCCCAGTGGGAAGCTGGAACAGTTCCTGCAGAATTTACAGCAAATGCCTCACATCCTATGTAATATTTATGGTGTCCCTCTCATCTTATACAGGCTGGTTTGCTGCTCTGCTGCTGTGAAAGAAAAGCCTGTTTCAATGGTTCAGGGCTGTGACATTCACTTTGAAGGATATTGAAGCGGATACGAGAGCCACAGGAAATGTTCCAGTCTGGCTGATGTACCTTGGAGAGGTATTCAGTCAAGTGAGAATTCACTAATCGGATTCCCAGGAAAAAAAAAAAAAAAAAATCACCATAACTTAATGAAGAAAGAGAAAGAAACACGACAGATCTGCATTCATGGCTTGCCAGATCTGGATTCCAGGAAAACCAGGAGAAACATTCCAATTCACTTTCATGGGAATAGGATTTTGACCCTGAAGGTCTTCCATTCAAACAGAATTATGATGCATTTTGAAACCTTGTGAGAATTAGGTGATATCCATTTGCATTCAAAGAAATAACTATATGCTAGGATATATTTGCATGGCCACAGCCCACAGATACCACAGCCCTTCTTACAGAAACATGAACTGGGGAAGCAAAACAAGCCAGGTGGTGTCATCATTGCTTCTGTTACTGAGTCAAGGGTGGAGGTGCGACCTCCAAACTGCTGCTGTAATATCGTTCCACATATCAAAGTGCCTGGGCTCTATCAACTGCAGAATAAATGTCTGCTCCAAAGTTGCTCACGGTTTGCTGCCTGTGGGGGAAATGAATGTACAGCGGCAATAGCTGTGTGTTCCAACCTGCCAGAAGAATTGGAGATAAAGAAAGATGCTCCTTTGGGTTGAGCTTGGTACAAGATATAAACGAGAAACAGATGATCAAACTGACAGAGAGGAGGTTTAGATGAGAGATCAGCAAGAAGTTGTTCCCTGTGAGGGTGGGGAGGCCCTGGCACAGAGAAGCTGTGGCTGCCCCATGATCTCTGGAAGTATCCAAGGCCAAGGTGGATGGGGATGGATAAGATTCCAGGGGATGGAACTGGATAAGATTTAAGGTCCTTTTTAACCCAAACCATTCTGGGATTCTCTGATTCTATGTGTGCACTACTGACAACTCCTTTAGTGAATCTTTTTGCAATCCTACATCCCAACGTAAATTTTCAGAAGTAGAGGTCAGAGCTCAAAGTCCATATTTAAGTCCCTAGACTGGACCATGATTCCCATGTGCCAGGCACTCAGCAGCTTTCATTCATCCAGAGGGAAGACGATGGGTACACAGTACTTTTAAAATACTTGTTTTCTGAGGAGTTGTGAAGCCTATAACTGCAGACAGTGCATCCCAGAGGTGCTGGAGGCATCAATCAAATTGAAAGTTAGGGAAATGGGATGTGGCACCTGGATGAAAGGGGTGAAATGAACAAAAAAGGAGCCAGAAATGAATCCTGGCTGTGCAATCTGCTAGATGGGACATTGGCTCTCTGAGGAAACCGTGGAGCCTGAGTCATTGCAAGGTGGTCTGAGCAAAGTCCTGGAAAACATTGCCAAGATCAACCTGCCCTGCTCTCTGTGGATGAGCGACACAACCCAACAGGGCAGCCCATGTCTCTTGATGTGTCCATAAACAGAGAAGACATTATATGGGAAGGAGGTACCCACATTAGCTGTATCCTTGAGGGCTGATTATAGTTCAGGAGACAAACAGTCCTAGGAGCGAGAAACAGCAGGAGTGCTAAGCCTGCATGGACATTTTTAGCCTCCTTTGCATATTCACACGTACACAGGAAGAGAATTCATCACACCAAATAAACCACAACCCTGGCTTGGACATGGACAAATAGTTCTGGATGACTGAAGGGTGATGTTGCAGTGAAAGGAATCAAAATTTTAGCACAATGTCTCAAGAGACATTTAGAGTGGAGAAGATGGGAAACCCTTCATGCAGAGAGCACACTGATGGAAGATCCATGGGACAAGAAGAAATAGTAGCTGTTCCATATTGAAAAGCAGAGATACTGAGGGGAGCAGTAAAAAGATTAAAGTCGGTGTCTGGTTTTATTTAACAACATCATTAATTCCTTGAGACTCAAAAGGAGTGAGTACATTCACAGCTGAAATGACTTTGAGACACACAGCCAACATCTGTATTGTGCTGAGCACTCAGAAATATGAGGAGGAAACAGTGAAACAAGATTCAGTTCAGGATGGGGAATGCCAGGAAGGGAGAGTGATCCAAAATGCAGATATTCAGTGGAAACAATACAATTTGAGTGCAGGGATTGGGGTGAAGCTTACCTTCTGAGACATAAAACAGTAAGGCAAGACAGCTATAATAAATTGGACATAGTTGCTGTGTGCATCAGAGAAGGAGCATCTCTGGCAAAGGGATTGCTAGTGAGATTACAGGGATATTACTGATGAATCCAAGTTTAAATGCAAAAGAAGAAAAGTCAGGTAAGAATAATAGGAATGATTGAGGGATATGTGCATATAACTTTAAGGTACACTGAAATAAATTTAGAAACCTCTTAAGAGAAGACAAAATCACCTTTTACTTTAAAAACATTGATAAGCCTTCTCTAGAACCTAAGTATTTTTTCAGAAAAATGTGTTCAAAAGCTCAGGATTTCATAAACCTAGTACAAGATGCAGATGTGGGAGAAGCCAGCTAATCTTTCTGTGAAATGGCAACAACAACAGTGCAGAGACACAGTCACTGAGGTATTGAAAACATGTATCAAATACTGGTATCCAAAACGAGACACTAGCCAGGATAAATGCTTGTTTACCTATCCCCTGATTTTAAGAGGGCATCTGAGAATTTACTATTTGGGAGATATGGGGAAGAGATGAATTTAAGGAGAAATGGCCTCTCTCGGCATGTGAGAGCTACTCCTGGTTTGTTTGCATTTTCCTTTCCTGGGATGATTTCAAATGCATTTGCTGCTCATGGCAGTTGCAGCGTGCAGTGAGAAGGAATTGATAAAAATTCCACTTGGGATTTCCATGCTAAATATCAGAGCACTCCCTTCGTGTCGAGCAGCCTGATTAGACCAGACAAAGCACTTGAAGAACAGAAGTCTAATGCAGGAAGCAAGTCTGTGTGGAAGGAGGCAAAGACAGGCCTGGTTTACATCACTGGCAAATTCTGCATCCCCAGGAATCCTGGATTTCTCCATGGCATTGGGAGCTGAGCTTGGGTCTGGCCTCTCTGCATGCAGCACGTGGTGGAGGCTGCTTGAACAACACGGTGTATCCTATCTTTCCTGCATGATGTTTGGGAATTTCTTGTGGGACTTATGGCTTGATCTTTAGCCAGAGAGGGGCTGAATTCAGCACACATTCCTCTCTCACCTCATTACTGCCCTGCCACCCCCGGCTGCCTCTGTTTAAATGGAGCTCCTGAAGTCGGAGGATGCTCGTTAGGAGCTGGGTATGATAAACACAGCACTTGTGCACTTGCCTAATTTGGTACCACTGATGAGCCAGAACTTAATAAATGCAAACTTCTGCCCAAATTACTTAGATTTGTTCAGTCATTTTCTGTCTTCCTCAGCATATTCTATGGGCTGATCTCATGACATTTTCCTTCATGCCAGGTTTTTTTTTGTCTATCTGAACTTTCTTTTTCCACTAGAAACCTCCAAGCTGGGCTCCTCTCAGGCACTTTGCATATATTATTTCACTGCTCTGGTGGAATGGTTCAAATTATAATTTTCCAGCTGAGATACAAAGACTAATTCATTCAAGACCACCTTTTTGTGTGTGTGTATTTGTGCGTATGACAGTATGGATATTTCTGTGGCCCTTGGGGAGATAAGATGCACCCAAAGTGCTCTGGGAAAACTGTGAGCAAGACAGAGAAAGCAATTGGTGGAGCAAAGTCATGTGCTGTCAAGTGTATCCCAAGTGCTCTTTGGGGATGAGCTGATTGTCTCAGCATGGTGGGAGACAAGACAAGAAACCAGACACAGAGAATGCTGATCGACAGATACAAATCTGGGCTGAAACCCTCTGCTGGTACTGATCAAACAAAATCAACAGCAAGAGTCAATACCAAGCAACTGGCTGCTAATTTTTGTGGCTAACCATCCAGCAGTGAGGACCAGTGATATACTGGGGAGCCCAGGAAGGGATGTGTATCCTTTTCCTTGCTCCTGATCTGAGTAAGGCAGGAGATCCACCAGGAGGACTACACTCACTTCTGGGGTCCCCAGCAGAGTCCAGAGGAGGTCACAGAAATGACCAGAGGGATGGAGCATCTCTGCTCTGTGGAAAGCCTGAGACTCTTGGGAATATTCAGCCTGGAAAAGAAAAAGGAGACCTCATTGTGGCCTCAGCTCTTAAAGGGGGCCTGCATGAGAAATGGAAATGGACTTTTTAGCAGGACCCCGTGCTCTAGGACAAAGTGGGATGGCTCTAAACTGAAGGAGGATCAATATAGATTAGATATAAGGAAGAAGCTTTTAACAATGAGGGTGGTGAGGCCCTGGCACAGGTTACCCAGAGAAACTGTGGCTGGCCCATCTCTGCAAATGTCCAAGGTCAGGCTGGACAGAACTCTCAGCAACCTGGACTAGTGTAAAATGGGTGTGGGACTGAATGACCTTTAAAGGTCCCTTCCTGCCCAAACTATTCTGCTCTGGTGTTTGTGCCAGGGGCTATCTCACCTCTGGCTCTTGGAAAACCAGGCTTAGGTGCCTCTGATCTTTCCTGGGATGGACAAACTGGGCAGGGAGGGTTGGTGACATGCCATGAGGCCTGTGGATGCAGCAGAGTGCATCACCATGTGAGTGTTAGCATGTGGGGTTTACAGCTCAAGGGACTGTTCCATGTCTGTAAGCCCAGAGAAGTCATTCAGGGCAACTGAGAAATGTGCCAGGTAGATGCCTAGAATGAAGATGGAAGTGTCTGCCTTGGCCCCCCGTTCTTGCCTAGCCCAGGAGGACACCAGGGAGATCATCCATGAGAGCACAAATGGCAAACAGAGAATCAATGTGGGCAGTGGAACATCACAAGACAAAGGGAGACACATGGGAAAGGCTGAATCCAGCTTGATTTCTGCCATTCCATGGCCATAATCCTGATATTTGACAAGTAGCTCAAATTCACTTTAAGTCACCTTATAAAGTAAATAGCTTTGATCCGATGTGTTTAATTTAAAGCACTTACATTTATTTTATTAAAAGCACTTACATTCTTTTACTGTGAGGAACCAACTTCACTTTCTTTAATAATGTCTAAGAAGTAAGGGTTTCCAAGCCCCACACAGAGCAAAATTCATACCAGCAATACAACTGTGAACGGTGATTTCCTTGAGCCTGTTTTCATGCAGAAAAAAACGATTCCTGTGCCTCAGGAATCAGTGCAGCCATGTATTGAATTGTAGTGCATCAAATAACTGGATGAATATTTGGAAAACTAACTCATGAATGATTTGTGAAGTTGAGATATTGATAAGCGCTCAGTCACAGCGACAGTACAGAATTGATATGATGATAAAAATCATGGAGAATATATTAAGGGCCTCAGGGACAAAAAGAAAAAAGGTGAAAAATAAGGAATTAGTTTGCAAAATATGATTGTTTTTGAAATGTTTGCCTAGCAACAGCCCAACAAATGCTCCAAGTATGGCTGTATTTCATATTCTCACAGCAATACCACGTCGTGTTTCAACACAAGCCAGCCCTGAAATCCACCCTGGTGACCTCAGCTGCCCTGCTCTGGTGCTTGGGCATCTCCCAGTTCCCACCCTTCCCGAGCCGTGGCCGACTGCAGCCCCAGCTGGCCATGGCAGGGCACAGAAGGCATCTGGTTCCTCTATCCTCTGCTGCAACAACCTATTCCCCACTTTCTGTTGCCTGGCACCATGGAGGAAAACAACTTGATGTGCCAATTTCCCTGTCTGTGCCCGGGTGGTGCCCACATCTGCCCACTCAGCTCTGCCTGACCTCACTTTCCCCATACTTTGCTGTCTGAGCTGGCCCATGCAGAAGTCAAAGCTGGGTCAAGTTCTTATGTTCCAAGCCTATGTAAAATCTTTTCCCCACAGAGTTCTGTTTACTTTTCCCATCATCTCACTCATGGCTTCGGGATCATGGCTTTGCTTTTCTGAGGAGACTCAAAAATTTGTGTCTAACAGCAGAAACAAGTCAGGGGATTTAAACAAAGTCCAGTGAACTACTAGGAAAGGAAAGGTGCCAGTCTGTCAGAAATTTAGCCTGTCAGAAATAAGGTTCAGATCCATTTGTGTCCCTGCTATCCCGTGGAGCTTGGATGTAAGTAAGAACAGAGTTGACAGCATAAATTGTAGCCATGCTGTGAAAAGCAGAGAGCTGTGTACATGGAGGGAAGGCTTGGGGTCGCACATGGCTTCCCTGAGTTCTGAGCCTGCTGTTGCCAGAGTTATACCACTGTTTTCAAAAAGGGGGTGGATTTATGTGTTCCTGTCTCTCAGCAATGGTATTTGAGAGGTCCCCAGAGATGAGCTCAGGCTCCTGGATTACCTGCTATGCACTGTCCTCAGAGGGAGCTGGGACACCCTGTGCTCTGGAGGCATTATCTCAGGTCCTCCTGCACTCTGAACTCGGAGGCATCTGTGTGCATCCAAACACACCTCTCCTGTCTACTTTCCCGTCTCCTTTGCCAGTAGAGCAGCAGGTTCCATGGCAGGCAGCAGGGACAGCACAGCCTCACCACCCCAGAAATGGACATGAGCACACCCTGTCTGCTGCCAATGTGGCCTCTGCCAGAGGGATGAAGCAAACCACCAGGCACATACAGCTTTAATCAGGTCTCCCTTCAAGGCAAAAGGCCTTCATTTCATCACCCGTGACACTTTGCAATTTAGGCAGGCTTTGAGCACAGGGGCAGGCAGCAGACACCAGGAGCTCCCCGTACCTGCTAAGCCTGGCAGCTCAGCTGTACTCAGTAGTGTGCCTGAGTGTGTATTCCAGCTGGAGATCCTTTGCCAGGACAAATTTTGTCCCCAGTGGGAGGGCCAGGCAGTGCAATTAGATCAGCTAACCCTTAAAACATAGACAAAGCCAAGTCCAAGGCCACCCAGGAGCAATTTTGAAGCAAAAGCAGTTCAGCAGCTGTCCTTGGGTGGCTGTGAACTACTTTTACAAGCCCAGTTGCAGGAAGCAGGGACTGCACACCATCACCTATGTTTTCCAGGTCCAGGTCCTGCATAGTAACTGGAACCAGATCTTTGTTTTTGCATTTGTATTGTTTTAACACAATCACTTTTCTGTTAAAATTACCTGGACTATATGAGGTAGAATTTAGCCTGACTTGCTGCTTTTACATGTGTCAGAACCCAGACAGTTCCTATCACAACGTAACATCTGCCAACATTGAGTTCATCCGGCTGCATTTTTAGAACATTTTTGAGATAGAAACATGACTTTATGTGGGATCACCTTGTTTTGCATCATGCTGCCATCATATTTTATCTAGTCCTGGGAACTTGAGAGCTGGAATTATCACATGACAGTTTTCACATCTCTATCACAAATCGGATGCAGAGGGATCAGTGGATCAATGGCCTGCAAAACACACTGAGGTCCACAGAGGAAAGCATGGCAGTGACAAGTGTTAGTTATTAATCTCTGAGTTAATAACCCTTTATTTTGCAGCATGTCTCTGACCTTGGTCATCACAGCCTTCCCCACTCCAAACCACAAAGGGTTATGATACAGAATACATCTGTTTCCTGTTTCAGAAGCTGCAATTACACATTTACAACCAGCACCCTCATCTGAGATTCAGAGGTGAGCAGTTGTATTTTTAAGAAATATGAAATACATGCTTCAGAACCCATCAGGCTCCTTTGCTTTGTATTGCCTGCTGAAAAGGCAAAGTAGACAAATAGAGGAGAAAGAACATTCCTGTGATTTGGAGAGGTTTACGCCATCCTCTTTTTCATCCTTGTTTAAATTAAATAGGTGTCTGGGATATTCTGATATAATTAACAGAAATAAATAATTGTAATGACACACAGGGAGAAAAGATGATTATTTAAATTGGTCATAAATGTTCCTTACTAAGATATTATTATTATTATTATTATTATTATTATTATTATTATTATTATTATT
>CM031863.1:35194649-35373673 GCA_018697195.1 Certhia americana | reverse complement strand
TTATTATTATTATTATTATTATTATTATTATTATTATTATTATTATTCATGAGAACCTGCAGGCCAAGTAAGGGTATATGCTGGCTTCACTACTTCACTGAAATGAGGCCAGTGGGTAAAACCTAAATGGCAAAAAGAAATCAGTGGTTAGAAGGCCCCAGTGCCTTGGCTATAGGCTCTATCACACAACTACAGGTTCTGTGCAGTGCAGCTCCTCAGGCCCCTCAGATGCTCTGGGACAAAGCCTGCACAACCCACAATTTTGGCTTTCCATCACCTGCTGTTGGATGCTGTTGGACATGTTGGATGCAGATTGGAAGCTCGGCCTCCTGCCATTCTGGTAGGTAGTGAGGCTGAGGGGAAATGCACCCCTTTGACCACTCCTCTCCCTCTGCCTCCTCAAGTTAAACAACTTGACACTGATGGGCCCAGCCCTGTGCTCAGGGATAAACATTGGTGAAAGAATTTGCAGACATAGGACCATAATCTAGAGGCCAACGTTGATCCCAGATACCATTTTGTTTATGAGTGTCAGTCCTGGGGAATTACTGAAATCCCAAGGGAAAAGCCTCTGTTTCAAGATACTTGAAACATCTTAGCTCCCAGCCTGACTCAAGTGAGCAGCCTGTCCTACCAGAGCAATCACTACACAACTAAAATCCCAGGCTGGAGTAGGATGAATATGTTTTGTGAGCAGAGTTGGGAGCTGAAAACATGCAGGAGGTTGCCTGTTTTTCCTGGGTCAGCAACCAGAATTTGGGAGTTATAAAGTTGGCTTGGTGTGTTTACAGAGAGATCTGCTGCTCACACAATTTGCTGATGTTTCCCAGGCAGCTTTGCAGACGTGACAGGGCTAAGGAGAGGCCCCTGGAGAACCAACTGGCTTACAAGCAATGCTTCTGTTTGCAGTGCTTTTTCCCTTTGGGAAAGCTCATGGCTTGGATGGGTGCACTGTTCTCTGAGTAAAAACCTGTCTGGATGATTGAGCCCAGAGAGTTACACCTAGCTGGTGACCATTCAGCAGAGCTCAGTATTGGGGCAGGTCTGTTCAACACTTTTATTGACAAGCCAAACAAGGGGATCAAGGGCACCCTGGGTAAGTCTGGACCACACCAAGCTGGGCTGAGTGTTGATCTGCTGGAGGGTAGGAGCTTGGACTACTCTGATTTTAAGCTTTATTTCAAGAGGCCTTAGCAGATTAGGGGGAAGAAAAGAGAAAGCATTGTGTCAGATCAGCATTAATTCCAAGAGAAGGAAGGGGGGAATCCTGATGTGCATTTCATCTGCCACAATCAGGAAATGCTGCAGACATCTCCTCAGCATCATCTGCTGTCCTTATTTCTTCTCCAGGGTTGAGGCCCACTGGAGACAAAAGATTTTGCAGTCCCAGCAGAAAATTGTGGAATGTTTATCTGACCAGCTAAAGCCTTTGAAGGCTTGCTTTGGGAAAGAGTTGTAACACTTCATCATTCAGATGCAATTGAAACACTCAGTGTCTCCTTTTTGCAAGAGAGGCTTTTTTTTAGGGCAGCAAATTGGTGTTTTGTACCAACAGCAAGAGCTGGGATGGAGTCAGGGTACCACAGTTCATGGAATCATTTATTTTTCTGGACAAAGCTATAGATGGGACTACATGCTCTTTCATGTTTGTCAGAAACAAGCAATCCCTGAAAGGGAAGAGAGTCCCCAGACCCCAGTTTTGCTGCTGACTGTGCAGTGAGATGTAAGCTCCCTCCCTCTGCTCTGCATGGAAAGAAAACCTGATGCTAGCCCTTGTTACTCCTTTCTACATCATGAAAGAGACTGCACAATAGGGAAAAAGCATCTCTGCTAAGAGTAAGACTGCTGGTTTTTCAGCATGGAAAAAGTGATGTCAGATACACAGAAGCAGCTTGGGAAGAGCCAGATTACCAGCCTGCTCCACATCTTGGGAGTAACCCCTGGGCAGTAACCCCTGGGCAGCCAGGATCTGCTGCCTGCTCTATGACATGTGATAGGGTGAAATTAAAAGCAAGCCTCATTATCATCTTTAAACACCACTTAGAACATCCTAATTTCGAGGTCAGGCTACCAGAGAGACATATGAAAACGTTTTGGTGTGACCAGTCTCCAAGCTGGACTGTCACAGCGCACATGGAGCAGGGCTGTGTGGGTCTACACAGTCACCTTCTGTGGTCAGGGTTACATTTGCAACCCCATTTCCTGGTGCTTTCTCTGCCAGGTGTTTCTGCAAGCTTGGCTGCCTGATGCACATTGCAAGGGAGAAACACTTCTGATTTTCCATATGATGCCCAGTAGGAGCACTCAAGACATCCTAAGTGGCAGCTGCACTGAGCTCACCTTTCTGACCACTGTTCCAGATACTTGCAGCTTTTTCCCCAAGCTAAAGTTTTGATCACAACATTTCTCTGTGCCTGCAGGTGCTACATATTCATTCATGTCATCTCAAAGACCATGAGCTCAGATGTATGTCAAGCTGAATCTCCAGCTTCAAGGGGAAAAACAAACCTCAGGGAGACTATAATGTGCCTGCTCCTACTTCTAACCACTTGGAAAATACCATGTTGTCACAGGACATCAGCTCAACACACTGAGCTACAGCAGATTTGCTTTTAAAGCCCATCTGCCCTCGAGTCCATTTTTGTCCAGGACATGTGCCCTGTGCTCAGTCTGGCAGTGATGGGGCGATATCAATACTTCAGCTTGAGGACAGCCTCTTTTAAAGCTCAGTTCTGCAGCAGAGGCTTAATCTAGGCTGGGTCCAGCCTAGTAGTTCCTGAATTGTCAGCAGAGAAATGCACACCAAGCACATACAAGACTGATGATGGGAAAGTCTCCAAAAAACGACTGATGGTACCTGTAACTTCCACTAGCAATAACTTGCTTCAGTGCAATTAATTCCTGTAAATCTCCTGATGATACCAGCTATCTCCTACAGACACTGCTGTGGTCTCCTCTAATCTTCTTTAACTGCAGAAAGAATTTTCTTTATAACTTTCTTGCCTCTATGGGGAATGTTACCATTTCTGCTTTCTGACTTTCAATGTCACAGAGTTGCTCTGAACTTTCTCCCAAAGTCTCTTTCCTCTCACCTTGGTTTTTTTTTTTTTTTCTTTCTTCTTTTTAAAACTTTTTTTAGGCTTTTAGTTGCATTGTTACTGGTATTGCTTCATCTGTGCAACTTTCATTGCTGAAGCAAATAGGGCTGGAACTTGAGCAATGCAAGTTCAAAGCAAGAAATGAGATAACTGAGGCAGGAATGAGACAAGGCAATGTCCTGCTCTTGCGAAAGAGAAATATAAAATATAAATTTCTGAGGCTGCAAATAAGCTCTTTCTGCTGGGTCAAACCACAGCATTACAGGCTGCAGCAAAGGATGGTTTCAAAATTTTCAGGGCTGTAATGTTTAGGATTAATTTAGGAGATTTTGCTTTTGCCATGATTTGAAATCTTCCATACTGCCACAAGGCAAAGAGCAACAACTGTGTATTTTAATCTTTGCAGTTCCTCGAAGATATTGAAATGTTTAAAACTCTCTGCCCTCCATGGGATGCTTGAAAGTATTCCTTTAAAAGGGAATTATGGTTGAGATATCAATGTCAATACAGTGATAGCTCCACTAAAGTTCCACTAGCTACAAAGAAAATTTATTTTATGTACCCTTCCATGATTCCTTGAATGCACTGAGCATTACAACCATTTCCAGGAAAAATTACTGTTTATTCACAAGTTTTATTAGCACAGTACCATGTGACCTGATGTTAGTGGGCTGTGGGGGGACTATAAAGAAGCAAAACCATTTTGCCTGGAGGAGAATAAAATATAAAGGGACAAAATATGATTTAGATGATGAGCTGAAGCACAGAGAAATGGAGGATTCTGCCCAAAGTCACACCCAGATATTCCTACATTTGCACATTCTTACTTTGACATATGTCCAGGGTGATTACCACAGATATTTCCTAGGGAGAACTTTGGCAGCATTAGCATAGATTTTAGAAAATCTCAGGCTCTGCTGATTAATTAATTAATTAAATTGCCCCTGTGCTATATATAGGATGAAAAGTCATTAAAATAGCACAGCCTACAGTTCTGCTCTAGGGTAATGTGTCTGCAGGGCCCATCAGAAGTGCTACAGTGTTTTCCCTTGCAGCCATGATGCAGGAATTAGTACTGGACTATGAACTTTCCAAATTCACTGGCATTCTGGCCTCTGCTAAGCAGATTCCCACAGATAAGTCTTTCTTCTTAAAAACCATGTTCCAAGTTTCCTAATAAAAATGTATCAAGGTAAACCACAACCAAAATCATCATTTTTTTCTAACTTCTACCCAGTTTTATTGTGAATTTCTATACTGAAATTTAGATGTTTTGGATGTTGGTTAATGTTAGAAGTACGATGACATCTATCAGTATGATTTGCCATTTGACTTGAACTTTGAGTAAAAAGTCTTTCTGTCCTGTACCCCATATCCTTGAGTTTTGATTATCTACAACACAGAGGAAAATAAAAATAAAGTAAATGTTCCTATCCCTTTTGCACTGGTATATAGGTGAACATCCTAACGTGTAACACAACTATGGAGAACTACATGTGAGAAGGAAGTGGAGAGCAAGCAGTACTTGTGAGTGGGGGATTTGAACTCAAGTGAAACATCCTTTTCTTATCTATACCCCCTGCTGAATTCCCTTTGGCTCAAACCACCCCCACGAGGCTTTGCTGTGTGGGGAGGCTGAAATCAGGGTTCAAAATCGGGCTAAAAGTGCAGTGGAAACTCACCCTGAGTTAAGGAACAGTTAGGAAAACTTCAGATTTTTGGCGCCCACATTTCTAAGATGTCATGAGCTATCTGAGTTGTGGTGGGAAAAAAAAAAAAAAAGAAATAGGAAGAAAAGAAAAAGTGTTTCTGATATGGCCAGTACAGGAGTCCAAGTAAATCTTTTTTTTCTGATGGTAGAAAAACACTTGGCTGCATTTTTTTTCAGAGAAAATTATGTTCTCTGTTGTTGGCAGCAGCAGAGAGAGTATTTGTTCCCACTGTAGCACTACCCTGCTTTCCACAAAGCATCCTGATACAGCTATAGGTAGGATGAACCTCATCTTCCTATTTAGGTGTCTCTGCACTGGGAGCACCCCCCCCCAGGATTAATGACCTGCTCCCAGCTCCCTTCAAGCACAAAAGATACTCATTTCTAGCAGGTAATTCCCATTTCTGTGGAGAAACAGCACATTTTTCCCTGCAGGGCATGGCCAGTCCCTGCCACCAAGGAACATGAGCCTGACAACTTAGCAGGGATATAAGGAAATTATGGATGACAACTATATCCAGAGTTATCTAACTCAAGCAGAGGCACTCGGAAAAGTTATAATGCATAATTCAGGTTGAAGCTGACCTTTACTGCAGGCTGAAATATTTTTCTGATGCAGGATATCTTGAGAACTGATTCATCAAGGGCTTTCAACACATTTCTCTGATGCCCAGAGCAACAACACACTGTTAAACAAGAAACCAGCTCCAGGAACTGTTGGTCTAATCTGGACTTACAAATCCTGATTAGTAAAAGTTTCAGGTGCATATATGTGTGTAGTTTAGGAGAGAAAATGAAGGACAGATGCTGCTAAAGACTTACAGGCAATCAGGATATCATTACTAGAGCTGTAGTTAAGTTAAGCTGTTACTATTCTCAGTTTTATTAGGATTTTACTTTAATCCCACAGAATCCAATAAAATATACCTTCTTGGAAAATATAATATGAAAGGATCCTATTGAAGCACCTGCTGTCCTTGCCAATAAGCTGTAAAAGAGGGAAAGGCATTTGGAAACTAGTGTTCAGTGGCTGGGCAGAAGGACTGGAAACTTTGCAGAGATGCTGTTGTGTTGTCCTGTTTATCTTCTTTCCCTCTTCTTGCTCAGCTGGCCAGCAGTTAAGGGGAAGTATTTTGACTCTTGTGAGTCATACTTACCAGAAACATTTTGCTGTGGGCATCTCCTTGTTGCCACAATCCTGGTCCCCCTTCTTTCTGTATTTCCCATTTATATGGAAAGACACCAACTACTCTTTGGAAATATTACATGGTCTTGTATGAAGAGCACTGCATTGGGCATGTTCAAATCTTTCCATTACAGCAATCCAGGAACAACTGCAAATAACATTTGTAATCAGAGTAGGACCCATAAGATGAGTCACTGAGGTCTGAGAGGTTCCTGACTATGGCAATTCATGGCGAGGGGGTGGCTAAAGAGAGGGAGAAAAGGAAGTTTGGCTCTGATTCAGACTCATATCTGTACTGGAAGAGCGGGAGAAATAATAAAAATTTCCCACAAACACCACACGGGAAAACACCCATTGTTTCCTCCAATCTTTACTATCCTGTGGGCTAGAGCAGTAGACCCAGGAGAGGAACTTTCACCACATAAAATCAGTTGCTCCAAGAGGTCTCTAAGAGGGTCAAAGATTATGCATCCAGGGAAACGTGCTGGAGAAGGAAGTGCATGGCCACACTGCCCTGTCTCTGCCCTCTCTCTGCCCTGTCTCTGCCCTGCAGGGCCTCCTTGAGCAGGGTGTGCCCTGCCTCCTGCTTTGGGTGCTGAAATCAGTGGAAAGTCCCTCAGGACTCTGAGCTACAATGAATCACGTTCCCTTTTCAGTTTTAAATCAGGAGAAAGGAGTTATCCACAGGCCTGGCCTGCACAGGAGGCTGTGAGAGCCTCAGTCCCACCCGATGGAAGCCACAGGCCTTTGCCAATCACCAGAGAAGAGGCATCAGTTCAGAGCTGGTCACAGCCACTTCCAAAATAGCCTTGGAGGCTTCCATACCTACTGGCCTCTCCTGGATGCAGGGTGGACTATGACATCCCTCCAGGCTGGCAATTCTTTCAGTTCCAGGTTTTGGCTATAAATAAGCCAGGTTCTCTTGTTTCTGGCATTCCATTTTTCAATGGAATTGCGTTACAGTTGATGGGGACCAACCAAACCGACACGTTGAGGACAGCCAAGTTACTTCTGATCCACCAGTACTGACACATTGTGAGGTATCCTGGCTCTCTGAGAAGTTCTGAAATCCAGAGTGATTACCTAATGTTTTCAGTCATGGGTGAACCCTCAGCAGATACCCTCTAAGTTTCTACAATGTTCTTCACCATCCTTCCCAGTACTGCAACCTTAACTGAGGGCAAGCACATCCTCCTGGGTGTCTGCTGTTTGCCAGTGCTACTGCTGAGTGGATCCCAAACCTTCCTGAGGAAGGAGCCCTTCCCTGTATTCCGTATGGCTTGGTTTTTAACATGTGCAAGGAGTGGTGTCTTGGAGGTCACCCACTCTACATGGCCTATATATTCAAAGAATATCTGGAACCACTGTGCATGGGGAAAGTATTAATAAGGATGTCACGAATCCACATGACTCCACCCAACAACTCAGTGGGGTTATCCTTCCTTTCTCCAACAGCTGCCTCTGAGCTGTGGTAACTGTTGGAAAGAGCTGGAGGTTTGGATCATAACCACTGCTTTTTGCAGGGCATGTTAGAAGTTACAGTAACATGGTACAAACCCAGCCTTTTCCAGGGCTTCTGATTCCAGTAACAACTTGTCTGCCACCCTGACACGGGTCTTGCTGTTGTGCTGCGAATGCTTTCACTGCTCAGATTGCTCAGCTGCTCCAGTAAGTTCCTAGAACTTTCTGCCCCTCAGATGCTTATCATAGTGCAGAGTTCAGCAGAAGATCCCTGCACCAGTTTTCCTTTTTTTCTCCTCATCTCATGCTGAATATCCATCCTCTGCCCCCTGAAATTAGTAAAGAAAGCATTCCTGTGTTCTTCCTTTCCTGTCAGTTATCAATTGAAGCCATGCAGATCTGTTCTCACCCTCATTTTAATTTGTCTGTGCCAAGACTTCAAGTTCAGACTTCTATTTTAGACCTGATTCTGCTATGTTTAACTTCACATTATATTATCACAGTTTGCTGAAGGAGCACAGATGAGAATTTTCAATTATCCACCTTTCCCACTTGAGGTCAGGGGACCGATTCCTGCTCCTTTAAACACTGAGATAAACTTTCCAAGACAAACTCAGTACCCTGTACTGGTTGAAGTCCTGGAGTCAGGCCCTGGCCGTCTTTGGTACAAATTTAAACTAAGCCTCTGGCTACTGTAATTTATGCTAAGAGTCAGGAGGAATGCCAAGCCGACTCACTATGCAGGGATTCAAAAAGTGACTGAGAGTTATGTTCTCTCCATTATTCTTCTAATGATGAGCCCATTGCTACAGATCTGAGCTAGGGAATGAATACCACTGGAAGGCAGCAGAAGGTGAAATCATCCTGTGATGTGCCTCATTGCTTACCTATGGTTTCAGCAACAGGCCCAGTGAGCATTCAAACCTTGGGGCAGAAATCTGTAAACTTGGCTACTTCAGCTAGAACTGAAATCACTGCACTCAGGGAAATGTCTGCATCCTACCCCAAGAAAAGACATGATAGGAAGGCATGCAGGGAATGTGCTTGGTGCTAGAAGGCAAGTATGTTAGAGTTCCCATAAATTAGCACAGCATTATTTCCAGATAAAAACACCAAAGTGGTTTGGGTTGCAAACCAGAAGCACTTTAAGATTTCTTCAGTGCTCATCTTAAAGGTTAAAAGTTTTCTATGGATATTTTTCTATAGTTCACAATCTTCTGGTTAAGCAAGCAATATTTTTTAAAAGTCTGATTCTTTGGCCAAAGAGCTGTTAGGCCAGAGCACTTCTGATCAACTATGCATGGTGCAAAGTTATCTGAGTTATCACTGAAGGATCCTTAGCACAGGATGAAAACCAATATTCCAGTTTAGCTAAGTAGATGATGGTTTGGGGAGGTGCAAAGAATATTGTAAGGCAAAAGGGAAACAGAGGGGATGAATCGCTGGTCTGTGGGCTGTTTATCAGCTCTTGCCTCTCTTTTCTCATGCAGCTCTGTGGGAGGCATTTCTGTGGGACATGATATTAAAAGCTGGGATGTTTTTCCACCCAATTTTTTTCATGCTTTCTTTGATTTTGCTGTAATCCCAGAGACCAGATGTCTCATATTAAAGGAAGAGTCACTCTGCTTCTCTTTGGGGAGATATTTGGGGAAGGAAGGGAGGAAGAGTTTCTTCTTTTTGAAATGAGAGTTAAATTGACACACAGTGGATGAATGGCAGGCAGAGGCCAGGCATGCTGCTGATAGAAAAGAAGATAACCCTGAACAATTAGGTTGATCACCACAGGACCAAAATGCATTTTATTAAAATAACTTTTAGAAGCTTCTTAGGCCATATTATAACTAAGAGTGACCTGAGCACTTGGACATTGTGAGTACCTTTGTCTCCCAGGGTATCCTTCCCATCTCCCCAGTGGGATAAGGATGTGAGGGATGACATAACTCCCTCTTCCATGCAGCTGCCTCAGCTCTGACAGGAATAAATGATGGCAGCCTGCTGATGGCAGACACGTTAGTCATGCTTCCACTGTTAATTGGGCTTCTGTGTCTGGCTGGATCCATCTGCTACCCCTTGTAACACAGTGACAGTATAAGCCATCTCCTTGCATAAAGAATTCCTACACTACACAAATTGGGACCCCAACCCCGCGTGTGAGCTTCTCGCTGATACTTTGTGTAAACGTCATCATTCTTGAAAGAAGCTGCACTCAATAAATCACTCCCTTGACACTGCTTTGAGAATGGGATGTGGACGTCATTTATCTCCACTGGACTGGAGAGCAGCTGGGGCACTGAGATCACTCCCCACAAATCCCAGAGAAGCCCAGCAGAGGTGGTTAGCGCAGTTAAAATCTGCAGCACATCCTTTCCATGCTCACCACAACCTTTAGGCTGACTTAACAGAAAAACAAGGTGGTGAGCATGAAACACCAAAACCCTCACAAACTAAAATATGTTACTGGAAGGGAGTGAGAGACCACAGGCATTTTGGTGTCCTGAGGTCTTGTAGTGGCATGTCCTTCAGAAGGAGACTCCAGCTTATTCCTGCCAAGGGAAACTCAAGGGCACTTCGGTAGTGGGTGGCACTGGTGCGGCGGAAAGTGAGCAGAGAGCACTGCAGTGCCTCCAGCTGCAGATGTGCCCAACAGCTGGAGGGCCACCAGGGTCATGCAGCTTTGTGACTTGCATGTCCTCCATCCACCAAGAGTCCCAAGGGAGCTCATTTCCTCCATCTTTCCTAGAACCATCCAGCAGCAGCTACTCTGCTAGGATTTATGGAGCTCCTGCTGCGAGACAGGAACATGGATTCACATGAGTCATTAAGTCCTGCCAGCAGGATGACCATGAAAATGGATATTTTAGAAGGGTTTTCGTTGGCGCTGCTTACCAAGTTAAATGCTTATAACATAATTACTAAGGGGGGAAAAAGGAAAAAAAAGTACAACCCAAACACAAAAATACTTCGCAGAACCCAAACAAACTACACATATTTCTGTAAATTATTTATGGTGGAATTGGCTGTTCTGCTTAAGCAAACTACAGGGATCAATCTGTTGATGTCCACAAAAGCAGGATCCTGCCCAGAAGCATAATTTTTAACTTAAGGAAAAGCAACAGAAAGAGCAGTTGTCTGCTTCAGAGAGCATTAGCATGAAAATAGACTTGGTCAGATATTATTCTCACAATATCTTTGTCATTAAAGGACAAACCCAAAAGAATGGTTCACCACCAAGTCATTGTTTTCAGTCAATATTAGGAAATCTGAACTATTTAGCCAAAAAGTGTTCATTCAATCCATGCAAATATTTGACTTCTTTTTTTTCTTCTTCACGGTGTTTTGATTAGATTTAAAGAAAATATATCATAATTATAAGTAATTATTACCAAAAATCACCATCAGCAAGTTAAAACTTTCATTGTCTCTCTTCCACTCAATTTTTCCCTCCTACAATTTCAGTATTACCAGAATAAGTAGCCCAGATTCCCAAAATACTCGGATTATCCGGCTGCCTCTACACTGACTCACAGGGAAGCTGTGGACAGCAGCTTGCAGACAATACTTTCCATCTGTCCATGAAATCCCCCTCAGTGAGCATGATAGAATGCTGATGCAGCACAATGACACCTACATGCTGTACCTGCAAGGTGAGCTGCTCTCCTTGCATTTGGGAGTGCCCTTATTCCTCTGCCCGCTCCTCCTGCAGGACTCCTTCTCCCTCTCCTGCATTACTCATTCCCTTCCTTAAAGTATCTGAAGGAGCCAACAAGAAAGATGGAGAGAGACTGTTTGCAAGGGCCTGGAGTCACAGGGCGAGGGAGAGTGGCTTCCCACTGCCAGAGGGCAGGGTTAGGTGGGTTATTGAGAAGAAATTCTTCCCTGTGAGGGTGGTGAGGCCCTGGCACAGGTTGTCCAGAGAAGCTGTGGCTGCCCCATCCCTGGAATTGCCCAAGGCTAGGTTGGACAGGGCTTTGGAGCAACCTGGGATAGTGGGAAGTGTCCCTGCCCATGGCAGGGGGTTCAACTGGGTGATCATTAAGGTCCCTTCCAAACCAAACCATTCTGGGATTTTCTGATTCTGAGCAGCTTAGCAAAGGTACTGACACAGTGATGAGGACTAGGAAGGAGGTAATGGTTAAGGAAGGAGTTTGAGCCCCTGATCCCACTGCTACTGTCCAGCTGGGAACCATCACTGCTTCATAACACAGAGAGAAATACATGTTCCTTGGATTTTGGCTCAGCCAGAGTCATTGGCTCCTGCTGACCACCTAAGCGATCCCACCAGAGCAGCAGAAGGAATTGATTGGATTGAGAAAACAGCTATAATTAGAAATGGGTTAAAACATATGAACATACCTCATCACTTGTTTTTTGTTTGCTTTAGCAAAACCAATACCAAGAATGGTTTGGCTGCAGGCCTCATTTCTGAGCTCATAATATTCACGGGTGGATCTGGGAAAAAGAGAGATGGTTTCTGTCAAAAGCTGTCAGCAGAGAAAGAGCAAACTATTCTCCATTTCAGCATGCTCCCACATTTGTATAGCTGAACCCGCTCTGACCATCACCACATCTGTCACTGCGGCTTTGGAAATTCAGTGGCTGGATGAATCTGTGAAGCTGCTTCTCTTCAGTGGCAGAGCATTTGCTCTGAATTCAGACCGGGACTCTGCAGAAGGGGTCCCTGTTCCTCAGCCAAGAATCATCAGCTGTGGGAAGTGCTTACAGAGTGGTCCAGGGCAAACTAACACTGCAGATTCTGCTCAGGTGTCACCAAGGGGTTTTGGTTGTGCAGGAGGAAGTAAACTATAATCCAAAGGCAGGATTAATTCCCCTTCTGCCTCCCTCTCCTTCCTTCCCCTCATTTCTATGCAAATCTACAAGTATGTGAGTATCTGACTGAAGTCAAGTGCCACCCAAAGTTAATGCTACCAAGTTCAAGTGTTTTATTTAAGCTGCAGCTATGCAAGCCAACAATTGCATAAGCCCTTTTGTTTTAGGAGCTCTGGCTAATATGGAATAAGACAGGTTTAAATGCTATTACAGCTCCAGAATTTCTTATGGGTTCTACAATATGAAACTAATCCAGGAAAACACTTAACCAAAATTTATCTTCCACACCACAGACATCCATTGAACTACATCTACATCAACCCACTGCTTTATAAAGCATTAATTAGCAGAACCAGCCCCAATATTTTTGGTGCATTCACTTTTATGGGAAAAAAATTCCTCAGCTGTTTGCCATTTTACCACTCCAATAACAAGGAATGATGGAATGTTATTATTAAATGTGTTTCCTTAGGCACTATCAGTCTCACACATTCCCACATCAGCTGCCTTTTTAAAGAGGTTCTTCATCTGTAAGGAAACATTAAAATCTCACTGCACAGAAGGTGTCCCTCATTTGTTGGTTCTAGAAGTACCAGGGACCTTTTCTGCAGCTGTTGGGAATAACAGCTCTGCTCCTCTCTCCATTCACTCGGCAGAGCTGAGCCATTGATGTTTGCAGTTGCAATCCAGCCAGAGTCATGCTGAATTTTACTAACAGAGGATCTGATCTAATACGTCTGAACTCCTCTGCTTGCTCAAGCAAAGCTACAAAGCCTTTGCTGTGATTCTGCCAGCTTTCATCAGCTACCTTGGTCAAGGCTGAACTCTTACTGGATGGGAATTTTCCAAGAAAAATCCAGCAACAAGCCAGCCCTCCAGAACAGTGCTCGTGGGCACGGTGCTGTCAGAGGAGCCGTATTTCAGATGTGGTCATAGGCAGGCGTGGGTTCAGCATTGACTCAAAGAGAAGGATACCACCCCCTGAATCACCAGCACAGCTTCCTCTAAACCTTGAGGTTTCCTGGCTCTACATCAGAAGAGGTTTCTGTTCCTTCTGACATTTTTGTTTACTCTCTGTAATTTTCCACTATGCTAGACATTCATGGATTTTTCTCACTGAAGCAAGACAGACAGTGCTCCAGTCAGTTCACCTGTATTATGATACACCCAAGACCTGGCATACCACCACCAACCTCTCATGCCAGTAGCAGGGCTTTGCAGCCTGTTAAGGTGGGCATGCTCACTGAAAGTTGAATAAGGGAGATTGGTCCTGCTGGCTCACCTTCTCTAGACCTTCTCCAAGGTTAACGAGAGAAAAAAAAATGGAAAACAGGGAAAATGCAGAGGGAAAGGAATAAAACCACCATACCTGCTACTCCTCTCCTCCAGAGGCTGTGGATAACTGAGCAACACTCACTAAAGGCCCTGGTGCAGCAGCAGCTGTGCATCCAACTCTGAACAAAACCAAAAGCAAGACTGCCTCGACCTGCACCCTCACAGAGAGCTCAGACACAAATCTGTGCATTCTCTGGGATTACACCAAGCTTAATGCCAGGCTTTGCAGCTCTGCACTTGTGGGTGGCATGAAATGGCATCCACAGTTCATGATAATGGATAATGGATCTCCTGCTGTTCCCTGAGCTACAGAAACAACTTTCCAACTAAGTAATTTTTCCTCATATCCAACCTGAACCTCCCCTGGCACAACCTGTTTCCTCTCATACTGTCCCTGTTCCCTGGGAGCAGAGCTCACCCCGCCCCTGGCTGCCCCCTCCTGTCAGGGAGTTGTGCAGAGCCTCCCTCAGGTTCTCCTTGGAGCCTCCTTTGTTCCAGGCTGAGCCCCTTCCCCAGCTCCCTCAGCTCCTCCTGGAGCTCCAGCCCCTTCTCTGGTTCCATTCCCTTCCCTGGACATGTTTCAGCTCCTAAATGTCTTCCTGGTCATGAGCGGTCCAAAACTGGACTCAGGATTTGAGTGCCCAGCACAGGACACAGGCACTGCCCTGGGCCTGTGGCCACACTGCGCTGCTTCAAGCCATTGACCTTCTTCCCCATGAACCAACTAACACTCAATGACCAAGAGAAAGAGAAATATGACACCTCTCTGTCATCGTATTTAATTCTGAAAAGGAACATATGTGGGCAAACACTGCTTTTCCCTGTCCTGGAAAGAGAGCTGATATATCTTCTGAGGTTGTAGGCTTTTTGTGGGTTGTTGTCAGGGAACCTGGGAGATGGGGAGGTCTTTATAATATGGGAAAAATGTGGAAGATTCTATAAATACAGCGGGAGAGAATCTGCGTTCATGCATTGCACCCATGTGTTGTTTTCCATAAATTAAAGGATGCAATGGTTCAAGGGCCCCAGAAACCTAACAACACTCAGAGAAGGTCCTGAAGTGGCATAAAATTCCTGCAGAATTTTATGAAGCTGGGATAAAAAAGCCCACAGATCTGTCTATATATGCCCTAATCTTCTTCATTATGTTCAAATGAACAAACCAAGCTCTTTTATCTGTCTTCTTTATCTGAAACTGATGCTTCCTCTGCCCTTAAAGTTAGAATACAGGATCCAATCTTTATTCCAGGACATGGTTTTGAGCTCAGAGTTGGTGGGCTTCTGGGTGTCTGGGTATTTTCTCAAGGCTGTGCACATCCCTCCCACTCAGAGGCTGCTAGGTGAGGCCTCTTTAGCCAGACTGGTGGTTGTTCATGACTCAAGTCTGACTCATTGAGCCTCTTGCTGTGCTGATGCTGCAAGACCATTTATGTATGCCTTGATTCCCTCCTTGCTGCAAAAGAAGAGGGGGAGAGGCAGTAGGAAATGGGCAATGTGGTATTCTCACTTGTGAATAAAAAGGAATAAAGCAGGGAAACATTTACAAGGGGTAAAGGGGAAATTAAATATGAAGGCACCTTAATAGAAAAGTTCCCAGACTTGATAAGGACTCAAAAGAAAAGCAAACACAATGATTTTGAATCTGTTGGTGTATCCTGGGTTATTACTGTTGGAAAACACCGTATCAATAAAGGAAAAAGCAACAGTGCCAGCAAAAGGCAAAGGAATGACAAAAAACAGTTGTCCTAGAGGTAGGAAAAGGAGGAGGATCTCTTGTTGTGGAAATCTAGACTTCCCAAGAGAATTACTCTGCTGAATTTAGTAGATCATGTCACTAAATACCTTGTAAAGGAAGGCATGCCTTTGCATATGCCTTTAGTTAGCTTAAAAGAACCCATACTACCAAACCTATTGTTTCTCAAGCTGACCCAAAATACGTTCTGTGAGGGAGTAGAAGCTCACTGATATGGTTTTAAGCAAAAGGATCTCCTGGTAAGGGAGGCAGCTAAACCTGCTGGAGAGTTCTCTATACATAGATATTTGATCAGAAAACATTTCCCTTTCATGCTGTTCTCACTAAATCTACTTACTGCAAGATGTGCTGCAGCCAGCTTTTGTGTGCCTCAGCTCCTCCTCAGTTCAGTGAGAGCTTTGTTCAGGCCAGGGGAAATCTGTGGATTCAAATAGTTTCCTAAGGCCAGAAGGGACCCATTTTCTTGTACATCTTCACCTCTTCCATCACCTAGACAGTTAACCTCTGTTATAACTTCTCTGTGGGTAAAATAACTTCTCTACCTAAGCCATCACCACCCGGCTCAATAATTTGTGACTGACCTGGGACATAATTTTCAAGACCAAGTACTTGAATTTAGGGACAAACATGACCTGTGATTTTGCCAAAATGGGCAATGTTGGAAGGGAGGCCATCTAGTCCAAACTCCCTGCTCAGTCAGGGCATGTTACTCAAGAGCATGTTATTCAAGATTGTGTCCAAAGAGCTTTTGGGTTCTACAATATCTCCTTTTGGGTTCTACAATATCTCCTTCGAATGTATATTTAATCTCATGAGTGCAGAAAGAATGTGATAACACAATTCTTTTCCCTGTTGTCACTCTGCAAAACCCAAGTCATTCAGACTCAGATTCCTGCTTAAATTGGTAAGAAACTCTACTGATTTCACCTGGATTTTGTGAAGGGGAAGACTTCAGTATACAAGTATCAGCTTTATGGTCTTGCCCTTACACTCCATGCCTGCTCAGGTAGCATCAACCTGACAGAAAGGAAAATGTCCTGCTTTTGCTCCACCAATGCCCTTTATTTGCTCCATCCAGTGAAAGGCAACCCAAGGCATTTATTAGGCTAAGGTGCTTGTCTGGTTTTCCTTGGTCATAAACTCCTGATAATGGTCAGAAGCATTTCCTGTTATTTCACCAGAGTCCACACAGGTCTCCACAGAAATCCTGGAGACTGGGAAGAAGAGAAGAGCCCAGCTCCTGCAGTTCTTTGTGAGCATCGGGGTAGACACACACACAAGCTCAGCCACATGGAGATGGGAAGAGAAGCTCTGTGCATAGGGAAGGAGGCTTGGCAGCTCCACTGATTCTTCTGTGGCTCACCTGGCCCTGCCACCAGAGCTAACAGCCCTCTCAGAGAGATGGTGGGATAGGGAGCAATCTGGTGGCTGCTGGGAATATTAGCCTCTATAGCAAAGGAACCCTCCCCTCCCTTTATTCCTTGTGTACAACACAAATGTGTAGAAGCAAGTACACAGCTACTCATGGAAACACAAAATCGCTGCTGGAAATGAGTACCACAGGTAAGGGGAACCCTCAGACAATCACAGCTGTACCCACAGATCCCCACAGTGCAAGCAAATAATAGAGGCAGCTGCCCATAGTCCTCATATGTTTCTTGCCTCCCTGAGGCCAATACCATCCCTGTGCCAGGCACAGTGAAATCACATCCCATGCGAATCCTTATTCCTGGGCTGTCAGCAGTTCCAATAAACAGTTCCCTGGTGCTGATGGCATCTGGGCATCTCTCAAACTGTGTTGTTTTATTCTCCTTGCAACCCTTCAAGGTAAGAAAACACCGGTGCCTGCACTTGGAACAGGAAAATTCAGGCATCAAAAAGTCACCAAGTAGCTTTGTACATCCAAGACAAGCCACTTATGCAGGAGAGCTTCTTTCCTCTTTCCCTGGGAACATTCTGCTCCAGCTCCAGCTGACCCAGGGGAAAAGGCTGCTCCTCCAGCCCTTTGCCACCCATCCAAGGGCTGCCCAGCATTTGAACAGTTATTTCCCAACAGCTCCAGACAAAATGACCCTGCTTGGCTTTACTGAATTCTTCTCTTTCCCACCCTGCCCCAGGTCATTTGAGAATGGACTTCATGAGAAAAAACAACTGAAACACCAAGCTGTGGCTCTGGCTTTTGAATATGGTTTGGGGAAATTCTTAAAAATGCCTAAAGAATTAAAGGCATAATGAAGCCAAGAGACCTGCTCCACTCATCTTTGGGAAGCGCCAGCTCAGGCAGCCAAGCCCTGCTTCCGCACTGTTTGTGCTCACAAACTTTGCATCAAAAAAATCTCAAAGACAACACAATGATGACACAAATGCAATTTTTTCCCCCCTTCTCTGCTTCTGCTCACAGGGCCTCCTGTTTCTTTTGCAGTTCTGATGGGACTTCGACTGGAGGCTCTGCTGCAGGCATTAGTAATCCTAGAGCCTCTGTATCCTACAGCAGGCAGGAGCTGGCAGGTAGGGAGAAGTTGTAAGGAAACTTTGCTAAAAGCCAGAGCACTGTTTTTATGCAGAGCCCCAGCTTTTCAGACCTCCCCTCCTCTCCCTGCTGACACTGTCTATTCACAGCCATCCGTGTCAGGACAGCTGGGAGAACAGGGAGGAGGCTTGAGGGAACATGGGTTCATGTACACACAGGGAGACAATGCCAAAAACTTCTGCAGAGTCACCAGATCAGCCTTGTCCATAGGCCATGAAGGAATAAATTCTGCATGTATTTCCCACAAGAGCGTGATGCTAAATTCACCCTTTCCTCGTTTTTTATTTCAGCACTTTCTGCATCTGTTAAACAAAGTATCTTATAAGGATGCAGAAGTAAAAAGACTCATCAGTGTCCTCCCCCTTTACCATAACTAGCTGCTGCTCGAAGAATTATATAATAACATGCAATAAAAGAAACCCTCACTTAAAATGAAAGTTTTTCATAAAGCCCCTTTACTTTTGTTCAGTGGAAACTCATTTAAACTTGATTTATTGCACCTTGGAATTTAAAGCTTCAGATGAGATTAATGGGCTGTTTTCTGGTTACATCATCTTCATGGATTGTCAAGACACGCCTACAGTGAATTCACAAAGGAAAGTTTGGTTACAGTACCCTGTTAAAACACTGGAGCAATTGCTGTTTCTAAGTAACTCAATTGGATAACATAACAGATAGGCTTCATGAGAATAAATATGGAATTTCCACTGTATTAGAACAGCGAGCTGTGGCCATGTTTTACATTACAGGAATAGGTCATATATTTTTAAATACATCAGATGTGACCCATTCTTCAGTCCACATTCTGATTGGCTGAGAGAACATATTTTTCCCCTTTTGGACTGTGTTTTTGGGGGGATTTTAAGCTCTATACTTACACTTTCTGGAGTGGTTAGTTTGGAAGTTGATAGCAGAGAGGCTGGACAAGGAGAATTTTCAAAGGTAGAGAAGACCATCCTGTACCCTGCTGTCATGATCTAAGGAAAGACTGTAGGGACAAGCAGCACTCACAGAGCAAAGGTTTTATCTATAACAGAGTAGCACCCATAGTCTCCTTGGAATTTGGATCCCATGGATTCTAAACCACCAGCAAACCCATCCTCTCACCCTGGAAGTGAAACAGCATTTTTCCTTGCTGCTGGAAAAAAAAAAAAGAAGGTTCTCTCCACAACCATGTCCAGCAGCTACAACTTGGACACGTTTTCTGAGGTTTCCTTAGGGAGACAGTGTGATTTCCATCACATATCCACGTAAAGAAGAGTGAAAACAACTCCAAGTCACAGCTTCAGCCAGCAAAGCCTTGGGACCAGATCACGAGTGGCAAGCGAGGGCTCAAGCCCCCATGGAATTCCCTGCATCAGCCTGCTAAGAGAAATTCCCAAGGGGCTAGAGGACATGCTAAGGTGGGAGCCTCCCCCCAGCTCTCCAACAGGCTCCACGTTTTAACAGCTTGACAGGCTTCCAGGAATGCAGCCTGGAGCCAGTAAATAAAGGGCTTAGTAAACAGGAGATGCAAAGAGTGATACTGTTTGCTAACTTACATCCAACCTATACAGATAGCCAAGCAATTGGATTTGGCTTTGTTTCCATGCAATCTCCATCCCTGGGGGTATCTAGTTTAGAAAGCAAATTTCTTTACAATGAAATGAATTTGGCAGCCCTGCTGCAAATGAAGTTCATCTTGAGGGCAAAGAAAAAACCCCACCACCCTCCCAACACTGCTAAGCAATTACTGTGTAATTTATGTCAAATTATTGGTTGCTAGGAGGAATAGATCCAGATTTTCCTACATTTGTTATAGGAAAGGATTATAGATCTTTCATTCAGCCCATCAGAAGCATTATCAGAGCTGCTACTTAGTCTGCCAAATGTCTGATAAATGACCTTTGGGGGATTTTGGCCTTAGAGGTTTCATTTCTTTAATAGCCTTGTTTAAACCATGGAGAAGGACATGAGCAGGCTGTAAGGCTGAGCCATACATGGAGCTGTTGAAGGACCAATAAAATCAGAGTATTTGAGCTTATAAATATCTCAGATTCTTAAATCTCCAGAGGGGAAGTTGTGAGAAAGTGCAATAAAACCAGAAAAGTTGGTATTTCTCAAAGATACAAACTAAAGAGGAAAAAAAAAAAAAAAAAGAAATTAAACCAGACTTTAAAATACACAGTTTCATTGGGAAAAAAAAATAAATTTTAGATTTCTTTTGGGATTAATGGTGAACCAACTTTATTTCCTACCCTGCTATAAAGAGCTTGTATTCAAGGAGGAGTTAAACGTAATAAAAAATTAGCAGCACTGCAATTTTGGTTACAATTTCACATCTACAGAAGTGCTCACACTTTGCTTGGTGTCAGATTTGATCTGAAGGAATTATAGGATCCTACTAAATAAATGAAAGCCAGCTATCAACACAGGCCAAACTGTTCAGAATTATTAAATATATATCCTTTCCCAAAAGGGTGAATCTTTGTATTACATGAGTAGCTATTATATCCAGTTCTGATGTATTTTCTTTGCACATTGGAAGCACCCTGCAAAGCAGTACAGAGTAATTAAGCTTGGGACTAAAAGCCAGCATATTTATGGGCCTTAGTAGACATTTCTCAGTAGTTCATAGGGCTCATCATAAATTTACATGTTTGTTTAACTTAACTGGGACTATTTGCTGGAGGGTGTTTTTCTTCTGCTTTTATAGATAATTTTTCTAATGTAAGAAATAATAATTCATGCAAAAGCAGCATGGTGCAGCACAGGATTCTGCAGCTGTGCTCTAGCACAAGCTGGGACAGAGAGATGAAATTGAGAAAGGGATGAAATTGAGAGATGAAATTGAGCTCCCCAGTGCCGTTGGCCAAAGACATTTAGATTGTGGCCCATGACCTGTGGCTTGCAAAGCAAGAGCCCGTGCTTTGGAGGTGGCACAGGTGACACAGGGCACAGGTGAGCCACAACAGGGTCCTTTTCCTTGTCCTTTGTGGCCACCTGCTCCCTCCCACTAACCTGGGGCCAAACTGTGCTCAGCCCAAAGATGTTTATTGGTTCTTATAATGATCAGACTGAAGGTTGTGGCTCCAGTTGCTGAACAGAGGCCATCAAATCACCAGTGGGAGAGGAGCTGCTCTTGACCCTGTGAATTTACCTTGAGGCCACCTTTGATTGCAGATAAGACCTGTCATAAAGTTGGGATGGAACAGTTAGAAGATAGAACGGTTTGAAATACTGATATTCTGTAACTTCAGCTCCCATAATCGTCTGGTTCAGCCTGCACTTGCCAACTCAGTAGAGCAAGTTGCCCTCACTACTCCATGGTGCAAAGAGCAGTGGCATTGCTTTTGAATTACAGCAAGCGCATCCACGTACCCATAAGAGTGGAAAATCAGTTTTATGGAATGGAAACTCCCTTAGTCTTAGGGCCTCCTCAATGATCCAATCAACAGAGTAGGAGCTGGAAACCTCCAAAAGGGTTTGCACTTGCATTTTTTCTGTCCAGCAGCTGAGGCAAGTCCCAGTTCTAGGCCTCCACCAGCCAGGCATAATAGGTCACCTGCCCTCCACTACAAGTGGGCTACAGGACAATGTCCCATTGAGCAGGTGTAAGTTTGCTTTCAGGTAACCATTAACAGGAGCTCAATGAACAGACAAACAGCTCCTCTTTCCACCCACTCCTCCAGGTGCCACACGGATGAACCCCAGCAGTGACTGTAATTACAGACCTGTGTGGGCCTGGGGAGTCCTTTACAATTCTTTCTTTGACCTTCCTTTTGCCTGGGGCCAGCCTTGTTCAGAAATTACTTAATACCCCATATCCCCCCCACTGCCGTTTTCTCCTGGGGAGACATTGCTCTGGGAGAACAAGCTGCACTTTGCACTCCTGAGTAGATTTTCCTTTGAGTTGGAAAAGCACATGTATTTGACTAAAAGACAATGGAGGCTGTATCGGGACCAACAAATCTTGTGAACACGTTGAATCAAGACCTTGAGTGCCCTGTTCTGGGTGCTTATGATTTCTTTGTGTGACTTTGGATGCGTTTTTTAACAATGAACCCTGAAGTTACTTTTAAGTGCTTTGGGCTTCTGGAGATTTCTGTCACATAATCTAATAGGGGAGGGTGCGTAAATAGAGTTGGGTGAAACTGGAGAATTTGTGACCGATTAGTTTGGTCAAGAAAAACGCAGAAGGCTGTAGATGGTTTAAACCAAAATCACTGTCAAAATGAACAGGATGACACTGATTTATCAGAATTTTTGGTCTTTGTGTGGTTAAAATGCTGTTAGCAGTATTTGTGAAGAAACCAGGTGCTTTCATTGTACCTGTTCACAGCACCTGAGTGAAAGGCATTTTTAAAAGTCTCTCAGAAAAATAATCTCTTTTCCATTCTATATATTCTTCATGCTTCCCTGCTCATTTCATTGCAGGGGGGTTGGACTAGATGACCTTTGAACATCCCTTTGAAGCCAAACTATTCTATCATTCTTCAATGGCCCATGAATCACTGCCCAAAATACGCTTTCTGTAGCTTGCAAATGTTTATCCTCTTAATTACTGCCAATTAACTAATGTGAGTGAAAACACAATTAAGAAACCTTCATGGTAGCCCATGACCAACTCCTTGATAACCTTCTCAGTGCACGCACATGTGATTTGGTTATGTCATGTGTCTGTGCTGTTTGCAAAGTATTCCATAGAAACCAAGAGAATTTGGGGGCATGAATCACCTCAATACAAGTTCTGTTACAGGTCAGCAAAGGAAGGGGAGGGAATAGCCAACCTAAACATCACAGGTAATTGATCTCACATTCTTCTGTTTATACACCCAGTGCCCTGAAGGCACATTGTGAGTCCCTCCAGATTGCTTGAAACGTCATTTCTTCCCCGTGTTTCCTTAGAGACAGAGGTGAATCAGCCTGGAGAAAAGCAGCTGGAGTCAATAAAAATTCCAGAGGGATAACCTGGCCCCTCCACCTCCTTGCCTAAGACTTTCAGAGCAGGACTCTGCTTTCCCCTGTTACTTCAGTCTCAGGAGCTTCTGTTTTGAGGGAGGAATGTAACACCCTCTCATTAAACTGGAAGGATGTCCAGGGGGTTCCTTTAGGGTTTCAGCTGTTTCCCTGTTTTCCCAGGCTTTGTTTACCCTCCAGTATCTGTCGGTAAGTGAATGGCTCAGGCAGTCCTGTCTGCCTTTCCTGCAGCTCTGTTAATGCACAGTCTGAACACCAACAAATTCTTCTCCTCTATCCCTCTGACACAGAGTTATCAATCTCTTTGTGAGGCACTTCGGGACCAACAATTCCAGGTGTCATTTGCGGCCCACTGGATTGGAGGGAATATCTCACTGGGTTGGATCACAACCAAGTGCAGCAGAGCTGAAGCTTTATTCCACCTCCCAGCCTCTTCACCTTCAGCACATGTCCCCTCCAGCTGTAACTTGAAGGTTACTCAGGCGATGAAAGGCAGTCCTGTTCAAATCCTCTCCCTTCTAAGCTCATCACCTCTGCAAAGATGCTGTGCTTGGTGGAAAATGCCCCAAATCAGCAATGAAGAACATGAGATGTGGCCATCCTTGAAAGGCTTAATAAAACATTCATCTGGAAGCAGCACAGCTCCTGAACCTGTGGGGCTTTTTGTAAATGCCACTCAAATTACTTAACTGCTTCATTTTATTCAAAAAGATGAGGAATAATCACAGAAGGGTGAGGGCATGTAAATACAGTTAAACCAAAAAGAAACAGATGCTTCTAAAAGAAATTAAATGTTTGTTATAATTTACATCTGTGGTTAGACTTAATAGTCAGTGGCCAGAGAAATACTTTCAAATTATCTCGGACAATTCTTTTAAATTGATTTCTTCCATGCTTAAATTTGCATCTTACCTTTATCTATTTTATGAACTTAAACACAATCTACAGCCCCACTTTTTTTGCTCTAAATTCTAAGCTTTGAAGCTACTACCACACAGCTCCAGATGTTGTGGGTGTATATTTGGCGTGTTAATGTGTAACAGGTTTCATTCATAAGTCCCAATATATTCTGTAGCATAACACAGCCAGAGTCAGATCTGCTGTGATCAGCAAAGACTCCATTCAGGAAGAAGGAAACAGCCTCCTTGCCTCTCTTTCTGGGGAAAGCCTTTGAAATTCACAGCAGACCGGAAAAAATGAGAAGGTCCCTCCTTCTCCTTCCAATTTCAACAAGTTGCCCTTCTTTTTTTTTTTTCATTCATGAGCATAGAAGCTATTAATAAAATCTCTGAGAGTGGTTAATCCCCAAAAGTGACACATACCTTAGGCTTTGCAAGCCAACATGACAACAGTCAAAACAGAAATCAGCCTCTCAATATCTCAACACGTAACGCGGTATCTGCGCTTGAAAAAAATCCATCAGACAGCATCGTATCAGTTGCAGACAGATGAGTCACTAGAGGGCCTGAGACAAGCAGACCTAGAGTCACCTCCAGCCTGGAAAACACTTCCTGTCTTTATTAAAGAAGTGGAGGATTCTGTCAGTGAGGCAAAACTCCTGGCAGGCAGATGCCCTGTGCTTCCTGTCCCCTCCTGGGGAAGGGGGAACCAAGGGCAAAGAGGAGGAGGGGAAAGGAAGAACGAGGCTCTCTCCAGCAGGCCTGCAGCTGGTACAGCAACAAGGTTTGCCCATGAGCAAAGGAACACAAGAACAGCCCTCAAAGGAAAAATATGGGATGAGGCACAGACATTTGGGCTGCAGGGTAGTAAAGGTTTTGGCTGGTTGGATTTCTTATTCCTGTCTCATCCAGCAAACCTGGCATTTTGCTTTTCTCCTAAAAGCAGCTCTCTATGACAAGGTTTAGTGACAGCAAGGAACAGAATCTATCCAAGTGACCACATGTGTCCCAGCAGGCAGTGCTAGAGGGATTGCAGAAAGACAGGACACCTGTGTGAGGACTCTGCCCTTAGCAGGGCCAATCTATGACTGCAAACACCTTCTCTCTTCTCCCAGGCACTGATAATAAACCAGCAAAAGCCCCAATTACCAGGTCATTCCCTTTTCCTGGTGCTGGAGACCTCCCAGGTGGGATTCATATCACAGCTTTCCTAAGGGCAGTGTGCGGCTGCCCTCAGCACAAATGGCTTGGGTTAAAACCTACTTCTCTCTTGACTCATAAGCTTTATTTACATGCTTCCTCTGTTGACAAAATCTCCACCAGTCCTACCCTTCCAGATTTTCAGGAGAAATGCAAACAAAATTTCTTCAGTCAAACTGCTCTTAGTTCTTATTAAAAGAAATCAGAAAAACAGCTCCTGTCACTACCTCTGCTTGCACTTCTCAGACCCCTCTTGCAAGTTTTAAAGAAAGAAGGGGCTGCACAGCCTCAGACCTGTCCTTTGCTGTTGAGACTTGTCAGACCCAGACCCACTCATGTTAGCCTATCTTCCCTTGGCAGCTCTGCCACAAGAAGCTTTCAGGGTGGAGCAGGTAGGGCAAGGCTCCCAGCCTCTGGAAAAACATCTCCGAAAGCTTGGCTTGCTCGATCTCCAATAAATCCACACCCAGCACGGAGCAGTGCTCCAGGGCAACCCAATGCTCAGCCCAGGAGGGAGCAGGGAAGGGGTGGCTGGGCTGGACCAGGGCAGTTTGCTGGGCATGGAGGGAAATCAGGCACCTACTCTGCAGCCTGGTGAGCCCCTTGGACAAATACAGGCACAAGAACAGGACCTGTTCTGATAAGCAATACAGCCAAGGGTGGCTCAGACAGAGACCTTGGTCTAAAGGTCTAAAGACAATTCATCTAAAGAATGAAAGGTTTCTTATCACCCAGAGACGAAGGGACAAGAGGAATAAAGTGCAAATGAATAACAGTGAGAAATGGAGAAGAGAAATGCTTGGAAATACTTCATACTTGGAAAGAGTAGTACAGCATCCATTTCTCTCAATGGGATAAACTAAATACCTCGGCTCTGAGCAACCATAATGCTTGGAACCCAAATATTTATGAGCTCTAGTTTTCCCTTTCTTGCCCCTGTTTTTAAATTCTGATTAATGCCTGACCAAGAGTCTGGTGTGCTGGGCACAGTACAGGTCTACATCAGGATATAACTAGTGAATATTACAGAGCTCAAAACAAGCCAGGAGGAGAGAAACATGCCCCAATAAACTATGGAAAATCTACAAGTTTTCCAGCCCTAAGAAACTGGAAAGCATTTATCTGGGAAAATACCTGCCTCAGGTACTTTATGGTCAATGTGGCCTTTTTTCAAGCCTGATTGTTTGGTCCATAAACTATTCCCTGAAAAAACAATTTCTAATAGGAAAACATAGTTTCCTAACCCTGTTTAGCTCCATGAGAAAAAGCAGCCCAGATCAATTTTCTTCGTGGACATCTGTAAAGTGTTTCACTTCTGAGGACAGGGTAAGTGGTCTGTTGCCATCATTTGTGTGGAGCTGGGGAGGCTCTTCATTCCCAGTGAGGCTTCCCAACCACTGGCCATATTCCCAACCACTTCCCTGCCATATTCCAGCTGCTTGGGCTCTCAGCACATTTCATGTGCATCCAAAGCACTCCACAGATAGCAGTTACATTTCTCAGCATGTGAAGTAGAGTCATTAGTGTTCTGCTCTTGGCTGGAGGGATTTCCCCAAAACACCCAGGTCCTGAATGAGGAAGGAGGGGAGTATCCAGGGCTGTTCCTTTGGGGATACCTGGCCATGCAGCAGCACACTGGGTTACACTCTGTGAAAGATAGGGAAAAAATTAATGCACATTATCTTCTACATGCACCACTGATCCCAAGCATCTCACTCTCCAATTGGTGTGTTCCAAAGAAAACAGCATCCTTTTTATCCTGTGAGAAGCATTATCTCAAAATACTGTGTTTAGCCCTAATGTCCAAGTTTCTGACGAGAAGAAGAAGAAGAAGCAAGTACTAATTTTTTAATCCCCAGGTGAAAAGGAGAAAAGATTGTCTGCCTTAACTCCATCTTTTGCTGTCCTTTGGAATTAAGACAGGGAATTATTTCTGCACGGCAAAGGACCAGCCTATCCAAACAAGAACACATATAAATACACACACGCACACATACCACCCAAAACCTCATTTTACTAACACAAGTGCCTTGAGTGCTATAATGGTCATCTCTCTGTAACTCCAACAGCATCTGAAGAAGAACAATAGACAAGAAGAAAGGCAGGGAACATGAATGATGTAAAGTTTTAAGTGTGGATACAAGTGCTTTATTAAATATTGTCTGCCAAATGCTCTAATGCTGAAGGAACTCTGCCAAGAAGTAATTTGGCTCTGTGTGCTTCTTTGTCCATTTATTAGGTTTCTTTAAGCCTTATCCCAGCTCTCAATTTAAGGTATTCTGGATGAACAGTAGGTCTAAGACAGTGATGCCTCTCTTAAATATTTATCAAGAAACTCACAGAGTGGTCCTTTTTCAGGAAGACACTTGAGCAGAATTGAACTTTACTGAAAAGGTCTGACTGTTCCACAGGATGGTTGTACTTATACCTGTGCTGAAGGGTTTATAGATACGCTGCAAGTCCCAGCTCTGCTTTCTGACATTCATGAATATAAAGAACATTGCTTCTTCCTTCATCCTTTGACTGGTATTTACAGCAGCTGATTCTTTCCTTTCTACAGCCTCAAACCACAAAATCTCTTTGTTTGACTAGATAATAAGCCAGCAGCAAGTGGTGTTTACTTAAAGCATCTTCAAAGAGTCTCAGAACGCGCAGGCCCCAAACAAAGCTACTCTATACAATCTACTTGCCTGTTTACAAAACTGCAAAGCAAGCCAGTGTTTCCACGTTTTATCTGAGATAAAACTCATGTGGAAAAAGACTGGCCTGATAGGTTGGGTACTTTGAATGGTGCATATAACAATACCAGATATCTTGGTTAAAACACAACCACAGGTCAGAGTCGTCAATGTGATTAAAAGGAAGCTTTTAGTCTTTCTGCTCATCAGCTGCTTCTATTTGCCACTGGAGCTAAGGACTGATGCTGAATGTATGAAGTCATTAGAATCCTTTTTATGCCTTCCATGCCAAAGCCCTTGGAACCCCCTCTCATTTTTTCCTCCCAAGCCATGAGAAGCAAGGCCACCACTCTTTGCTACAAGCCAGGCATGATCCTCATATAGTAGTTTTCAACAGCAAATTTCAAAAAGCTGTAAAAATGCTCCAGGGTCAAAAAGACTTTTCTGGAGCAGGAGGATCAATCACACACAAATCAACAATACTGAACATAGCTGAAGGCTGGCATTTCTTATACTTAATAGCAAGTATTTAAGAATATAATTACCCCTCCCTAACCAAGAGTGCAGAGTTGCACTTTTCCATACTAAAGTTCAGGCAGCCAAGTTGGACTGCTTCATCCCACCATCAAAATTTTAGCCTGTAAAAAACAAAGAAAAAATATCAGGAGATGGATGAGGATGATGTGCTGGGTTTGACTCACTTTGAGAAGACCTGACCAGCACAGCCACCCTTTGAGTGTGCTACAACCATGAATTCTTGGGTAGGGACAATGCCAGTGTTGCCTTGTGCGCTATGCCAAGCATGCAGTGTGCTCCTGTGAGCTGTGGGAAGGTGCTGTAGTTTGAACCCTGTGCTTAAGGCAAACCAGAGCTAATTTATGGACAAAGGATGTAGCAAGTGCTGCAATGCCTGGCTGCCCAGACCACAGGCATGCCTCACTGCAAGCAGGATCTTGGGTGGTTGGTGAAGTCAGTCCAGGCTGGTCTCAGCAGCTATGCCAGCTTAAACAGCTCCCACCTTTGCCTGTCTCCCATCAATCACTCCCTCTGCTCTGACAGCCCACTTGACCCCAGGGCTTGCCAGGATGCAGCACTAGTGAACAGATCAGGTTAGACTTCGCTTCTTTTAGATTATTTTAGAGCCTGGAGCAGTTCACTGATCCAATTTACCTGCTGTACTTACCAAGTGCATGCCAGGCACTGGGTCACAACAAGGAGGGGACACAGGTGATGCTTTAGGCTGCTGTTGCTGGTGGGGAAAGGAACAGTGGACCTGTGCCTGGGATTAGGAAGCAGCTGCTAAGGATGAGGGAATCCTTTTTGGATTTAGGTGCCTTCAGTCTTTTCTGGGGCAATCTTGGCACTTTGAACTATGGAGTCACTAGCAGACAGACACTCTTTAGTGTTGCCCAGTTAAGTTATTCATAACTAAAATTTAAACCTTCCGTGTGACAATGCCACTGTGCCAGCCTTCTAGATGCTCTTTTCCCTAAAATCCCACTAATTTTCCAGTATCATGCTGTTGATGAGTTGCTCAAAACAGAATACTAAGGGCTATAAGCACAGGGCTGTTACCTCCTTGTCTCAGAACTCAGTGCTTGAGGGCACTGAGCCTACCATTTAATTAACAGCCATCAAAGCTGAGAATTGCACGTGGTACAGGAGCAGCCAGGCTAGAAACACCATCTGTGCAGATGAGTTAGAAAAGGGCATCTCTCATCCCTGCAGCCTGGGGAGCACAGAGGAGCCTGGCTTAGATCTCCATGGCTGGCTTAGCCACTACACTTGTAAATGCAAGGCTCATGCCAGCACACAAAGTATTTGTGGTTTAAGGCTACGAGGCAGCTCTAGGTAAGCCACAAATGTTTGTGTCCCAGAACAAGCATTTCCAGGGTATCCAGACAATCCAGAAGAATGACGGTGATTGAGCTGCCAGGCAGATGCACAGACTCCTGTCTAGACAAACAGAGCACATGTCAGGGCAGGTGGAGGGACACACGTATTGGGAATGTGGGTGGCAGCAGGAGGCTGAAGTGAGCAGTGTTCCACAGCACAGCAGATGTCCTGGCTTTCCATCTGTCTAACCAGGGCCAGATGCCCTTGTAGGGATTATCTGGCACGTGTCCTCCTTGGTCTTCCTTGAGGCCACATCCTGTCACAAGCACATGTGAGATTTGGTATTTGCTATCGTATTTGAGAGTGCAGAATCACAACCATGGGCACATCAGGACAAATGGATTTGAACAGAGATTATAATATGAGGCTAAATTCAGCCTTTAAACCTTTGCTCCCAAATTATAACTACTTTCCTTGAAGGGAAACCTATGGACACAATTCTCAAAAACTGGACCCTCAGCCCTTTGTCGGAGATTCACCTCTTTGGAAACCAAAGTGGAATTAGCAATTGGACTGTGATGGCCCTTTCCCTCTTCCCCCAGATTTAAGTGGGACAGATGATCCCAATCAATGCTAACAGCTCAGGATGGGCAGATTTCAAACCACTGCTGAGCAGGATTCACCAGTCAAGATATAACCTAGCAACAAAACTTTCCTTCCAGCAAAGTATCAATACATCCAGCTGGACATCTGCCCAGACCACAGAGCTGTTCAAATAGCCTTGCTGGAGAATTCAGTGCCCCAGAAGGCAGTCTCCAAGCCAGAGTCTCCCAATAACTTTAACAATAAAATCTCTGCACCCAGTCTTTAAAAATAGGCAGCACTGTCAGTGACCAAAGGAAATGGCAGGTCCCTTGCTAGTTCAACAAGTAATTACACACCCTGTTTGTGAAAATGTTCCCTGCCAATGGAAACACGATTTTTAATAAATTTTAAGAGGCTGGGTTTTTTTAACAGCCACTCTATAAAGCAAGTTGAGAATAAATACCCATTAAAATCAGATCTAGAGCTCAGTAATAAAGCAAAAAGCAAATGCAACGGGTTTCACTTGGTAAACTTTCTCTCCCATGTTCCCAGGCCCCACAGAGCTGCCTCACTGTGCTGTGATCTCTGCAATCCTTTCAGCAACTCCCCCATCTCCACTAAAATCCAGACTGGACAGGTCAAGCTCTCCAGTGATATCAAATCACATGGTGTTTTACAAACTATCTGCATCTTTAGCCCTCAGTCCCCTTTCCTAATTTTTTCCCAGCCCCTTCCTGTCTCATTTCCCTCTGCAAGGAACAAAAACCAGTCCTGAGATACAAACTGGATCAAACAGGTGCCATCCATCACAGCACTTTGGACAGAATAGGCTGTGATAGATCTGCAAAGAAGAAAAATGTATTTAGAGAAAAAAAAAAAAAAAAAAAAAAAAAAAAAAAAAAGCATGTTTTTGCACTCATATCAAGCAAATCTCTAAGCATGAGCATTAAATACAACCTGCCCATGGGAACTGTGTTTTAAATGAGAGCAGAAGAAACTTCTACCTTGCCACATGAGCAGTGCTCTCCTGAGGTTGCTACTGCCCAAATCCCTTGGGACATTGAGTCAAACTGGAGGCATGAGGAAGCCAAAGTGACAAGCTAGTTAAATCAAATAAACTTATTTTGCTAGTATAAAAATAAACAGATTTTGATTCTTTTTTTCTGAAAGCACTTAAAGCAGACATTGTTTTTTCAAGACTTCCCAAGGTTTTTAAGGATGTTCCTCAAATTTTTAATGCAAATACTAAGAGTACATTTTGACTACCAGAAATGAAAAATGCCTTGAAAAACAACTTTGATGGAAGTTTTACAACTTTTAAAAATAGAGTTGTCATAAAAAAAAATATTTCACAGAGGTACCTTTCTGTGGAAAATTTTGTTTTTAAAAAGCCCATTGATTTTCACATAATTTTTTGGACTGCTGCTAACAGGAGAAAAGCTGCTCCCATTTATAAATAGGAATTTGGGGGCAGAGGTTTTGGGGTCTGTGCTGGTAAGTGCGTCCTCACCTTGGCTTTCAGCTCCACACAGCCTCATCTGGCTGCATTTCCTGACCAAATAATCAAGCCATACCTGGAGTTTTCTACTGTAAAATACAACCTCTTGGTCAGGATGCTTCAGCCATCAACTGAACAGCAGGGCAGTGGTCAGTCCTGCATTTCCATGGATGCAGAGCTCATGAGGGCTGGAATGCCCTCTCCATGCACCTGGGACCCCAGGAAGAGCCATGGCTCTTTTGAAATGTGATTAGAGCTGTACAAATAATTACATTTTGGTTCCCTGGCTGGATCTGAAAATGTGCTATTGTTTCAGATCCATCCAAAATGATGTAAAAATTTTGAGTGCACCAAGAAATAGGAATCATCCAGCTCCTACCTGGGGTCAAATGAAACATTGCGTTTCCAGAAGGAAAGAGCTAATATTTCATTTTAAATGTGAATTGTTAGTCAGAGATGCTTCCCTCTGCACACAACAGCAATGAAACAACTTTGAGGGGACTGCAAATCACTGCAAATACCCAGCCCCTCCAGAAGGCACAAAGATTGTCACAGCATGGGTGAGACAGGCTGGAAGAATGACAAAGTGGCTGTAGGGCTCATGCCACCCTGGCACCTTCCCTTGCCCCCTGTCCTTTGGTCCCAGAACAGGCAGAGCTGAGCTGAGAGGTGCAGAAGATGATGCCCCTGGCCCTGCCTTCTCTGGAACTGCTCCTGTGCCACCAAAACTCCATCCAGCACTGGCTCCTCACAGAAGGCCCAAGCTGTAAAGTTGGTTCTTGACTGGATTTGCATTTGGCTCCCCCTCTCCTTTGCAGGAAGGGCTTGCAAAGGGGACTTCAATCAAGTCCCTGAAGTTTGTGGAAAGGGAAAGGCCATGAAAATGCTAAACAGCAAAATATTAGATGCTAGAAGTCCAATGTCAGCAAGTCCAACACTCTTATGCCAAGGTGATTGCTGATCCCAACCACACATTATTCCCAAACACATTTGGAAACCAAAATTTGCTATTTATGTCTTTCTTGCCATGAAAATTATTTTGACTTATTAAAATTAGCTTTCTAAATCTGGCTCTTCTCTGCTTCCCAAAGGCTGAGATAGCCACCAAGAGCACTACCATCACTCACTGTGTGACCCCACTTGAGACACCAGTGGGACACACGGAAAAGAGCAGCCAGTGTCCTGTGAGGTGTTTTGGAAATCCTCATTCCAGAAGAGCCCCACAGAAGTCGGCAGGAATCCATATGACTGAGATTTTGTTCCCTGATCCAGGCTTACATAGGTGGGGTGGATGAAAGATTACAAATGACATTTCCTGACATAGCAAATGCCAGTTTTTATCCCTTGGGATTGTTATCTCAGCCTGGCTGTAGCAACACAGCTCCTGCTGCTATCCTGAATATAAATCCACACTGAGCTCTCCTTCAAGTAGTTTGCACATAAAGTAGAGCTGGCATAGTTCGGCGCATGAAAATGGATTTAATGAAGGCCTGGTTTAAAAGTGCCTGGTACTTGCCAAGAATATTTCACCAAATCTGAGCAGGCAGGGGGCTAGGCTCTTGCTGTTCCAGATGCATCAGGCTCCCATTCCGAGAGCATGGATGACTCACCCGGACAAACTCCAGGCCTGGTGTGAAGGGCAGAGGAAAGAGCCTGGTCCAGTCTAGAGACACCAGTCAGTGGGAGCCTGTGCATTGCCCTGGATCTGCACCTGGGAGTGTTTGCATTCCCAGCATGCATTTCCCTGAAAATATCCCACGGATACCTTCTCCAATTTTCCCTCTTGCATCTCCTCAGATTTTCGTTTGATGATCAGAAGTCAAACTTCTCCTGTACTTTTCCACGTTCATTCTGTTTCATAGCACAGGATAACCTCAAAATCCCATCCAATGTTCTTCAGTCCCTGCAGGTTCAAGACCAACAGTGAGAATGAGATAGTTTAATTATTTGCCTTTTATTTAAATCAAAGGTGCCCTATTATATTGAGAAGAACTTTTCCTCTATTAATTGTTAAATCAGATTCCTAGCATAACGTCAGTTGTGATTAATTGATAGTTACCTACCTTGCGTATACAACAGAAGGAAAAAGTGACAACCTAAAATTCCATAGGAAAAATCTTCAGGCACCACTGTTTGGAAATTTGTGATTTAAGGTTTAGATTTGCCTTCCAACTCCTTGCTGCAGCAGAGGATTGAACAGAAATGGTCTTGTATTCAACACCTTTAACAAGATGTGAGAAAAATTCCTGAGGTGAAGATGCTGGACTGGAGAGGACACAAGGTGGAGGATCAGTCACAGCAGAAAGGGTACATGAGTGTTTGAAGATTGCTTGCATCCAACCCAATTCAGTCTGGAACTGAGGAAAAAGAACCATGAAGATAACATGCATGGAATAGGTCAGCTCCTCAGTTAATGCATGTAGTCTGTCACAATTGTGCAGCAGTAAACTGTTTTAGAAGCCAGTCCTTCCTTGGGCAGGACTTATCATGATTTCCAAAGCCAGCAGCCCCCCGAGCCCAAGTCCTGCACTGCCAAAGGAGTGCAAGGTTCCTTTGCGTTCCGTCGGTTTTCAGCCTTACAAACTGAATGCCATAATCACAATTTGCTACTGCAGTCTCTCCTTCCCTCCTTGTGCTGGTGCTCCAGGCAAAGTTTCACTGCAATGCACATACCCAAAAAATGTGCCTGTGGTTCTTGGAAGCCTAAATTTGAACTTCTTAATAGCATAACAAAAACAACTGGGAAGTTATTCTGTGCATCATCCATGGCATTTATTAATCTTAGATCACCCATGCTCACTGGCTGCTTTTCTAAGTAGCCATCAGCAGAGATTTATTTCCTTCCAAATGATTTCTCCCTTCTTGAGTCTGAAGGGACTTATGTGAAAAAATCATCCTCTGGAAAAATACAGTAAAAGAAAAATTCTGTCCTAAATTGCTCCTTTTCACCACAGTCTGCATTACAGTAGCTTGTAGCAGGATAACTCAAGAGACAAGGCTGCCTTTCTGCCACAGAAGAGGTTGAGAGAGACAGTTAACACTTAATATTTACATCCTTCTCCAGACAGATGGTTGTTTTTCTTGCCCAACCAAATATGTATATCTGGCCTGTCTCCAGTGCCCTGGTGGTGCTGCTGTCATACTTTACCCTGTCTTCTGAAAAAAGAAAAAATGTCTTATGCTTTTTCTAACAAACCAGCGAGACACTATTTCTCAAGTCCACTGCTTGAGCAGTCACTGCTCACTCTCAAAAAATCCTGAAAATGCAATGACAGCAGCTGAGTACTCATTACCAGCACTGTTGCTTCTTCTCTTGGTTCAAATGCCTTCATCAGCAAAACTGCTAAGGAGTAATCTTATGCAGCTCTTTCTCCTAACAGGGTAGAGGTGTCAAGTGCCCATTTACAGCTTTCTCCATAAATCCTGTTTTTTTCTCAAGGCTGAGAACTTTGCTGATGAAGAACTCCAGGAAAGGCTCTTCCCTTGACACAAGCAAGAGTTGGATCAGGCGTAGAGCAGCTATAAACATGACACTTCTCTGCCTGTAACAAAACTTGTGAGCTCCTGGGCTTGGAATTTTACACTTTTCAATCCAAGCTGGTCAGAATCTATTTCTGGAAGCTTTCAAAAACATCCCAGGGAGTGTGTCTCTTGGACTTGCAATCCTACAATGTATCTTTACATCCAGCTGCTGAAGAAGTGAAGGCATTAAGTAAGTAAATAAATAAATCCGTGAGTTCTCCTTTTCTTCAGCATGTCACTCATTTCTAAGTGGCTCAGACAGCAGAAGGTTATAACCACAATTAAGCTGTGCCTGCCTGAACCAAGAGGTTGCAGCTCTGATTTTTATTATGGGTTGACTGAACCATTTGTAAGGGATTTCACCTTAAAGCAGAAAACCTGCCAGCACCAGAGCATGTTCAGTCAAAGCAGCACATCCATGACTTTTCTTGGGAGCATGTCCTAAGTCCAGTCAAGTATAAAAAAGAGCCTTTCCAAACTCTTCATGGACTGAGGCAAAAATACTACCATTAAGGCTGCTCTTGGAACATCTCTTTTCCTTCACATTAGTCACAGAGTTACTTGGCCTAAGCCATCTGTACTTCTCCAGCTCAGGCTCATCACTGCCTTCCCAAAGCTTCCTTCCAAACTAGTAGTGATTACATGAACATAATTAAGATACTATAATCTTAAGTTTAATTAACACCCCTTAAAGTAATGGTTCCCCACCACAGATCCCAAAACAAGGAGAACTTCATTCAAGTACCCAAATGAGTTTGGGCTCGTCTCCAAAAAGCTGATCCATGCACAAAATTATGTATTTCCACAGGAGAAAAATAAACTAAAGCTATGGTTAAAGCAACATTTTCCTAGGGATTCCCCCATGTCCTTTCTCCACCATCACAAAGGATGAATCATTTGTAAAATGAGATGATATAGTACAGACATGGGAAGATTTTTTGAAGATGAATGGAGAGATCATATAAATACTGCACAGATAAAATGAGTGTGTATTAGTAAGATACATTGACTTTTCACAGGCAGCCAATTTCACCTTACTGTCACATAAAAGCCTTGCAAACTTCCGTGAAGAGTGGCAATGTGTATCAAAGGAAATATTGGCAGAACAAGCTCCTAAATTTAGTATTTACATCAAGTGCAGCTATTTCAAAGAGTGATTTTTTCCCCATTTTAAATTATTAATAAACCCCGCCATAAGATCAAAAATCAGAACTTCAAATACTCTGAAATCAGGACTCCCACCTTCATTGAAGAAAGATTATGCAAGAATGATTAGCAAGCAGAGGGAAAAGGGAAATATATAATTAGATCCATTGGTTATATGTGGGAGAAAATCATACATCAGTTCAGCCCTAAGACTGGACACTGAAATCCCAGAGAAATAAAAAAACAGTTGATATTTTTAGTGAAGGACAGAGAAGATACCAAGGAGCATTCTCAGCTCCCCACTGATGAAAGAACTAAAAGGAAACTTAAAATCTTTGAATTTGGCTGCCTGGCTTTGCCTCTAGACCTAAAGAGCAGACACTGCACATTCAAAAGGCAGCATCAGGCTGGAACTCACATTGAACATCAGGAACAGGAATGCAGAGTGGAAACAACGATAAAGACATTCATTTGTACTGCCAGCAGAACACCAGAGAGTAACATATAAACTAGCAGGAGTGTACACCACAGCCAACAAGTGCTATAGCTCCCTTTACAGAGCCTTCATCCCTCCTTTTCCTTTCCTTGACAGCCCAAAAGATGGAAAGAAAAAAAGAAAAAAAAGAAGATGGAAATACAGCAAAACTGGGAAGCCATCTGCAAGGATGCAAGAATTAAATCAAGATACCTCTACATTCACAGGCAGGTTGACTACAGGTTTTTGTTAACCACTCTGAGGGGTGCTATAAAGGAAGGAGACAATTTCAGGTGCCTCCATCAAGTCTTAAAGCATGCAAGCTCTTGAGAGTGAGGGATGAGGTCCTTCAGGCTCTCTCGTGGGAAGGATGCAGCCCAGAGTGACACCATCCCTAGATAATGAAGCTGTGTCATGATGAGGTGCCTCTGCAGGGGGAAGGTTGGAACAGTCGTTTGGATTCTCACTGTGCATCAGCTCCTTTCAAGTGTTCACACAACAATACCTATGTTGCTTGGCAGTTTCATGAAGACGTTTTCATATTGTTGGTAAAACGGTAGAAAATTCCAGTCTTTCTGGATCTATGAGCCATGGTTTCCTGCTGTCTCAGGAACCTCTGTGTACCTTTACCATTAAGCTTTAAACAGAAAGTGATAGGAAGTGGATGTAAATCCTTGGAGATGAAGCTAAACCATTCCCATCAACCAGATATTGTCTTTTCCTCTCATCAAGACTTCTGGGGCCAACCCTTCCCCAGTTTTCATAACAGCAGGATTCTGGATTCATAGTTCATAATTCCCATTTATCTCTGAAACAGATTACAGAACTCAGGATTTAGGATTCTTGTGCACATATTTAAGTTAAGGACTGGTAACTTACAAGCAGCAGTTATTTGCCTGAGTCAAATAACTTTAGGCAGCTACAAGATGGGGACAAAGTGTGCACTGAGGTACACACACCCTCTGTTAATCAGGATATCCCAAATGAGCTGCTGCCTTGATGACTGAGAAGGAGGGACTCAAGACCTCTTTTTCATCCCTAGATTCACAGACCTGTTGAACAATTGCATCTCTGATTCCATAGGAGGCATATCTCAGAAGTGTTGTACATCAGGATATCCTGATATGCAGGAGGGAATATTTTTGGGCAAGAATCATAATTCTTTCCTGACTGCTAACATCTGTTTGCTAAAGCCTACAGAACTTCCCTGGAGTTTTGAGGTTTAAAAACATTGCTTGAAGATGACATACTAAATATTATTAAAATGTACCTCATAACCCACACCCAAAACCCCCCAAAGAACATTTCATATTTTCAGACTTCGGTCAATAAAAGTTTTTTGGACTGTTTTTAGCTCCTTAAATGATGGGTATTTAATTAAAAATGAGCCCATGTACCAGTATTGAGAGGGAGCTAGACAACCATAAACCCACAAGACCATCTTTGAACTTTGGCTATGATTGGAAAATAGTGGTTACATCCAACATCATCACCTTATTGGCAACTGGGATAATTTGCAAGCACGCTTACAGAGCCACCATGTACAGGTAAACAAATGGATATTTCCCATCTCAGACATCCTTGGAAGGCCTGAAATAGTGCAGCATTACTCCAGGAGACTGAAGTCATCATTCAGGAGCCTCATTCCTCTCTGGGCACAGCTGTGACTTGCCAGCACTCTGCTGACTTTCTGCAGCCACCTCTCCTTAACCTCCTGGATGATATGCATTGGCACTGATCTCCCACAGTCTTGGTCTGCATTAAAATTGCTGGGCTTTTTCTCACTCTTCCCTTTCCCCTAAAATCAATTCCATTCACATCTATGATTTATGAAGCGTCTCCTTCACCATGCCTCATTTGCTTTGTGTCACCAAGTGACTGGTTCAGGTAGATTGGATGAGACATTTTTAAGATCCCAGGTAGAAACTCCCATGTCTGGAAGCCCAGGAATTGGCAGAATGTGGCAACGAGGGGCCTTCACCAAGCAGCCAAAGAAAGGCATTCCTTTCTGCTGATAACTCAGAGCATAAAAGAAATAGATGCACACCGCTATTTAAACGTAGATGACTCTTTTCGGAAAATCTGTTGAAGATTTTAACTAGAAATTTAGCCTTTGATTTTTGAGTCATGAGTGACTACAATCTGCCCTATTGATCTCCTCCCTGAAGGTCATAGAGATAAAAAGAATTCTCTCTTGCACCTCTCCTCAAGCTAAAACAAATAACACTTTCATTCACCTCTTGCACAAAAGCCAATCTGCACCCTTGATCTATTTTTGTCCTGCTCTGTATACTTTATTCTCTTTTTGGGCATCAAATAGCACACAAAGTCCTTAAGGGAATGATGTGCCACATACATTGCCACAAGTTTAGTTTATTGTGTTGTCTGTTTTGGTAGTTCTTCAAATCATTTGATCTGCTTCTTACCTCAGCTGGGTGGCTATTTTCATACAATCACCTATTGCAGCTTTTACTGAAAAAGCTGGGTTTCAAAACAATCCTACTCACTAGGAGTTAGAGTTGCACACGGGTGATGAAATCCCAGGCAGGTCACATAGGGGATCACATAGGATCAGGGGGATATGGTAGTCTAAAGTAACAGCTCTCTGAGCTCAGGAACCAACAGAGCATCCCAATCTGACCTGTTGACACCTGGATGTGCACACTGTTCTCACAATCTGATACCACCTCCACCAGTAAAAGACAGGGCAGGCCTTCATCCTTTAGGCAGGCAACAGGCAAACATCAGCCTGGCCATAATGTGTGTTTATGTATGTATAAATACATATGTTTATATAGGGAGATTTTTAATAAAGTCACTTTGAACTTTACTTTGAGGTCAGCTGAAAGCCACAGATGAAGAGGCCTGCTTTTTGGCAGGGATCCACCTGTGCACATTTTCAGCATCTGGAATGCTAATGAGGCCAGCTCTGTTTAAATGAACTCCTTAGCACTGCTTGTGACGGCTTCCCAAAACAGCAGCCAAAGAGCACTTAGTGTAACATGCTTCATGAAAGATGAAAGGACAGCTCAAATACCCATTTATGCCTTGAATGAACCCCCTTCCTTCAACAAAATTCAGGGGTTTTGACAAGGTCAAAACTATTTCTCATGTTCATTTCCATTGGATCTATTGGAGTCTATCAAAACACATTGGACTGGCTCCAATCAGCTCTGATGCTCCACGTGCAACTGATTGGACTGGAAAACTGCTTCCTTTAAAGACAGCCCTGCATACAGCCACCTCTGGGGTTCCCCATCTGACTTTTCCACATCAGTAAGGAGAAATAATTTTCAACCAGAGCAGCAGAAGGAATTTGCCTTGCCTGGGCATGCACTGAATATTTGGAAGCTTCGTCATCGTTGTACAGTGTAAAGCCTGGGGCCCAGCTTACATAGGTCACCTTCCACCTTTTTAGTTCTGAACAAGCCATGCTATGCCCAAGATATAAAAGTCTTCCAGGTACAAATTAATCTATTTCCCTCCTCCATATATCTGATATCTTTGACAACTTTGTTTTGGTTCAGGTTTATGTCAAGACCTGGCATGGTGCAGTATTTCTTATTTATAGACAAATGGACCAAGATTTTCTCAAATATGGCAGCCTACAACAGGCCAAGTGCACTTGCTGAAATTGAACTCCAAAAAAGAGGCAGGAAAAGGTTCTCTCTTTTCTACCCCCACAGAGAAAAGCAGGTTTCTGAATGTCAATGCCTTCCCAAACTCTATTTCCAATCAAGCTGACAGCAACTCATGGAGCTTCATGCCAGCACCAAGACAGCCATCAAACATGATAAGCATTAGCTTTTTATATGAAATATAAAAATTAGCTCTGTCTAGACTGGAAAGGATGAGTAATCAAGCTTGCCAATCAATCCAGCTGCATAGGTTTGTAAGGATATTTGTTTTAGTCAGCATTTCCCTTTGCACTGGCAAGTTCCTCTTTCTGCTGATATTCCTAACATGCTCCAGTTTAATTTCCTAACCCCAGGCTCATGAGGCCTCTAATGAGAGGTGTCCCTTTACTTCCAACTGGCCATGCCTTCCAGCTTTGTGCAGCTCCTGTTTCTCCTGGCCTAGAGAGCAGACAAAACCTCTTCATGTGTAGTTAAAATCCAATCTGGTGAGTTACCGTAATACAGGAGTCATCTCAGTCAAGGCAACAGAGCAGTCAGTGGGAATCCCATGGGAGCATACTCTGCACATGGGACTGCACATATGAGATCAGCCACTCCACCAGTGCCATTAGTTGCTCTTCTTTTTGGTGTCACCTGATTTTTCAAAACTCAGCAGAAAGTATTAATATTCCCTGGAGGAGAGGGGAACCTCAGCCTTCAAAATGTTTATGAAAATATCCTGAGTTTGCTTAATCATGAGGTTTTGATCTTTCCTTTGCTTTCCAATAGAAGAGAAGAGTCGAAACTTTCCAGAGGCTGTTCAAGCCTTGAGATAATTGGTGGCTTTAGGAATTTTAGGAGAGCTTAGGACTACCTGCTGCTTTCAAGACACAATGCAGAAGAGGTTTCAACCTGTGGGGCCCTGTTTGTCATCAGCTGCTTACAGATTCACCCATCTATTACCCTGAACTTACGAGGTGACCACATTTGTGGCCATTCCTGTTGGCTCCCTGCAAACCTATCCGGAGACATTGCACTGAAAGGAGGTGGTCATGTTTCCAAGACTGCTAAAAAAGTTCTCCAGATGAAAAGACAACTACCAAGAGCTTTGGTTCCCATAAGGGCACTGGCTTGGAGTGAGTGACCAGTTAGAAAAACTGCTCAAAAAGACCATTAGGATTATTTTCCCATATGTGTATATTGTAGAAGAATAATTTTGTTATGGAAGTGCTTCAGAATTTTTCTTCTATTCTTTGTGGAACATGAGTACTCAGTATCCTCAGATACTGGACAACAGCCCATATTCCTGAAGTTTCACTACAACAGAGACGTTGTCTGAGATCTCATCCCGAAGTCTATTATTAAGTTCTTGGAGCTGTGCTGTCACTCAGAGGTGTGAGCCACTCAGACAGGGCACAGACACAACTCCTGATGGCAGAGGGAACTCTTCCCTTCCCCTCTCACCTCCAACCTGCCTCAGGAAAACCAAGAACAGCCACAAGTAGATTCACATTTGCCAACCCACCTGTGGGTGGGCTTTATTTCATTTCTCCATGTCAATGGTGGAAAACTACATGATTGCATAAAAAGCAAGCAGCCAAAAGTCCATATTCTCCTTTTAGCTCCTTTGGATGAGTTCAGCTTGTTAGAAGAGGGCTTTTGGCTCTGATAAGCAGAGGAAATGGAAAAGCCCAGCTTGGCCTTTATCGAAGATTTGGTTGTCTCAGTCTGTGGTAGGTTTGAGATTTGTGAGATTTTTGGCTAGCACAGTGGTTGGCTTCCACAGCCATGGCAGGTTTAGGCTCAGCCTGACTGGGATTCAAGATGAGAAGAGCTGGTAGAAATGAATGGTCAGATAAAAAGCTTTCTCTGGACAGTTTCCAATACTGCCACCTATGCAAACTGAACTCTGGCATAAAATCTGGAAAAATAGTTGGCTTTTATTTGCTGTGTTTCCCTGTAGCCATAGGCAGAATTGTTATCACCTCTGCTTTAAATATAATATCTAGCCCAGCTTCGTTTTGTCTATAGTGATAAATACCAGGTCAAAATGTACATTTATACACCAAATTTCATCATAGAACCACAGAATGGTTTGGGTTGGAAGGAGCCTTAAAGCTCATCCCGTTCCACCTCCTGCCGTGGACAGGGACACCTTCCACTGTCCCAGGCTGCTCCAAGCCCCATCCAACCTGGCCTTGAGCACTTCCAGGGAACCAGGAGCAGCCACAACTTCTCTGGGCACCCTGTGCCAGTGCAAGGATAAAGTTGGATGTGAAGGATCCTATGCCATTTGTTACTTTAGGACACGGGCTGTATTAATACAAAAGAGAAATTTTCAAGGTAACTTAAAAGGGCTTAAAGGGCCCTTTGGGACATGTGGGGAATGGGATGAGAACTATGAAAAATGGAAGATGCTTAGAAGAGAGACACAATTTCTAGTCCTTAAACAACACATTTCAAAAGTGCATTTAAAATAGGCATTTCCAACCCACATAAATCTAGCTCTGGAGATAGATGAGTTTGGGACATGGGAAATTGGAGGCTTTCAGTTCAGGTACATATTTAAGTGGATTTTGAAGCTATTGAAAAAGCCTATATTTCAGGTATTAATATAAATCAGATAATTTTTATACAAAGAGTTCAAACACCCCCTCCCCAAGTTTAAATGTGAAGAACTGAACTCCAGTTTAGACTACCAGCTCTTTGCATGGCTCTGGCAGCATAAAAGGGATCTTTTCAGCAATCTTCCCCAAAATCCTGCAGAAAGACTTCATACATCATTAAATCTCAAAAGGTCCTTGGTTTCTACACGTGCATGACAGCAATATATTGATAGATTTTTACCAGGAATTTCAATGCCCCATGAAAAGACATTATATACATGATAAAAGATCATAAAATATTCCCATCACCTTTCCAACAGCACACTCATAGCCAACATTTTCATCCAAACTGGTTTGCATGTGCAGAGCAAGACTCACTAAGGAAGTTCTGGTGACTTGTGCAGAAGTGTTAACATAGCACCTTTGGTTAGTGGAGAAAGCAGCCAAAACACACCAGTAAATTCCTTGCTAAGATTATATTAAAAAATACCAAGTCTTGCTGAATAATAAAATAATACTAATGATTAATAGAAAAAGTGACCACAAATTAATGATTAGATAAGCAATCAAAACAACTGCAAAATGGATCTGGTTGTAGATAAATCAAGCGATTTATCCACGATAGAAAAGACCCAATAGAATAAGTTTCTGGAGGTCAGCAGTTGGATCACTATGATTTCTTTTACACCAGCTGGCTAAAATGTTATATATGAGAAAACACAATTTGATTTCAGACTTGAGGTTTCATTTTCTTTTAGACTGAATTAGGTCAGTGGCAGTCATCTAAACACCCTAAAGGTTCTCAGGCATGCGACCAAGTTAGGAGCTACTCTAGGCACACTAAGATGCAGACTGACACTGACTAAAAACTTCTTTTATTTTTAAACTCTTAGTGAAAGTATGATCAAATTTTTTAAAGCATCTCAGAGACTTGGAGGATTCAATGACTTGTATTACCTTCAACGTATTTTAGTCTCTCTCTGAAGATGCATAAAGAACAGAACACTTAGTTTAGCTCACTCATTTTTGCTTTTCTTCCAAAGACGATTATTTTTGGATTCCACATCTGAGCTAGCTTAAACTTCAGGGAATATTAGGCACAACTGTAGCTAAAAACTTAGAATAAGTATGGTGTTGCATCCTTCCCTAAATGAGAGCAAAATAAAAAAATAAGCAATTCCTGGCTAATGAGACCTGGTCACAACTCATACCACAGAGCATTCCTAGTAGATTATAGCAGATACACACAATGACTGAAAATAATATTTGCAAAAACAAAAGGAAACTAAGACTATTTCCATTTCCTGGCTCCTGTTTCATTCTCCAGTAGGAGCTGGTTGTTCATATGAGTTGCTGGTCATCAGGATTCATAGACATTTCACAGCTCCTTAGACTGTAAAAAACTCAATGAGATGTGAAACACGTCAAGGATTTATCAGCTGCTTATAGGGTAACCTTTCATCAGCCTTTCAACTTCACAACCTTTTTATACATACTATGTATATTTATATTTGGCTTGCAGCAAAATAGGTCATGTTTAGTAAAAAGCATGTTCTGAGATAGTTTTGCCAAGTCAGTCATCACACAGATTTCCACCCAAGCTGTAGTGCCCACACTGCTGTTCACTTGAACAGGAACTCAGTGAGGGGACAGTTGTGCTGCTTGATGAAAATGGTGACCCCTGTGTTCACTCCCTGAGGTTTTAGAATGTTCAGCTGGGTGGGGGAAGAGAAGCAGCCCCACACTGCTGGCACTTTCCAGGCAGAGGCATGAGAGGCACAACACCCACACTGAAACTGCTTCAGCTCTGTTAAAGTCATCGCACCACCAGAAAAACAATGTGTTGAAACCTCCCTAGGTGATTTGACATCTTCTGCAAGTTTCAGTGTCCCTTGTGTTTCAAGGCTAAGACTCTGGCTGTGCCCTACAGCATCGCTCAGGCAGGGAGTGGTAGCAGAGGTTCTCCCGTTGGACCCACACAAAGAGCCACATCACTGCAGCACAGAGAGGAAATGTCTGGAGCCTCCAGGCTGAGATAGGGCATTTCAGCACTGCCGCTGCAGACAAGGCATTCACAGCAGTCAACTACTGAGCCTGTGTATTTAAGGACTCAGTAAATAACTACTCAGGGGTTGGTTTTTTCAAACATACCAATGGTATTTTCATCAAAAGACCCTTTTGACAGAAATAGACTAAGGAGAAAAAAAATATTTATTCAGAGTGTGTTTCAGGGAAGCATCACTGGCTGGTGTTTTATGGTAAATGAATACTGTGTTCTGGGACAAACAGACCTAGTGGCCAGAATTACTCCTGTCCTTCAACTGGGACAGGTGCAGGAGGAATAGCTTGTGCCTTGACTGCTCAGGTCCTGCTGAAGGAGAAAGGATTTTTCCATCCAGTCTGCTTGAGAATAGCACTTTAATGCTCAGGGTCACTAGAGCACAACGTTGTCCCCATCGCTGTGACTCCCTTTGCCATCTCTTACTGAACCTTCCCATAGAGGTACCAGAAGTAATGGGTTCACTCTCACACCCTCCAGAACTTCTGAGCTGTAGGGTCACACAAATATTCAGGTCCTCTTTTGAAAGAAAAGCTGCAGATACATCTGTGCCTGGTATTCAGTTACGTGCTCTAGGCCCCAACAGAAGGGCCGCTTAACAATATAGCCCAGAACAGTTTCTGAAAAAGGAGAATAAAGTTGTTCTAAGAAGTAGGCCATAACCTTTCTTCTCATCTACAGGAGGTTCTTCCCTAGTTACCATTCCTATCGTCGGGCAGGAATTTTGTTTAGTCTCTTGTTTAGGAGCACTTAGAAAATCTCCCTCTAGCTCTGCAGACAGCTCTCTAAGTCTGCCTGCAACATCAGATGCTGGGAAACAGCAGGAAAGGATGGATCCAGTTGGACTAACATGCTGAAAGCTGTTCCTACCAGGGTCTTTCTCACAATTGCTCAGACAGCCTGGAACAGTATTACTCTGAAGTGACTCATGTGATGGCATATAGTCAGTAAGGCTGGGGCCTTTTGCACAGGGATACAAAGCCATGCTGTGCCTCTGTTCAAGGCAGGGAGAGATGCCACAACTGTTCCAAATGCAGCAAGCAAGCAGAGACTTGCTGCCAATTGTGTGAAAAAGGGCACTTGAACCAGCCAACAACTGATTCTAGTCTCAGGAAGGCATGCAGTCAGCCAGGTCTGGAAGCTGCAGCAATGCAAGGAATCCTCCACATACATATTTTTGTTTGATCCTAAGAGCCACATTTTGAGCTGTGCATTAGGATTGGAGACCAGACTCCTACATTGTAACCCCCTGTGGAAAACAGGGGCTCCAAGGAAGTCAGGTACCTATGGAAATGTGTATGCTCTGGAGCGTGCTGCTTGTGACCCACCTGTTTTGGAGGCTTAACCTTTTTCAGTTCCCTCTGTCTCTCCCTGTGACTCAGCCCAAGTGGGAAACCTCATTCAGTGACAAGCACCTCATCCTGTAACAGGGCACAGAATTTCCACTGGGGACTAATAAAGAACACTGGTCCAAGGAAAATGCAATAACCTGGGCCTGGCATCCCAGTTTGGCTCATCTCACTTGACAGAGTGCTTGGTGAGTTACACAACTTTACTATGAAGGATCATAAATGTTTATATCCAACAGATTTCCCAGCACTGGCAGTTAAAATATGGCAAGACTCCTTTGCTCTGCAAGTGTCCAGCAGCAGCAAATAATCACGCAAGCCCCTCCCAGCCGACCTTTTGAGACAGTTTTGGATAAAGATCCCTCCAAATTGTCCATAACAGATTGTTACTTTCTCAAGAAGCACCCTGAAATCACCTACACCTGTAAGAAAAACCCCCTTGAGGCAGTAGGCATCAGATTTCAGCCTAGTCATTCCATGATGGGATCTTTATACTGTATGAACAAGTATCTCATAGCTGAGCTGAAGTCAGGTCCTGCACAGTGAGCACCTGCTCACAAGCGAGGTTTAAATTTAAACGAAATCTAAGCAGGAAACTGAATACTTGATTTTGCCCTGGGATAGGTAAGAAGCTGGTTTATGCACTCAAGAGTTGCAGGGGAAAAAGATGTTCAGGTGGCAAACAAGACCAACAGATCCTTATATCCAGATTTTCTGAGGATAGAAGGTTACTATTGTTTCATTCACTACACAGTGCAAAGCCTTTACTCCCATGTTACACATTGCATTTACAAACTCCCCTAAATTAACACACAAAATGGGGCTAGGGTTTCTCTGGGAAACAATGCAAATCTGCTCAGAAAAGCATTTCTGGGAAATGTAGACAAACACTGGGCCAAAGTCTCTGCTGGCCCAACTCCACTGAAATCAGAGCAGCAGCAGATAATTCAGCCATACATTCTAAGAGCGTCATTGCTCAAAAATCTCTCCCAGATGGGAACAAAGAAACAAACAAGAGATAGTCTCATTAAGAAGAAATTAGAGAAATTTATTTAATCAGAGATAGAAGCATTCAACTCTTACCTCTCACTATATCAAGAGTTTCCCAAATGACCATCAGTTGACAATACAAAACCTCTGAACTTCAGAGGAACTAGGAAAGAGAAACAAACAGAAATGAAAGGGAGGTGCTGTTAAGGGGAAAACAAGAACTTGTTTTCCTCAAAGGTAATATTCCTTTTTAGAAAACCAAATTGATCATTGTTTCACTCAACTTAGCAAACAACAGACCTATAAAAAAGGATTTATAAAAAAGTAGAAATTTCTTAATATACCCAAATAGGCATAGCTGCAAGAAACAAAACACTTTAAAATTTGTGCTGCCAATTAGAACACCACAATCTTTCAGTCAAAGGGCAACAAATGACCACATCAGTCCAGCTAATCTTTCTGATACCATCAAAAATGGGGGTTCATCTTCCCTGCCCCAGCAGCTCCCCTCCTCCCAGAGAAGGTGGTGTCATTTATGGTAAGGAAAGCAAGAACATTCCTGGCACCACCATGAGCATTTGCAAGAGTTGGCTCATGCCTCAAATAAATGGTACCACAACTTTGTGGCTGATTTACCTTTCTGTAATTAAGCCACAATTCACTTTAAGGAGAAACTGCATAATATTCAACCAGGTAATATTTCCCCCAGACCTGTAAATTATTATTTACATACCTGCCAAGTCCACTGGAGTAAAGGCTCACAGCATCTAGGGGGAACCGATCTGCCCCTTACCTCATGAAAATGTAGGGATGAGAACAAAATATTCCAGCACCCTCTACCTTCTCTGTCCACACAGGGCTTGTCTACTCCCAAACCAATGTCCACAAAACATCCAGCACTCTGACAACATTCTCCACATTAAGGAAGCTAATTTCCTGCCACTGGTATATGCTAAGACACGCCAGTAGCAACAAGCATTAGGAAGCTTTAACAGGTTTGAAACGGCCAAAAGATATATTGAAGTTGTTAATTTTTACATTTGCTGTATCACCAACATCCAAGACATTTGATCCTGTGGAGCAATCCACCAGATGTGCTCAAACTGTGCATTGCTCCCATTTAAACAGCATCATCCCTGCACTTTGTGAGACATTTAACAGATCTGAGTGTATCTGAGGCTTGAGGTGTCCCGAGGTATTTCAGATTCTAAGCTGCACAATGGCTTCTGGCTGCAGCCAACTGCACTGCTGCAGCCTCAAGGTTTTGCTGGAAGACCCATGGATTATGACACCTCATTCTTCAAATGAGGGATGTCTTTCAAAGGAAAGGACTCCAGACACAGATGCAACTGGAAACAGAATGTCATCACATGGAAGAGATGGAGGCTGAGAATATCCAGCCAAAAGATTTGAGCTTGTTTCAACCTAAGTTCTGAATCCTTCGGCACCTTTCAAAGCTTTTACAATACCAACGTTTCTGGTACTGATTGGGTTTTGGTTTTACTTTGTTTTTTCAGTGCCTGAATTCAGTTCCAGTTGGAGTATTACAGGTCTAAAAATCCCCCTTCAAGAGACCACTAAGTCATTTCTTTAAAAAAAGCTGACCTCTTTAAAAAAAAAAAAAATTAGGTTTCATGAATTTTGGTGGTAAATTAGCACTGTAACAGAGGGGGCATTTGCATTTCTGTAGTTCCAAATGAGCACCAGGGAAACACTTTCTTCCCCTTCTGTATCTGATGGGACAGATTTCCCTTTCCTCCCTTTTGGGCACAGAATTGCTGCCATAGAAATTAATCACCAGTGTCTTGCAGTGGTTATCAAGTTTATAGATAAAGTGATGATGGAACTTGAGTAGTTTCAAACACCCACTATTCATTGTGTATTATTCTCACCTTCTCATTTAATGAGCATTTGTGACAGCTCAATTAGCTCCTACTGGGACACTTGCACTGTCCCTCACTTTATCCAACAGCTCTTGTGAGGCAGCAAAGCAGCTGGACACAGAAAAAAGTCCACTTGCCAGTCCTTGCATTTCTCAAGTGTTATGTGAGGCTTCATTACAAACCTTATAATTAGAATTAGAGATTTGATTAATTTGTCAAATATGAGCTATGTGAGCAGTTCACACACTCTTTCTTGAAAATTATCCTTAAGGTCTTATTTTTCCATCAAGAAATATTTGGGAAGGACAAGTAGGGCAATCAATTCTGCTGGAATTATGAGATAAAAACAGTTGTATTTGTACCTAACATGGAAGAAAGAGGTATTAAAATAAACCAAATATTATTAAGATTTTCTCCTGGTTTAGGGCAAATTTGGAAAGAAGCCTCTGAATGGGGTCTTTCTAGCAAGCAAATTCAAATGGCCCCTCCCCAACTGGTCTGGAAAAATATTTCCCAGGAGAAAAGTGGAAAAGAATTGTTTATTCAACAGGCAAAGCACTCTCCAGCACAACAAATGAACAATACTAAACAACAAACTGCTAAGTAAGTTTGCTCATCCCAGTTGTGGAAAACAACAACTTGCCTCTTCTTGCAAGCAGTGGAATTCCAGCAATAGAAGCCAAAAGAAGTGGATTAATTCAGCTAAGCCCTGACTCCCCAAAGCTAGTTTTGCTCCACATCTGTCTGGATTTCTCAAGGAAGTCTGACTCCCCAGTGCTCCACAGTATCTCCAATGCCATGCAATAACTTCCTTTCCCATTTTAAATTGGGAGCACTCACATTTGGACATAGGCTAGGCAAGGTGAGATTACATTCCTCAATTCATGGTTAAGCTATCTGATGGCACTATCATGTATTTTTTCATATTTAAAATACTGCCTGCATGCTCTACCACATGAGAAAATCACTTTCACCTGCTACAGCATTTTTTACCCCTGAGGAACAGCCTTTTTAAAATACAGGTAGAACTGAGCACTAAATAAATTTATTCTCTTACTGCTCTCTTGGATAACTGGGCCTTTTTAGAATTTTTTTGGTTTGTTTTGCTATTACACAAAGTTTACACCCGCTCTGGGGAGATGTGTCAGGAAGTTTCACCCTCCTGAAATCCTTTATTCTGACATTTTAACTGGAGACACCAAGCTCTCCCAAGTAAAGTTTCATTCCAAATCCATTTTACCTAGCAATCAAAGCCTGGAGGTTTTAGCTGTTTGTCTGCTTTTCTCAAAAAAGTAGAATTCAGCTCAAAAACTGAGAAATAAGGAGAGCTAAAATCCCAAGCTCATCTTTAGGCTGGTACTACAGTCTGTGGCATTTGACATTACTAAGAACAGTCAAGCTGAACTCTAACTTCTCAGCCACAATTTTGCACAACTGAAATCAAAAGTATTGAGAGCTGATGCCAGTCTGGAAACTTCCCCCTCACAAATGATGTGGTTTCAGAGACTCTAGCTCTGTCTTTAAAGTATTTTATTTCTTTTTTTTCTATTGATTGCTTTGTTTGTCACATATGAAGCCAGTTCACATCTTGGGCACTCTGCAGTTGGGTTTTTTGGGGGGTTTTTTGGTAATTCTTAACCCAAGGTCTTTGCAAGCAGATGGGTAGAAAGAAACATGTTCCTGACAGCCAGATGAGATCATCCTATGTCATGTGTGATCTCTCACCCTCCCAGATTCAGGCAATACCCTACAGACTTTGAATGTACCAATGTTATGCAAGTGTGTATCACAACAGTTCTCAGAAATGGGGGAATCTGGAACATCTTTTTTCTTGCACTCAGACTGTTGATATCTTGTTGGAAAAGGACATTATAAGGAGAGACACACTGCTCTGCAAGACAAGGGGGTAGGCAACAGCTGGATGGTATCCCTGCAAATCCAAACATTTAGGAACAGCTTAACCCAAAGAAAGAAAATCATGGCTGTCCGTGCATTTAGAGATGCCCAAGGCAGAGCTGCCAGATTGGTGCAAAGCCTCTGCCATCCCCAGCCTGTTTTATCAACACCTGGTACAATTTGCTGTCAAACACTAAGCTGCCTGTGCCAGGATGGTGTGGGAGGGGTACAGCCCAGCACTGCTCCTTTTCCATGCCCCAAGCAGCAGAGCAGAACAGAGCTGCTCAGCCCACCCAGCCACTGCCACAGATTTGTCTGCATGAAGTACGGCTCAGCAGCCACTCTGACAGCATCTACTGAAAAAGAATGCTAATTTCCTCCCTAATTCAGAGTTAAGCATCACACTGGGATTTATTGGTACAGAAGTGCTGTAAATAAAGGCTACAGGCTCCAAATATGGCATAATTTGTCTACCATGAGTGCTACAGAAAAAGGAATATTGCCTGTAATATACTGGTTAAATATATATGAACCCCACAAATATTACTACAAGAAGTCTAGTGCAGAAGAGGACTCAGAGCCAGCTCAGCTGAGAGTGCAGGAGCACAGAGAAATAACCCATAGATGCCCCAGACACCAAACCATCCCTCTTGAATTTTAATTATTTAGCTATTAGGTGGGTGCTAGTTTGGACATACCCCTACCAGTGACCACAGGATGGAACCGACCTTCATGTTTAAGAGAAGTCAAGTGTTTTTTAGAGCATTCAAAAAATAATAAAGGCAGATGAGCATCCAGCATGAAACATTTCAACTGTCCCCAGGTACACACAGAGGCATCTTCATGCCTGATTAGCCTAAAAAATTTGATCTTCAACTTCAGCTTTTTCTCAGCTTGGACCATTCACAAAAAGCTCTCCCTAGTGGGGAACTCCCAGGTATTCTCTGATCAGGTTAAAGTTCACAGCTAAGCTGCTGTACATATGTTGAGTAATAGTCAAAACTCGCATTTAAAGAGTGATCAGATATCAGTAATTTGATTATTTGATAATTATACAGAGTTTTAGAACAGAACTTTCTTTTATGATTTAACCACTTGATGAAAGAGATAATGTATAATATCTAAAGAGAAACATTTGGAGATTGGGAAAGAAAAACAAGAAGCTTAGAAATGGGACAAGGATGGCTTTCTCCAGAAAATCAAATGTTCAAGAGAAACACCGGCTGGCAGAAAGCAAGGAGAAATGTGTGGAACAGATGAAACTACGTGTGGATGCACCAGTCTCCTAAGATTATGCCTACTGGAAATTCACTGCTCATCTGCAAGAACAAGGGATTATTTGACCATAGCTGGAAAGAAATCAAAACCCTCAGGAACATGGTCTAAAAATCAAGGCAACATAATTCTCGATATTTTTCCGTTTTGCTCCTTACAAAACAACAGTAGGAAGACTGGACCCACTGTGTCTTTGGATTTCTTATGGACTACACAGCCTATTCTGCAAGCATTTAGAGCTGGAGAAATGCCTGTAACAGCTGGAATCATATTTAATGACAAGCTATGGAAGGAATACCCAGATCTATGAAATAAAGATGAGAAACAGCACAAGGTCTCAGACAAGGTCACTCATAAGACACTACAAAAGGGAAGATGTCAGGAGAAACGTCCAGGTCATGGTGCAGCTCTGGAAACAGCAGGGTGGCAGGAGCTGGCTGCATTTGAAGAGGCAGGTCTAGGAGTGGCTGGAAGTGGTGTGGGGTTTGCCTTCCATCAGCAACTGTCTCACAGCTGCGCAGGAAAATAGGAAAATCCCAAAATTTTACTTAAAATGTCTCTAGCTCTTTATGAGGATCATGCTTTTTTCTAACAAAGACAATCAGAATTTATGCAATTTTCTTCATACCAAAGCAATAGTACAAGGCTTTACAAGTGTTTAGATAAATGTTTGTTAGTCTTACAGTCATAAGTGATGAGTTTTGGCAGAGAGCAGCAGCCAGGATTGAAAGAATGTTTTACCAAAAAGACAATAATAAGCATTTTTGTTTGCTTCAGTTCAGTGGATAAGGCATTCAGGGACACTTGAAATCTTTATTCAGATCCCTGCTCTACTTTGCTGTGCCCAACACACTGGACTCACTACAGGATTGCCAATTCTGATATAGATCTTGTTATAAGCTTCTAAAGCAGAACCTTAACTGAGGTGGTTTGGGATAAAGCTTTTCATCAAAACAGGTACGTTTGTGCTGAAGTTTTGTGTGGGGAAGCTTTGGTCCAAAAATAGACTTTATCTCTCGGAAAAGAAAAAAAGAGTCTCCACACTGATGATCACCCAGGAGCTAGAAAATAATTCTGTGCCAAGTGAAACCATCCCATCCAAGAAATCGGATTATCTTCTAGAACAGACAAATAGATTTGTCTGTTTAAATCCTTTTGTCTGCTTAATCCCTTTTCTATTTAAATCATTGGCTAAAAGTAGAAAATTATGGATATTTGACACACACAGAAAAGTGACAAGAATGGCTGAGACCTGCATGGTTATGGTTGCTGTGCCATAGTGCAGCAAGTCAGGACAGCTATTTTGATTTCTACTTTTTCAAAGTGTTCTTTTCTGGCTGGAAATTGATGATTTTCAGAAGCAAAAAGCAAAAAAAAAGTTCTTCAAATGCTTCATTATAGTTACAAAACTATAGCATCCTACCTGATCTGAACAGAAACCAGGTGAATCCAAATTCCCGATTTGGAATGCATGTTGTCATAAATCTGTAGTGTCCATCACAGCATATTTGCAGGAAGGATTTACTGCTGTTACATATAATTTTTACAATGATTTTACGGCATTTCCTGAAGATGCCCTCTCAGACCTAGTTTTCAGCATTTCATGTTTTTAAGGCTTTTGTTTTGGAAAAGTACAGGAAATTCAAAGCAGCAGGTATTTCCACATGAAGAGCCCTCACTGCTGACTGCCAAGATATAACACTGAATCACACAAACTCCAGATAAAGCTCTGGATACCACAACATTCCCTCCAAGCCTTTACCACTAGTCTAGTTGAAAAACCACAGTTTGTAGAGTAACTAAAGCCAGCAGGGTAGGCGTCTTATTTTAAGTCTGAAGTGCACAACAACAAAAAAAACCTCCTTTTACATATGTTTATTTATAATTACATTGATCAGACCAGCACTGGGGATATGTATAAGTTCCACACTGTCATAGGTAAAATAGCATCCAAGATCAAATAATAAAACCCGGAATGTGGTTTTGAGCATAGAGAGTTGATTTAAAGCTGCACAGCTCCACAGCCACACCGTTTTCTGAGGCACATATGAAAGTCTACAAACCACATTTTTCATTGTGTTAAAAGTGCATGCTGTTAATTATGCTCTTGTTAGAAAAATCTTATTAGTGCTTTGTGAAATGTGTGCATTGTAAATAGAAAAATTAAGAGAAAGAGACATTAAATATAAGACCAAATAAAAGGTTTTCTCATGAACAGTTAAATTGACTGTACTTAGTTTGCTTTTCTGTTTGTGTGTTTTTCTCTTAGCAACAAGGGGAAAAACAGCCTTTTAACCATAAGAAACCATAACTGTAAGAGCATAAAAATTGAAATAGAACATAGGATATCTGAAACTACCTACAACAAATAACTTACACTGTTTAGGCTACAAATTAGAGATATTCCTCTAACTTTGAAGGAACACAGATTTGTGTAACTACAATAATTTAGAATAGTATTTTATGCAACGACATTCTTCCCAAAAAGCTTTACATGTGCAACCCATTCAAATCATAGGAAAACCCTGAGGACTTTTATTCAGACTGCCTCCAACTCAGTATGTATTTGCAGAAGTGAGCGTGCATGAAAGATTTCTTGTCCCACTGAAATGCAGACATCTCTGCAGCAAGACAAAGCTGTTCACCAGCTCTACACCACGGAAGAAGGCAGAATGCAATAACCTAAGTTAAAACTTCACCAGGACTAGACTACATAATTTCCCTAGGCAAAAAGCACAACACAAGCTATTCAGCAATAGGTTTACAAGCCAGAACTTTGCCTCTGCATCTCAGAGGTGGTTCATCTTAATTTAACAAAGCCCAGAGGAGAGTGCCACTGATTTAAGTGCTATTAGCATCACCTGCATGGGATGAGATATTGCACAGCAAAGCTTGGAGGGGAACATGTTCAAACATTTCCTGACCCAGAGGCTGCAGAATTTCTGAGTAACTAGAGGAGGTAAGTTTTACTAAAGTATTAGCATGCAGCTGACAGAAAAAAATAATCCTCTGAACATGTTATCATCCAGTAAATCTCAGACTGGGAATGATTACCATGGCCTGTTAAGCAAGTCTCACACAACCTGAAAGTCTCCCTAACACTTCTCCACAGATTGGTGTCTTGAGAAGCTCTAAGCCAGTCCTGGGCTCTGCTTTTCACAAATATATTCCAAACAAATATTTGTTGCCAGTAAACTGCCAAGGAAAACATGCACACCTTTGCACCTTCCAGCATGGCTTGGAAATTAACGACCCATGAGTTGGTAGCACACCTTCTCCTTCCCTGAGGTTGGAATAACTCAAATAAACCATGATAGCAAAGTGCAAAACAGGGTTTTCACAAGAGACTTCCCAGAGCATGGAGAACTCCAGCAAATTCCTTTTCCTTAATCTCCATTACTGTATAACCAGCTGCTGTTCATGAGCTTTCTGAGGAAGCTCTTATCAGGTGGGGGAAATCAAGGGTCAGAAAAAGAGTTGGGCATTGCTTAAGCCTCTCCCAGGTTTTCTTTCTTCCATCACCATGCTAATCTCAGCCTGAATACTGCCCACAGGTAAGAGCCAGACCGCCCTGCAGTTAGGAGAACAAAAAGGCAAAGAAGATTATGATCTTGAAGCAAGATGGGGAAAGCAGGTGGAATTTGCTGCAGTGGCTTGAGGGGTCAGTATGGCTTTAGCAGGACCAGCCATACGATTTAGCTGACAGCAGGGATGGGGTCATCCCTGTCCTTTTTGCTGTATCAACTTCAGCAGGCTCTGGGAACCTTGCAGCATTCTCAGGACTTGGGCTGCTCTTAAAACCTTGACTGAGCAACGTTTTAGCGCTGCAAGTAAGTTGTATACACCCAGCATTAAGCAAGTTCTCCAGCATTTAAGACATACCTGCAGGAACAGTTTGTAGAGCCAGAAGAGACCAGCACATGCACCTCTACTGTCCCGACTCCTGGGTAGCATCTTACCAACAAAGCACCTTTTTTGCAGGATTTGTGGAAAAATAACTTCCTCCCACAGCTTTATCTAAGCAGTTCTGCATACTGAGTTACACTATCAGTCTTGGAGGAGATACATTACCATAGAAATGTGTTTCCTTTTAGCAAACTCAATGTCTCTTGCCCAATTTCAGAGTAGAAATAGCTGCTTTCCTTCTGGATTTTCAGTTTGACTTCAGCCCACAATTAAACTGTATGTAGATTTAGGCTGTACATGCTTATTGGAAGTGGTAGGCTCCGAAGGACTGGTGTGCCTCCAAATTTGGGAAATAACCATGCTCACTGCATCCTGCCACATCCAGGGGACCTTGGAACCAAGTCTCACCAGCCCTTCTAACCTAAAACACCCTCACACAGTATTTGGGCAAGCCCAAAACAATCAGTGGTACCTGTGAAGATCAAGGGGACATCAGCACACAGGATCAGCAGATCCAGAATGCTGGAGTTTACGTTTCAGTGAGGGTTTTTGCTCAACAAGCTGACTGCATCTTTTGCTTAGATAAAACAACAACCTGATCCCTGCTGATGTCCTGCTGCCTGTGGTACACACACCCAGAAGCTAGTTTTAGTGCTTTTGGAAACCAGATCTACCTCATTTCCCTCTAATGCATCCTGGAAACAATTCCATCCAGGACAAATTCAAGACAGGGAGGCAAAGAGGTAACAGCATGAGGACAGGGTCTGTAGGCTTCAGCCACAATCTCTTTGGGGTTAATTTGTGACCTAGAGAATAGAGGAAATGGTATGTAATTCCTGGATGCCCTATGAAGGCATCATCACCTGATGCAATGCAAAATGATACAAGACTGTTTTATGAGTGCTGGGGCTTCCACCATTCAAAGCTTTCCCTGCAGCAGGACTGTATGGACACTCTTTCAATGGGAATATAACTAGATTCATCCTCAAATTAGCTGTAGTTTGAGGTTCTCAGATAGCAAAGCCAAAAGCAGTTCAAGAAAAAGTCCTGAGCAGAAAGCATTTTGGACAGACAGACAGACAGAGCACCAACATAACCCTACTGCTGCTAACTAAACCTTTTCATTACACAACATAAGCTCCAAGTACGTGCAGGAGCAGGTTCATGGAACTCAGAAAATCAGGTGTTTATATGTAGAGTCGATACTGGAGAGAGGATGAATCAGAGGTGGTCTGAAAAACACTCGCAGGACTTGCCTTTAACAAGGCTGACAACTTTTTGGTTTCTTAAATGATTGCATAGAGAGCTTTGAAGAAACAAAGAACACTGTAAAAACACATCACAGAGCAAAGTAAACACTCCACCCTAATAGGAAGTCTCTCCCCTCACTTCTGATCAGACATTTCTGTGTGTTTTTGAGCCTGAATTTCAGATCCAACCTCAGAAGTTACATTCTAATGGCTATTGGACAAATACCCAGTACCATGCAGTGAGGAACCTTATTCCAAGCAGTGTTGTCACAACAAAAATAAATTACTCTAGTAATTTACAAAGTACTCTAGCTTTATGTTGGATATCCAAAGTGACATATTTTGGTGTAAGGTACACAGGAAAATTCAGACTCAAGCTAGTTACAAGCAACAACATAAATGCCATTACAAACTCCAAAATGAAAACAAAGCTTCAATAGTCAGCATCAGATTTACACTGATTTTAATCCTGGGGGAGAGTTGTGACAGACTCACACCAATACTATACATGATCACTGCTTCTAAAGTCTGGTGCAAAATACATCAGTTTTAGAACACCTAAATCATCTAGCCCCTTTGGATTACTGTTCATTTTTTATGAAAAGAAGCTTCTGCACATTGTATATGCACCTGCATATTTTTCTATGCTGATATCCTCCTGGAATGCCAGTGAAGATTTTTCATATTGGACCTTCAGACCACTGAACATTTCTTAATGCTGTTTAAGCCCTTTTGCAAATTTATGCCTAGGACTGTACCTACCACTTAAGGTAGGCAGGCTTGCACCAGGTCTCATGGTTCACTGAACATCCAAACCCAGAAATAACTGCTCTAAAGTGAGAAGGGATCCACTTACAAGTTCAACAGCCAGAGATATTTTTCCCCCCCAAAAAATGGTTAAGAGAAGACACTTTAGTACAATTAAGAGAAGACACCTTAGTACAATTATTGCAGGGAAAAGGAGCCACACTCCTGTAGCAGTCCTCGGATAACTTCCTTACCTCAAATATTAGCCATGTCCCGAGCAGAACACGAGCCAAAACATTTGGCCATCAAAAGAGTACTGGATTTGAATGTTTTCTCCATTTGTGCATTTGGAATAGGCAAAATTACTTTTGGCTTGCAGAGTGTGAGAAAGTTCCTATGCAAAGCTTTTCCAAGCGAGAACAGGAGCAAAAAGCACCTTCACGCAAGAAATATTTGCTTCCAGAACATCACAGCAATTGTTGGTAGAGGCTGTGAAAAACTGGATGAGCATTAGTTCTCCAAAAAGCAAGATTAAACTCCAAATTTTCTGAAAAGGTACATCCTCAATAATTAGTGCAATTGTTTTTTTTCAGTTGTTTTTCAGTTATTGTGTGTTTTCAGTATACACAATTGAAAACACAACCCTGAAGGCTTCAAAGTTTGAAAAATTAGAAAGTGACTTTCCACTGGTTTAGCCAGTGGACCAGTATGAGCTGTCTGAACATTACCATAACAAACCACCATTACACCACTTAAAAATAATATTTATCTACTGAAGTTGTCTGTTACAAAGTCATCGACTTTGTGCAGTTTAAAAAAAGGCACTAAATTATAGGGTGGAAGTGCTTAAACACAGTTTTATTTGCAGGGAATTTACAGGACAGTTTTGCTCTTTTTTCAAGAGCCGACAGACAAGAACTTCACATGTTTTTAAGATCCTGGCATGGAAGGGACTGTGGCTGACGTGACCATTTATGGCTTGATCCAAACACTACCAAACTTTGCCATTTACTGACATTCAGTGCACTCAGACATTTACCTCTAATCTTGCAAGAGTGGTCCCATCAGCCCTGGTCCCAGTAGGACTGGTTTGTTTTGGTGACCTAAATGCCCAGAGCCAGCCAAGTGCCATTAGTCTGGATGTGGGGAAATATTTTATTGCAGGACTGGCATCAGCAACTACTCCACCCTCCTCACAGCACCCAGAGCCAGGGCAAAATGAGGTAGAAAATGTTGTTTCTAGGCAAGTATCACTAGAAACACACCAAGATCTTATTTTCTCAGCCCAAATCCAAAGCAGTATGGATGATTGGATGGACACTGACTTAGAAAGCAAGATCTCTCAAGTCTGTTCCTGGTCCACCATGTACCCTTGTGATCTAAGGCAAATTATCTTTGCACCCTCTGCCTCAGAAGATTTCTTATCAACTTCAAGCTCCTTTGGAGAAGCCAAGGACAGGGAAGGAAGGATACAGCTCATGGTTTATTCATATGACCCAGAGGTACAGGATTCCTCCCATGCTGTGACTAACATCAGTAAGATGTATCAATATTTCTCCCCCATTGTATCTGCAAAGCCCAAGATCATCAAGAAAGCAACACTCATCTTCTGCTGTAAGTGATAAACCTCACTCCTCTCAGCATGTGTCATTCCCTGTGCATCACAGAGCTCTCACATTAACTTGCCCAGAGAGGAAGAAGCCTTTCAGTGAAGAGAAGCAGAGACCACAGCTGGCCAAGGAGACAGATATATCTGGCAGAATATTTTAAGTAAGGGAATTAACTCCTCAGTGCTGACTGCAGTATTTCAAGGGCAGCAGAAGGCTGGCTTGCAAGGCCAGGCTCCCACCTCTCCTGCCATGCTCCAGTGATGAGTCAGCAGGCTGATTTTTAGTCAACACAGCTGAAATGTTTCTTCTTTGTTGTCCCCACTCATGATGCTCTGGAGCAGAGTCACAGTCAGCTGCTCTAGGATGAGGCAACAGCCTTCTCATCCTACAGCTGGAGAAGGGATCAGCGACAGCTTCAGCTGTGGCATTCCCAACAGGCCTCAGGTTTGAGAGCACAGCTCCTGGGACAACAGGCCAGGGACACAAATGGCACATGGGAAGACGGCCACAGGGAACTGTGCTCAACAATCATGGACAGCAACAGCTCTTCAGCCTGGAGGTTTCTCTTCAAATGCCTCCCCTTTCTGCTCACCTTTGTGGCTGCCCTCACAGCTCCCATACAGGCAGACTTGCCTAAAAAAGCCCCCATGGGACCTCCTCCCCCAACAATGTCATTGAAGCAGCAACTTAAATCAATTCCTTCTATAGATGTTTTCTTCACAGTCTTCACCCAACACTTAAGTACATCCCCCCAGCTTCAGACACACAGGAGTTCAGCTGCAAGGCTGGTTCCTGACCATAGCATTGACACTTGGAATTGGCACACTGACCACAGGAATTAATTCCTGGAAGTCACATTCTTGGAAGCAAGTGTTTAACACAGGGTTTGGCATTTCCCCTACCCTGCCATTCAAGGTTTCCTTTTGCATGTTGAACATGGTCAAAACTCCCAATTGGAGATTTCAATTTTACTGGAAACCTCCAAGTTAATTTTCACCCCACATTAGAGTTTTCTGTTTCAAAAATTACCATCTCAGGAAAATGTCTGCTGGAGTAAAAAAAAAAAAAAAAAAAAATCTATTTCAATAAAATTGAGAAAGCTTGTTCAAACAATAGTATTTTGAAGCTTGATAATACTTCAGTACTTCAGTACTTCAACTCAACATATTCCCAGTGAAAACATTATTGTGAAAGGAAATCCTTCATCTTTGTTTGCTTACGTGACAGAGCTACACTGATGCCAGCATTTTACCACCAAAGTTTTGGATTGTTAAAATGAATTTGTTTTGTGTGGAAGCTTTCTGTCAAAAGACTTCCTACCACATGTCCTCTCCAAAGCTGCTTCCTAAGCTGTCAGCGCAAGGCTCTGTGGGACAGTGGGCTCTGGGAAGAGGAATCAGAAGGTTGCCGACAGGACTCACAGAGATCAGCACCTCCCACTGCTGAGAGACCATTGTTTGTGTGTCAATAAATGTTCAGCAGTATAAGCCTTATATTCCTTACACTGACCCCAGCTTCCCTCTTATTTTCCCTCAGCTCCATTTTTGCATTGTTTCTCCACCGCAATGACTTTTGATCAATAAACCAAGATGAAAAAAATAACTTGATGCTGTAAATACATCATTTATAAAGCTTCTAATCTCAGTTTCTACTAGCTGTGCCTCAGGGTGGTAATTACCCAGGCAACATCTTCATTGAAGACTCCAATTTGCTGCCCCACAGGTTTCAGCCAGGTAAAAAGAGTGTTCTGTATCCATAAATCGTATTTCTATCAAGGCTTTTGAGAGAGATACATAACATTTAATAAATGGTTGCCTTTTTGTAACTTAGGACCAGAACCTTAAAATACTTAGGTACCAAGAAGTGATGGCAGATAGTACTCCTCTTGTATTTATCATTAAATGCTTCAAAGAGGCAGATCAGAGACATATGCAAATGAATTAATTGCAATAATAACTTTCCAATGAGTGGAATTTTTGTTTGTTCAAAAGTAGCCTTGATATTTCAGTTGCAGAATCAGCAAATAAGCCAGAAAAAAAAAAAAGCCAAAGCAAGAAACTAAAGGGATGGCCAAGAAAGAAAAAAAATAAATAGATTTAAGAGCAGTAATAGTAAGATTGAGGTGATTCAAATAGTGCAAGGTAAATGAGGAATATTGGGCCACAGACTGCAGCCTTTCAGCCCCTGTTGTGGGTGTGGCGCAATGACAGTGCATTTCAGGCAGTTAGGAAAATGAGAAATCTTCTGCCTGGGTGCAAAGCCAGACACAGCTGTAGGGAGCAGGAATAACGCGTGGATGACCATGGCCCAATATCCCAGTTATCTCCTGACAGGGAGATTTTAGTTTGCCATCACTGCAGAGATAGCACAAGCTCCAATTCTGTTGTCCCAGCCAGCTACTGCCTGCACTCACAATACTCTAAACTGACTCTCAACCCAGACTGGGCTCTCAGCTAGTTAAAAAGGAATAATATCTAATACTATCAAGCTTGTAACCTCCCCAAGCTGTGAGTTGAATACTGCTTTCAAAAGCTTGAAGATGATAACCCACACCACCATCTGGCAGCAGGTCAAAGGATTCATTTTGCCATCGGGGAGAGTTGCAGGGTGAAGCCCAAGGACACTGATGGCTGCAGATGAGTGCAGCACAGGCATTTGGAATTGCCTGGGCTGGAATAAAAGCATTTCAGCTAATACGGCATTTCAGCTTAAATGGATGAAACTCAACACGACAATGGTTCACACTTTACTTCCTGTTGAGCCCTTAACAGCCAGTTTTGCCAGAGCTGTAGTAGAAGCCAGGAGCAAGGCAGGGTGAGGCCATAAATTTTCAGGAGGGATCCTAGGACTTCACGGTATTAGAATTGGTGATTTAGTTTATTTCTTGCCCAAAATCTATTAATTATGGGATAAGTTTCCCACCAGCTTGTATGATCACAACCACAGGCAAATCCAACACCAGCAAACAGTCACAAACTTGGACAAGACTTTGCAGCATAGCTCCTTGTTCACAGATAACCCAGATGATAATTATCCAGTTCATCTGGCAACTGCCCATCATCTATTTAATTTTACCATATATAGTTCCCCAAACAGGCAGTGAACAACAGAAATGAGAAGAAATAATGGTTTACATTGGGACTTCACGCTGCCTGTTCCCCAGGGACCAAAAGAACACAAGGTAGGTGGGTCTGAGTGGAAGACAGAAGAAATAGGATTCCTCTAACCTTTCACTGCTCCATCTGCTCTCTGTACCACCCTCCATAAACAAGCCAGTCTTGTCTCAACCTGGACTTCTGTGCTTTGCTGAAAAAGGGAAGTATCACTCTGTCTAGACCTCCTTACAAAAGCACTTTCAGTGGTTTCTACAGAAATATTAACACTTCTCCATATAAGAAAACAGGACTTTCACCATTTGCCTACAGGAACAAAGGAGTGAGCTTAAATTGTTTTTAAAAAAAAAAACACTGGAATTGGGATAGCTGACAAAATATTGTGAATTCCTATTTATACTCCACACTTGTTTTTCAAAGAAATTTGTTTCATTGTCATAAAGGCCATAAACTGAAGAATATTTTTCATGACAAAGAAAAATTTCATTTTTCTTCTCTTTAATAATAGGAAGTTTTCAAGCACTGTATGAAATGTGCAGAGAAAACAACTCCATTTCCTTGGCAAGGGAAAAAGTAAGAAAATACCTCCCAATATTTGTAAAGCTCTTTCTCAAGAATATCATGTGCAATGTTTCTGGTGAATCAGTATCTCCATGGTCAATCATTGACCATCCAATTGCTCATTTCCCACAAACATGGACAGCCTTTTCTACCATGAATGGTCTCAGCTTCTCCACACGAAAAAATGCAGAGCTGCCTCTGAAGACCTGTATTTATACAGCTTTTTTTGCTCTTTTGCACATCAGCACTGAGAATAATTCTCTCACCTGTAGAACTCATGGAATTACAGTGAAAAAAATCCCATAAAGACTAACCAAAACTTGATGAAAGGCATTACCTGCCAAAAACTTTGAGGCTGCTCCCTGTAGCCAAGCACTTGCTGATATCAAATGTAAGCTTATGCTCAGGAAAGAACCTGAAAGAGAGCACACAAAAACTCACCCTTAAATCACTCTCATAATTGGCCTTTACAGGGGTTATTAGCCAATCTCAAACTTCAGGGGTACTCAAAGCTAGCAGGGCAACAGAAATCCAAAGGTTTAGTCCAGTCATCCCCAGTTAGTACCAGCAGAAAACACAAGCAGCACTAAAAGCAAAAAGAGATTGAATATTCCCCATTTACAATGTCCTCCTGGGCATAAAGGAGGTTTAAGTAGTCAGTTCAGCTCCCTGCAATACTTTTGAGTTTTTAAGGAGAGTGGTGCATAATCAGAACAAAGTAAAATAGTCTGGATCTAAAAACTACCTTTCGCTCACAGACACAGCAGATTCTGCAACACAGGATGTTCTTCAAAAAAAAAAAAAAAAGCTCACTATAAGAAAAGTTTTATACTTCTGAGCCTGGAGGAAGCTTCATAGAGCCAGCTCAAGCAATAGAAAGCCAGGGAAAAGGGACACCATAACCTATTTCAGAAACACCTCTTCCAAGCCAGGACTCACAAGTGATTTTACACTAACAAGGGCAACACCTAGAGGAGACTCTCCCTTATAAAGGACCAGCTGTAGAGCTTCTCCTCCATTTAAAGGTTGTGAACAGTAACCTCGGGGTGCTAACCACAGAATCCACGTGGAGTCCTCCCCTCCAGCTGCCACCCCAGTAATGAGCTTGCTAATGAGCTTGCTGATGAACTAATGAGCATAAGCCTTCTGCTGCAGCTGGGCACCAACCCAGGGCTCCATCCTGACAGGAGCTGAGGTTAATTTATTTCTCCCCTACTTTTCAAATAACTGAAAAGGCCCAGTAAATTCAAAGCTTAATTTGGCTCAAATTTTGTTCAGAACACGTTAAAATTTTGTATTCAGAGGCAAAGATTCATTGCCTCTTGCACTGCTCTCCCGTTGATTCTACTGTCTAAACCCTCTATCATACAAAGGGATTTGTCCACCTAAGCCATGCCATGAGGGCCTGAGAAAGATCAACATTTTCCATCAAATCTCTGCCTTGACCAGGTATTTCCAACCAGTTTTCCTTTACTGTGAATATTTTAGAGGCAAGAGGAAGGAGCTTTCGGTTTCAAATCACACTCCTCACCCAATTTATTTTTCATCCTATTTATCCATTTGTTTATAATCATCCCTTAGACCCATCAGTGTTCCTCTTATTAGCATTACAACCCATTTGATTTTAATTATCACTCCTTTACAGGAAGGGTGTGGCCAAATTAAATTGTAATTTATGAAGTGACAACTCTCATTTGCAAAAGAAAACATCTGTACAGCCAGATTTTTCCCCATCCCCCCACTAACAAAAGCTAGGAAAGAGAAATCCAGCAAGGAAAAGGTATGACAAAGAACTTTATTAGTTCTCCTGGACACTACTATCACCCTTTAAGCAGGATATCCAGCTCCCAGAGGGATGAACAACAACACTCTCTGTTTCAGTGGCAGAAAGGTTGATTGTATGGATGGAAGGGAACAAAGATGATATTTCCAGGTTACTGGTCCTGGAGCATCCCACATCCTCTGTCACACATATCTGCTAGCAGATGTGGGGGTAGCAGCCTCCCGGTTTGAGGCACGCACATTTTAGAGGAAGACAGCTCCCAGGCAGGGCAGGGTATGGCAGACCCTCTGAGCTTGGGAATTCCAAGGACCACCGTCACCTCCATCAGCAGCTCATCATGAACCTTTCCCAGGTAGAGCTTTACATAGCTGTAAATTTTCTGGGGTCAACAGATCATGGAAGATACAGAGAGGGATTTTTCTTATTAATCTGCAGACAAAAATAATGCTCTAGGAAGGGCCAAAGGAAGGCTGTGCAAGGGCCTATCCCCTGGCTGCACAGACAAAAGGGCTTTGAGAAGAAAATGTATCTGCAGAGCTGCAGGAATGATTGCTTCCAGAAGAAGGTAGAAATTCCTGACCAGAGGGAAGACTGAGGCCACTGACTCATCTGGTGTAAGGCAAAATTACTACTTCACAGTCATTAACCATTTAGGTTGTAAAAGACCTTGTAGGTCATCAGGTCCAACCATTAACACAGCACTACTTCATATCAGTGAAATTATGCTGATTTGCAGAAGCAGATACTCTGTCTAATGAAGTTGCACTGACAATTTTTCTTAGCCAGCGTGTTTCGTCACAGTCTCCGAGAACTTGTGTGTCCCCCTCAGATTGGTTGATGGGCTTATTATTTTAGTAACATTCTTCACCACTCCATGGAGGAGAGTTGAAAATGATCTTGGAAATATGCATTTACTCTCAGTTAGAATCAAAACATCAGAGGTTCTGCATCAGACAAAGAGACACTCCGGAACCAAATTTGTCACATGTCTCAGAGACAGTCCTTGCTAGCAGCGCTATCAAAGAACATTACCATTTCTTGCTATTTTAATGGTTCTTTCAACATCTGGTAATTTTCCTAAACACCCCAAGTTCTGTATAACATGGTAAAAGACTGGTCCTGTTGTTAAATTCCTGTTTCTTTTTTTAAGATACGTAATAAAGCTGGAATCTAATCTAACATCTTTAAAGACATCACCCAGTAGGGAGGAAGAACAGGATTTTCTGAGCCAGCAATGTCCCAAAAGCAGGAGCATCAGGGTCAGGCTGATACAGATTGGAGGGGATTTCTGGAAGTCATCTGGTGCAACCTCCCTCCTCTTCTGAGGAGGAACAGGTTTGCTCAGGTTCTTAGAGACCTTTTCTAAGTAGGGTTTAACATCTCTAAAGCCACTTCAGCTATTGCAGGAAGCACAGAGACACCTTAGAGTAAATCCAGGGAGGCATGAGGATAACTCCACTGATGGAAAGGTATAGGAAAATGGGTGGAATTGTATCTAAAGAACATTTTTATTTTCTATCCATCCTACCCAGAATAATGACCATGAAATTGTTTTCTGAGACTTCATAGATTCATGGAGTTCCTGTGGCACGTCACCTCTGGATCTCCACACTGTTAAAATCCAGGATTCTCCAAAGACCTCTTCTGTGTCGTCAACACCTTTAATTTTACCATTAATCTCAATTTATTTGACATTTTTCTTAATAGCTCAGCTTCTAAAGACACAGAGCACTAGAACAATGTCGACTTTCATGGGGGAAAACCCCTGCTAGATTGTGGAGGAAAGCAAAACAGAGAACCTTACATATTCTAAGGCCACAAGTCAAAAGCACCCCCAATTAATTTTATTAGTTCAGCACGCAGTGAAAGCTGGTTTGCTACTGAGCCACATCGGATATGGGGATTCTCAATCATTTCCCCATTAGTAGAGCTTTCATAACATCTCTCCTGGGCACATTCAGACTTACTCACACCTGAGCTCACACTTCAGTCTTTCCTTTCAGTCACAAGATCTCTCTCTCTTTCCTACTCAACAATTTATTGCTGACTCTTACAGTGACAAAATTATCCTTGACATTTCTGCCCTTCTGGTGCAATTAGTTGGCTTCAGCCAGCGGGTTCAGAAGTTATGGGGAGAGGAAACTAAGGAAACAAAGTGTAGGCGACACAGCTAAAATGATCTCACAATCTGTAATCCAGCCTCATCTTTCCTAGGGATATGACTCCATCTTTAAATGACTGCTTGCAACTAGCAAGACTCAAAGCAAGGCTGAAGATGAGAGCAAAATTGATCACAAGGAGGCTCAAATGGGAAATGTGTTACATTTTAGCATTATTGTATGGGTGCATAGACAGATAATATGTTTTATCTTGGGAAGTGGGGGGCATGGCAAACATCTGCTGAGAGCATGACCACTTCTTTAATATATTAAATATATGCATGCTATAAAGGCAGATCACCCCATGTATTGCTGAATTAAAAAATAAATATTGCAAAGATTTATATCCTGGTTTCCTGTTGCTCAAGAGACATTTGTAATGAGGTTTCCAAGGAAGCAATGTTTCACAAGCAGCTATCTAACTCTAGCTGCTGTGTCATGTTATGGAACAAGACTTTCTTCAGAGCATTAGACTCACCACCCATTTGTCTCAACAAAATTTCCTACAAATCTTTCTCCTTTTCTTTCTCTCTGCTACCTATTCTGCCCTTTTTGTCTGAGTGATGTTTGTCTCCAAAGAATGAGAAACTCTCTCCTTTCTATGATCACTTCACTCTTTTTCTAATAAACACCTACCGCTATTAATCACTAGCAACATAATCAAGCACTCTGCTTAATGTCCTATGGTTGGAAAGCAAAATGTTATTGCCTGGGTTTTTTTCCCTTCCACTGCGGAAAGTTTTTAGCTTTTGGCCTATCTTGACCTGGCCTTTAGCAATTATTTTTGCCATATGAAAGACTAATTCCCAAATCCTTTTTCTCAGAAACTTCTAAGGGTCCCAAAGCCATGAATATAACAATGTTTTGCTGCAGGAAATGGGGTAAGTCTCTCCAATTTTCAGACATATTAACTGGTTTTATACTTCTATCCATTCGTCCATCATTTAATCTAATTAAGAGTCACTCCCTGGAGTTTTAAGATCTCCAGTGTACTCATCTCATCCTGCCTCTCTGATCTTATATTATCTTGGTTCACCAGAGACTCATTGTATTGCTTTCACTTCTAATTCTGTTCTGCTAAATTCACCTCTGTGGAGAATTGTTATTTCATTTATGTAGGTCCATCTCTTCAGTATCATTCCTCCTGTTGCTGAATCACTTCCTCTACAACAAGTCTTTTTTTAAAATCAGGCTATGTAAGAACTGATGGTAAAGCATTTTACAACATGCTCTTTAAAAGACCCACAGGGGAAAAACTGTTGTATGACAATATTTCTGAGTGCAAGTTGCTTGTCAGCAAGGACTTCACTTGAAAATCATGTTAATTGAACCACCCAGCTTCATAAAGCCAGTTTTGGAAGCATTAAGTGGACCTTTGATGGTCAAGACCAACTGAATGTATTCCAGCCCCAGCATACTGAGTAGGCTGTGTAAATGGCCTCTGAACTGCTAAATTACATGGCATTGTTTTTACTGAATGATTAAAACACTCCAACACCCACAAAGAACTTCCAAAACAGCTGAGCAAATGCTTTCAGAGGGTGTCACTCTTTTTCCTTTCCATTTTTCAGACATGCTCTTTTACAGTTTTATAACTGTTGTAAATAAAAGTGGTCAGTCAGATGTTTGGAGAAGGCAAAGAAAAGGGGTCACAAAGCCAATTAAAGCAGAATCAGCCTGTTTAGAGATGAAGAGATGGCTCCCAGTTTCTGTTTAAAAATAAATACAGATTCATGTCTCTTTACTTCAGTGAGCACAACCCATGTTTGTTGTACAATGTCTTCTGAGCAGAATGAAGAGAAACAAGGCATCATCCAGAGAAGGAAAAGCCCAAAGGAAAGAATAATAGTAGAGTAGAAAGTACAGAAATCCTTCTAAAAACAAAGCACATCATTAAGGGAGAAAAAAACTCCTTTAAACATAATATCTGAGACAGCAATGTTTTTTATATCTTATGCTAGTGCCGCAAGGCCTAAAATGATGATCAAGAATTCTAAAGCATGATGTTTTGTAAAACAAACTACAAGACAGTCCTTGCCTTGAAGTATTTAGTACTTCAGCATGGAAGGCAAGAGGCAGGGGAAAAGAAAATCCAGGCCCCGAAGAGTTGTAGGAGAGGGAATGGGAACAGCACACTTATTCCCCTGACACCAGTTAAATGTTCAGTGCAACAACTCCTTAGTCTGTTATTTTCCTTCAGGAAGAATAGATCTCTGCTACTAAAGAAGTGGTTTTAATTTGAAATTATTTTTACTCCAAAGCCAGAAGTGCTGTTTTGTAAACCCATCAGGCTGGTCTCCCACCAGTGACATTTTCATATCAATAAGGAAAATAAGAAAGGCAGCAGGAAGGAATTGTCAAGAGGCTATCCTGGGACACAGGAGTGGCCCAAGAAAGCTGCACTCCTGTGGTCACAGAGACCAAGGTTTTCCAAAATCAGTAGGTCCACAGACAGGATTGCTAGCTGAGCTATCCTGAGATGGGACTCCGTGTCACGGTGACATGACCTTGGTCACGCCACAACATAGTCACAGTTCTCAGCTGTCTTTCATCACCATTTACACCCAGCCATCAGGGTAGGGTATTTCACACTGATGTGTTCCTGGAAACACTTCGCATTCCCACAGCACTGAAAACAGGGCTAAGGAGGAGAGAGGGGACATTTTGGAAAAAAACCCTTCTGGTCTTCATCTGCTCCAACTGGTGCCCACTAGGACAGAGCTGAAAGTGAACTGGCACCAGCTGAGCCTCTTGATACTGAAGAGCAGACTTTGAAGAAATAGAAGTGAAGAGAATTTTGGTATCCACATGGCAAGCATGAAAATAAGCTCTCTTTGTATGTATATGCAGCAACAATGCCCCGCTCTAACAACTGGGACCAACACTCAGTTGTGTCAACATATGACTCAGAAGAGGAGGAGAAGATGGAAAAACAGGCCAAAGAAAGGCAAGGCTGCTGGAAGAAAAGCAAACAAAAAGCAGCAGTGAAAGCAGCTGTGTTCTGAAGGGAGTGTGTGTGACTCGGAAGTCAGTTAAATTACAGGGAAATTCACCTTTCATACTTCCTAATGCTCCCAACAAGCCTACCTCACATTCTCAGAGGGGGCAGGGGAATGAAAAACATACTTGGGGATAATTAAGCAAACAGGGGATGATTAAGAAGGTAAAGCTGCTCTCCCTTCGATCCAAACCACCATTCTCAGCACCCCTCAGAGCACATTCCATCCTTATTTTTCAAATGAGCCCACTGAACTGCCAGCTGCTTCCCTAAGCAGGGAATACAGCAGGTTGTGCAAGAGAGCGGGACAGAATTCCAACCATGCAGGAAATCCATCAGGAGCTGATAAACCCCATACAGTATGGGATTTCAAGGGAAGCAGGCCTATCCCATGTGTACAAATCCTATTTAATAGAGCAGGGCAAAAAATGCCAGCGATCTCATGTTTCCACCATTTGAAAGATCCTGAAAAAATAGAGACAGTTGCTGGATTATTTTTTTTTTGTGGCCTCCCCAAGACAGTAACACAGAAGCAGCATTTAACAGATTGAAAGACATACCTGTGCAGAAAGTTAGCCCTAACTCATTGGAATTTCTTACGTGCCACTGAGGCTCAGTACAGACCTGTGTTTGAGGTAATAAACCAGCAAACTGACTTTCCAATCAGAGGAGACTCACATCCAAGGCATTTCAAAAGCCCTGCAATTTCAGCATGTATTTTCACTCCAAATCAAATGGGAATATTTCTTTTGAAGATTCTGATCAAAACAGAATCAATCTGACTTTCATACCAGGTTTTGAAAGAAAAGTTTCTTAAAAATTTTTAAATTAGCACAAATTTTAAAAATCAGATTTTCTGCCTTTTAGGGGTACTTGATATTGTCAAAATGTTTGATCTGATTTTCTGGAAATTTTGTGGACAATTTGCTTACATTTCCAGAGTTCTGACTTTGAGGATACAGTACCTTCCAACAGCAATATATTTCATGATGACATTAAAATCCCACAGATTCTCACCCAGGAGTGCACTCAACACCTTGGGTCATGAAAGAATTAGAAGTAATAGCTATTAAGTTAAGCAAAAAGAAATAATACAGATTCCTAAGAGACACACAGGGCATTGCTCAGCACCTTTGATATCACCTAATGACAAGGGCATAGGACAAAATGTACTAAGGAAGTAGGAAAAATCAATTTAAGGAGATCTTCCTGCTTCTCCCAGGAAGATCTCCTTCTATATCAACTGTATCTCATCATTAAAAACCCCATCCCATTTGCCACAAGCGTAGGAGTGAAAGCTCATAGCCCTGGCTTAGTTTCAAATGGGATTTCGCCTGCTTATAATTTCACTTGTGGTTTCAACCAGAAAAAGTTGCTGCTCCCCTCTCGTTCCTGTAAATGCTGCTCTGCAGGGATACAGGGTGTGTGGATATGCTGCTTCATTCCTTCTGATCCTACTTTCTCCTGAGTGATTCTTTCCCTTGAATAAGTGTTTCCACTAAATAATTATGCCAGTGAATAATCATCCTCGTGAATAAATAAAAGCACTTCAGGACCTCATAGGGTGGAGCTGTGGAGCACTTCTCCCATCCCAACTGTGGAGCAGCTGGAATAGCTGTACCCTTGGCCTCTCTGCTGACCCCTACATTTCAAGCCTCTTTCAGAGTTGCCTGTGGAAAGAACAAAGCTCTGTAAGAGGCATCTTCTGAATAGTGAAGTCCTCGGTGCAAGCCTTTCTGAGGATTTCCACCCACTCTGTTGCAGGGAGGGCAGCTCCTCTGGAATCAATTAAATGACTCCCAACTGCACCAGCTAAAGATCTGGCCAGGTTATTCCCATTCCTTCCTCTGCCCCAGCTCTGCAGCAGAGAAGTTCATGCTTCCACAAACACCCTTGATCATTCTCTCCGTGAAATCTGTCTCTGACTGGTTTGCCCTGTTTTGTCTATGCAATATGCTGGCTGCTGTAACATCAAGGTATTTGCATTACCAGGAAAGTCTTGGGTGTGAAAGGAAATTTTAATTTCCTCCTTAGCTGAGCACTTTACAATATGTGTTTTAATAAAACAGAGAGAGTCAAATTATTGCTTGTAAATGCCAAGAGAATTAATTAGGGCAGCATCAGTCTGGCTGTGGAGCCTCTCTTGAGGGGTTCACAAGCTCAAGACAACCAGAGCATGGACTCCCTGAAAAAACATCTCCTAAAATTGCAAACTTATGCATTTAATCTTGAAGCAAAAAATCACTGCTTTTGAAATCAGACTCATGATACACCAAGGGCCAAGTTTATCTCTGTTTCTACAGTATCATCCATCAGCCCTGAAGGAAATGGTGATCCTGATATGAAGGAGGTATCTCTGCCAATGTGTCTGTAACCTGGAGGAGATTACAAAATATTTTTTTATAGCTTCCAGTGAGAATAAATCTTGAGAGGTATTAGGCAAGATGGCATAATAGTCCTGCTAATCTTCTCCAGAGATTGGGTTTAGGCCAAGTACATAATGGTTTAGTCAAAATAACCCCCCAAAATGTAGAGGACAATCATCTGCTATGAGCTTAGATCCAATAAATACCCTGGATTTTAATTGTGCATCGTTTTACATGCTTTAATGCCTCCACCAACACCTCAGTGCAGCTCGAAATGCTGTCAGTCATCTTAAGCTTTTGCAAATCCTTCAGCTGACTGTAGGAGTGAGGCACAATTTTTCTGTCTCTCAGAGATCTGTAGAAATTCTGGCCCACCTACCATAATTAAAAGTCATGATACAAGATCAAGTGGAAGGGGAGGATGGTGTGATAGACAGGAGGAGTGTGGCACCAGAGAAGGGACAGGAGTGAGCAGAATCTCATGTATGAAGGTGGCTGGGGTGGATCAGAGGATGGAGGACAGACCCCTGGAGACAGTTTGGGTGCATGAGAAGGGGCTGAGTGTGCCCAACAGTAGAAGCATCACCATATGGGACTCTAAAGTGAAGAGAAAACCCCCTCCTGATTCGTGCAAGTGAGAAAACAATTGCTATCCCTACCTGCCTGCAGGCCAGGGGTTTTGGTGTGAGTCTGCTGTTGCAAGCTTGGCCAATGACATGGCCTGTGAAGCTCTTCCAAAGTGATTCAGCCCAGTTTGTTTTGAGAAGCCCCACATACACACAAACACATGTACCGGAGGCACGTAAACTGCAGCTTGTGTTGGGAGCACAGTTGTTGGTTTTATACACTTCAGCCAGAAAGAAAGCAATTCTTGTTGAAACTTGTTCTGTCTGTTGCTCTCTATGTAAGCTTCACATATCTCATGGGATGCTATGTCCACAGAGAGTAATCAGAATGCATGGGAAAAAAAAGGAAACATTTGCACATAGTCCAGTTTTCCATTTCTTTGCTTTGCTGCTGCACATTACTAGCATATTGAACATAACTGCTAGTGCTCACTTACAAGGAGTATGAATAAATCACTCCTTTGATCTTTCTAAAATCAAGAGAAAGAAGAGATAGGCTAGGATAAGGATTGCATGAAATCTGATAGTGTTTAGAATTTCTTCAGTCTTGAATGCCCTTTTTTTAGGGACCAACTTTAAGTTAAAAATTCAAATTATTCCCATTAAAACATGGTTCCCTGGTACAGCTGTCAAGAATAAATAGAACATAACTAGGACATTCATGTCTGGCTAAAAGTCACCAAAATTTTCAAGAATTCTCCAGGAGAACTCTCAAGGAGAGTGTCAGAATCCCAAATGACCGTGACATCACTTCTGAATCAAAACTTGACATCTGATAGAGACAAGTGGAGAATGCTCAATGAGAAAGGGAGCTTATGTGATTCAGCAGCAGAACTCAGGCAAAGAATTAAGGGATAAGGGAAACTTCAGACTATAAAAATGATTGAAATGCTGTTGCCAAAAATTAGAATTCTCACTTTGGGCTGTAGGAAGGGAGAAAAGCAGTAGAATAGAGTAGGCAAGACTCAGAGCCTGATTTCCATACTCTGTCTGATCAGCTGTGGTGCCACTCCTGTTATTCTGAAGCCTTTCAACAAGTTGTCTGGGGGCAAATTTTAAAGAGTCTATAAGGGAGTGGTAGGAAAGGAATAAAAGATGATCAGATATGAAAGTGAGTTTTATCTGGGGAAAGAAGGAAGGAAAGAAGAAAAGAAAGGGAAGGGAAGAAAAGAGAACAAGAATGAGAATGAAGAAAAGAGAAAGAGAGAAGGAAGGAAGATGCAGAAGGAAGGCGCAGAAGGAAGGTGCAGAAGGTGCAGAAGGAAGGAAGGCGCAGAAGGAAGGCATGGAAGGAAGGAAGGAAGGCACGGAAGGATTCTGATTACAGAAGTAATCTCCACAGGAGGTGCTCAAGTCAAGGTTAAGCCAATATCTTCTTTGTACCTCTAGTCTATTTGAACCCCAGATTGGAGCATGTGATTTATTGGATCCTCTAACCCTCCTTGTCAAAGAGTAAAAGCACCTGCAGTAACAAGGTCTACATGCAATTCCTCTCTGCAGTCAAGATTAATAGCTGAAGTCCTGAACTTCTAAGAACTGAAGGAATTCTGCACCAGACTAGAAAGTAGTCCAGCTCTCAAACTTTGAATTCCATGTTCACTGCGCAGGTGAAGGTCAAAAACCAGTGAAATTCATGGGTTCAAGTTTTCTCTGTTGCAAAGGACTCACGCTCATCCTTTCACTGGTAAAGCTGAACATACATAAAACTGGAGACAGAAATGACAGTTCTTGAAAACTAGAATGTTGTTTTTTGAAATGCAGAGGGGTTATTTTGAAGACTCAATTTGCCTTCCGTATTTGTTCCCAAGGGTGAGTTTTTTATAAATCTAAATACACTTGAGACACTGAATGTTCTTTCTCCCTTGAAAACAAACCACTGTGTATTTGCATACACACAGACCCATTAGCAGACTAAATGGTTGACATCAGGATCTGCAGAGCAGAGATCTCTATCTTTTCTTTCATTTGTTGTACATTATATCATTTCCACTTACAACACCCAAAATATTTGTGTTCGTAGCTCTTTGCAGAAACCAATCCTTGCATTGACATCCTCCTCCCTGAGTCCTCTCAGTATTGTTCTGCAAGTGAGTATCAGGATACCTAGAAACTGCAATGGATCTCAATCTGGTTTATTTCTGTCATTTATTGCTATAATTTGCCATGACATTGAAGTTGAAATATTTCTCTTTTTTTCTTTACATAAGATATATTTAGTTTGTTCAATAGTAAGACCTTATTCCCTTCAAAGATGGACCTGAAAGCTTATTTTCTCCCTGTTAACTTTCAGTTTTTCAAAGCAGAGAGCTGCCAAATTTTGCTGACTTGAAAAGAACTTAAAATTGAATTTGAAAACAATTACAGAACTTGAAAGGAGCATAGGTAGCATCATGTTATTCCATGTAGCACTTGACCCTAGAGGAAAGTGACCTGTGATTCTCTGAGATGCATTTACTTCAGAAAGGGCAATAGTCTTTCAGAAGCATCTGTCCACAAGTGAATTTGTGTAGAACACAGGGGGAACAGTTCTTGCAATCCAAGTATTTCAGTTCTCTAAAAAAAAGGAAACATATTTCTTAATGCTGCAAGTCGGATAAGGGAAAATCTGTACAATAACAGAGGTGTGGTCACGGAGGATTCCTGGAAGAGTGGGACAGGGATGGCTGAAAATGCAAAACACATAAGGAGTCAAGGTATTTCACCGTAGTGGTAGGAGAGATGATTAAGACAGAGATGTCCAAGCCAAGGTTTGCCCTTAAAAGCCTTTGGTCTTTTAAACCAAATGAAAACAGGCTGTCACACCAGCCTAAAAGATAGTTATTACTGTAGACATAATAGACCCACTATAAATTCACTTCTTGACTGGCTTGGCCCTCTGCCATAAACACGTTGCAAACCATTACAATGATGGTTCATAGCCTTCCTTGACATAGCATCCTAAATTTCTTCCTTAGAAAGTGTGCCTCCAATCTCCATGTGCATATTGCTGGTTGAATTCCTCTGGTTATTGAGACAGAAAATAGTATTTTTCAGAAGTCATATAGGTGCAGAAAGGTAAGCATACACTAGATTAAGAGAAATCCAGCTTATTCTCTGGAAAATTTATGCAAGATCTTGGATATTAGATCCAAGCCATCAGAGCACCACAGAGCAAAAACACCACTGTTAGCAGATAAAATTAGTACCTTCTGCCTGTGTTACCGCCCTGTGCCCACTGCAGCAAAAGGGAACATTTGCTAAAAATGTCACAAGCTTAATTTTATAAGAAGTTTTGTGGTCCAATGTAGCAACAGTTTTATTTCAAGGAGCATCTGGACTTTATTAGATGCAAAACACAGTTGGTTGAAGTTGAGGAGGGGGGAGAGATAAAAAATGTTCTCTCTGGAGTATTTTAAACCAGAAGTATTCATCATGCACAGCATACCCTTATAATCTAACACGGGGCTTTAGGGTGATAGTGCAGTTCACTGCAAAGCTATTGCTACTGCAGTGAGTTTTCGTATTTATATTTCCATTGCCTCTGGCAACCTGCAAATGGTGACAGGTGAAAAGATTCCTTTCTTCTTTTCAGGATTCAGCAGCTGCTTGCAGCCTCATTCAGATTCCTTTGTAGCAGGAAAGGCTGAAGACTGATTTCTGATCCTTTCCACACAGTTATGGACATTTGCTGAGCCTTTTCCCCCCCAAAAAAAACCCCTTCCATTTTGGGAAGTCATCACTCTCACACGATGTTTGTGATGCACTCCCTGGTCTTGGCTTTTCTGGTACCAGTTTAACAAGGCCGTGTCTTCTAGTTCCCACTCAATAAACATTATGTAATTTGTTCATTTAGACTGAATTTATGTTTGGTAGATGCATGAATATAAATTTGAATATGAATCTAAATTTACAATTCCCAGGTCACAACACTGCGAAGTGATGCTTGGACTTAAAATCAATATCATAAAACAGTTTTGTAAAGGAAGTTTCTTCTTTCAATAAGGCAAACCAAATCAGTAACTGATATCTAGTGTGGCATTATGAACACCAGAAAGTGTTACCTTCCATGGAGATGAATGTAGTTCAGTTAATTTATATTCTACCATTTAGGAGAGAATTTCACTTAAAAGGAGTTAAAGAGGTAAGCACTCACCCTTAGCTGAGGCATGACTGCAGTGTCCCTGTGCACTCATAAAAACAAACGGTGTGCATAGCACTGAACACACTATGGGGCACGGTTTTAAAATTAATTTTATCTCTATATGACCCCTGATTTCAAGTGCTGTGATTTGCAAATTTTTCCAAGTGTGTGCCCACCAGCAAGGCAGAAGTGTGCCTGAGATGCTCTGGCATATTCTGCCATCCCTAGAAAAAGGCACTAATGTATGCAGCACCGGTAAATAAGCAGATTTCTGGAACAACTCGGTAGCACTGCAACCTGCTGTGTGGCACTCAAGGACAACCGCAAATTAATCATTTTAATATTGTCCTGAGGATGGATTAAGCTCAGGCCATTTCCTCTTTCCTCCTGCAGCTTGGCTGGAACCAGCAGTTTTGGAAGGCACATTTTGTGTATCTGAGAACCGGATCTAAAAAGCCATTTAGCACCACTCATAAAAGCCAACTAAGAGCATAAGCACACAAATATTAACTCATGAGGTCTCACTGATTCATGGGATGAACCTACACAGCTCTCCAGGGAATGGGTTTTTGCCAATATACTTAAATGATGGGAGGGATTTTTCTAAATGCCAAAAGGATTAGGATGCTCTGTTTTCATTAATAAGCAGGCACTGTGCAAGGACCCACAATGTCTTTGAAAATTCTTCTCCACGTGTTCGTTTCAGTATGAAATCATCTGATGGGCTGCATCCTCCAGTGGGTGCATATCTGTTTGTTTCCTTTAAAAAGCTTGACTGCTTCCAAGAGCAGGAATAAACTCTTAGAAATACCTAATCAGTGTATTCACATCATAACCAATACAGCATTACGGGCTTTTATTTCCTGTTCTGTGTTGATTTTTAATTAACGTCGACATTTATATATAAAATACTTGGTTTTCAAAAGGCCAACTGGAAACCCTCTTGTGGATTACCTCATCCAAGCACAGAGTTTTTGGTGTGCATATTTGTAATTGTTTGAAGGGTTTCCAAGCATATCTTAAAGTCACACCACAGTTTTCAAACACACTCATAAGAATGTTATAAGTGTATGAAACTTCAAAGAAAAAAAATTAATTTTACACAGTAACGGTGCTTAGAGTTTGTGAAGGACACTGAACGTGGAAAGAATATTTAGGCCCACATCCTGCGAAGGCTGACACACAAATTTAGGGATATAGCTGCAGTCCATGGATTTAGAGACAGGCATGGACAGTATGTATGCTTTTGTGAGATTGCTCTGGCCTGCTTCAAAACCAGTGGCACTTTACAGTTTTGAGTTTGTCTTTATATAAAGAAGGAAGAATTTCTAATGGTCTTAAAGCATCAATCCTTCCCCGAGAGTTGAAACAAAAATAAAAACATTAAACAGAAATTAGGAGACTGAGACTGCTCCCAAAGAAACCAAGATCAGAAACGGTCTCATTTCAATGGAACAAAGTCTAGTAGTAAAATTTCTGTCTTCCTCTTAAATATTAGTCTTCCTGTGCTTCTCTCCTCATGTGTCTGCCACAGCTCTCATCTCTCCAGCAGCTGTGATCTGCTGCCAAGATTCGCTCTACTCTCCCTGTAATTTATGACCCTGTCATGCAGTTTATTCATACACACTTTCCCAGTGGCAAGGCTGAGGATACCAAGGTATCTAAACGCTGCTCACAGAGGTGCAGGGAGTAAGCTCTGGATAGACAAAGCACATGGCTCCCTTTATTCAGGTGACAGCTGAGGTAAATCAAATAGTAAAATAACTGCAACAGGTAAAGCTACACACTTTAACTGGAGTTGCAGGGTCAGAACGTGAGCCTTTCAGCTGCAAACCCTTGCAGACCTCCAAGATGAGAGCCATCAACAGCCAGGAATTCAGTGCCTTGAGCTGCCTCAGACCTTGCATCAGCAAGGTTTCCTCTTTTCCTGCTTCTGCAGGAGCCAGGGGCATAAATGACATGGCTGTATGGACTCAGGCACTAGGACACCAAAATTTACTGTCTTTCAATGAGATTCAGGCTCACAAGTCTCTGGGACCTGGCCTGTCAGACAATCTCAACTCATAAACACATGGGAGGTAGGTGTCCTTAGGCTGGCCTGAGCACCCTGCATTTCATAGGGGCTTAAACACCAGTACTCCAGAGCCCAAAGCTCTACCACAGAGTCATCTTTCAACAACGTTGGTGAAACACTACTGATTTTTTCTGTGATCCTTAGGATTCTGTTGGCTTAAAGATTTTTTTCCCATGCACAGATGCTCCATCTTCTACAAAAATTTCTATCAAAGGTATGTGTCTCTCTTCCCCACTTTGTCTTTCCTATAGGAAATGTCTCAGGCTGCTTTATTTGATAAAGGAAAAAGAGTAATTTTTCAAATGCATATTTCAGGAAAATTTTTTCTAAAGAAATGAAACTTGTACAGGCCCTTTGCAGCCTTCCATTTCTCTGTCCCTGTTCACCACTAAAACAAAATTTGAAAAAGGGGAGAAGGAAGAGTCCATCAGGAGATAAATTCTTTGTGTAGCACTAATTTTCAATACTACACATGACATTTTTGACTGTAAATAAATTGAAGAGGCCTTCTGTGAAAACTTTCTCTTCATTTTATGAGCATGTAATCTTCACTTTGTACTAATGCACCCTATGGAAAAATGTGAATGCTGTTCCTAGAAAGTGAGCTATGGCCTCTTTCCACATTGTATATAAATCTGGAGACTATAATCAGATGCAGAAGCAGTGTATATCTCCAGACTCTAAAGCTTCTACCTTCCCCTATAAATCTTTCAGATGTGGAATGGACAGCAAACAGGTTTATACTAGTCCTGCCAGATTAATACCCAAATCTGATGATATGTATTTAGGTAATGTTTACTTCAATTTCTGCATGACCTGGCTAAGCAAAAATGTGCCTCCAATAAATATAGCTGGCTTGGGACACATTCAATCAGTACAAACACCAGATGCATCATCGAGAGCTTTGGGATATTTGTTTTTAGCATATGACCACAAGATATGATGCATCTTTGAAACACTTCCTACTTCACTCAATAATGATGTTCAGCTTTTTTGGTGTTGCCAGAAGCTATCCTGGACAATATAAAGAGAAAGTTTCCTCTTCAGACAGTGTGAAACTATTCAGCTTCTTTTTTTTTTTTTTCTTTTCCTTTAAACCAGCTTTTTTTTCCCTCTGTTTCCATACCTATGAAAATTACAATCATTACTCTAGATCATCCTGCTAACAGGCTGAAATTCTGCTCCTTTTAAGAAAAATGTGAAATTTTTTGCTCAGTTCAAGGGGCTGAACTGCAACCACCTTATTGTAAGGTAAGAGATTTAGTTTTCCATTCATTACATGCCTAAGTACCTGCCTGGCCACTGCTCCCATGCCATTACAGGAAGAATGTAGCCAAGAAAATGTAGGTGTAGGCCAAACTATCCAGCCATCCCTCTGCTCAGCACTCAAAGATCCTGGCTGCTCTTAAGAGGAGAATTCTGCAAGAGCAGAGCTGTGTCTGAATCACCAGCTTTCCTGCAAAACACTTTGAAGCTTTAAATCAGTGTGTAAGTGTTTGGAAGTAGTGAAACAGATTCCTGGAATATGGGCATGGCTTCTTGTTCCAGGCAAACTGATTTGTTTTCACTTGTGATGTCCCCGTGGAAAACCTCTTGCAGCATCTCTAGCTAAGACAATCCCCCCCACATCATGTCTGAATTCTATCAGTGATAAAGACAGGATCCTTATCCATTTCCACACAAGCTCCTTTGGTGTGGCTGTATCAGGGTAGATGGGAGAACGAATTATGTAAAATGGCCCATGAAAACTATGTATATTTATTGTTAATACAGTAATTCATCATCTATAGAGTGAGGACACTGCAAACTCTATATATACTGTCTGAAAGGTAAATGAAGTGAGTGACAGCTGTTGGAAAGCTCCAAATCTGTATGATTTCATGGATAGATAGCTCACTACAGACTGAAAATATGAGCTCCAAGCCAGTCCAAAAAACCTCAAAACCAGAACAAGGACCAGAATCAAAAAACATATGCAGACTATTATCAGTTTTGAGTGCCAGAAAAAAAAGCCTAACACACTATAATCAACAGTTGAAAGTAAAGAAGGAATTCAAAGGATTAATGACAGAGCAGAACTTTTGTGAGTCAGTATAGGAAGTCCTTTGCCATGAGGCCCAGCTTTCAACCAAAATGAATCCAAGCACAACTAGAAGATAACACAAAGCCACCGCAGAAACAGTTCCACCATGAGACATTAGGTAGCTCCATTTGCCAGCTTGACTAATTCATAAGAGGTTTCCAATGAAAGTGATGGGAGGAAAATATCATTTCAATACTGAAGAGAAGAATCATACCTGTAAGAAGCCCTGGCCTCAGACTAATTACGAGTTGACAGATTGACTCAGAATGTAACTCCTGCCTACTTTATTACAATTTCTTGCTAGAAGCTCAGCCTCCACAGAGGGTTTGAATAAGTCAGAAACATCCCTTCTGCCTTATTCTGGGCCTCTCTCTGGGCTGGATTCCCATCCGCAGAAGAGAAAGAGTTGTGATAGTCCCACAGGAGAAGTGACACTGTTGCTGGGCCATAGAAACAGCCAAGTTAAAATAAATACATCAGAAACCAAGGAACATCTTGCTGGCCTGGACTACCGGAAGGCAGAGGGTGGAAAATCATGAAGAGGAAAGTGAGAATGAAGACAGGGAGAAGACTCAAGCTCTACCCCAGAAGCTGGAAAGTATAGAGCAGGAAGCCAATGAGAACTTCAGGGCAGGGCTGAAAAACAAGTGAAAGTGACAGCTTCTCTCATCTCTGAGAATGCAGCCAAAAAATCAGATTACTTACAGTAAAAGAAGAAGAAGGAAACAAGAAAAAAAGAAAACCCCCTCAAAAGTGGCAGCATAGAACTATCCACACTCCTTGGCTCTGTGTAATGTTGGGTGGAAGGGGTAAGAAAGAAATAGGGGACAAACTGCAGCTTGGAACCAAAACATTTCCCTTCTGGATGCTCCTGCCTCAGTTCAGCCCCTTGTGACTCTCAATTTCAACCCCTTATGCACTCCCCTGTAATCATCATAATATGTGGCTGTTTGCTTGCTCAGTGTATTCAACTTCCTCACAGCAAGCCAAGCTCAACCCAGCACTAGCATTTATTTCTGGATTTTAACCAGGCCTGCCTAAAACCAAACAAGACTCAGTGTGGTTTGCCATATTCATTGGGAGAGAATAAAAGGAATTGTGCTCAAACACCAGGGTCTGTGGCCAAGTTCACCTCATGCTGCTGCTTGTGATATCACACCGTTATTTCCCTTCACTTTAGTACTTTTAAAAGTGCTGTGGAAAAAGGGATTGTTTCAGCTTTGTTTCTAGGCTTTGAGGGAGATGCAAGTGATCCTAACAAAATGGACATAACTGACTGTTGCCCTTTCATTAAAAGAAAAAACTCTTTATTAGTCAAAAGTCAAATTATTGTTAGAAACCCATAACGACTAAATAAAAACAGCCAACAGAATGTGAGCAGGGCAGACATCAACTGGGAGATGGAACAGCCCTTGAGACAAAATAGTTCCAACTCTGCCTAAAATAACATTTTTGAAGAGCTGGCCCCACTGTGCTTGGTGTTAGACACCAAGCCAGGTCCCACAGTCCCAATCAACGGTGCTCGTGACACATCCTGAAACGCCAACTCAGACTTCCAGAGCTGTCCTGAGAGTTCCCAGAAGTGCTGCAGAACTCCCTGTAGGGGCATCAGGATGGAGTATCCCAAGGATTTAGGGCAACATGGCAAAATTTAGGCATCTGTAAAAGTCTCTGCTAAACATCTCCAAATGTGATGAAGAACAGGTTTTCAGCTCTTTGAAGCAGCTGCTGCCCATCCAGAAGCTTCACCTGGAAATGGACTGTTCCATGCCTCTTGCCTGCTAATTCCCATTGTTATGGGTCTAATGAGAGTTCTCATTTTTGTTGATGTTTTGGAAATAGGAAGCATGTCAGGGTGTCAATTCCTGTTCTTAAATCACTAGTATGTGATGTAAACACCTCATTGAAAGTCAGGAAAACAAACAACCTGAAAGCCACAGGAGAACTTCTCTGCCTGGGAAAGAATGGAAATCTCTTCCCCATTACCCTCCAAAGCTGCTCCCCTGATTTTTCAGGGAGTGGCTCAGAAGGGTTAAACGCCTGGGGCTGACAGTACTGCAGACTCTAATGCAAAACAAGAGCTGTGGCTGCAAACTTCTCATCTCTGGCAAACTACAAGAATTTGGATAGACCAAACTAAATATCCTAATCCACGGACAGCTAGAGAAAGGAAATGCATCTCTCTGTGTTCATGACACCGAACAATTCGTTGGGAAGGACTAGGGAGGAGGGAGAAGGAATTTCCACTGAGAGTGCCAAAGATGCAATTAATGTCCTGTCACGGAGCATTTATACCCAATGAAATTAATTCCTGTGCTGAGAGCCAGCATAAAGTTACGTCTCCCTGAAGCTGCAGCTAACAGGCAGAAGGAATGGATTTCATTTCAATAGCGATGTTCCGGATTCCTGGACGAGACACTCAGCAGTGAATGAAGCACTGTGCAGTAGAGCCTCAGCAGCCTGGAAGTGAATTTTGCTGTGACCTAACAAAAACCACAGACTTGAAATTGTGATGATTCAGAAATTTTCAACCCGCAACAGGGGTTCTTGCAAAATATTTGGGAACTGCAGGAAGCTTTTAATGGTCTCCCTATGTTGAGGAGAGAAATCCTGACCTTTTCTCTTCATGATTCTTGTTCATCATAAGCAATAATTTTAGAAGGAGATGATTAAGCCCGAGTGGCCTTTTTCCCTAAGATTGCTTATAGAATAACAAGTGACTTGGATTGGTCCTTTATGTACTGATTCATCCTCTCTTTGCTGTTGGAATTTGCTGAAGAATGGCTACAGGGTCAGATCATGCTCCCAGTCACACGTGTTGCTCCTCACAAGTGTGTGCAGTAAAGCAAATCAAGTGGAGAGGTTTATCTGCAGAGCAATACAATGGAGCAACAAAAGTCAGAAGAACCTTATAAGGGTATGTGACTTTCCTAGCCAAGAGTCAAAAAGGTAGGATTTCAGTAGGGAAAAAAAAACTGAATAGACCGAGTACATGAATCAGAATACCAATGGCTAAAGCAGAGGTTTGGGACATTCCTAATCCTTATTTGGATGCAGAACCCATGAACGGATGGTTTATAAATTCAAACTGATGTCATCTGAAGGAAGACTTCAGGTGAATCTTCCTTTCATTTCCTGTTAGCTTGAGGGACAAACCGACAGAGGGACAGAAAAAGGAGCTACATCCATTTCCTGAAATAAATAAGAGACATCTCACGAAATTTAACAGCATGCAATATAATCATTACTACATGCTTGTGTCATAATTACTGTCAGAGTTTCCTTTAAAAAAGAAACCAGGCTGCTCCAAATCATCTTGAAATACTACTCACAAGACTATTTCTACTGGCTTGTAAATGATGGCTATGCAAGAAACTAATTTGAGCATCACTGGAAATTATAATTTTGTTTTGTGTGCTTCCAGTAATGTTTTCTCAAACAAGGATCTCACATTTGTGCCTGTATTTGTGTAACTAATTCTGTGGAAAGCATTAGATGCAGTCACATGCTTGCTTGTCTTTTCTTATTCAAATTTCAAACAATACAATTTTCAGTTTGTGTAAATACTTATATAGCCCTTGAAGACCTAAGTGCAGTGCAAAATGACAGAACTGAACTTAAAATAGACAGAGATAAGGTCAATGTCAAAAACTTAAGCTTCATGGGAACTATACCTGATACATGAACCTTTTATATGCCACTTGTAAATAATTGCTAAAAGCAGATATTTCTTCCTCATGTTTGCTTATTCCACTACATCCTGTTTCTTAGGTACTTAGCTCTTATATTTAAGCAGGTTTCCCTGAGCAGATTTTATATATCATAACCCTTGAAGACTTCTCATAACCCTTCCCTTTTCCATGTCAATTGAGCTTCATTAGCAGCTTGTATCAGCAGCAGGATCTGTTCACACATTCATTGGCTCTATACTCAGTAACTAGAAAAATGACCTCAAATTGCCTCCTCATTGCATGGATGTGTTTCCTAGGATGGAAACTCCTCTTTTCCACTGATTTCCACTCAGTAATTTTTCCTTGTACTTTACCTAGCAGGCTAGGTAAAATACACCCAACTCTCAAACAGCAACATTTTCTGAAGATGTGCTATTCACCTGGCTTTTATCAGAGAATTCCCGACTTAAGGTGGAATGTGGGATGGAATTTGAGGATGACACGTCATATCTTAGGTCTCGGAAAATAAGGAACATTTTCTGAAAGCAGGTTCTCATTTCAAGAAATTGGATATTTTCTGGTTTATGATGCTGTGTCCCACTTCAAAAGCTAATACTCTCCCTTGCTGTGGCCACCTCAGTTCCATGAATATTATGAGGGATAATGTGTGTCTGGTGACTCAAAAAAAAAAAAAAAAAAAAAAAAAAAAAGAAAAAAAAAAGGCAGTGCGGTGGATCTAAAAATAAAAATTAGGAAAGGTGGGAATTAGCTCACCACAGCTCACCTCAATTGCCAAGTCAGGTTTCAATTTCCAGTAAATTTTCAGCAGAGTAGCTTCTGTAATCTGTGGGCACTTCTCATACAGGGGAAAAGAAATTTCCTTGAAAACAGATGCCTGACATCACAACTACATGTTTTCCTGGAACAGAGCACGCGCTGGATCAGTACTCTGCCTACTGGCATAGACTTCATCCTGAGAGCGATATTACTGCTTTCATGTCAGTCAAGGGACCACAGTGGGCTTGCAGGAAGCGGAACCGGAGCGTGGCTCTCAACTCGCTGAAGAACTCTTATGGAAAGCTGTGGATATTCACCTTAAAGATGTCTGGAAACACTGTAGGCTACTTCACACTCAGGTTTGTCTGAAGAGTAGCTTTTATACATTGGGGACTGCAGCAGACTTTTTAGATTAACAATCCCTTTGCCAAGACAAAATACATGTGAGAAGCATGAAAATGGTTATCAACACAACCTTCCTGTATGATCTGAACTTGGGTGCTAGTCCAGGCACTGTACCAGAATGCTAGGGGCACGCACTGTGCTTTGTTCACGAGCAACCTGAGAGCCAAACTTACTGTGCACACTCTCTGGTTTGCAGTATTCCTTCAAACTTGGGAAAAGAAACACCCCCAGAGCAGCAGAGATGCCCATGAGAAGAAGACAGATGGAAGAGGTTGACAAAATTTGTGGACAGCAGGGTTACATTATGGCATCATAATGAAGAACCCTTCTACTTTATTAATAAAGGTTCAACACCTAGGATTTTTTTTTTTTTTTTAATTTTCCTTTTGTTCTCAGAGTTGATTTTGGACAGCAAGAAATAAGAGTCAGAGAGAGTGTTAAATTTGTTTTGAATGGAATGCAGTGACACCGATTTTTCCAAGTGAGGTGTGAAAGCTTTAAATCTTGAGTTCCCAGCAGTAGATAAAACATCACTCAGGGTTTCTATTTCCAACCCGTATGCTACACCTCACCTTCTCCCCTGTGCAGAACATTACTCCTCCTGAACGGAGCGGTATCCGCTTACAGGCAGCGCTGCTCCGAAGGAAAAAAGAAAAGTTTGCCTCTCCCCTCAAAAAAAGCCATTTTGTTCAGCCAGATGTTCTACAAAATGGCACGGCCGCTGTGCTTGAGGGGGGCCGGGCCTCCCACCCCGGCGGGGCTCGGTGGGGTGGTGGCGGCCCCCGCCCGGCCCCCGGCGGCTCCGAGGCCAATGGGCGCTGGGGCGGTGGCGGCCGCCTCCTCCCGCCCAGCCCGCCCTATATAGCGCCGGGGCAGCGGCGCCGTCCCGTCCGTCGGGCTGTCCGTGCCGAGCCGTGCCGAGCCCAGCCGTGCTAGGATGCCGGGCCGCACCCTGTGGCGGCTGGCGCTGCTCGCCCTCTGCCTGGGGGCCGCGGCAGCGGGGGGACATCGCCGCGGAGCCGGCGGCAAGAGCCGGCGGCAGGCGCAGACCCAAACCACCTCGCTGCCGCAGGGCACCGCCGCGCAGGGAAAGCGTGAGTACCGCCCGCGGGCAGGGCAGGGCAGGGCAGGGCGCGGGGCTTGGTACGGCAGTGCCGGTGGCCCTGGGGGGCTTTGTCTGACCCCCGCGCTCGCCCTTAGCCGCCCCTCGGCTCGGCGGACCCGCACACGTGTGCGCCCCGCGCCCCTTCCCTCCCGGCTGCTGCCCTCGGTAACGCCGAACTTTGCTTTCTCTTCCCCCTCTGCATCCCGATTCCTCCTCCTCTCCCCCCAGAGACCTGCTATGACAATGGACGGTACTATCAGATAAACCAGCAGTGGGAGCGCACTTACCTGGGAAACACTCTGGTCTGTACCTGCTACGGTGGGAGCCGTGGGTTCAACTGCGAGAGCAAGCCCGAACGTAAGTTGGTGGCCCCTTTTGTCTGCGTCGAGATCCCAGTGTGGCTTTTGGTGCCGAATAAGCCAAGCCTTGTACGAGTTAGGGCTGGCAGCCCAGCTTTTTCACTGAAGTTTGGTACTTAGGGTCAGTAATGGGATCTACACTCAATTACGGTGAAGATCTGGCTTGGGATTTTAAGAAATGCTTTTCATTAGGGATGGGCCTGCCACCAGAACCCTGAGCCAAACATCACTCATCTCTCTGGAGGATTGGATCTAAACATTAATTTTGGAGCCAACCTCTTTATAATGAACTGAACTGACTCCTGGATTCGCACAGGGAAGTTCAAATCTGGAGTCACTTTGCAGCTCTGGCTCTGCTCTGTTTGATTGCTTCACCCCAACTTTTCATAGCTGTGCTGTGTCGTCAGCTTGTTTAAAAATATTTCAACTTACAACTTTCCACAGCCTCCCAGCCCTGCTGTGAGCTTTCTATAATTGAGTGTAAAATGAGATTGTTTAGTCTGTGCAGAAGAAGCTTAGGGAAGAGAAAGAAGTTTTAAGTGCAAGGTCTGCTGGAGGATGCGTCTCTCCAGGATTTGGTGTAGTTCAGTTTATCACGTGCAACCTGTCTGTCTTTATTGGTCTGAAGCCACTGCTTTGCCATAATTCCTTTATGTTGCTCTGAAGATAGTAGAGACAGAAGACTGGTTCCTGGCTGACAGTGTTCATGTAAGACAGATGTGAGCATCTCAGCCATCTGTTCTGCAAGCCTGCCTCAAGGCTGGAGTATTTTAGGAGTACTCAGTCCCCCTACTCCATAAGAGTTTTAAATCTACTTTTCCTTCCCCTGCAAACATTCCCAAGTTTCACAATTTCTAAGTCAAATAGAAAGTTTTCCTTATGACACAATGAACTTTATCTGCCTAGCAGTAAGCAAAGCTGTTCTGCTTCACATCTTGAGTCTGGTGGCAGCACTGATGTTCTGTTATCACTTACCTATGCATGGGTGTGAGGAACACACAAGTCATGAACTTTGCTGTTGATTTTGGTGGGGCTGCTGCAGAATTTGGGGTTAATCTACTTAATTTTTGCTAAGTCAGAGTGAGGAGGATTAGCATGACAAAGCACACAGTTTCCAGGTGTTGTTTGCTCTCTCCTGTCTTCTCTACTGTTGGCTTCAAACAGCTGGGATTGATGCTTTCAGGCATGCCTGCCATGTGCAACTTTTGGTTCCCTGAGGGAGGGAAGAAGAGGTTATTGAGGTGTTGAGCATCATGGGGGCCTTGAGGGGGCAAATGTCACCCACCTTCCTCTCTGCTGTTTTGTCCCATGAGGGAAGAGGGGAGTGATAGGCATTTTTCCTCAGGAAAAAAGGAGGGTCTGTGTGAGGAGGCAAGGAATGTGTTTCTGCTGACTGTACGTGTTACTGGTGTGTTTACATGAAGGTGATTATTTAAATTTCTTTTTCTCCCTCATAGCTGAAGAGACCTGCTTTGACAAATACACTGGATCCACTTACCGAGTTGGGGAGACCTATGAGCGCCCCAAGGACTCCATGATCTGGGACTGTACTTGCATTGGAGCTGGACGTGGGAGAATCAGCTGCACCATTGCCAGTATGTAACTGAAAGCCTATTCCTAGAACTACTGTTCCTTAGTGTCATATTTTCCAGAGCAATTTACACAATATTCCCAGTGCTTATTAGCTACATTTGCATGGGGTTTAATCCAAAGCCCACTAAAGCTTTGAAATTAAAAATCCTTGCCCCATGTACATACATTTGCACAACTAAACTCCTCTTTTGTTTAAGAGGTCAAGTGCTGTGTGAGAAAACATAGGCCAAAAATTACTGTTAGTGTCCAGCCATACAGGTTAGTAATTTATTTTAGACAAGAGTGTGTCACGTCTTCACAGGTGCAATTATGAAAGTAGTTTTTTGACTGTGAAAAAAGTCTGCAGCTGGTGGGTCAAAATAACACCATCAGCATTAATGTGGCTACTCAGAATAAGTGATAATAAATAAATGCCACCTGAGAGCCAGTTCTTCATCCTCAAAAAATGTCATTGAACACTTGTCTCTAAGGGAACCGGGATTTGATATCCAGACAGCAGCTTAACATGTTTCTACAACTCCTTTTCACTAGCCTGACCCATACTTTCCTCTTGCTCTTCCCTTTCTTCCCTTGGTCCATTTTCCCCATGTCTCCTTTCACATCTCTGTCTGGAAATCTTTTCCTTATTGAGTCACTGAATTGTTCACAATTTCCCTTTAGTTCATAATTGGACTTTGTGAGCACAGAGGAAGATTGCTGTGTGTCAGGATTTTTAGACTGAAATTTCAAAGTCTCTGAGGTACCTTTTGAGAAAAGTCTTGCTGTTAAAGTGTCCAGTTTCTTGTTTAAGACACTTGCAGATCCTAGTAGTGTTGCCACAGAGGACTCGGAAACCAGCCATCATTGTAGCATGGGAAAAAAGTAATGCATTAAATCTAAGAAGTAAAGCTGGAGCCCTTCTGAATTTAATGGCACTTTATTGGGCAGGGATGATAAGTGTTGTAAGAAAAAGAGTCAGTAAGGAAATTGCAAGTGTAAGAGCAGCCTTGTTTCCTCATCATCAGCCTGGTTTAAAGCTCACTGGAGAGTCTCACTGACTGCAACTGGCTTTGAATCAATCTTCAGAGCTCCGAGATTCCCTGCTTTCATAAATGAGCCCACAGAACATTTTACTGGCTCTTAATAAATGATGGGATATGGGTGTTTCTTTTTTTTTTTTTTTTTTGTCCCCTAGGATTCTTCCAAAGAAACAAGCCCTGTGTTTGCAAACTGCCCTGCACCCTCCCTCAGCCTGGGCTACATCAGAGCTGTTGGGCACTGATGGGCTAGAAACCCATCAAAATCCCAAAAGAGGTCTGATTTCTCATTCCAAGCACCTCCTTATCCTCATGTCCCTCATGAATGGCTGCAGAGAATGGAGGTGTTGTCTCAAACAAGATGGAGGTGCACCCTCTCTCACTAGCCCTCAGCCTGAGAGCAGGGTCTGAGGGAGAAAGCACTCCCTAGCATTCCCTTTTCACCAGCCAGGCTTTGGCTGTGCTTTGGAACATGGAGAAGTTGGCTGAGGGAAGACAGCAGGGCCTGGGGAGTGCAGAAAATGGTGGGCGCCAGCAGAAAAGGGCGTGTGCAAATGGGAAATGTTGAACGCCATTTTGCAGGCTGATGTCCCCCCCTCATTCTCCTCAATGTCCCTCCTCCTTGCTGCCCCTTACCACAGATGACCCCCTTTGCCCCTGGCCAGATGGCCCTTACCTTGCTGCCACCGTGCCATCCCTGGTGTGTCCCTCACGTTGGCTCCCCTGCCTCCCACCACAGATCGCTGCCATGAGGGTGGCCAGTCCTACAAGATCGGTGATACATGGCGCCGGCCCCACGAAACGGGCGGGTACATGCTGGAGTGTGTGTGCCTGGGCAATGGGAAGGGCGAGTGGACCTGCAAGCCTGTGGGTAAGTGGTGGCTACTTCCTTCTCCCTCGGTGCACTCAGGGCACATAGGCCCTTTCTCCTTTTCTTCCCTGAGGTGTGGGAATGCCCTGGGTGGGCTCTGATCCGCTTTCCTCTCACAGCCGAGCGATGCTACGACAACACGGCTGGGACATCCTATGTGGTGGGAGAGACTTGGGAGAAGCCCTACCAGGGCTGGATGATGGTGGACTGCACCTGCCTTGGTGAGGGCAGCGGCCGCATCACCTGCACCTCCAGAAGTAAGTGCTGGCCTAGCAGCTGCTGGCTGCTCCACTTCATTTATCTTACTTATTTTTTCATTTATTTTCTTACTTACTTTTCATCCTGCATGGGAAAGGGAAGTTACTCCTTCATCTGCCCTCTGCAAGTAATGGTAGTTTGAGAGGGATGGCTGTCTCCTGGGAAGTGGTGGCAAGCTGAAGAGGGGAGAGAAGCCTCCAGTGCAGTGCCACAGTCCCCATTTGTGGTCTGGGAATGCTCCCCAGAGCTGATCATCAAGTGATGCTGGGCACAAGGCTGCCTGGATTGCTTGGGGATTTAATCCCATGGAAAGAGAGAGGTTTTAGGAATCTGTAAGGAAGATGAGCCACAGCCAGGCATCTCCCAGGAAGTCAGGGAAATTGCTTGGCCCACAAAATGGCAGAGAGATTAGCCTAGGGTGTCCATTTCTGTGCTTTCAAGGAGGCTTCTGAGGGACAACTGAGTGTTTTTTAAGTTAAATACCCTTTCCAACAGCAGGATCTGCAAGATTAAAGTATTTTCTTACTTCTCTCTGTTACTGTTTAATTTATGTGTTAGCTAAACCAGTGTTTGTTTTGCCTGCTCTACCATCTCTATCACTTTTCCCACCCTATTTCCCATTCCGGCAGCACAGGTGATTTTTTTAAAAAGTTTTTGCATCACTGAGGGATATTACCGTAAATACTCCATTTTATTTGTATTTGCAGAGCAAACAGAACTTCTTTTAAAACCCAAAATCTTGCATGTTTATTGACCTTCTGTTCCAGTCCTGTTAGCTCCACCACAGAGCTTACTTCTGTCTGGGGTTTGCACAAGCTGCCTCAAGAAAATTTAACTTTGTACCTTATGCCTTGGTTATGCAAGGTTAGGGAAACTCTTCTGTAGCTTTTCAATTGCCTCATATTCAGTTGCCTTGAGGCAAACAAATAATGGATTTTTTGCTGATATAAACAGCAGACCTGTAAAGAATAAGACACTAAGGAGTGTTGAGAGTAAAATGGAAGATCTGGAGAGATTTGGTCAAGAAATAAGCTATAAAAATCAACCCAGCCTTGACAATAATAAGTCTGTTAAAAACATATGAGGAAAAATCATTAGCTGTCAAATGGGAATGAATAAAACAGAATGTGTTGTTTGTGAATTTTGGAGGACTTACTATTACTAATAAAATTTATTTGGCAGTAGCTTTCTTTCCATAACTCAGGTCTGTGCTGTTGTGTCATGGGGGAAATTGCAATATAAGGACCTGTTCATTTTTCATTTTGTTTTCCAATTACATTTGAATAGAGAAATTTGTATTTATGAACATAAAATGATACCTCTAGCCCACAAAATGACATTACACTTCAAGTGTGTGCTGCTGTTATATATCTTTTATGGCCAGCATTTTCCAGAATCACAGCTGGTTGCTTCGGTGACATTTCAGCTTTTCATTGAGAGCAGTGTCCTTAAGACACATTTTTTTCACATTTGTGAAACTGCATGATGAATACCACACCAGTTTACCATACTTCTGGCAAATGCTCAACTTCTGGTCATTCTAGCAGTGTGAATCAGTAACATGTTTTCTACATTCACATTCTATCCCTTGTGCTCTCTCAGTGGCAATCTGGCTTAATGCATATGTCCTTCCACAGTTCTTCATAAATCCATGTTTATTGATCTGTGATTATATTTGAGCCACTGTATCAAGTTTCCCTTGAATAAGAAGGTGAAATGTTGTAATAGAAGAAGAACTAGTTAATCCATGTGGATCTGGCATCCAGACAAAAGTAGTTTGTTGTGCTGTCCTTTGAACTCATTTGCTCAATTCATCGGGGTCTGTGGGTTATTATAGAGGTTAAGAAAGTCTGGTACTCTGGTATTACTTGAGTAGCTTGTATTAACTTCACTGCAGCTTCATGCAGGCTTCTTTTGAAGAAGTAGGATTTTGTGTTGCCCTCAAACAGGTTCTAGTCCCTTCAAGATGAGAGAGAGCCCTGAACTTGAACTGTGCCCTGTGTGTAGTATGAATGACCAAGCTGCAACGACTCCTGGGGCTTTTTTTTGGTTTTTTTTGTTTAAGAAAAAAAGGTCATTAGAATAAGTTTAGCTTTAAAGGTGTGTGCTAGACAGAATGGGTTTAGAATGGCTTTAAAAATTAGCTCGTTTTGACAATGGCTACGAAGTGAAAGCACAGTTCTGGAAATGAATGGAAATCAAACGCATGGAAATCTTTTCTTAGGCTAAAGAACCAGGATTTTGGGATGCTCTCAGCCTGTGCAGTTTAGTGCAGGCTTTAGTGTAGGAATTGCAACAGTGTGCTCCAGAGGATGAGGTGGGCCTTTAATTCAGGCTTTAAAGGATGAGCTTGTTTGATAGAATTGGTGGTCGAGTTCTGGAAGCCACCCAGTGCAGGCCCAGCTGAGAGTCACATTCCTCCCACAGATCGCTGCAATGACCACGACACCAAGACTTCCTACAGAATTGGAGACAACTGGAGCAAGAAGGATAACCGTGGGAACTTGCTGCAGTGTGTCTGCACTGGGAATGGCAGAGGAGAGTGGAAATGTGAGAGACACACATCCCTGCACACCACCAGCACTGGTAAGTAGGACATCATGTGGCATGGAACGTAGCACGTTTTGACAGGTTAGGACTTGAAGTTGAGTTCTTCCATCCTAATTCAAGTATTTCACAGTCTTGTCTGGGAAAGATCAGCAGCAAAGAGGGTCAGAGTTCAGAAGATGCTCCTTGTTTGTGCATGTGGAATTAAGATTGATTGGTACCTTGTCTCCATGCACAAATGGGGCTGGCACTTACAGATGGGATTACCTGCATAATCACAGGGCAGTAAATCACAACTAGGGCCCTGCATCCACAGGAACTATCTTTGTCTTGGGAGCATGGCACTCCAAGTTAATGTTTGAACTTTATGTATTCGCCTCAGGGTAGCTTTCTTGAAATGTCCTTTATTTAAACCCCACTGAGACCATCTGGTTTCTTTGACATGATAAATACACCTACTAATGGCTGAGCTTTAAAAACCCAGAAATGTCAAGGAATGTTTACAATGCTGTTTCACACATGCACATGAGATAGCTTGTAATTTCAGTATGAAATATTTCCTAGTTTACAGGTAGCATATTTTTGGTACCCAAGGTTTAAATCTTCAGCTCCTAAATTACTTTTTTGTTGTCATTTTAAGAATGTAGGTTTCTTACCAGTGAGTGCAATGTAGAACTTCTGTTTGCCTGCAGTGCCTGCACTAAATTTTTCTTGGTAAATGACCTTTATCTGTTTGGTACCATAAGGTTAACTTGAAGGTCTAAACTTCAAAATGTGTAACAATTCAAGGGTGCCAGTATTTTGTTTCCGTTATTACTTCCCCCATTTCAGCAAAGCTGAATCTGTGGAGGTTCCTGTGGGAATCATTCGCAAAAATTTATATGATGTAGACAACAACAAGCCTTTTTGTCTCTCAGTATTATTCCAAATGATAATGTGCCAAAAACTTGGTTTCAAAAATTAAAAATTGCTCAGTAAAAGGATATATTTTAAGTTTATTCTTTTCTTTTCAATGAAAAATTTAAAATTAATCCTTTTTGCTCTATCTCCCTACTTCCTTGGTAATTTTTATTCTCTTGTCACAGATCTTGATTTTTCTATTCTGCATTTCCTTCCACAAATTTTTTTCTCTCCCCCCCAAAGAAACTGTTTTCTAAACAGTTCGTACAAAAAGCTGTTTCTAAATCCTTTCTAAAGCTGCTCTACAGGGTTGGAAACCAGAGGCTGTCATTAGCAGAAAGGGGGATTCGTTCTTCTAATTTTGAAGTTTGCTAAGTGGAATAATTAAGCCGCGTTTCGGGAAGCTTAAAGAGTGTCGTGCCTTCTGTCTGATGGAGTGCCTGAGGTTTCATTCTCTCAGCATTTAATGGCAGCCTTCTGTGGGTGAGCTTTGCGTGCCACGTGTCCCCTCTGTCCCGCGTTGTGTCGCAGGCTCTGGCTCCCCCAGCATCACCAACGTGCAGACGGCGCTGTACCAGCCCCAGCCGCAGCAGCCCCAGCCCCAGCCCTACGGCCAGTGCATCACCGACAACGGCGTCATCTACTCCGTGGGCATGCAGTGGCTCAAGACACAGGGCAGCCAGCAAATGCTCTGCACCTGCCTGGGCAACGGAGTTAGCTGCCAGGAGATAGGTATGAGTTGGTGCGTGGTGCCTGCTCGCTCCAGTGAGGTCTCTAGGACTGTCCCGTGGCTTAATTTCCAAGTTGAACCCTTGGTGTGTGTGTCAGAAATGTCCTCTGAAGAGGACACACTGGAGAAAGGTGCAAGGGGGGAAGAAATGGTCTGGTTATTTGAAGCCTGGTTTGTTAAGGCAGGAACATTTCCCAGTAAGCTATATATAATCTGCTGAGGGGAAACAGAGCCCTTGGGGAGTAGCATTAATAACTTTATTCAAATGGAGCTGCAATAATATATGTTTGGAAAAGAATGGAAAAGAATGCCACAGCTGTGGAGCTGTCTGTTGGTGTGTATTGGCCCAGCTCCATGGCAGTCAGTGTGGGTTCCCAGCAGCCAGCGACTTGGCCCGGAAGGGCTTTTGCTCTTTTAGAGCCCTGAGATTTGGGGATTGCTTTAAACTGCAGTGTAATGCCGTGATTTTCTTTTTCAAGCCGTGACCCAGACGTACGGTGGCAATTCTGATGGCGAGCCCTGTGTCCTGCCCTTCACCTACGATGGAAGGACTTTCTATTCCTGCACCACCGAAGGCCGTACAGATGGGCACTTCTGGTGCAGCACCACTTCCAACTTCGAGCAGGACAGGAGATACTCCTTCTGTACTGACCAGAATGGTGAGCTCTTCTCAGAGGGTCTTCCCATGCATGTTACCCGGGTGTAGGGGTGGAGGAAGGAGGAGAGGACACAGGAACAGGCTGCCTGGCCAATTCCAGCAGTCTGGAAGGACCCAAGGCAGCAAGGCAGTGCTGTGAAAGGGGGGCTGCCTGATGACAGAGGGCTCCTCTGCTCTTGGCATCTTTGGAGGGTGCTACATTTGTATCCTGTGAGTCCTGTTCTCTGTCCTCTGAGCTGATCTTAGAATGGAAGTAGCTGGTCATGGTGGAGCTTTGGCCCAGAGCTTATCTGTGGCTTTGCTGGGATGAATTGCTTCAAGCAATGCCCATATTAGGCTGCAAAGAGGAGGATATCCATGGAGTACAGTTTGTGCAGTCCTGTCACTCCCTCCATCCTGGCTATCTAGCCAGGCTGCCATATATAGCAGTGATCTTCCTGTGATTTGCGGTCGCTGATCAAGAGCTGGGGCATGTCTAAGGCAGCAGCATTCCCTATTTTCTGTGGATGGTCAGTGTTCCCTTCACAGCACAGATCTGTCTGCCTGTGTGGTTCCATTTCCTGGAATGCCTGTCAGACATCCATGGAGCAGTGTCCAGGCAGCTTCTTGGGATCTGACCTTGAAAAGAATATTTATGTTGCCACATGAAAATAATGCTTCTTACACTGCATAGACACTTTCTTTAAAAATTCTGTTCTACTTTGGTTGTTCTTTTCCTGATAAAAGTTGAGCCTTTCTCTGCAGGGCATATAATACTTCCTTTTTTAAAGAACAAGCGAACTGACCCCCCCAAAAAACACCCAAACACTGGTCTTGTCCATTCACACATTCATGTTTTAGAGAGGCTTCTTTTGATGCACTGTGGAGAAGAGAAATGTGATATAGAAAAATCTCAGTAAATGTCTTTCTTGTTCTCCAATATTTGTAAAGCAGAGTTGCTCAAGAGGTGATTAGTTCAGGCAGATTACAGCCCTCTTTCCACTGCTGCTTGCAAAACATGAAGCTTCCAGCCTACAGAGAGGTTTTGGCTTGTCCTGTTGTACATAACTGAACTGTAACCCTTTCCTGAGGGTGAAGGCTTCCTTTAGAGCTAAAGGGCACCACTGGGAAATGGCTTCAGTGAGATAATAAACAGGTATGCTGAGAGCTGTGAGTTTATTTCATTCCCTAGGCCTTGGGAAAAGGGATCTGCAAAGCTGCTTCCCAAACACAGTAAGCTTTGGTTTTTCCCTGTTTCCCGGGAATTCCCATAGCTGGCTCTGCAGCTCCTTCCAGAGCAAAGCTTGAACTGCACTGACCTCATGTAAAGCTTATGTTTCCACATCTGAATTAATTAAAGCCAAGAAAAGAGGCCTGCACATTACATACAGGGCACATGTGGGAAAAAGTAGCGCTAGTGGTTTGTTTCCCAAGCTCTTCCATGTATGCTAAGAGAGAGTGCAAGGTGCATTTGCATCTGTTCTCTTTTCATTTTTTTGTGCAGTTTTGGTGCAGACACGTGGTGGCAATTCCAATGGTGCTCTGTGCCACTTCCCCTTCCTGTACAACAACCGCAACTACACCGACTGTACTTCTGAGGGACGGAGGGACAACATGAAGTGGTGTGGAACTACTGAGAACTACGATGCTGACCAGAAGTTTGGGTTCTGCCCCATGGCTGGTAAGGCTGAGAGCCATAAAGGGGTTATAGAGCACCTGGATGTGGCTCTTTTAGCTGGGAAGTGAAGACCGCTCTGTTGTTGGTCAGATATTGATGACTTCAAAGGAGCAGCATCTCAGCCCAAAGCCCTTTAAGGCATTTCAGAAGTTTTATTTTGTCCTTTTTTTTCCCCCATTGACCACCTCTAGCATAGATTTAGGCGGTGCCAGGAGAAGGCAATTTTCATTACTTCTTTGCTACAAGACAGTGGTAGGCATGTTCTTCAGCTGGTGCAAACTGGTGTAAATCTGCTGGAGAACCTAAATTTGAGTGTGTGCCTAAAATTTCCTTGTTAAAATACAGAAACCACTACCTGGTATGAAGGGGCATTGCAAATAGCCTCAGTCCTCAAGGTCTTGTAAATTCTTGCCTCATAAATATCCTCTTGTTTTCTTCTCACCCAGCCCATGAAGAAATCTGCACAACCAATGATGGGGTCATGTACCGTGTTGGGGACCAGTGGGATAAGCAGCATGACATGGGCCACATGATGAGATGTACTTGTGTAGGAAATGGCCGAGGAGAATGGACCTGCATTGCCTATTCACAGCTCAGAGGTACTGATTTTCATGTTTGTATCACCACTTCAGTCTAAGTGGGAGGTGGGAGAAATTCTTTTCTGTCATTATAGGCTTGAGCCACATTCAAGAGCTGCAGTTTACTCTTTGAAGTAGGAAGGGGATTAGAGGAGCTGTGAAGTTCTTGTCTTGTTTTTGTGCTGGAAAAGTATATTCCAGCCTTTGCAGGCTCTCAAGCAGAAGCAAACTTTGATTATTTTTATTGTGGTATCCCTCCTTCCTTTGTCTACATTTAGGGACTGGCACCACTATGACTTTACAGAGAGCTCAGTATAGGCACCTCCCTGCCTCAGGAACAGAAAAAACTCCAGACTAGTCTATAGTTTGAGAGCAGAGCTGTTCTGTTTTATTGTTCTGCAGTGAAATTTTCAATTCCTCTGTGCTGGATTAGTCTTTTGCTGGCTAATCTATACGAAAAGCTGGCAGGAAAGCATGGAGATTACTCTTGCTTATTTACTCATTTGTGTGAGTGGTCCAAGTGGAGAAGTACTTAGGCAATACCAAAAAAAGAAGACTTAAATGCACAGACATTTGATCATCCTACAGCTAGCTCACAGTATTGGCTTCATGTCTGGAAAAGGCAGGGGGGTTGCTGTCAAGAGGCCAAGAAAGGACTCTTTAACACCACTGCTGAAATGGGATATAATTTATAGGGAAAGGCTCACTCAAGGGCTTTGGAAGGGGTTTTTTTTCAATGTGTTCCCTTCAAAACAGCGTGAAAGGCACTGCTCAGAGTTCTGGTCTGTGCAAGGCCTGTTCCCACCTTCACAGCTAGTTCTCTACAGTTCCATTCTTGACTTGAAGTGGTCTTTCTTGATGAGGATAGGGTAGAGATACTTGGCTTTTTCAAGAGGCAAAGGTTATCCGAGTAGAGCTGCTTAAATGCAGCAGCCAGACCTTGGCGCCTGCAGGAGAGTCTGAGTGCCCCTTGGTTTATCCTAATGCTGTGCCCATGGTGTGGGAAAATATCATGGGAATCATGGGCTCACTTCCCCAAGGACAGCTGGTCTAGGATTGACTGCAGACCTGAACTTGGGTCTCTTGGGTCTTACTTAACAAAACAACTTGCTTCTGGGCTTGTTTTCAGGTTTGTTTTGTCTTTCTGCTCCTTGCTGTGATTAGACTGACTTTAGGAATTGTGGGCCAGATCCCAGATGTACACTGAACCTAATAGAGTGATAGCATTGTACTAAAGCATGGGCACTGGCTACTGTGTTATGAGGGAAGAGTAGACTGGTAGGCACCAGCAGCATCTTGTGTGTGTAAAAGATCTGCCTCTGCCTTCAGATTACTGCAGAGGGTAGCAGAGATACCAGTAGAATAACATCATGGGGATGGCTGTACTTCTTCATTGTATCTTTATAAATTTGGAGCAGCCCTTTTCTCCCTGTGTAGTGGCAGTGATTTGAGGCTGAGGAGTTTCAGCTGAGATGTTCCTCAGAGGAGATGGTTGGAGAGGCAGTGTGGTGGTTTAGATTTTTGTTCACACATGGAATCTGTTTGAAGGAACAGCAAGGCAGTTCTGTAGCTGGATTGTGTCCTACAGACCCCTTTTCTGCAAGTGTTGCTTGTTTGTACAGTGCTGATGGATGAACTCAGGAGCAGGGGGCTGTATGCAGCTCTGTGAGGGTCACAGAAAGGAGGGCTCCTTTCTGGCTAGCATGGAGCTGGTCATGGTCAGTCTGTGTGCTGATCAAGCAGAGGGAATGATATTCCAGGCAGAAGGGTCCTGCCTTAATGATTAGACCTATTGCTGATAAACTCTGCTCTCTCCCCCAGACCAGTGCATTGTGGATGGCATCACCTATGACGTGAACCAGACCTTCCACAAGCGTCACGATGAGGGGCACATGCTGAACTGCACCTGCTTTGGCCAGGGCCGGGGGAGATGGAAGTGTGATCCTGTTGGTGAGTCACTGGCTGTCCCCACCTGTCAAACACCCTTTGTGGCTCTGTACAGACTGGCTGTGGTATGGAGAAACTGGTGTGTGAGTTTGGACCCAGTCCACTTTCTGTCCTGAATTGTACAAAAGCAAAAAGAGAAGCAGCACTGCATTTGCTGGAGGGTAAGTGAAAAGGCATTTGTTAATTTAAGGACATATGCCTGCGTTTCACACCTGCCAGAGAAGAACCATGACTGTGGCAAGCATATGCTGTAAAATGTAGTAGGTTGTGGTAGCAGGGCAGTTAGCCCCAGGCTGTAGTGATTTGGCTGGATTGTGGTACCTGAGCTGTCAGCTTAGCCCAGCTCTCAGCCTGAACACTGATAAAACATGCAGCTGGGCACTGATGCTAGGATCAGTTTTCTTGCCTTTATTCTAAAATCTTGTGGTGTTTTCTCCCTGAACTGAGGAAGGAACGCGAGCGTATATTAACTTACCTTGGACTGAATTGATTTTTTGACTGCCCTTTGTTCTAGCAAAGAGAGAAAGCTCAGGATGAGAACATGTGTTAATGGTTCTCTGAAGGAATGAGATTTCATGTCTTTTGCCTCCCCTCTTTCCCTAGCAAACCTTGATGGGAAGATAAGGCCTGGCTCTTTAGTTTGCAATTACTAAGTCCAAGACAGCTTCTAACTATTGCCAAGAAATTACTAGTTGTGAAGCCCTGCTTTATTTACAGTAGTATCTGTACATGTTTACTCAATGAACATAGATTGTAAAGCTCCTGAAAATTGCTAGTTTGAAGGAAGGCATGGGGGGGATGATTTCAGCTATCTGTATAGGTGCAATTGAAGGTTTAATTTTCTTGGCTCTCTGTAAACAAAGCTCTTATTTATCCAAGCAAACACAATGCTCATTCTCACTGAAAATTTCCATTGAGCCAGGCATACATGCAGTTGTCAGAGTTGAAAGTGTGCTGAAGTTCTGTAGTGTGCTGTATTTGCACTAGTTAAGCTGATTTCAGGATCTGATCTGTCCCCCTTTGGTTTATACAGTGTAAGTCTAGAAAGACTCTGCTGAAAATGAAAACATTCTGGGGACTATTAAAGCATAAATGAATTCTGCTGAAGGCAGGAGGAATTTTTGCCTTTGATCTTCTTGAGAGCATCATGGTTTAGCTTTGGATGAGAGATGAATTCAGTTGGCCTCGGTGGAATTCAGCTCCAGAGTGGATGAAATTTTCTTTACTATAAAAGGAACACCCCACTGATGTGCATTACAGCTGAATTAGCCGCCTAATATCCAACTTAATGCATGCAGTGCTATATTAAGAATCTTGATTTGAGATTTAAGTTCTGTTGCCACTTTATCTTTACCGACCTATATTTGCAAATAAAGGTTGGCATTGCATTTCTTTGTGCAAAAGCCTTTTGGGACTTACTCTCCTTTGTAGGTATTTCACATGATTTCAGTAACGCACATGGTGGTGAACTTTCTCTCTTGTGCCTTCAGACCAGTGCCAGGACTCGGAAACCCGAACCTTCTACCAAATTGGAGACTCCTGGGAGAAGTATGTCCATGGGGTCAGATACCAGTGCTATTGCTATGGTCGTGGGATTGGAGAATGGCATTGCCAACCTCTGCAGACCTACCCAGGTGAGAAACCCAACAGAAAATGAATTCATCTGCTGAGTAAGACCTGAGGAAGGCCAACTTTCCACCTGTCACCTGTTCAGGTTTCTGTACCTAATGCTTTTCGGTTTCCTTTTAAAACCGAACAGATTCTCCCTGTTCTTGGCAGACACAAGCAGGTGTCAGGGGGTTATAAAGAGGAGCCCAAGCTGTTTGCAGCTATTCCTGAGGCCAGGGTTGGTTCAGCTAATTGCCCTCAGTGCACACAACAGCTTGGGTTTACATTGCCTCTTGGTATTTAGTGATATCACACATGTAATCTTCAGCTTATATTGCCTGAAACTCATACATGTAGTTCTTCCTTTTCTACTCATTACAGAAACAAAATCCATCCCGGAACAAAACGTTTTTCCTGATCAGTGCCCCAAAGAAATTAAATATTTGAACTCTTGTTTGTCCAGGCAATTCCAGGAAATCTTTATAGGGGTGGGCAATGCCTGTTTGTTGGTTGTTCAGCTTCAGTTCCCTGAACAGAACGTAAGGAGAACCTCTCTACTTTCCTGTTTAAGGTTGCAACTGCCACTGTCTTCATCTGAATAAGATGAAGTATTAAGGTTTGCTGAGCTTCATTTACTCCTGTTGGACTGCTTAAACAAACATCTTCCTGAGCTATGTGAAACATGCATGCCTCCAGCCTGGAGATCAGGGCTTTGGGCTGCTTTAGACACAAGAGTGACTGAAAATGTGTAAATAAACCAAATCTAATGTTTCTGAATGTAGGTTTGGGGTTAGGTGAGCTTTGAAATTTTCTGCCTGTGGGCACAGGTTTGTTTTTCTAGAAATCCTGTTAAATGGGGAACAGGTATATATGTTACATGGTTGTCCAAATAAATTATTATTAGGAATGGGGTGAGGGTGCACCTATTTAATGACTAAAACGCTTTCCTGCAGATTCCAGGGATCTCTTTGCTGGGATTTTCTGAGAACTGACATGGGGACAGTGTTGCTGAGTGTTCAGTGAAACCTTCCCAGTGGGGTCAGGAGGGACTGAAAGGAGAACCATGGGATCATAAAACCTGTCCTTCTCTATTGGAGAGCTTGTTGGAGGAAATAGGCCTGAGCCTGGCCTAGCTGAATGCAATCAGTAGTCTTAAGCATTAGAGTGCTGCAGAACTTGTATTTTCATCAGTTCATGGACCAGTTTTGTCTCAGGACTTCCACCAACCCTTCTGCTGGGATTTGTGTGCAGAAGAAATGTCTCACTATCTGTGGATTCCTCCACAGAATCAAGAAAATTCAATGTTTCAAATGAACTGATTAAGAAATTTAGTAAAATAGTAGAAGATTAGTGTCTCTTTTCAGTGTCAGATCAGAAACTTTCCTGTGCTGTATGATTAGACCTGGATTTGGTAGATGGTTTTCATCAGCTTCCCTGCTGCCATTGCAGAAGATATTGATGATGAAAGCAGTTATTTGCTGAGAAGTTGCCCCCATCTCTTTGAACAGCAAGACTTAGCTTTGCAGACTTTTCCTGTCCTAGACCTCTCCCATTTTCTGTTTCATTGATAGCTGATGGACCCAAGCAGTGCAAATTAACTCCCCCACAGAATTTATTCTTATTCACTGGTTTTCTAGGTAGCAATGAAGCATTAAGGATAGATGGACAATAGAACTGATTTCCCATACATAGAAATACTATATGAACCATGCAGCTTGCTTGCTTGCTTTTTGATGACTTCACAACATCCCCAGTATGTTAAAATGGGCACTTCTTTTTTTTTCAGGGTCAACTGGACCTGTTCAGGTGATCATCACAGAGAGTACAAATCAGCCAAACTCCCACCCCATCCAGTGGAATGCTCCTGAACGATCTCACATCACCCAGTACATCTTGCGCTGGAGACCGGTGAGTGCCACATTTGTCATCATTTGTTCATCTAGAGTACTTTATTTGGCTTTTTCTAGTGTCTGAAAGAAGTGGCTGACACAATTTCAGTCAACTCAAGTTGCTTATTCAGTGTCTTTGTTCTGTTGAGATCAACAGCTACTCTTGAGCATCAAGGAGATCCAGTGCAGTATAAACACTTAATGTTTTCCTGCCCAAACTTCAGTGGTTGCTGTGTTCATAAAGTATTTTATCAAACAAAACACTAGTACAGCAAGCAGATAAGTTTATATCCTTCCTTACCTTAGGAATGTAAATCCTTGTGGAAGCTTCTTCATCCAAAGAAATGCAGTTTTAGTAACATGTGCATATCCAGAGACTACTGGGATATATTTTATTCTATTAATGAGGAGGTAAAAATGAGTAGGAGATGAAGAATAAACAGTAGGATTAAATAAACAGTCACTCCCATCTTCTCCAAAGTCTAAACCAAAACTGGTTAACCACTGCTTGTTGGCTGGTTCCTCTATGAGGAATTATTTGGTTTAACCAATGCGGATGAGTTGTGTTCCAGCTCCCCTGAGTACAACTTCACAAAAGACCACTTAATGATTAAGAGCATTAGTACCTCAATGCTGCCTGTTATTAAGAGAACAATAAAGGCCCTGATCCAAAGCCATTCAAGGCACTCAAGTCTTTTTACTGACTTCAATGTATCTTGGATGAAGGCCTGAATGAAATAGACTTTAAAGCACTGGAGTACAAACCTCAGAGGATGGAGCCTTATTTTAAAGCTTCCCATAGAGTTCAAACACAGGGTAGAAGGGAAGAACTTCTCTGTATATTGTTTTCAGATGAAGGCTTAGAGTGTTATTATGAACAGCCTTCAAATGTATATTTTCCAGCCACTACTTCATGCCTTACTGTGCTTTTGATGAAGGAATGAGTTGAATTTTTTAACAAATAATACTCCTTTTAAAGGGTAAAGTTCATAACTAGGTTGTTTTTAGTTTAGCCCTAAAAACTAAGTAACTCAAAATAAAACCTAATAACTCAATGCTATTGGTCCTGCTTCTTGGCATACTTTTCTCATCTCCTTTGACTTGGTTCTGTCTGTGCATTAAAGCCATTAAAGTCATATATGTGTTTGAATATTACAGTGAGTAGTAACCGCACAGCAAGTTAGGTCACTGGATTCCCCTGCTTGCAGCCTAGGGAGTCTCTCTCTTACCTGAGTGTCCTTTTTCTTGCAGAAAAACTCAGGAAGGCAGTGGAAGGAAGCCACCATCCCTGGCCACCGGAACTCCTACACCATCTCAGGCCTGAAGCCTGGTGTGATATATGAGGGACAGCTCATCAGTGTCCAGCAGTACGGCCACAAAGAAGTCACCCGCTTCGATTTTACCACAACCAGCACCACAGCAGTGACAAGTGAGTTGAGCTGGGGGACATCCAGGAAAACCTGATCTCCTTCCACCCACGTCCTTGTTTTGTGCATCCCAGTTAACACAAAAGTGGTGGCGCTTAATGACATCTCTCTTTCTCTCTCTTGTAGGCAACACTGTTTCAGGAGAGACAACTCTTCTTCCTCCCGTGGTTGCTACTTCAGAGTCAGTCACTGAAATCACATCCAACAGCTTTGTTGTCTCCTGGGTTTCTGCTTCTGACACTGTTTCTGGATTCCGTGTTGAGTATGAGCTGAGCGAGGAGGGTGATGAACCACAGTACCTAGGTGAGGCAACACTGGGGTGTGCCAGACCAAAACACTGCTCACAGTCAGTGCATCACTGCTTTGTGGCAGTCTTAGAGCTGGTGTGAGCGGTGAGCATCTCTGCTAGGGTTCAGTTAGCAGGGTTCAGTTAGTAGGATATGAGAGTTACAGGACCAGCTCGATTAAAGACTCACTTAGTTCATTGTCTTTTCTCCCTTAAGAGATGTAAGAGAACAAGGCAAGTAAATAGCAGTATCCCCTCAGAATACTGTCCCAGAATTCTGCAGAGGAAAACTGCCTCAGCCAGGTGTGGTGGATGAGTAATAACTCTGGGTAGGTACAGTTATTCTTTTCATCTCTATGAATTTGCACAGGTTTTTTTTCCTTTAACAATCTTGTAAAGTTAGTGGTTTCCACAGCATCCTGAAGTGAGCAGTAGTGCAGATGAGAAAAGAACCAAATCTGGTTTTTTGAACCACCCCTGGCTAATTTCCTTTGACATATCTTTGTCCTTCTATCAGAATGGAAAGAGAAAAATCTTTCCCAAATGCCCTCTCTTGGCTGCTTGTTATCTCATGGATATCTCATGTTCCAGTCTGCTGTGTCAGTTGTTTTGTGTGGATCAGATCTCCCTCATCTTTGATAGTATGGCAATTTACTGAACTGGGAAGTTGGTAAAGGCACTGGAATCAGACACAGGAATTGAAACTGGTTTTCCAACATATACTGTAGAGCCCATGGCATCACTACATGTAATTTCGTTTTAACTTCTTTTTCTTAATTTCCTGTCTTATCAGTGGTAATAGCAATATCTCACCTCAAATATTTGAGATTATAATAGTTATTGGGACATGAGTGGGGTAGAAGAACATGCCAAAAAGATCAGCAATCTCCTGAGCTAATAATTCTCCCTGGACTGTTGCTCCCCTCAACTCCCAGGCTTGGACACTGAGCAGAAATGGCTCTTGTGGGGACTGCCAGCACTGTCACCACCTATCTTTGTGCCCAGACAACTGAGCTGTGCTGTGAAGCAGCTCCTCAGCTCATCTGTCTACAGATAGAGGTTTACAGACAGATTGAAAGGCAATTCCCAGTTTCCCTGTAAGATGCTTTGCTTCAGTCTGGCCAGAAAGGAGCTGCGTCTTGGGGAATTTTCTACATCTGGCACGTAGGTGGACATCTGGGAGAGGGGAGAGAAGTTCACCAGCCCTCATAATGTCATTCTTCTTCACTCATGAGTCAGTGTTTCCACATAACCTACTCATGTGAAATTTTTTCCATATATTTCTGTACTGAAAGTTCCACAGTCAGGGTATGAAATGAGTATTCAGCTGAGATGTCTACAGTGTGCAGGGGGCTGCTGTTTCAGCTGCCCTGCCATATCCCACATCAAGCCTTGCTGCTCTTGGTTGCTGGTCCCAACTCTCCACACAACTTTTCTGAGGTGAACCAAAGACAGTGCAGGAAAACTGTTGCTTTATTGCAGGAAGGCTGTGCTTCAGCCCAGATTAGAATGGACTTCTCAATTATTTAATTTGGAGAGAAAGCAAGAAGATGGAATTGCTAAAATGAATTTTTCTCTCCTGCCTTCCTCAGATCTTCCAAGCACAGCCACTTCTGTCAACATCCCTGACTTGCTTCCTGGTCGCAAGTACATTGTTAATGTCTATCAGATCTCTGAAGAAGGAGAGCAGAATCTGATCCTGTCTACTTCACAGACTACAGGTATGTGTGGCTGGCTGTCACTGCACTTTGAAAGGTGTTGTAACTGTTTGCTTGAGAATTTTTTGTTACCTCTTATCCTCACACTTGCTGTCCTCCTCTGTTTATTCTCTTAAACAGCTCCTGATGCACCACCCGACCACGCAGTGGAAAGTGTGGATGACACATCCATTGTCATCAGCTGGAGCAGACCACAGGCTCCAATCACAGGTTTGTCCAGTTGAAATGCACTTACTCTGCATTTTTGGTAGAATCTGAAATGTAGGTGAAAAAGAAAATTAAATATAACTCTGGGACAAAGGTAGTGCAAAATTCTGTGTGGCTAGAGAGACCAGCTGGAAAGCACATGGGCAGTTTAGCATTTCCTTGACTTCAGTGACTGAACCAAGCAATGCAGAAGGCTGGATGCAAAACAATTCCTTCTGGAACTGAGCAAAATAAAAACAAGCCCCAAGACCTTATATTTGTATCTGTTATCCAGACCATCCCATAGTGATCATGAGAACAGTACAGGCTGAAATTCACATGCCAGGCCTCAGAGATATTCTAAGCCAGGTCAGATTGTGCTTTGGAAGGTGGTGTGAGTGTGTGGTCTGTAGATGGGACGTGAGCACAGGCAGGCCACAGGTCCTGCTGAAGTTCAGGACTATTTTTATCAAAGCTCAGTAGGGAGATCAGTTCAGCCCTCACTTCTAGCATTCTTTGAGCTTACTGTTTGTGCTGAGGATTACATATTTCTCTTGCTTCAGGCTACAGGATTGTCTATGTACCCTCTGTGGAAGGCAGCAGCACAGAGCTCAACCTGCCTGACACTGCCACCTCTGTGACACTCAGTGACCTGATGCCGGGGGTTCAGTACAACATCAGCATTTACGCCGTGGAAGAAAACCAGGAGAGCACTCCTGTCTTCATCCAGCAGGAAACCACTGGGGTTCCACGCACAGGTAATGATCATCTTCTGGGTTTCTGTCACTGAGGTTTCTGTTGCTGGCTAAGTGAGTGCTTGAATGAACTCAGGGAGGGTTTTGTGGGTTTAAATTGTACACTTCACTGTGTTGAAGTTCTGTAGGAAAATCATTGTTTTGTTGACGCAGTCAAGATACTGCTCTACATTAAGAAGGTTGTAATTCCTATGGATTGGACTGCAGGCAGGTTTTGCATTGTCTGCAGAAGAAGAGATCCATTTCCCAAGTTATCTTAGGGGGATTCTGCTAAGAAACCCTCTGAAGTGCCTGCTGTAGCATTTTGCACCGGCACTTGGCTCGCACATGTTCAGACACCATAACGTTCCAATTGTTCACCTGACTTTCCCCTCTCCCTTCTAGTCTTACCCACCATTTTCTTTTGCAGTCAGTGGGGATGGGAGATTGCTTAGCATTGACTGATGTGCTAAAATGACACCACAGGATCTAAACTTGAGGCATTCAGTATTTAAAAAACTCTTGGTTTTAGGGTTCTTTAAGTATCCAGTTAGACTGAATAAGGAAACCAAAAGAAGGGGTAGTGAAAGAACTGGGATCTGATGTGGTAAGCAGCGGAATTTCATGTCCTGCAAGTTGCAAGCACGTGCTTGCAAATGTGAATTTACCAAGAATGAGCTCAGCTTAATGATTTTATGGTTTGGCTTCTGCATTTTCCAAAAATGTGAACTGGTTAACCCGGTTAACCTGGGTAGTATCAGTCCTAGTCTCAAGAAACTTAATTTAAACACAGGAATTCAAGGGTAAAGGACTGTGGCCCAGCACTGAGGGAACTGCATTTTGCATTTGACTGTAGTAAGGCCAGATCAGCCCCTGTACTTGTTTAATCATAAAAGGTGGATTTCAAGTTAATCATAGACATTCAGAAAATACTGTGGGTTTTGAAAATCCTCTCTTTCAGTTTTAGAAGGAGGTTACTGTTTCCAACCCCTGGAGTACTTTTTTTCCCCTTAGGCTTTAGTTCTGCATATACTTGAAGTTCTGTAGCATATTACATATGGTCTTTCAGTACTCTTCTGTCACAGCAAGATACCTTCTGAAGAAATAGTATACTTTAAAGTTGATAGTGATTTTGGAATTGTAGTCTGCTTGAATATTGTCTGGGAATGTTTACAGTGAGGTTACCCTGACTTTTTAATTTGGTAGATATTCTTGGGCTAGCCATTGTTCAAGCAAAATTCACTTTTTCTTTCCTTCCATGGAAACCTGTAACTTCTCCTGTAAAGGACTCCCTCTGACAACTGTTGTACCCCTGTGCTTTCAGATGAAGTGCCTTCCCCCAGAGATCTGCAGTTTGTGGAGGTTTCTGACATCAAGATCACCATCATGTGGACCCCACCCCAGAGCCAAGTGTCTGGCTATCGGGTGGAGGTGATCCCCGTCAACCGCCCTGGCCAGCATGGCCAGAGACTGCCCATCACCAGGAGCTCTTTTGCTGAAGTCATTGACCTGATCCCAGGAACAACCTATCTCTTCAAGATCTTTGCTGTAAACCAGGGCAGGGAGAGCAAACCTTTGACTGGAGAGCAAACCACCAGTGAGTGTCTTTCCTCTGTGCTTTTTTCAGCCTTTAGAAGTGCATATCTCTCTGTCCCTTGGAGAAATGTATAAACAGAGCACTTGAAGTGCAGCAGTTCTAGCCCAGGAGGTATCCCATCAGTAGGATGACAGGGCTGGGAATTCATTCATTCTAACAATGATCTCTTCAGCAGATTTATCCTCCTCCAGGGCTTTCCAATGGGAGTTTAAGTCTCATGGCACTTTAAAACAATTTTATATGGCTGGAATTCAACTTTTTTATTACTGACTGAGAATTGATGGACCCTGCAGTCCTTTTACAGCACAGATCACAGCCTGTGATTTTTATACTTTTTTTTTTTCCGCTGGTACCTTAGGGCAGATTTCAGTGTGACTTAGAAGCCTTGCTGAGATTCCTCTGAAAATCACCATCTTTCTTCTGACAGCTCCATACCTACCTGGCTCCCCTGGCAGCAGTAGCAGTTGTACCTGTACATGCAAGGAAGGATCATGCAGGATCCCTCAGAACCTGATTGCTAAGGATCTAGTGGCAGTGCAGCACCTCACCAGTGTGAAGAAAAATGCACTTTGTCAGGCATTGTTTTTTTACTTTGCAGCAGTGCAGAGAAGAGAGCGGAGCAGTGGCTGGGCAAGATAGAAGAGTAGGAGTTTTACCTAGGTTTGGGTGGTTATCTCCATTTTTAATCCAAGAGGAGCGGATCAGACAGAACATGGGACATGGTTTGTTTGATCAGACCCTCTTTATTGGGCAATAGAAGGGTGAGGGGGTGTTTGTGGTGTTCTTTGGCTGTGTCACTTTATTCAAAGGGACAAAATTCAGCTATGTGCATCTGCTGCTTTTCTGATACTTTTCAGCAAATAAGAGCAACTTCTGAGAAACCACTCTGTCTGTTAGTAATATGAGAGGGAAGGAAAGGAGATGGAATAATCTGTGGATATAGCCATGCTATTTATGGATGGAAGTAAGGATATTTCTCAAAGTTATGAGCAGTGAATAGTGCCTGTCCCTTGACTGTGCAGGGAGAATGGGATCCTTATGTCACTCCTTTGCCATAGGTGTCTAATTTGAGCATAGCACAGATGGTGTGAGCACCCTCCCTCCTCTTTCAGGCAAGGCTTTCAACAGCAAGGATGCGACTTGGGAATCTTAACTGTCTTGGGAGCATTTAGAACAAGAAGGGCTCAGTTCCCAGCTAGATCTGTAATTTTTTTGTGGTTGTTTTGAGGAGCCTGGGCTAGGTGTAGGGTTCCTCTGAAACTCCACATAGAGGTGTACACGGGAGTATAGACATGTAATTCAGGCAGCACAGTGCCAATCACAAATGTCTGGAATCGTTTTCCATAGGCTGTGACCATCCGCTTAACTGCTTTGCCTAAACCACATTGCAGAAACTATTCACATAAATTGCATCCTGTAATCGAAAGTCCTGGGAAACAGAAATCATTCAGGGTTCCCAAGGAAAACCCTGCAGCAAAAGTCTCTTCCCACGGTGTAAATGTGATTCTCTTTTTGGCCTTCCGTTAAAAAGCACTCTACAAATAAACTCCGAGTGTGTGTGTGTGTGGCTTTTTAATCTTCCCCTTTGTCCTCTAGTATGGCAAGAGGAAGTGATAAAAGCCTAATAGAGCTGGCAAATTAAATTGTGCAGAAAGGCACTGACTTTAGGCTACACATTTTAGGAAGATACAATCTTTGTCAGATGAGACTTAGCCCAGATCTAAGTACCAGCAAGGGATAAAGTTGACTTTCAGCCTCTGGGTTGGAGATGGGCTTAAGCAGGGTCACACTCATCTTTTTTCTTTTCGAGTTCTCCCCAGTTTTTTCCAGTGGTGGAAGAAGGAAGACCTCACTTCCTTTTTCCTCCCTCTCCTCAAAAATGGAGAAAACAACTAGGGAGAAAACAAAAAGGTCAAAAGCATCCTCCCGCTGAATCACTGGGAGAGTGATGAAAACATTAATTTTTTTTTCACCAAAATATTACTTCTCCAGAAGGAGAAAAAAGCATTTGCCAGCAAAAAAACAAGAGCATTTATGAAACTTTGCTGCTCTAAATTTCAACATATGGTTAGGTTCTAACCATATGTTGAAAAAGAAAAGGTGGGGAGACTTGGCATGTGAACATTGTGATCTCCTTGCTGCAGCCAGTATGACTTAGAATTAGGGAATTTGGGAATTTGCCTCTGCCTACTGTGGGGGCAAATTCCCCTGCAGAACCTCACCTTGCCTCAGCCAATGCCTGAGATGAGTGACATCTTCACCAGTCACTGTGGCTCCAGTGAAGGAGCTGTGCTGCCTCAGCCTCTTGTTTATGTAGTTATCTGAGTTATCAGCTTCAGCAGCTTCCCTGGGGCACTGATAAAAAGGGGAGGAAGCCTGGTAAGAGCTGTTCCCTGAGTCCCAGGGGAGAGATGAGCATGCTTGGAATTGTTGTATGGTAGGTTCAGTGGTGTGAATGTTTTTAAGTAGATCTAGGAACTGGTTTTCTGCAGAAAGTCGCTGACTGTTACTTATTTTGACATTCAAATGACAAAGTAGGGGTGGTTTATTTTGGGAAAAGATTTTGAGAGTACTGGGCAAGGAATTAAAAGAATAAATCTTTTTCATGGAAAAGGGCTAAAATTAGGTTTCTGTGCTTACACTGACAAGTCTAAACTGAGCTGTTTTTTAAAAAATGCTCAGTGCTCATGAGAAACTATTGAAATTCCTGAGTGTGTTGGGGTCATCTGTCTTGTCTCAACCTTTAGGCTGCCTTCCCCATGGGATGCAGAGGTGGCAGCAGCCCAAATCAGTGGAGCCCAGAGTGCTCAAGTCTGCCTGTCTCGGTGTATTAATGGATGGCACTGAGGCATGGACATAGAAGTGATTAACTTTCAAGCTCTCTCTTCTCTCTTCCCTACTGTTGCCCTGACACAGTACATCAGAAATACAGGCCCAATGTACAGCCATGGTTTGGAAGTGGGGGTGAAGTGGAGTTGCAGCTGGGAAGCTGAGGGGTGTTCTGCTTTGCTTCCCCAGAGCTCGATGCCCCCACCAACCTGCGGTTCCTCAACACCACGGAGCACTCGGTGCTGGTGCTGTGGACGCGTCCCCGTGCCATTATCACGGGCTACAAGCTGACAGCAGGGCCCACCAGAGGAGGGCAGCCCCGTACCTACAATGTGGGACCCTCTGCCAGCAAGTACCTCCTCAGGAACCTGCAGCCTGGCACTGAGTACACCGTGTACCTTGTGGCAGTTAAAGGTGACCTGCAGAGCAACAGAGAGACCGGCGTCTTCACCACCTGTGAGTGAAACACACACACAGACATCACATACTCCTCTTCCTTTATACCCTGGCCCTGCTTCAGAACTTGTGCTGAAAGTACCTGTTATGAGTTGGTTTACAGGAGCAGCCTTGTGAAATAGCATTCCAGCAGAACAGCTTGGGAAATGCTTCTTGTTGTTCTTTCTGAACTCACTGGCAGGGAAAAGAGCTTTCCGTAAAATACATTTCAGCTTTCCTGATGATTAAAAACAATGGGGAAAACTTACTACTGGTACCTCACTTTCTGCTTAACTGGATGTTAGAGAAATTTTATTTTACTTGATCTTCCTAATTGCTTGGTTTTGGCATGACTGATCAAGGAATCATACAACTCCCTTAAAATGGGCAAGGAATAATAAGTCTGGTACTTTATTAAAGCTGAAGGCAGTTATTTCTCAAGCCCAACTATACCATCTAAGGCAGTTCAGCTGCAGTTATCCAAACTGACGCAAACATTGTATTTTATCTTTTTTATTTTATTTTATTGCATTTCAGTCATCTGTATTTGTGATGCTGGTTTGGAAGAAATACTAAGCAAATTTTGGAAGGAAAGGGGGAGTTTTTTAACAACCCCTACATACTTCCAAAAAGAACAAATTAGATTCAGTGTTGAAATAATGATGATGCCATCATATAAACTAGCAAAACTCAAAGCCACCCAAGCCCAGAACCACATCCTCTTTTCAAAAGAGAATGTGGTTTCATTTAGAGCAATGTGAAACTAAAATAAGTGCTGAGACTTTTAATCAGAGTAACATTGTTGACATTGGCAAGGTGCTTTTTTCTATAAATATTCCTCAATTAGAATATGATTTGGTATCTTAGATTTAATATTGCCTTCAAGTTCTGGCTTGTCTAAATGAAACTTGTCCAATTTGAGACTATAGATTTGATTAACCAATTCTCTTCATTAATAACATTACTAACAAGGCCATTTCAGATTAACCCCAATGTTATTTAGGCTGATTCTGGGATGCACAAAGGCTTTGGCTTTTGTGTGGTGCTTCTGAGAGATATCAGTGAGACCACAGATGCCTCAGACTGATGTTGGCTCCTTTCTGCTGACTTCACAAGATGTTGGTAGGGGATGAGATGGTCCTTGCTGGGACAGCTGGATGACAGACAGGGGTGTGGTCTGATTCCAGTTCTGCTGATTGGAAGGCATATGGTGGGTGAACCAAAAAACACCTGAGTTTTGAGGAACACTTTAGATACCATGCCAGAAAACAGGATTCCCCAAATTCTTGGGGCTGGATGCATAGAGGATCATGCATACACTTGTGTATTTTTGTTTTCCTCAGGAACAAAAGCTCTGGCTATGGTTAGACCACTTGCATACTGTGTCTGTCAAGCCCAGCAGCATACAAAAATAATATTTCAGATCTTTCCCAAATCACTGTATTTTCAGAAGCAATCTGGTTTAGCACTCATTTCATACTTCTGGCTATTTGTGCTGCTGTAGGTCAGGTTTCCAAACTCTTTGGAGCCACCACAGCAGGTAGACTTCAGCTCTGTTCAATTCACTCCACAGATCAGCCTGCTGGCTCTGTTCCTCCTTTTAACACAGAAGTGACTGAGACCTCTATTGTCATCACCTGGACACCTGCCCCAAGGATTGGTTTCAAGGTAGAAGGAACTAAGTCCCGTGTTTGTTTTCCCTCTTGCTTCACTGTGGTGGGGAGGGCAGATTAAAGCCAATACCTATGGACTGTAGTGAAGATGGCAGCACAAAGGGGAAAGGTGCAAAGGGCCTGTTGGTTACAGGGAGCAGGTTTAGCTGACAGAGGTCAATGCAGCCATGGTGCTTCAGGTCAAGTGGGATCTCTAGACCAGAAGTTGCAGGAGTGACAGCTGGAGTTCAGCATAAGGGCCCATAGTGCTGCTGTTGGGTGATCAGTCAGGATGCTGAGAGCTTGTGACTGAAGCGCAAACCTCCTTCCCCTGCAGCTGGGAGTGCGCCCAAGCCAGGGTGGAGAGGCTCCTCGGGAAGTGATCTCGGACTCCGGCAGCATTGTGATCTCTGGGCTGACCCCAGGCGTGGAGTACACCTACAGCCTCACAGTGCTGATGGATGGCCAGGAGAGAGAGACCCCCATCGTCAGGAGAGTCACTACACGTATGACACTTGCTTTTCCACCATTATTCCTTCTTCCACTCCCCACTGCCTTCTGGGACGCAGTTCTGGTCTTTCCTCCCTGTCGTGGTCTGGTTTTTCTCTCTGATGCAATAGGTCACAGTAGCACTGTCTAATGCACTGCAGGGTCACAGCTTCAGGGGAGTATTTTTGGCTAATTCCAAAGGTGGAGGGTATCATGGGGGGAGAGGGGTACTGAGGCAGCCAGCATGATCCTCAGTGCCGTCAGTGACCCATTTGTCTGAACACTTGCAGCACTGGCTCCACCAACCAGCCTGCGCCTGAAGTCTAACCCTGACACTGGCATCCTGATAGTGTCTTGGGAGAGAAGCACATCTCCAGGTAACCATGTGAACTCCCTCTGTGCTCAAACCTCCTCTTGTAGCAGCATGCTAGCACTTGTTCTGTGGTGCCTTGCAGTTAGGTGGGAAATTTGCTGTTGATTAATTCAAAGAAAAATGTACATGTTTCTAGATATATTTAAAGATATAATTCACAGTTAACTACAACTTGCCATAGGAGTCTTAAGGATTTACATTCTGTGTGAAATGCTATTTTGGAGCATGAATGTGTTAGAATGTTTCAGCTGTCTTGAGGATTTGAAGGCTTTCTTCAAGTATCTCCAGTGGTTGAAAACCAGTCTGAGGGAAGGAAAGCAGAATGGGCCACAAAGATTTTTGAAAGTGACAAATGAGTTTGTGCTATGGAAAGCGAGTGTGGAAGTTCTGACAGTGTTCAGGATGAACTCTTCTCCCACAGTAGCTGATGGGAACTGCACAATTGACTCCCATAAGAGGTGGATTGAAAGTTTGTGAAAACCTCTGTTGGTAGCTGAATCTTTTCCTGACAGTCCTGAGAGAAGTTCCTCCCAAAACTTGAGATTTTCAGTTTGATGAGGTCTCAAAGGGAACTGAAATGCCATGAGGGTGGCAGGGCTATCTCCGAGGAAGCTCATTTTGGGGTGCTTCACAAAGAACCTCTTTGCTGCTGGGCTCAGGGTGGCAAAATCACTTGTAAAATGTCACGTGTTTGTTTCAGCTGTTGCACTGAGGGCTGATGTAAGCGGATCTAGCAGGAGACTCCTGACAGTGGCCTCTGTGTTTCAGGCATCAGTGGGTACCGTGTGACCACTGCTCCCACCGATGGGCAGCAGGGCTCTACCCTGGAGGAGGTGGTGGGTGCAGATCAGACCACCTGCACCTTTGAGAACCTCAACCCTGGCGTGGAGTACAACGTCAGCGTCTACTCTGTCAAGGACGACCAGGAGAGTGTCCCCATCTCAGAAACCATCACACCAGGTAACAAAAGGGTGAGCAGCAATTTCAGCTGCTCGAGCTCAAATGGCTGAGTCTGAGAGCTCTACCTTGCAGAATTTAATTAGTCTGATGGTAGAGAGCTTAGACTTGACATTTAGCCTCAAGAAGCAGAACAGCCACGTTCTAACACGTGACAGAACTTCTTACATTCATGTACTTTCTCTGCACGGGCAGCCTATGTTGTGTGTCACAGGCTGGTGATCAGCACATGGATCTACTGTATCAGCACACTGAGCTGGGCAGCAGCAGGGATTTAACTTAGCCCTGAAGTGCTTCAGCATCTGAAGCACAGCTGGTAGGAACAGGAAGGAGGTGAACAGAGGTATGAGTGGGAAGTGAGCACAGGAGAAATTCTGGCAGCAGTAGTGGCAGAAGATGATTTGAGTGCCATGGAGAGGAAAGCCAAGATAGAAAGGTCTCTCACTGCTGGACCTGAGACACAGAGTGCTGTGTGCCACCTCACATGACATCTGTGGGGACTGCAGAAACTGCCTGTGTAGCCACAGTAGAAAAATTAATATGCATTTCCCCAAATGGTTGCATTTAATTTTCCTTTGTGAGGGCTTCGTTTGTTTTTTGTTTCTGCTCTGAGATGATGCCAGCTACTGTGTTTGCTTGCTCTTGTAACACCGCTTTAAAACTTCTGTGCTTCACTGAAGTGCTGTGTGCTCCCTGGGGTGGACTAATACTGTGATGCTGCATAGTTATGCAGTAGTAGCTTTAGCCCTTCACCATCTTCTGGTGGGGGAAAGCTAAGAATGTATGTGTCTGGCTTTTACAACTCTTTAAAGGTGATATGGTACATGCATTCCATGTGGATAAACAATTACTTTACAGAAAACTGGCTTTTTTTTTTTCTGCACCTATTCTGTAAAATAAGTGTTTTCCAAGAGGGGCATCAAAATAGAACATAACCACTATTATTAAAGCAATATTTCTATCCCATAATTTCTTTTCAAACTAACTTGTAATGAACAGAACAGATACAGAATCCTGCATCTTTGAGTCACTGATGTCTGATCCTGAGTGAGGAAGAGCATCCATTAGTTCCCAGTGATTTCAGGATCATCCTGATAAAGTTAAACAGCCAAATTTCGTGGCCTAAGTCAATACTAGTTTATTGACTTGAGCAACTGAAGGTTTGGCCGTTGCCAATTAAAGATGCATCTAAAATTCCCTATTCCCTGCCCAGTTCTGTTGGTCCTAACATGCAGGAAATGAGTACCTTTGCTAATGGAATAATATCAGTAGGGAAAACAGTCACAGCTGTGCTTATTTTCTCTACAGAAATTTACGCAGCATCTAAAAGGTAATTAAAGAGCATTCTTCCTCAGTGGCTAAAACTTGAGATTTTGAACAATTTTAGCCACATATATCAGGCTTTTGGCCACATCATATGCTGGTCATAACCTCTGAATTTGGGGATGTTGTCACTCTGACAGAATTAATATCATCTAAAGATTATTTTTAACCATTTACCCTGTTTCCGAGGAAGTGTTCTATTACTTACTGTTCCATATCATCTGTTTTTAGCACATGTATTGCAGCAGTTAGTTGGTAAGTAGAACTTGAGGAATTCTGGATCCTCAAGCCATTGAAAGGATTTGAGGCTTTTTTCCAAGTGAATAGTAAATAGTTCAGACGTGGATGATCTACCCTAGAACTCTGAAGGTTTTCACCAGCTGAGGGTCTGATTTGGCTCCTTCAAATGAGCTGATATTTTTGTGATCCCAGTGATAAAAATTAGATTCACCATTTGAAAAAACCAAGTATTTTAGAGGGTCAATCAACAGAGCTGTTGTTTTATTTATACTTTAGTAAACCTTGCTCTCTTGTAATTTACCTGTTTAAAAAAAAAAAAAAAGGGCTGTGGTTTTTTTCTGCATTTGTCAGAAAATGATGGGCCTTTGTGGCTTATCATTGCTCAAAGTAAATTTTCTGCAAGTTGAGTGGCTCTTGTAGGGCTCTTTATTACAAATCTAAAGAGGATTGGGGTTTCAGCTTCTGAGGGCTTCTGTCTGCCCAGGGAAGCAGCTGGAGCCTGCATTGAAGGGTAATACAAGAAAACAAACTGAAAACAGCAAAAGCAAAAACACAACAAAAAACAACCCACCAAAATGCTTCCTTTTCCCCTAAACCCCAAGAGAAACTGTGCATATCACCGCAGTTGCCTCCTAAGTTCTGTCAATGTTAATAGTGATGAACACTGCTTTTTTCTCCCTTGTCTTTCTTTTGCCTCCATGTGTCTCTGCCTCTCCTGTTTTGCTCTTTAACTCATTAGAGGTGCCCCAGCTCACTGACCTAAGCTTTGTTGACATAACTGACTCGAGCATCGGCCTGAGGTGGACCCCGTTAAATGCCTCCACCATTATTGGGTACCGCATCACTGTAGTTGCGGCAGGAGAAAGTGTCCCTATTTTTGAAGATTTTGTGGACTCCTCAGTAGGATACTACACAGTGACAGGCTTGGAGCCGGGCATTGATTACGACATCAGTGTAATCACACTCATTAATGGCGGAGAGAGCGCCCCTACCACTCTGACACAGCAAACGGGTGAATTTTGAAAACTTTTGTGTTTCATGACGATGACGGTGTCACTGGCTGTCACTGGCTGTTGGGGTGCCGGGGCTTTGTCTGAGGAGAAATTGAGCCGGCCAGTGCGGGGAAGCCAGGCAGAGCCAGCTTGCTCCTTTCCCGACATGCTAGCTGGGGATGGATATGGTGCTGCTCGTTTTTTTGAATTGGAGGCATTTTAATACCATGAATGGGTGCAGGCTTGCCAGGCTCATTCACCTTCTGCTATTCAGATTTCCAGGATCCAGCTGGAATCAAGAGCCTGAAACATGAGCTCTGCGTTCGACAGACTTTAAAACTGCGATTCCCCAAAATAGGAGTGCTAAAGGGCGGAGTAGATCAGCAGACACCCTCCAGCCTTGACAGCTGTTTGAGCTTCCAGCAGCCCATTTCTGTGGTGGCCCCACTCTTTCCACAATGCCCCAAAGGATGCAGATAGACACCACTCCCTGAGTACATGCCAGTGACAGCCATGCCCACACTGTCAAGGGTCTCTCTCTATAGTGCATGAGCTGAAGGCGAACTGGAAACTGGTTCTTGCATGAAATCCTGTTGTGTTTGAAAGTCCTGAGGCTGTAAATCCTTTGACACAAGTAGAAGTAGAGTCATAGGAAATTAGTGATATACCCTCTCCTCTCCTGTGTGTGCATGTATGGATTCTAGATGAGATTACTTTTCCATCTGTAAGCTGCTGTATGGCAACTTTAAACCTCTCTTGGCACCACATCTGTAATACAAAATCCAGCTGCTAGAAGCACATTACTGAAACTTGCTACCTTGTTTTTAAATTAGCCCCGCGGGGTACATTTAACGTAACTGGAATTGCCAAGAGGTTAAAGCAGCCTGACAGTAGTGCAGACACATTTTTCTCTTAACCAGTAGTAGAACCAAATGTAGTTTAGAAGTCTGTTTGCATGAGTCTGATGCTGTAGTCTGTTGTGCATGAGATACTTTCTCTGGTGATTGATTCCCTGAACAGACATCTTGATCAATATGAATCTGAGAAGTGAGGTAGATCTGTTTTTTGCTGTGTAGCTGTGCCTCCTCCCACTGATCTGCGGTTCACCAATGTGGGACCTGACACCATGAGGGTGACTTGGACTGCCCCGACTTCCATCGTGCTGAGCGGTTTCCTGGTGCGCTACTCCCCTGCCAAGAAGGAGGAAGACGTTGCAGAGGTGACAGTCTCACCCTCAGACAGCATGGTCATCTTAACAAGTAAGTGTTACTTACAAGTAAGTGGGTTACCTGCTTAAGTCAAACAAACATAAGAAGCCCCTCATCACAAAATTGTGAGATTACTAAGAGAAAACACCTCCGAGGTCATCGAGTTGAACCATCAACCCAGCACCAAGCTATATCCCCAAATGCCAATCCACACACCCCTGAGCACTTCCAGGGAGGGTGACTCCACACCTGACAAACCTTTCAGTGAAGAAATTTTTTCCTGATCTCCAGCCTCGACCTCCTCTAGTGCTGCTTGAGGTCTTTTCCTGTCCTATCACTTGTTACCTGGGAGAGTAGACTGACCCCCACCATGCTACAGCCTCCTTTCAAGTAGTTGTAGAGGGTGAGAAGGGCAACATGAAACAAGATGAGACAAAAAAAAAAAATTGTTCAAGTGTGGCTGGCCAAATTCTCAGCTGATCTAAAGTGATGTTGCAAGTAGCTTCATACAGACTCACACCAAATGGGGTTTGGCCTTTAGCTTTACCCAAGTTAAAGCCAAACCACAGGCAAGTTTTTTCCTATCAATCCAAGGACAGTGATGAATCAGGCTATGAAGCAATTGCATTGATTTTCAGCCTGGTTAGGTATTAACAGTAAATACATGTTGTTTGCCTGGTTTGCCAATAATGTCAAAGACTTGCAGTGCAGAGGTTCAGGGAGAGGATCAGAATATTCAAAAGGTCATTGGTCCTTTGACTTTGTATCCTCTGACCAGAAAACACATCCTGTTTCGGAACCTTACAGGACATGGCAGCAAAATGTGGGCATTTTCCAGAAGCTGACATTAATTTTTGGGGCAAAAGCTGTGTTGTATTTATAGTTGGGTTTTTTTTTCTCTTTCTGAGAATCTGGTTGGTTAAGTAAGAGACGAGACCTCTCTTCAGAATAAAAAACTAAATCTGGAGCTTGTCTGAGTTAGAACAGCTGTGTTGGAAATCCTTAGCCTGCTATTTTTGGCTTATGTCAGCTAAAGCTTTGGCCTGGTGCATAACTAAACTTGTAGATAACTAGAAGGCGCCCTGTATAAAGGTAATTGCTTCTAGTCAATCTCCCCACATTAATGAAGCAATGACATGGGATATTTAGTCCTTCAAGCTAAAGCACTGCAAGGAACCATAATGCCCCAAAAATAACTGATTTAAATTTTTGATTGTCCTTGAAGCTCAGATCTTCCATCAAGCAAAACCTGATTGTCCCCTAAGAAATGCAGTTAAAATTGTATAGGTTGATTTACCTTTTTGGTGTTAGCAAAGAAACAGGTCCAATTTCCTGCTCTTCAACTCCACAGACCTGCTCCCTGGCACTGAATATCTGGTGAGAGTCTACAGCGTTTCTGAGCAGCATGAGAGTGCGCCTTTGTACGGAATCCAGAAAACAGGTACTTGGATGCACACGTGGCTAATTCCATCCTTTAAGAATTCATCAGTGGGACTTAATTACTTTATTTTCCTGTGGTGATGCCAAGCTGTGGTCACTTGCTGTGAACAGGGAAAAGCAGTTCTCAGCTTTTCTCAGGACTAGCCTGGGAAAAGCTGAAGAAAGAATGTAAGCAAAGTTCAACACCTGGTGGTTTGGCGAATGCCACACAGGAAAAACAAGTGCTGTTTTGCAGGACTGTTTTTCAAGGGCTGTTGGTCCCTTCTTCTCCAATAAGACTATTGTTTTCTCAGGTTAACCAATTCGTGTTTAACCCACGGAGCACACTATAAAAGTGTGCGCCATTTTTAATAAAGTTGCTTTTTTGCCATTGCCTTCTGAATTTGGAGTCCATATTGTTCTGTGACCGTGCACAGCAACACCAAGCAGTTTGGTTGAGCTCAGCCTTTTGCCTCTTGAAACACCCAGGTCTTGATTCCCCCACTGGCCTTGACTTCTCGGATATAACTGCAAACTCCTTCACCGTGCACTGGATCGCTCCTCGTGCCACCATCACAGGCTACAGGATCCGCTACCAGCCAGAGCAGGGCGGGGGCCGACCCAAGGAAGACCGTGTGCCCCCCTCCAGGAACTCCTTCACCCTCACCAACCTGCTGCCAGGCACCGAATACGTAGTCAGCATCATCGCCATCAATGGCAGGGAGGAGAGCCTGCCCTTGGTAGGCCAGCAGACCACAGGTGAGCCTGCAGGGAATGCTGGGGTTTGGAGTGTCTTCTAGAGAAGTAGTTGATGTTAAACCACATCTCCCCTACCAGCTCTACTCATGAAGAAATGCCTGTGTGCTGAGGTAGGTCCTGATTTGGAAAAACGTGGGAGAGGACCCGTGCTGCTTTCAGATGTTTCTAGGGCCAGCAGAACTATTTTCCTTAAATCCAGTCCAATGCCATCTGTTTTTTAACCAGATACATCCCTTTGGAGAGGAGTGTGCCCTGAGCCAAAGGACAGACAGATGAGTAGCAGAGGAGCACACTACAAGTGGAGTATGTAGCTCATGTACAACTGTGTTTAAACTCCCTTCTCAATTCTGTTTTTCTAGTGTCTGATGTTCCAAGGGACCTGGAAGTCACCCCTACCAGCCCGAACAGCCTCAAGATTTCCTGGGATGCTCCTGCAGTGACAGTCAGATACTACCGGATCACTTATGGAGAAACAGGTGAGGGCAGGCTGCTACAGCTGGTGACAAACCAGAAACTCAATTCTGAGACCATCAGAAAGTAAATAGCAAAGGCACCTTGGGCTGTAGCAGGCGTAGAGGTGCTCTTATTTTAAAAGCAGATCATATTTCGTCTTCCCGAAAGAAAGAGCATCCTGGACTATTCCAGTAACTTTAGATATTTCATTCTTTTCCTTGGAATGGGCAAAACAACTTTGACCCAACAACCACTGAAACCAATAGGGTGCTCTCTTCAGGTTGATGCCTATAGGACTGTCCTGTTTTTTACAGAGATTTTAAATGTATGCTTTACAGATCCATCACATTGCTTTCTTAACCTACTCTTCCTAGGTGGAACCAGCCCAGTACAGGAGTTCACGGTGCCCGGCACTGTGTCTACTGCCACCATCACTGGCATCAAGCCTGGTGTTGAATACACCATCACTGTGTATGCTGTAACTGGCCGTGGAGACAGCCCTGCCAGCAGCAAGCCAGTCACTGTCACCTACAGAACAGGTGAGACCTGATGAAACCAAACAAGACAAAAACCCCCACAGCTTTGTGTTGGCTTTCCCCCTTAAAATCACTGATCCCTGGTTTCTTTTAGAAGCCATGGACTGGAAGGCTATCAGTTTCAGTGGAGCAGTGTATCTTGATTGCCCAGTATCATAACTGACATGGCACGGAAGGGGACTATGGACTTGGAGAGGGGAAACCCTGTGGAATCCAGATGGGGATAAAAGCAGTGCTCAACTGCTCATTGTAGAGTGGAAATCCTGTTGGGATCTCATTATGTGGGGTTACTGCTAGCTTAACTCCAGTGCTTCACTGTCAGATTATGTGATCCTGAGGAGACCTAACTTTCTAATGCCAAGACTGTTGTCTCACTCCTGATTTGGATATACATAATCCTACTCCTGCTGTAGCTGCAGATAAAGGCATTTAGTAGCCTTTGAAACAACAAAAATCCTCAACTAACATTGATATGAGATCACTCACCCACACATCATGGTTAAGGCTTTTTTGCTCTGGGCTAGCATGAGAGACAAATAAATAGCAACATGTGTTTTCTCTTCCAAGTAGTGCAGAATAAAATTCAGCCAGGACACAACAATGGAGAGAGAGTTTCCTGTACCAACATACTCAGAAAAGTTATTTTTGTTGCCCAGAAATAGACACACCATCCCAGATGCAAGTCACTGATGTCCAGGAGAACAGTATTAGCATCAGATGGCTCCCTTCAACATCCCCAGTCACAGGGTATCGGGTGACTGCTGCCCCCAAGAACGGACATGGGCCCATGAAAACAAAAAATGTCCCTGCAGGTAAGAGTCATCTCACCCTTCACTGGATCTGTAGGGAATGCAAGATGTGACTAAAATCCTGCTACTGCTTGTACCTTTTTTTGCCATCCTGCTGATTTTCAGTTCTGTCTCATCCAGGACAGATGAGCTCGAGCAGATTTCTTGCCCCAAAAAGGTTCATATTTCTTTGACACCACTGTACTACAAAAGTTCTTGATAGCCTCAGTGTGCCTGAAAAGCATCTGCATTTCAAAGAAATGCTACTGGATTTTCTAGCATCCAGCAAAACTTGCTCCAAAATCCTTCTGGAAGTCGCATAGTGTGGCACTTGGTCACAGCATGGGTTCAGTCACATACACTACAGGTTTGTAGTGTAGTACCTGTGGAACCTGCCATGTCAGCTCTTTGGAAAACTGCATTTTGTGGGATTAGCAGAGCACTTGGGGATGCTTGTCATGCAGCTGAGTTGATGATGGTCAGTCTTATCCTAAAAAAAAATGAAAGCTGGTCTCCCTGTGCTTTGTTCTACCCACTTTGCTAACCTGCCCTTTCAGCTGTGGAGCCTTGGAGCAGGTACAAATGGCAGTTGTGCACTCCCAGAAAAGCATGGTGCAATTTAAAGGCAAATTTAATTTGTCAGTCTCACCTTGTTTTAATGACATTTATTCATGGTATGGCTTAGACAGGCCATTCATTCAAGGCTACTTTGAGGCCAGCTCTCTGCGGCTTTGTGCTGTTCTTTCTGACTGATGGTGTTCTTTCCTGCCAGATCAAACTCAAGTCACTATTGAAGGTCTGCAGCCCACAGTGGAGTACATGGTCAGTGTCTATGCCCAGAATCAGAACGGAGAGAGCCCACCCTTGGTTGAGACAGCTGTCACCAGTATGTATTTCACTTCATGGGAACAAACACATGTTTTCTATTGATGTCTGAACCTACCACCACATTCCCAGGGAAAACAAAAGCCAGGGGCCTGATCTCCAGGAGAGTGTGAAGTGGTCTGCCCTGTGAGAAGTACCATGCACCTAAACTACAGATGCTGGCCAAAACGCAGCCCTCTCTGCCTCAAATGCTGCCAAAATGCAATTTACCACCCCCTCAAAGTGCTGTGCTTCTCATTTTCTTTCACTAAAGCCACAAAGTCTTCTGGGGTTTTGTTTGCCATCAGCCAATCAAGGGATAAAATGTACCAAGATCTCCTTTGTTTGGAGCTAGGTGGCAAAGGTGATTGCTGTTAAGGGACTGGACTGGACTTGGGATTACTTGCCCTGTGCAAGGGAGTAAGGGAAACCATGAGGGTTATACCAAAAGCTTCAGATGAAGCACTGCAAAACAAAGAATAATTTGAGGACTGAGGTGCTGTACAAAACAGCAGTCCTGCTCTGGTCACAGAGGGGACACAAGAGGGCCTTGTAACTCAGGGATGTGTTTGAGGCAAAGTGCTTTTGAGGGATACCTCAGCAATAGGCATTTATGTGATTCTTACTTCCCTGCTCAAGCTTGTGTTCAAAACCATGACTCGGCCCCAAACACTACAGACAACAGGAGCTTCTCCAGAGCTTTTCAGAGATGAGTGAAGAGTCCACATTCAAACCAACAGATTCCTGGACAAAAATCACCTTTGCCAACTAGGAAATGTAGAAAATTGAAGACTAATATAACATGGCAAATGAAAAAGAAGAAATGCTTTAGAAAAGCATGATTTTGATCCAATATAAAAATTACGTGCTAGATCTTCCCATTTTGTGTAACAGATGGGCGTATTTCTGTGTTAGCCTCTCCAGACTTCTGAGGAACAAGGCTCATTTCCCCTGCTCTGAGCTCCCACCTTGCCAGGAAAATCCCATGAATTGGTTTAAGTGGGAGGTGTGCATATCACCCAGTTGCACCAGTGGACATTCCCTGTGCACTCAATCCAAAGCTGAGAAGCTTGTTTCTAACTGATTTTACAATATAAGATGCTGAGTAATTTTGCTTTCTTGATGAGTTGTTAATTGGATATTGATTTATGAAAGAAAATAGCGGGATGGATTCTCCTTGGACTGGCGCTTTGCACAGCAGCTGACAGTACTGAACAGCAGGTGCAGCATGAGCCCAAACTTAGAGATGCAGGTGGGTTCTCTGGCTGCCTTTGGCACTGGCAGCCACTTACATGGGAGAAATGGGTCTTAACATTCCCATTTCTTTTTTTTCTTTGTCCACTTTTAAGTTTGCTTAATGCTACTAGAGTTGTGTGAAAGGCGGTTTTGGTGCCAAGAGAACTCAAAAATAAGTGAGAATTGGTGTCCTGGCTACTCTGAATGTGGCCATGCAGATCCTTTTCGTTTCAACAAAGCCAAGGTTGCCTTCTTGCTACCTGGCACCTGCAAATTCAGGCTTAGGGACGTAAGCGTGTGTGCAAGGTGCAGCACAGAGGAGAATCCAGTGCCCCCTTGCCACGCTGAACTGAAAACCGCTTTGCATGTAATCGAAATGCTTTTTATTTTCCTCACCCACAACCTGCTTTTTATCACTTAACCTCTTACCGTTAATTTGCCTAACAGACATTGACCGCCCTAAAGGACTAACATTCACTGAGGTGGATGTTGATTCCATCAAAATTGCTTGGGAAAGCCCTCAGGGGCAAGTCACCAGGTACAGGGTGACCTACTCAAGCCCTGAGGATGGAATCCATGAGCTATTGCCGGCCCCAGGTGGCGAAGAAGACACTGCTGAGCTGCATGGCCTCAGGCCAGGTTCTGAGTACACTATCAATATCGTTGCCATTTACGATGACATGGAGAGCCTCCCCCTCACTGGGACCCAGTCCACAGGTACAGCTCCCACCATCTCCAGGTGGCCATGGCAGCAGCAGCTTCTGCCCCGAGGGGTAAAGTGTGCTTCCATGTGCAACTGGTGCTTCGAGCCGGGACAGCCCCAGGGGCAGCCCAGGGGATGGGATTGCTCCTGAGGGTTGGCTTAGCTGGGGCCACAGAGCTGCCTGCCAGCAGGGTCAGCCTGCATACACATCAGGGAAGGCAGGTGAGAGAGCAGGATTGCAGGAGCAGATCCTGGAGAAGGGAGGGAAGGGTGTTCAGTGGTGTCCTGTCCCTGGTCACAGAGCCTGCTCCATGGTGAGCACTCTCACAATGCTCTTGTCTTGCCTTCAAGGTATGGGGCACCTGAAGCCACAGGTAGTGACCAACAAGAAAGATGAGGGCAGCTTCCATGCCACAGGGACCTTGCTGTTGGAGCCAAAGATCAGCAGGAAGGGCTGGGAGGTTACTGGACCCTCAGGTCTCACAGAGCCTGCAGATCTTTCACTGGCACTGCCCTAGGGACCACAGCCCACTGCATGCCCACATCTTGCACCCTCATCACCTCCACAGGAGACTCCCTTCTGTGCCAGGCTGATATAGCTACAATTCCATGCATTGAAAATTCCTTGATGAAAAAGGAATATTATTGTAAGGAATTACAGCTTAACATTGCTTCCAGCAGTATGGAATCCATTGCAAGCTTCCAGCATTACCAGATGTGACTTTATTACAAAGACAGGTAGCATCTGTGTAATAAAGGTCTCCCATTCATTTTTGTGGCTGAAAAGCTGGCACTTCAATTCCAGGGGTGGAATGAATTCAGTGGGTCTTAGTATACACATCTGCTGTGCTAAACTGAAGCAAATGATGTAATGATGGAACAGCTGGCTGAGTACCTGCCAGAAATGCAAATATAAAACTTTTTCAAACCCGCCCTCTGTGGTTTACCTTTTGAGGGCTGTTCAGAAGTGGATTTGAAGTCATTCAGGACTTTCCTCTGACTCTCATGGGCTTTAGATTGAGCACTGAGCAAAGCCAGAAGGAAGAATTATCCTGTATTTCCCTTTGCAAAACTGGAAAGCTTTGTTACCAATGTGCCATATTGGGCACTGTGGTGAGGTATATCTTTGCTCTGTTTACAGCCCCAGGCTTACCAACAGTAAGGCAGGAAAATATTTCAATAGACACTCCTTTTTTTAGACAAGCATTTGTTTGTAAGGATGGTGGATGTCTTAGCTCATGAACGGGCTCTTGTATGATGAGCCTTATGGCCACCACAGCTCTGCTTTTCCATTGCCTTGCTCGCTGTGTGAGTGGCTGTAAAATGCTTCCCCATTCCATTTGCAGTATTTTATATTTTCTCTGCAATTCCTGAGCCTGCTTCCTACTTACTTTTGTAAATCATCCATTGTATTTTGGAAATGAACAGACAGGGGCAAGTGGAGCAGGACTAAACCTTGAGCTGTGTGATGAGAAGCAGAGACTGGTAGAATAATTAAAACAGGCTGGCCTACTAGAGATTTAAGCACCTTCCCAAACTTTTACCTTATATCATAGCAAATGTTATTGCTCACTTAACTTCAGAGTTGAAATCGATATCTCCTTATTTCTATTGAAAGGTGTTAATGGAGATTTGAGAATCTCCTCCTGAATAAACGTGTCCTCTCCCACAGTGCTTTATGCCTGTGTTTGCACAAGGCACTCCACCTTCCTGGCCTTAACCTGTCTTGTGTTCAGGAGAGAATATTGTCTTATCCAAAACTGTCTCTTTTTAAAATAACCTTTTGCCAATCTGGATTTTTGCAGCAATTCCACCTCCCACAAACCTGAAGTTTACTCAGGTAACTCCCACCAGTCTCACCATCAACTGGAATGCACCCAATGTTCGCCTCACTGGCTACAGAGTCAGAGTGAACCCCAAAGAAAAGACTGGTCCTATGAAGGAAATCAACCTTTCTCCAGACAGCACATCTGCAGTCGTGTCTGGCTTGATGGTAACTTTTTTCTTTGTGTTGTGGGAAGGAGGTTTTTGAAGAAGTTTCAGATTCCTGTGTCAAGAGCTTCAGTTGGAGTAGATCATTACAGCTCCTAAGGGTCTGGCACTGAAGCTCATGGCAAGTCAGACTGCAGCTACTCAGTACTGTAGTTTTTTTAAAAGGCAAGTAATTGGCCTGCAGAAGTTGCATTCTACCCCCTTCCTCATTTAGCACAGAGAGACTGGATGCCTAAACAAATGCAAATTTCCAGGTTCACAATCAAAAGTAACCTAGCAAAATGCTTTTACTCATCTTTCACAAAATAGGTCAGATAAAGCAATCTAGTGCAGAGATTCCAAGCTGTGATATGGGAGCTCTGGAAGTCTACTGCCTATTTTTAAGACATCTGCAAAATACAAGTTAAAAATGCAAGTCTTTTGTGAGTAGGCTTAAATTTGCTATATAGCATCTTCTCCACTGGAAACATTTCAGGAGTCCCTGAACTGGAAAAGGCTGAAAATAACTGCTTTTATGGTTCCCGCAATCTTAAAAAGCTACTGATCTGTTTTTAAGGAGTTTTATGAATCATTTTCAAAAATGAGCCTTAAAGAACATTCTAATCAAAGTGGACCCATGGTCTGATGCGGCCAAGGACAAATCCCCCATGCTGTTACTTATACAGTTCTCTTTTATTCACATTATTTTATTCCTTATCTTAGCAAGTGGCATCCATTAACCCTGGGAAAAATAGGAGGGAAATTAGATTTTCTCTGAAGAATTAGCTTTGAAGCACAGATTCAAAAATGGGGGGTGATAAATAAGCTTCTTCCAGGATTTCTTCTGCTCCTGAGTGTGCACATGTGTGTGGCGTGTCAAGGTCCATGCCTACTCTTTTATTTCAGCTGGAAATAATTAGAATTATCCCATCAGTCCTTCCCCAGGAAGGGGACCTTTATTTTAAGGTTTCATATTTCTGTAAGTGGTGACTGAGGAACGTGGCTCCACCAAACACTGACTGAGGGCAGGAGTATTTCCCCCCAGACTGGGTCCTTCTTGTAACGTGGTATAATTCTGTCCATTCTAGGTAGCAACCAAGTATGAAGTGAGTGTGTATGCCCTGAAGGACTCCCTGACCAGCAGACCAGCCCAGGGGGTGGTCACAACCCTTGAAAGTAAGTGGTGGCCCTCCCCAACTGACCACTTAGTGCTGCGTGGGTGCAGAGGCCAGGAGCCTGCTCTATATCCAAAGCGGGGGCTCTGTCCAAAGCTCCATCCCAGGCTTCACCAAAGCTTGGCTGATCAGATTCCCAGTCCCCACTGGACTGACAGGATCCCTTTCCCTTGTGGTGCAGATGTGAGTCCCCCTCGCAGGCCCCGGGTGACTGATGTCACTGAGACAACCATCACCATTACCTGGAGGACCAAGACTGAGACCATCACTGGCTTCCTGGTGGAGGCCGTCCCCGCAGGCGGCCAGAACCCCATTCAGAGGACCATCAGCCCTGAGCTCAGGAGTTACACTATCACTGGTAAGTGAGGGCTTCTGCAGCTGCAGGGTCATATCAGAAAGTACACTGGTTTCTTGTTTTGGAATTGAATATCCTTGATGAGAAATACCATAGGAACAAAAGGTGGGAAAATATATCTGAGGCATCAAGACTAAGCTCCAAGAAGAGGTTATTGAAAGAGCTTCTGTTGGCCATCTTAGGTGGCTTCCTCTCCTTAGCTAACATTTGTGTTTCAACTTCATTTTAGGCTTGCAGCCTGGAACTGACTACAAGATCTACCTGTACACTCTGAATGAGAATGCACGCAGCTCCCCAGTGGTACTGGATGCCTCCACTGGTAATGATCTTGTCTGACCTTTTTGCTCATGTTAACACACAGTAATCACATATGGCCAGTTAGGAGTTGTGTATAGCTGATCACATTTAATATTCCCTGTGACTTACAGTGATAGCTTTGGGAAGGGTGTCAAGCAGGTGTGGTGCAGGTGAAGAATATGCTGGTCTTTTCTGCATTTGACTTGTTAAACCCTTTCATTTCCACTCAGCCATTGATGCTCCTTCTAACCTGCACTTCCTCACAACTACGAGCAACTCCCTGCTGGCCACCTGGCAGCCTCCCCGAGCCAAGATCACTGGCTACATCATCAGATATGAGAAACCTGGCTCACCAGTCAAGGAGGTCGTGCCTCGCCCCCGGCCTGGCACCACTGAGGCGACCATTACTGGTAACTCTGTTTTGTCTGGGAGCTCTTCACTTGAAACACTTGAACTTCAAGAGAGAGGGAGGGGGAAGGCCTGATTTTAAAATGCTTTGGTGATTAGCTAATAGACAGAGAAAATGGTATTCCTTTATTGTGGTTTCCAGTACTAGAGAGTGGTCCTATAAGCACACCTGTCCTACAAACACATTCCACTTCACTGATCAAAACAACCACCACATTTGAACAGCCCGGTGCTTGTTTCTACTGTCACCACAATTGTTGTCCTTTCAAGGAAGAAAAGCCCCAGAATCTGCCACCCCACCAGTCACACGTGCTAAAGATCCCTTTGTTTGGGTCCATGGTCCCAGCTGACATGGGCAGACTGCAAACTTGCTCTGAGGAACAGGAGGCTGAACTCTCTGCACTGTTCTGAAAGCTTCGGGTGTGAAATGCACATACCCAATACTGCAGCCATACCCATCTCTCATTCTGCCTTAGTTCTCACACATAATCATAAAAGAAAAGCAACTCCTAAGTCTAAAATTGTTCTGCGTCCCTTCTCCCTCCCTAGGTTTGGAGCCTGGCACTGAATACATCATCTACATCATTGCTGTGAAGAACAATCAGAAGAGTGAACCACTGGTTGGCAGAAAAAGGACAGGTAAACAAAGCTCTGGATTGCTGTGTACCAGCAGGAGATACCTTCCACTTGGTGAATACATTGTGAAAGACATTGAAGGACACTTGTGGAGGTCTGAAATAATAACATTTTTAAAAATATCCTGTTCCCACCACTCAGTCACACCTTTTCTTTGAGTCAAATAGGCTTTGTAAGGAGGTTTTCCTTTCTAAGGATGCAGGAGGTACACTTCTAAATTTATATTAATCCCATTTACCTGTGTTTGAACACCTGCCACAGAACAGTGTGCTTGATGCTAGATTCCTGCTTGGGTACCTAATGGATAATTAAATCAAGGTTAGCATTACTGTCTAACACTCAATGGCAAATGCAGAATCCATTCAATTTGTTGCCTGTTGCATTCCTCTTACCTTGCGATTTTCACACTATGAGATTGAGATACCTATAGCAAGTAAAATACCAGCTGGACATCCAAATATGATCAAGGAGCAAGTTTCTTCACTTCTCACCAGTGATTCCTCTTAAAATGATAATCTGCAACTATCTCTTTATAATCATTTCTTCTCAATTTGAGCGGTGGTGGTGGCTTCTTTGGGTTGCAGTGTTCAAAAGTGTCGCTCAGCTGTATGAAAATTTCATACCAACACACTTCCTATGCCTGTGTGTGAAAGATAGAGAGAGGGAAATTACCTTTACTGTCATTGTGAGGTCATAAAAAGTGTGTTGAATCTTGGGGTAATTGCTAGCATTTGATGCTTGGAGTGTTGTAATAGAGCTGCTTGGTTTGCCACTGTTGCTTTTCCATGCTTTGCTTGATGGCCTCTAACATTTCTTTGGCCAGATGAGCTCCCCACGTTGATTAGCAGACCGCACCCCAACCAGCCCGACATCCTGGATGTGCCTTCCATTGACGAGGCGACCCCTTACCTCACGAACAATAGGTATGACAATGGCAACGGTATCCAACTTCCAGGCTCCTCTGGGCACCCTCAGACGGTAGGACACCAGGGGCAGCAAGTCTTCTTCGAGGAGCACGGCTACAGGCGGCCAGGCCCCACCACAGCCACTCCCCTCCGGCCAGGATCCAGGCGGCCGCTGCCCAGCGTGGACGAAGCCATTGAGATCCCGGGCTACCAGGTGCCTGTCATTGTGGAGCCCTCGTACCCGCACTCCCGCGGGCCCCGGCGCAACGACAGCGCGGGGCAGGAGGCCCTGTCCCACACCACCATCTCCTGGAGGCCGCTGCTGGAGAGCTCGGAGTACATCATCTCCTGCCAGCCCGTCAGCCAGGATGAGGACACGCTGCAGGTAGTGGGGCTGTCTCAGCAGAGGGGTGGTGTTGTCTCACCTGGGGCAGCAGAATCTCTCGGGGCCCCAGTCCCTTTGCTGTGCTAAGGGAGTGGAAGGAATTAGCCTAAAGAGTCTGTTTAACATAGCTGAGACCAGGATGGATGAAAGCCTCCCTCATCTCCTTTATGGAATAAGCTACAGGATAAAACTGCAAATCCAGAAAACTTCGAAAAACTGTCAGCAGTGACATTTCACTAGGGAAAAGGGCAGCAAGCTGTGAGTGGGAGTTTCAAAGGTTGAGATGCTGCTTCTCCAAGCTACAAGGCTCTTCCTGTATCTCCCTTGGTTTCCTTGAAATGGCAAAACTAACCCCTCGTGATCCACAGTCCAGAGTAACTGAGTCTAACTTGGTATTGTTTGAAGTTCTCAGAGTTATTTATGAGGAATGATCTGGCTCCATCATGATACAGAGCATAGGGGTCATCCTAAACACCCTGTCTTTCCTATGAGAGAGGTAACACCTAAAGGGCATTCCCTCCCACCTTTCTGGTGACCTGGCATTGTCTCTTGTTGCAGTTCAGGGTTCCTGGCACTTCCTCTAGTGCCACACTCAAGGGTCTCACAAGAGGGGCCACCTACAACATCATAGTGGAAGCTCTGAAGGATCACCGGAGACAGAAGGTGCTGGAGGAGGTGGTCACAGTTGGCAATACTGGTAAGGAATAGCCTTAGGGAGTTTGGCTGAGCCTGTGCAGCCCCTGTCTCATTCCCCTTACCCTAGGTAACCTACCTGGTGCCCAAGCGTGACAACAGTTCAGAAAGGAAACTCTGACAAGGACAGTTCATAGCAGGGCACCAGGACAAGTGATTTGTAGGTCCTCTGGTTTTGGATAACTGACACACACTGATGGTGGGATGAGAGCTGCCTTGAGCTGCTGTGTAAGCACAGAGAATATGCTTTGAGGCTCCAGACACACCCCAAGGCCCCAAGAGAGATCTGGTATTTGCTGTGCTTAAAGGGAGTCAGAATCACTGGTACCTTGTATCTTATCGCAGACTGGACCATTACCTGTTGACCCTGATCATCACACCCTGAATGAACTGGTGGTTGTAAAGCACTCACCAGCCAAGGCACACACCTAAGGTGACAAATCACTCTGCCCAACAACAGGGTCTGCTCTCCTTCTCCCATCCCCCTGCCATGACACAGAACCTCCAGTACCCCAAAAAAGTGCACATGCAGCTACCAACCCCCTGCTGTTCCTCAGCATCTTACATTTTCTCCTAAAACCAGTCAGGTTGTTGCTCACCAGCAGCAAATGCAAAAACTCACACTTGCTTGAAACTTGGCAAATCAAAATGAAAATAGCCTTCGTGTCAGGTTTTTTATCATTCAGCTGCTCTGACACATGCAAATGGAAAATAAATCACAGGGAGCTGGGCGCTGACAGCCATCAAGTATATGCCCGTGGGGTAGCTCCATTACTTGCCAGGATATTACAAGAAGAAAAAAGTGTGTATTCACTGAAAATCGTTCTGTCTTTCAGCAGTTCCCATTGCTGTGTGTGATGCCTGTTTCTTCTCTTTCTGTTCCAGTGTCTGAAGGATTAAACCAGCCAGCTGATGACACCTGCTTTGATACTTACACTGGCTCCTTCTATTCCATTGGCGAGGAATGGGAGCGCTTATCTGAAACTGGCTTTAAGCTCTGGTGCCAGTGTTTAGGCTTTGGCAGTGGCCATTTCAGATGTGACTCTTCTAGTGAGTAGCTTGCTGTTAACCATCCCCATCCCCACTCTCCCCCAGCGCCAGTGCCATGTTTGACAGAATTGGCCTGATCCAAACATGATGCAAATGAAGGCAGGATCTGAAGTCCTTAAACCAAAGAAGTGTTTTGCATCATGAGAAGTGATGGAAAACTTTGGTTGCCTCTGAGCTGTGCAGCTAATCTAGAATTTCCATCAGCAACAATCAATATTGTATTGATAAGAGACTTTTTTACCTTGCCAGACATGTTTAAGTAATAAGGGGAAGTGTGGATTTCAGTGGGTATTACAGCCAGTGCTGGTATTACAATAAATCTGGTTTGCATTGCAGGCAGCCTTTGCAAAGCAGCTTGCAAAACCAGTTTTCTAATTTTCTAACGCTTCTGCCCAGGGCATTAAGTTTTACTCTTTGCATATCTGTGGTTTACATGGAAAAGTATCCAACTTGACATAAGGGAATGGAACAAAAGTCTGTGATTGAGCAGTTTAACACAACACATACCCTGCTAATTAAAATTAGGCTTTTAAATTGTGGAATGAGCTCAGCAAAGAGAGTATTTCTGCAATTTGCATAGATTCAGAGGAGTCTATGTAAAGACACTTAATTTTACAAAAAAAGTTGCTTATTTTACAGGATTAATATTTATATTTCATTATTTGATACACATGGCTTATCCATTGTGTCTTGTAAAATTATGGTAAATTTTATGCTGGGTCTTTGCACAAAAACCAGCATTTAAATATTTTTCTCTCCTTTCCTGCCTCACATCTATTGAATTACTTTTCATTTCTTTTCATTTTCTGTGAACCAAACCTCCTCTCCCCGCTTTGTCACACCGTACTTTTTTCCCTAGAGAGCCTCTACACGTTTCCCAGAGCTGAAACAACCTTCAGCAGTTAAAAAATGCAGGAGCTGAACCCATTTTCTCCTTGGGACTTAGATGAGCTGAGAAGATTCTTTCTCCTCCCTTTCCTGAGACAGTGCCAAGCTGTTTTCCTCCTGCTGTATGTGGGATAACTCCTGACTCTTGTTCCTCTGCCTTCTCCAGAGTGGTGCCATGACAATGGAGTTAACTACAAGATTGGGGAGAAGTGGGACAGGCAAGGGGAGAATGGCCAGATGATGAGCTGCACCTGCCTTGGGAATGGAAAAGGAGAATTCAAGTGTGAACCTCGTAAGTGTCTTTCTGCTATTAGTCTGAGCTCTCATTCAGGAAGTCTCAGCATCTCAGCTCTGTCCTGCCAGGAGAACAAGCAGATGATTAGTGTGTCTGATTCAGGCTGAACTGGTGACAGCTTAAGTCTGTTCTCACAGGAGATGAAGGCATAAGTCTCACATTCTTGAGCTTGAAAAGAAGAAAACCTTCTATTAGCTCAGGTCACAGCACACTGAGCACCTGTCTGCCTCTGGCCCTGGAGCTGCACACCAGGGCCACATCACTACTCTCAGAGGGGTGAATTACCCCAGCTGGACTTCCCTGCAGGGCCCGTCGCCTCAAGCTCCTCTGGCCTTCACACTGTGACTTAAACTGCATTGCTCTTGTCAGGAAAATACCCCCCTGTTTTAGGTTAAAGTGTCTGGAGAGCTGTGAACATGTCTGATGTTCCCCTGCCAGTCAGGGAGCCTCTGGTCAGACAAGGGGGGCACGCTTCCCCTGGGGGTCACCTGATCACACTGCTGCTTTGAGAATGCTTAAAGCCAAGCCCAGGCACTGCACCTGAGCTCTGCCTGTGCCTCCACAGATGAGACCACATGCTATGATGATGGGAAGATGTACCACGTTGGGGAGCAGTGGCAGAAGGAGTACTTCGGGGCCATCTGCTCCTGCACTTGTTACGGAGGACAGCAGGTAAGCAGGAGGGATGTGTTATGTTGGACGCAGGGGAGGCTGTGCTGGGCTGCACTTCTCAAACTGCTGGGTTTCAGGTCATGGAAGGGGGCCAGAACAGGCCCATGTAAGAAGAAAAGTGATTGAGAAAGCTGAAGTACCTGCATTAGTGCCTGTGGTGTAACACGGGAGCAGCCTCACGGGTGCTGGTGGCTCTAGCCTCTTGTATGAATGATCACAAATTAATGGCTTTAAGCTGAAGGAGGGTATATTTAGATTGGATATTAGGAAGAAATTGTTCCCTCTGAGGATGGGGAGGCCTGGCACAGGTTGCCCAGAGAAGCTGTGGCTGTCCCATCCCTGGCATTGTCCAAGGCCAGGTTGGACAGGGCTTGGAGTAACCTGGCATAGTGGAAGGTGTCCCTGCCCCCAGAGTAGGGGAGTGGAAATGGACGAGTTTTAGGCTCCCTCCCAGCCCCATTTGGGATTCTGTGAGCCCTGGCAGCTCCTTGGCCATGGCACTGACAGGCCCGTTCTGTCCCTGCAGGGCTGGCGCTGTGACAACTGCCGCAGGCCCAGCGTCGAGGTGGCCCCAGAAGGCTCTGCTGGCCACACCTACACACAGTACACACAGAGGTACCACCAGGCCACCAACACTGTGAGTACAACTTTTCCTTCTGTGCCCCATCCTGGTGTGACCCTGGCACAGGTGGCGGGGTCGCTGCAGGGCTTGAGGGCGAGAGCAGCATGCGGGTTCCTGCTCCCCGGTAGTGCATGTCAGCCCCAGCACACACACCTGCTTGAGCTCCCCCTTCACACACACGGGCAGTGCCACAGTCCCAGCAGAGCCTCGATGCATGCTCTGAGGCAGTAGTGCATGGAGTGATTTCCAGCTGTGTGCTTTGTGCTGGGAAACAGCCCCAGGCACTGCCAACAGCTCCCAGCACAAACCACGCCCAGGACAGAGCTCTAACTGATTTCCTTCCCTCCTGACAGAACGTCAACTGCCCCATTGAGTGTTTCATGCCCCTAGATGTACAGGCAGACACACAACATCCACGGGGAAAGTAACATCGAGCAAGACTTCTTGCGGCCATGGCAACAGACAAACCAAAGTATAAATCCCTATGTGCCACGATTACCATCCAAACTGGAGTGATGCTAGCAAAACTGCATCTAGTGAGAATGGCCCCCTGCTCTGGAGCCATTCTCCCAGCTTAAGCTCAACTCACAGCTTCTCCAAGCGCCACTCTTGGAGTGTTTCAGGCTTTTCTCGTGATTGATAGCGATTGTCTTGGTTTTGCTCAAAGTGTTGAATTCCAGTCAATATTTTCAAATTCAAATGGGGCAATTAAAAAAAAAAAAGGGGGAGGAGGGGGGAAGAGGTTGTGAATCACAAATTTGGTGGGGGATCAAAATACTGAGGTGGAGGGAGGGTGTAGAAATTCAAGGTTCCCGTGCTATGCAAGAACATTTGAGTACAACTATACTGAGGTTTAGGGATAGGAAAGTCCACCAAACACTTCTGCTTTCACATAAGCGTGCAGCCAGCAATAAGATAGGAACAGCAAATCCAATCACTGTGATATTTAAAATATGCACAGTCCTAATTCTTTCTTGATGATCCTAGTATTTTTCTAGCTGTATCTTTATGTCTCATACTGTTATTTATCAGTTTTGTTCCCCTGACCTTCAAGTGTTTTTATATGGGAATAACAGGTATGGAAGACACTTAGTATGCAGTTGACAAAAGAGGAATTTGGTGTAATTATGATCAGTGATTATTTTTATACTGTAAGTGCCAAAGCTTTACTACTGTGGAAAAGAAAAAAACCCAACTCTTTTAATAAAAAGATTTACAAACCAGACATATAGTTTAAGTGATTCTCTTTGCTGCCATGGAATTTAGGATGAAGATGATTATTCTCAGCTGGATCATTCTGAGGTGGATAAATCTGGGCTGGATGATTCAGAGCTGGAGTAACATTGCCTTGACACGAGATGGAACAAAACATCCCAAAGAAGAGTGAAGTAAACCTGGAGAGAATATTGGTAGAGCAGTTTGTTAATTAAAGGCTTTCAGCTGCACCCCTGCCCCCGTAGAGCGCAGACAGTGGGTAGGTATGGCACGGGCAAGGAGGCACAGGCTTGCTTTGGGGGCAACAGGGGAATGGAGGGAAAGGCAAACAGCCCCTGCTTTGCACATGAGTTGGTTCCATACCTAGAACTGAATAAGCTTTCAGTGGCTGAGTTGCCAAAATTAGTGAGACTGTCCAAACCTGTGAAGTTGAATGTGTTCAAAGCTTTGAAACCCAGCAGGAGACAGGCACCAGCTGAGTCTAAGCCCTGGTGTTACAGGCACAGGCCCCTTTCTTGTCTCCTGTGCTTCTACCTCATGGTGGGGAGGGAGGTGAACAAAATGCTCCTCAAAACCCTTTTGCAAACAAAGCCAGTCTTAAATAGAGTGAACCAAGCCATCAGTGAGTCCCTTTGCTTGCGCTGCCAGGACCTGTACAGCCTTTGCAAATGCAGAACAGGGCAGGTCCTGTCAGGATTGCTCAGCCCCCTCCCCTCAGCTGCACACGCACTGTACTGCTCCAGTCACTGGGATTCTCTGGACCCAATAAAGCATCACATGAAAACACTATTTGGCTTCTTGACATGGGGGGCAGCGGCCGTCAGGGACTGCTACCTACAGAGCACCCAAAGGAGTAGGATGATTGCAGCAGCAGTCAGTTCTACCCTGTCAGTGTTCAAACACATCACTGAAGAACCTGAGAACTAGAACTGGCCTAGACAGAGACACAGAGTGTCACTTCCCTTTAAACTAAATTGGTTTTCCCAAGTAAGTGCTACAGCTTTTGGACCAGAGAGCAACTCTGCAATGATCCTTTCATAGTCACTTTGTTGCTAAATAATTCACCAACACACTGAGATAGCCCACCTCCTCTCTTCTGTCGCATCTCTTGTACCAGCAGTGAACACCTCCCCTGCCCACAGGGAACATTTGAAGATAGTCGTTTAGAACAGCGCTTCTCCCCAAGCTCCCTGTGGAGGTTTGTCTGTTCCTTAAAGCATACGATGCTCACAGCTATGCCAAGCCCTGCAGAATTTTCCAGAAGCAGCTTTTTCTAGAAGAGGAGGCACATCACAGGGCTGGGCTGGGGCTGCTCAGCTTTGGATAGAGCCCAGGATCAACCAGTCAGGGCTCTCTACTCCAGGGAAAAGTCTGTTGGTGGCTGAAGAAAAAAATAAAACCCCTCTGTTACTGCCTGCCAAGGCCCAGAATGATTCATCCCTGCTGTCTGTTCACTTCCACATTTTGAGAGCTGTTGTCCTGCCAGCACATGACCTGCCAGGGGCAAGGTGCCACAGGGTGACATTACAAATCTCAGCCTTGGCAGCAGCTGCTCCTCAGAACACACCAGCTGAAGGGACATTCCCTACATTTGCTTCCTTCTGGGAAGCAGACACCAAGCAGAGCTGACAGTGCACTTTCAATCCCTGTAAACATCCAGGGCAGAAGCAGATCAGCAGGTTTCAGGAGGGACACCTTGAGACCAACACAGCCCTTTCCTACACACTCAACCTCACAGCTTTAGGGGAAGCTTCCTTTGGGGGAAGGTGCCAGGCTAGTTGAAATTGTCACTGCAGCCCAGGGGATGAGCCATTCCCAGAGACATTCCTGTGAAGTGATCTCACACCTGGAACAAGAGAAGAGATTTTTACTCAACCTTTATCCACTCAAGTGAGGCAGGATAGTCAAAAACTCTTGTTTGGGACATTAAACAGTCCAATTTCCCCCCTCTGACAACTGCCTGTCCTTTAACTTTATCACAGGCACAGCAGGAGGAAAAATCATTCCTCTGCAGGTGCTGAGATGTTGTGTACAAATCATGCAGCACAAGACAGGTCCTAGAGAGGTATCAACTGAGACTCAGATTTTCTATCTCCTGCAGATCTCACCTGAAGATCAGTTACCTATTAACTTCCTTCAGTAAAATAAACAGTGCCTCAAGGAGAGCAAACAAAGGATCAGGGGAATACACAGAGCAGGAGCTGCCAGATTCTTACTGCCAGTCTCTGTTTTTAGCCAATGCTGTAGAAGATGCAGGTAAAGAATGGAAAGAGCGATTCCCCAGAGTACCTCACAGCAGGGTCTGTGCCAGCTACAGCTACAGCACCAGGACAAAGACACATGAGGAACATTATGGACTCTCCTCTGGGGCAGAGTCCCAAACCCCAACTTTTAAAGTAATACTCCAAGCAATGACAATTCACCAGTAACAACAGCACAGAAAACAGAGGCCAGGGTGTGGTTTAGCACAGTAAAGGGGCCAGCCAGGAAGAAATTGACAATTTTTATTTTGGATTGCTTAATCCATACCAAAAAAAGTAAGAATGCACTCTACCCTGCCCTGTCTAAGCCAGTCACTTGGAAATCACCCACTGTAGAGATCAGAAAAGACAAAATAACCCACTGTAGAGATCAGAAGAGAGAGGAGTCTGCTCCCTTTGATGCTGCAGCAGGGGCAGATGGAATGACAGTGTTAAAGGAAACCCAGTGTGTGGATTATGGTATCTTCAATAACTCACCTAGGAAGTATCTCTTTGCTCTACTCCATTTGAAGCAGTCTGGATCAAACAGACTATCACGTAAAACAAGAGATGGCCATGGTCACAGCAAGTCAGCAGCACAATCCAAAATTTCCCCTCTCCCACCTGAGCAGCCCTGCTTGAGCCAAGGGCACATGTGTACACTCCCTGCTCTGCACTGGACAGCTGAGCCCACAGAAGTGTTCATTGAAAAACTCTAGGCTGCTCCTGGGCAAAATGGAACCAAAAAAGAGAAAATCCCTTTTGAACAGGCACAGTGATTGCCAGCAAAAATGTGTCCAGGCTCATCCTTCACTTCTCTCACTGTGCTCTAGATTTTCACTTTGCTCTTTCCCAAACAAATCTGCTCAATGCAAACTGCAGAGAGCAAAGAAGGGAAGTGGCTCCAGACACATCCCCCATTCCAGCCTGTGAATTCTGCTCTGCTGCCAGTATGGGGACAGGCCTTTCAATGGGTCTTCTACCTTGGAAAAACCAAGGTAGCATTGCCAAAGCACAGAGTGTAGGGCAGGATTCAGAGCACCAAACCCCAGAGAGCCTCGTGCAAACGACCTGCTCCCCTCTCCTCCCAGGGAAGAGGATAATGGATTAGAAGTACCTGCTGACTCAAAAAAAATAAAGACCCACCCACCCAACTTATTTCAGGACAATGCAGAGCTTTATCAGCTTTATCAATGGCTTACACACCATTCCACAGACCATCTAATGAGTTAATAGTCTGGACCATAAAAACCTACCTCAAAAATAAACCCTCTTCCTGAGGACACTGAATTTGGATGACAGGGACCACACAGACAGCACATAGCTAACAACCGTACGTTTATTTGCAAAAGACACGGAATTTCTACACTGGAAGCCAACTTGTACTGCTTCCTTCTCCCTGAACATGGGGAAAGGCCTCTTCACAGATTGAGCAACTCTTGCTAAGCACAGGCTGCAGGAGCCTCTCAGTTACACCAGTGACATCCAGGGCCTGGGTGCTGGTGAGGCTGTGCCCAGAGAGGGCTCAGTGGTGGAACAGACGGAGGTTGGTGTGGATGAGGGTGATCCCCAGCTCATTGCAGGCCTCGATCACGACATCGTCGGCAGCCGAGCCCGACGGGGCAGCGATGAACTGCACTCCACTCTGCACAGACAGGGGGGAGAGCAGGGATCAGAGGAGGGAAACCCAAAACCCCCATGGAAAGAGCTGGCAGTCCCAGTCCTTCATCCACATCCCACTGAACGATGGCTTTCATCCCTAAAACTGCTCCTTAAGGAAGCAGGAAGTTCTCTCTGCTGCTCAGAAATAACCCCAAAATGGTTCCTCTAGAAGCGACAGGCCTTGGCTTGATATTCCTAAAAGGCTTAATAAATTTCAATCCTCTTCATCCCAAATCAACAAACTAACCAATGACTGGATAATTACTGTCCATGTGAGAGCAGCAGCCACCAGAACATCCTTCCCAGGATCTGCTATCCCAGTGCAGGGATTTTGCTCAGCGGTGCACACAAAATGAAAAGTTCAGGCTGCACATCCATTCCCCTGGAGCCACCCCAACCTCCTGGCCCCTGCCACAGCCTTACCCGCTTGGCTCTGTCGACATTATCCCTGAAAGGGAAGAAGGCATCAGAGCTGAGGGACACAGCAGATAGCTTGGCAATCCACTGCTTCTTCTCTGCTTCTGTCAGCTGCTTGGGCACCTCTTCAAACATGGCCTGCCACTTCACCAGGTCCTCATCCTGCAGGCAGGAGAAGCCAGCTCAGCTCCAGAGCACACGGCTCCTGGCAGTTCCCTGCCGGGGATGAGTGATGGCCTCCCTCTGACCCTGGGCTTTCTGCAGCATGACTCTGCTGCTAGGAACTTCATACCAGGGGGTTTAAAACACACCATCACCATCAGCTCTTTTTGCATCCTTTTAACCCCTTCCCTCTCCTCACCACAGGACCTGCAGGATTCCTTCTCTCCCTCCTGAATTCCAAGATGCTCTGCCTGCAGTGTGTTGCTCCATAAATGCCAGCAGGCATCTGGTAGATGGCTTAAGCTATGACCAAGGCAGCTCAGTTCGTGAATCACCTTCTGAAACAGCAACTGATCCAGTTCTTACTGCTTTAAACAAGCAACTGCTCACAAGGTGATTCATAAGGTCCTTAATCCAGCTCTTAGCTTTTGATACTTAAAAAGGACATACTATTTTGTTGTCTCACTATGGCCTGTAATGGGGAGGTCAGAGGGATTCTGAGAATCTGAAGTGCCACACAAACAAACAGCTCCAGGTTTGGGAGAGAAGGTGAGAAGGTGCCACTTACAGGGCAGGGAGAACTGGGACATCAGCTGGAGCTTTAACCCTTCCTCCCTGCTGGGAAGAACCAGGAGCTGAAGGCCAAGCTGCTTTACGGAGGCTCAGGGCAGGCTCCAGTCCCCGAGGCTGTGGGTGCGGTGTGGGAGGGGCAAAACAGAACATTTTGCCACGAGGCCAGTAAATGACCCTGGGGGATCACCATCCCGGCACCAGCTCTTTGGAGTCACCCATTACAGCACAGCCCAGGGGTAAGCCCTGCACAAAGAGCTGGTCTGGCAGGAGCTGCGCTGCAGGGGGAGCCATGGGCAGCCCTCACCTCTCCGATGGTGTCGGTGACGTACTGGTCGATGGCGTTGGAGATCTCGGCCCTCTTCACGCCTGCCTTGAACTTCATGGCCAGCACACGAGGGTGGTGCCGCAGCCACCAGTTGTTGGCCTTGTCCCCAGCCAGGCGCGTGCAGTGGATGCGGGACTGCTGCCCTGCGCCGATCCCGATCACCTGGAGCACAGGGATCAGAGCCACAGCTGCATTCCACACAGGCTCTTAGGAAACACCTCCCCCAGTTTAGCTGCTCCTCACCCAAGCAGAGAAAGTGTTATTTACCAGGGGAAACTTAGGAAATGCCTGCATTCCTGCTCCTGTGAACTGGTTACAGGACCAGCTGTCTGCACTGCTAACTTCTACAGCTCTTTCGAGCTGACAGTCATGCTCAAAACACTTGTGTTCTTTCACCCTTCTAAATAACACAGCCCCAGCCATCAGACTCAAACCCTTAACCTCAGGACAGTGATACAATTATGATCTCCTGCCCCTTCTGGGAAGTGGCAATTCAGTCAGTGTGTTAATGTCTGAGCCCAGGTCACCCAAGCACCATCATCCCTCCACTGAGTCAGGCACACAGAGCTTAACTACATCAGCTGAGAGGTGCAGTGGATAAGGGGCAGTTTGGCTGGCAAGGCTGATAAGGAAGTAAACACACTGCTCACTCAGGAATGCTGGCCAGTGACACTGTTACATCCCATAAATTGTCAAGGCCCTGGAGCTACCACACATCTCCTATGCTGCCATCTGCCAGAATCCAGGCTTTTTGAAATAGCTGCTGCTAACCCTATTTAATAGCACTTGTGCTTGATCTCTAACAGATCAGCAAAATCCACACAGTGGTTTTACCTCAAGGAAGCTGCTATGAAAATACAGCACTGGCTCAGTTTCTGCAGCCAGAAGCAGCCACCAGGGATGTCAGACTTGGGCTGGTAACTTTTGTCCATCCTGGGGGTCCCACTTCCTAGGGAGAGCTCCTGCCATTTCAATCTGTAAATCTGACAGGAAACAAGACTCTCCCATCATTTCCTGCTCAGCCACAGATGAGCTGTTCCCCAGACTGTTCTTCAGGGACACGGTGCTGAGGCTCGAGGTGCTGGCCAGTGCCTCAGAGTTCCCAGCTCAGACTGGGACAGATGGCAAAGCCATAAGTTGCAGGCTGCCCTCAAAGGAATGACTCATTTGTCTTCCCATCCATCAAGACACAGTGACTTCACCTCCTACCAGAATCATAAAACATTCTGCTGGATCCTGTTTCCCCAAGGAGCAAATGAAAGGCCTGGGTTGCTATCAGAGATAACCTGTGCAGCGATAACTGAAGTCATCAGTGTGTAATAAATGCACAGGGATACTGGTGGTAGCACAAACACTGAACAGACACAAAGTTTCTTACAGTTTACTGGCAACTTCCCCCCCAACACAAACACAGCTGATGTCCATCCTCTGCTCTCAACCCACCCCTTTAAACTTGCAGGGGACCCTGGAGCCCAAAGGAGCTGGATAGCAGCTGCTCTGGTGTGTTATCACTTTGACAGAGGTTTATCCTCTGTCCCTGCACAAAGGAGAGGGCTGGCTGTGTTCCACAGCACACCAGGAACTGCCACCCAGCCCTTCAGAGTGGGACTAGCAAGGCTAGGCTAAGGCAGGGATTTTTAGCTGGGGATTCAGATGTTGGAGAGTACCCCAGACTGACTGCTGCTAGCAGGGACAAAATACCATGAAACTTTCCCAGGTTTCTGCTATTTGGCAGATGTCCTGTGTCCTTTCCCAGCCAGAATGGTGCCTCCATTTTCATCGTGTCCCTGCGAGCTGTGGCCTAGCATTCCTGTGATGGAATAGGGTGATCTGCTACCTGTCACCATCCAAGAACCTTTCTAAAAGAGCCCTTTCCTTTCCTCTGTGAACCACTCAAAGTATTTCACATTTTTGTGACCTAAATTTTGTCAAGACATGAATAAATTTTGGCTTACATTCAACAACTCCAAAATGGCAGGGACTTTGTACTTCAGCTGATCAAAGTGATGCAGCCTGTGAAGTTTTCACAAGCATCCCCACATCTACACTTTATCTGTTATACTGGTTCAAGCCACTGTTTTGCCTTTTTTAAAAGCTCAGGTTTTGATGGAACACTGCTCGGGAAGATTTCCTCAATCCAGCCTGGAATTTTTGGTCCAAAGAAGAGAAATCAGTAGGCTGAGCTTCTGCTTAGTAGCACAACCTCTAGACTTGTACCTGAATCTCCCCTCACACTGGCCTGTACCTATTCCCTGGCTTTTTCTCTTTATAAAATCCTTCTTCCTACACCTCATCACTCCCTGCCCCACATGGAGCCCTTCCTCCACAGAAAAACACAGCCAAAACCTCAAAATCCTCCACAAAGGAGCCATCACCCCCCTTTCCGACACAAAAATTAATTATGTTTCTTTCAGAGCTAATCTCCTGGGAATCCGAAAGTGCTTAAGCAAAATCTATTAAATGTGAGCAGTGAAAGGAGACAGCAGCACAAGTATGGGGGAAAAAAAAAATCTATCATTTAACAGAAAAGAGACTGGGTAAAAATTAAGAATTACTTGACTAAAAACTCTTGGGTTCATAGGAGAGTCAAACACACTCCATAGCTAGAATGCTGTGCAACAGCACAGAGTGGATGAGATGGATAATGCCCAAACGATTCTTGCAAAAAAAACCAGACTGGTCTGGGTTTACTCAGATTTACTCTGGATAACGAATGAGAACAAAAAAATGCTAAAGACACTTGGAAATATAAAAATCTAATAAAGGACTTGACCATTGAGAAGACAAACAAAACAGTGAAGTCACTGGGAAAGCATAAGGTAAATTAACAGGTTTGTTTTATGTTACCATACAGAGAATAAAGGAAGAATAATTTTAAATTGCTAATTTCAAACATGATGGTGTCATTAAAGCAAGTGTAAATCAACATGGTACAAGCTGTAAGTCAGCCAGAACAAGTGAAAGTGTTTATAGCAATTAGTGGCAGCTGGCTTCCTGCAAATTAAGTGACACTCAGGTCCAGACATGCTTTCCACTCCACACTTTCCTGGAATGTAATAACACAGCTACCTTGCTGGAGGGGCTGATCCATTCCTGAACCCCGTGGTGCCATGCTGTTAAACATTCTGAATGTCTCAGACATCAGAGTTTTCCTAGGCATCCCCATTTCTTAGGGATGCTGTGAGGCTGAAATAATCCCTGGAAAACCAAAAACAATGGGACTGAAAGCAAGCTGGACTTATTCAGGCTTGGCTCAGGTAACCCCAAACCAGGTCAGACCGTGGAAGGGCAGATGAAGTGTAGGAATGTGGAAGGTGTTTTTTCCACATGAAAATCTGCAAGCCACATCTGCAGCCCAGCCAGCTGAATCCTGCCTGCCCAGGCTGCTTCTCCCTGCTCCCTCCTGCCCTCTCCCTTCCAGATGGTATATCCATTACCACACTCACTCTGGAAACATCTGCAGCACCACACTCAGCCCAGACTCGCAAAAGCGCTGGGGAAATTGCAAATTGCTGCTATGGGAAGGGGAAAGGAGCAAAGACAGTGACACCTTTGTTCTGGGACTATGAGATCTGATGAGTGCAGAGAATCATTTAAAAGCAAAAAAAAAACACCAAAAAAGAAACCCAGCATAAAGCAGAATAAAAGACAAATGCTGGATCTCCAGAGACATCTTCTGAGGAACCACACAGCACAGGACCCCAGGAAGTCCTGTGAGACAGCACTGCAGCGTTTTCAGGCTGTACCAACAACCTGACAAACACACATCAGTGCCAATGCAAGGACAATACTGCAGCTCACTCTCAGTCTCTACCTGTAGGGTTCACCCTTTGATCCATTTTGCTCATTTATGATGTACCAATGCTCAGAAACATTCTCTGTATTTTATTTCTGTATTTTTTTTACATAATCCAGACCTACTGAAAAACTTCCATAGAGAGCAAAGAGCCAGCTAAACATCACCATTACAAGAATGATCTGCTGGGCAACAGTACAACTTGCAATACATTTACACCAACTTCTAGATAAATTATTTAGGCTGAACACCTGGTGACGACTTGGAAAGAACAGTCTTTTTTAAAATTCAAGATTCAAACTGAAAGAGGGGAAGTTTAAGGTAGATACTACAAAGAAATCCTTCCCTGTGGGGGTGGTGAGGCCCTGGCACAGGTTGCCCAGAGAAGTTATGGCTGCCCCATCCCTGGAATTGTTCCAGGCCAGGCTGGGTGGGGCTTGGAGCAACCTGGGACAGTGGAAGGTGTCCCTGCCATGGCAGGGGGTGGAATGAGATGGGCTTTAAGGTCCTTTCTAGCACAAAACCACTGTGTGACCATATGATTCATTATCTCCATTACACGTTTGATAACACCCCTACAAAGTCCAACCTGCATCATCAGCTTTTAAAAATATACTCAGAGAGAACAGAAGATATTTATTGCCCAAAGGGTTGAAAAAAAGAAGGCATACCCCATCTTTTTATGGGAAAAGTGAAAATAAAGAAGCATTTGGACAGTCAGTACCCAGCTGAGAAACCTACTGTAATTTCCTAAGGCTCTACACCGACTACAACACTCCCTGAGAAAAATGAGTAGTTAAAAAGAAATGACTCAAGGCCACAGTGCAGAAGCACGTTAGAGCTTTTCCAACACCACCAATGAAAGAGCCAGCCCTGCCACTGCCACGAAAAAACAACAGCAAGGTTCTGAAGCAGCCTCTTGAGAAACAACTGTTCTGCAGAACACTGTGCAGGGCAGCTCTTCTGGCCCTGCTCAGAGCTTCCTGTGTGCTAGAGGGTTTTCCAGGCCTGCCTGTGAGCAGTGGGGTGAGAAAGCCCTGCTGCAGGTACCTACCTGCCCATCCTTGGCGTAGCAGACCGAGTTGGACTGGGTGTACTTGACAGCAATGCTGGCCACGATCAGGTCCCGGACAGCAGCCTCAGGCAGCTGGAACAGAGCACCACTGTCAATGCCACCCTGACACCCATACTGCACCCCCCAGCCACCACAGCTACTGAATCACACACAGGAAAAAGGAGGTAGCTAAAAATACCCTCTTTTGTTCAATTACCAGCAAATTTTGTTTAGATTAAAATGCACAAATGATTGGTTTGGCAGCTGATCTCCCAAACCTCAAGGGTAAGACTCAAACTCAGTGAGTTCCATCACTGGCTTTAAGCCCGAAAGCTCCTCTGCGTTTACTGTCATCAGATGTGCTCACTGGCAAAGCCCTGTTTTGCAAAACCCAAATTGCAACTTCCAAAATCTGTATTATTTTTAAGTTCCATTTCTGAGAACAATATTTATTACCTCAATACCTGAACTTGCTTCTGAGCCCGTGACTAATCATGTGCTCATTAATGTCTGTTTTTTTAAAGAGAGTAAGATCAGAGACAAAGAAATCACTGAAAACTTTCTGGTGATGAGGGCTCTAATTGCTGAGCAATAGCAGCAGGGCCAGAGTTTATAGAACACCATGGACACAAAAGGGTGATGTAAACAGCAAGTCAGGAGATGTGACAGATTCTTTGCATATGGCTGCCTCACCATAAAAAATTGCACATGGTAGCTTCTTGTTTACAAAGAGTATTCATAAATATTGTGGTAGTCTGATAAAAATGGGAAAAGTCCAGCCCCTCTTATTTATCCAAGGAATCAAAACAAAGGAAAACTATCTTGATTTACCCAAGTGTATTAGGTCCAGAAAGCCTGCAGCATTGTTTGGTAAGAGCCAGTTACACCTCATTAAAATATTTTAGGAGCTCTTAAAATTGTCCAGTGGTAAATTCCTTGATGAAAGCATGGCAGTTCCTTCATCCCACGTATCTTTAAGCTCATTTATCTCCCACACTCACATTCTTGTTCTTGGTGACAATGTTCTTGAAGAGCGAGCGGTCAATGACCGCATTGTTTCTCTTCTGCATCAGGTTCAGGCCATAGAGGGTTCGGACCTCCAGGTCATCGGGCTCATAGTGGGGATCCATCTGAAAGCCACAGAGAGGCCAATAAAACACTTCTAGAACCAAAACCTACAGTCCTCCAGCTTTCACACGAAGGGGAAAAAAATACGCACAGAGCCTTCCAGAGGAAGGCAGGAATATTTGGAGCTGCTTCCTACACGCCTCAAGCTACAACTCCCAGTCCTCCATGGCATTCAAGGGAATAGTGAATGTGAGTCTTTCCAGAGCTGCACTGGGCACATCTCCATCCAAGCTGGAAGCACAATTAATTTACACCAGCACAGGGATCAGGTTAACTGGAACTGTGACACTGCACTCAGGTCTACCCATGCATGGCCTTACTCAGAATTTTGGGAGCCCTAGCTGAGGTTTCAGACAGGAAACAACCCAGACTAAGGCGAGCAGCTCTAACAGGAGCGTGCACACGCTTTATGAGCTTTTCCTATTCCATTGAAATGTTTTAGACCAACTTTCCTTAGCACTGTTCTCATTCAGCCCTGAAGACACAGGCTTCACCAATATGACCTCATCCTTGCAAAGTTAATTGAATTCCAGAAGGTAATCAGTTGCCAAGACTGTCTGCAATTTCATTCTTTGTTGCCTGAAGCTCCTAAGCCACCTTCTCCAGCTCCCCTGGCAGCTACACTACAATTGCAACTTCAGCTAAGCCTTAGATTTTCTTATTGTGATGCTATAGTGAAGTTCTCTGCCCATTTGTCTCTCAGAGGCAACAGACATAGGACCTGACAGCAATCTGTGATCCATGAGTCATGTTCACTAAAACTGGGTGATTTTGGAGTCCCAACCATCATTGCAGGAACTAGGAAAGCAACCTGACACTGACTTGACCACATAATGTTACTACTCTTTGACAAGCATGCTGACTGCAGCATGTGAGGGTGCATCACCTCAGGTCCAAAGTGTCTGTGCTTCCAGCCTCATCTCTGACTGGAGCAGGAGTACAAACCTGGAGGACGCAGTAAGCACCATTCTTCTTTTTGGAAAGGATTTTGAGAGCTTCTTCCTCATAGCCAGGAGCCACAACACCATCAGACACCTGCAACACACAGAGATTTCTGCTTCCACAGGAGAAAAATAAAACAGGAGCTAAGTCTGTTCTGAAAGCTCCACCAGGCATTTCCTGCACTGAAGACACACCTCTCTTGGGGTCTGTCTGTATCCTACAACAGCAAAAGCACTGTTACAACATGGGTTTCAGTCCTGGAAAAAAAAGCCAGGAGAGCATTGTGAGCTCTTGGCAGAAGTTAGTAAAAACCATCTCACATCCCTCTAATCAGAATGGAACTAATAACTAATATCCTCCTCCAGGGAGAAACAGCTTGACCATGACATCCCCACCTCTCAGCCCTAACAGTAAATGTGGCTTAAAATCCAATAAATCCTTATTTCAATAGTGACACTCTTGAGGAGGCAAAAACACTAGATAAAGAGCTGTTTAAGAGCATGGAAAGTGAGAGCTTACATTCATCAGTGCCATGAAGCGATACACAAGTTTCACATTTGTGCCTTACAGTGTGAGTGAGGGATTTTTTTTTTCATTTTCAGCAACACTGTACCAAATGCTACCCTTACAAACCAGCTGAACATGCTCTTTCATTTGTTTGACATCATAAAATCACAGAATAGTTTGGTTTGGAAGAGGCAACCTCACTTCATTCTCCTTTGTGGACAAGGACACCTCCCACTAGACCAGGTTGCTCCAAACCTAGAAGTTTCTGTGATTCTAAGGAAAAAGCACAGCCTGGGAAGTGGCTGAGCCTACATGTAAGTGACAGATAGCAACTTATTTCCAAATTCCTGCCTTGGGCAAGGGGCTGGCCATCAGCATTCCAGTCCTTCACTTCTCCCATGACAGCTGCTCAACCAGACACTTGTGACAGCCTAACTAGGGCTCCTTTACAGAGGTTTGCAATCATCTCGTGGAAAGCAGCATTGCCTGTTCTGCTATTTCACAGGCTCCAGCACACAGCCAAGTGTTAATTGATAGGGAAAAAAAATGCATCAAAAGACTGGTGTAAATTCTGCACTCTGGATCAGGGGATTACACAAATGGCCCAGTAAGTCATCCTGGTAAAACAGGTTGAATTTCCACCAAAAGCTTGTCACAAACCTATGGCTGCATCTGATATGATTCTCCTTGCTACCCTGGAATGGTTTGTTGCTGTCACTGACCTCTCTGGAGATGATCTTGGCAGTAGCCACGTCGCAGATATCAGACAGGGCAATGAAGTCACCAAAAGAGGACATCCGATCAGCACCTGAAAAATCCTGATCTTACTCATTTATCAAACTACAGCATCAGACAAAGAAAACTCTTCACTCCTACAGTCCAGTCAATTGCTGCCAGAGCTAAGAATTTAATCCCACAGCAAAAATAACCAAAAAAGAGGCCATAAAAGCAACAAGGATGAAAAATCCTACCTCACACATGGACCTTTATATATTCCCATAGTTCAGATATTCTTCCTTTTTCACTGCCTCTGTCAAAGCTCTAACTCTGTAATGACTACCTCCTGCACTGCAAGCAGCTCAGCTGTACCCTTGGTGGCAAGAGGACAAGGAGAGGCAGGGATCACACAGAAAGATTTTAGATGGGAGACAGCTGGAAAGAGGAAAGCTTTTAGATGGCTATGCTCCCACCTGACTTCTCCTGCAAGAAAGCAGACCCAGAAATGTAGCAACTCTTTTTTCTTTTACATAAGGATTTTCCATTTAATGGCATAGGTAAGATGAAATCAATTCCCATCACAAATGCTCTAGTACTCAGAGCAAGGTCAATTCTGTCCCTGCCATTCTAAGCGTTTATTTTTCCAGCAATCGTGCAATGGCTTTGTGAGAGCACCACTCAAAGTTGGTCTGTGAAGAATGAACACAAGCCAATGTGCTTCGTATCAAGTCTGCCTTGTTTTCTGTAATCTGTGCAGATTTTCTAGGAATGCCATGGAAAATGAGAGACATAGCAAAGTATCTCAGCTAAGCAGAGGAAGCTAGTTTTGTTTACTTTTTTTAGCTCTTTTTTTGAGCTCTGCAGGACAAAAGCATTAAAAAACCCCCATCAAATACTAGACAGAAACACCTCTACTCAAAAATTCCTGAGCACCTCAGTGCTGAATGTGCTACCAGCACGCTGTTTACCCAGATCCTCAAAACCCCATATATATATATATATATATATATATATGTGTGTGTGTGTGTGTGTGTGTTTATGTACAAATTTAAATTCAAAAATATCTCATCTTACAGGTCTTCTATATTCACCAAGGAACAGAATCCAAAGTGGTTTTAGCTCTTTGAAACCATATACAAGGGCTGCTCTCTTGGAAAGCAATTTCCCATAGGCAATCAGGAAGATCCCTATGGAGAAAACCCCTCCAGAGGAGGAGTGTAGTGCAAAGGGAAAAGCTGGTGGTGTTGCTCAGGTGCTGAGCACCGAGCTCAGCTCCTTGGACAGGCTGGTTTGCTGTGGTTATTTGGAGCCCTCACCTCTGCTCCGGGCATAGGCAGAGGCCAAGGGCGTCAGGGTCTTGTGGAAGTCGTGCACCATGCACACTTGGGCCTCCTCCTCGCTGAGTGGAACTCCAACAGCAGCACCTAGTGGGAAACACGAGCCAGGGCACTCCAGCTGCCGCTGCCTGCCCCAGGACATGCCCACACAGCCGGGCAAGGGAGCATGTCTCACCTACCCGCAGGACTGACGTGCTTGAAGGAGGCAGCAGCAGGAATGCCCAGCGCCTGCTTGAGCTCCTTCACCAGCTGCCAGGCATTGAGGGCATCACAGAGGTTGATGAACCCGGGAGAGCCATTCACCACTGCAAACACAGCACACGGACACGTTAAAGCAGCCAAACCCCTCTCCCCAGAGCCTAGAGAGGCAGCACAAAGGATTTCTCCCAGAGAAAGCACTCAAATCACTACAAACTTCTTTTCAATGACCCTGGCTCCTCAGTGACTGGTGGAGTGCCCAGAAATCCACACCAAGAGTAAAGGCCATTTAAAAGTCTGCTCTCAAAACATTTTGCTCTGGCCCTGGAAGAAGAACTGCTTGTTCACATGGCAGCACTGTGAGCATTTCAGGAGACTGGAGGAGAAAAGATCATTTTAATAATCCACATACAGGAAGAATGAGCATAGCATTGTTCTGCTACCATACTGGGAGGCAGGCTTGCAAGCTAATCAACCTCCAGTGCAAGAATGGAAAAGCTTCCTAAGAGGTTCCAGAGTTGAAATGGGGAAAATGCTGCAACATAAAGCTTCGCTGCTTATTCAGCAGGACAATGCTTGCACACATTGAAAGCAGACTCAACAACAAGAGTAGCCAGACTTTCTCTCCAAAACAGGGGTTTTCCTGACTGCAACAATGCTGTGACAAGTAGCACACTCTGTAAAATGGCAGAGAGACACTCCAGACTTGTCCCAAATTTGCAAGTAGCTAATATCCCTTCCTGCCGCCATCATCAGCAGAAGCAGCATTCTACAAACCCAAATAACTCTCTGCTCAAACCCATCAAAGAAAGAAAGAAAAAAAAAAAAAAGAACAAAACTAATTTAGACCTAGAGGAAAACAGCTTGGTTTCTAGGCAGAGCAAATAGTGAGGCAAAAAAAAAAAAAAAATAGGGAGGATACTAAACAAGGAAAATGGCAAGTAGAAAAGCATCTTAAAACGATGATGTTTTCCTTTGCAAAATCTGGATCTGATGTCAAGCAGAAATCTGTTCAAAGCATCTTGGACACACAATCCTAAGGAACAGAGAACATGGAGCCGCAATTGGTCTTGTGGGGCTCAACAAAGTAGCTTTCCTGGCTCACACAGCTCAACTTTTAACTGCAAAGTTAGTGCCACTCAGTAATAAAGCAGCTGTGAAGACACTGCTGGCCATCCCCTGGGCTAAGGTACAAGACGGTCTTTCAGTTTCAAAGACATGTCCAACCACTTCCATTCCCAGCTATCCCAGAGCTCCCTGTTGGCCAGCACAGCCAAGGCCTCACCTGTCAGGGGCAGTTTGGGTCTCGTGGTGTAGAGCTGTGCAGGACTCTGGTGAGGATTCATGCCGTACCTCAGGGGCAGCTGCGACACTCCCTTACTGTACTCCTTCCGAAAGTAGTCAGAGATGGCTGCATCGTACTGAGCAGTGTGCGTGAAGGCCTGGGGACACGATGGGGGACACTTATCCACTTAGAAACAACAACTTACAGAGGATTTGGTGCTGAAAGAGGTAAAGAACCTCTTTAAACACGAGCCTGGCCCAGCCCTTCAGGGCAGGGAAGTGTGACCGACCTTGAGTGCCAGCAGCCGCCGGGTTTCCATGGCAGTGTCTTTGTCCCTCGATGCTGCCATCTCTTTAGCTACTGCGGCGTAGTCTGCTGGGTCACACACGACTGTCACACGGGCGTGGTTCTTGGCAGCTGCCCGCAGCAAGGCCACACCGCCTGCAAGAGATGGGCACAGGCATGGAGCATGGAGCACTTCCCTCCTGGAGGCACAATCAGGAGGCAGGGCTGAGGCCAGGAAGGGACCATTGATCCTTTGTGCCAGAGGAATGTGTTCCCTCCCTCCAGCACAGAGAGGGGTGAGAGTGCTCTTCAAAATGCTCAAGGCTGCTGAGTTTGACTCAACCTGCGGGTGAAAGTGCACACTGAGTGGGCTTGGCAGACCCAGGCAGAGCTGCAGGGGTGAGGAAACAGAATGTGGGTTGTGATGAGCAACTGAGGCAAGAATGTCTCCCAACAGTACAGCCACATCCCAAAGAAGATGGCTGCCCCCACACATGGCTTAACCACCATCCTCTGCACACTGGGTCTGCAGAGAGATTTGCTTTCATGCTGCCACACAACAGAGGCCCCCAAATGTCTCTGCAAATAATAATGAATCTTGCCAAGGTCCTCTGTGTGAGATAAAATGCCACACTTCTCCCCTCAGTCTGACTGCACTGCTATTGCAACTCTTTAAATCATACAAGATACTAGGCTGCTGCAAAGGGAAAGTAGAGGCTGGCACTGCTTCATACAGAGCCAGTATTACTCCATAAAACATTTAATAGAGAGCTCTGCTGGGCACCATTTGGAGTAAACTACTGCAAGAAAATCTAATCCAAATCCAACCACATGGCACAGAACTGTGCCTGGGCTGTTCACAGGCTGCCAAGCAGAGATGTTGCAGTTAAGGCACAGCAAGGCTTTGGGGGTTAATAACAAGCAGCAAGAGAAAACATGCTAACGCAGGTATCCATGCTACCCAGCTCAGGTCCTGAGTATTCTCCCACATACTCAGACCAACTCCTTTCCTTCTAATGGCTTCCTGCATTGAAGTTCTCACCCACCTTCAGAGCACTTTCAGTGGCTCAGTTATGCTCTCCAAAGCTCATGGTTTCTTAAATTTCTATTACACTGTCAGGCTGCAAAAGAGGTTTAATCTGCTCTCCATGTTTCAGCAGGAAGCATGGTCCACCTTGGCATTTCCTAGCACAACCCTCAGGCTCCTTCTTTAGGGCACTGCATGTCTTGCCCCCCATGCAGCATGCCTTGCCAGCCTGTTTATTGCCATTTTAATTGCTTAAAAGCAATGAGGCTTACCCAACTATGCCTTCAGCCTGCTCCTTGCAGCTCCTGAGCTCTTGAGCAGACTTCCTTTACAGGTGTGCAAAGACCACCAAACAAAAAGAGAAGAACTGAGACCACTCAGGGTTCAGAAGTGTAGAGTCTGTCTGGAAAGCAGATTTGCTTTCCCTTTAACTTACCAATATCAATCTTTTCCACTGCATCCTGTACAGTCACACCAGGAGAAGACACGGTCTTCACAAAAGGGTACAGGTTGCACACTACAACTCTGAGAATTGAGGGGAAAAACTGCGTTATTCAGCAAGAAATAAAAGTGCCAGGCTGGGCTTGGCAAGCACAAGGTATCACCAGTGATTTTATGGTGTTGTCTCTCAGAGACAGATCAGGGACCAGCATAAAATCCTGTGGCCAAGAGTGCTCAGCCCAAGGGCAAGTAATGGTACAGTGAGTGCATTATGACATTCAGCTGAACTCTGTGTAGCAAGCAATGCCAGAACCACAGTTTACAGCAACCAGATTAAAGATTTAAATACACACGCCTGAATATAAATGTTTAGTGATTTTGGTGCTCAACCTGAGCCATTTCAAAGGACTTCAGACCGGGCTCTCAGCAATACTGAAAACGGGCATCCACCAATTCTCCAAAGAGAGTAAAAGCACCCAAGAAAGGTCCATTCCAACAAAGGACAATTCAATCTAAATTCCCACAACTTTTCCAAGAGCAGAAAACGATCTACATGTCACCTTCTAGACTTTTAAAATACCAACAATATATGAAACCTGAGTGTGCAACCCAAATGCCATAAAGCCTCTGTAGCACATGAAAGAAGGGGAGAAAATCAACTTTTCCCTCTCAAGCTAAGACCAGATCTCACTGGAATTAGTTTTTCCATCTTACCTAGAAGCAGGTCTGTATTCCAGCAAGCATGATGTAATAACTTGCCTGTCCCATTCTACCAGAGCCACTGCAGTGAAAGGAGGGATTTGTACTGACCTTCACAAACAGGGTTTTTAATCCAAGAGAATTAATTTACTCCCTTGATCTGAGTACATGAAGGTATCGAACTCCAAGGCGTGCTCAGTGTGGCACAGAACTGCTGTGATGAGTACCCTTGTGTCCAACTTATAATATTCCTTTGTTCCCACTCTGTGTGAACTCCAGCAGAAGGGATGATAAGCTTCCAATATGGCTTTCAGAACCCCCTGTGTCTCTAAATTCCCTACAATGTCTTTTATTGTCTCTTCGGTTTCTAGTGCCCCCTTTCCTCCCCCCCCATGCATTCATTCTCCTGACCTGTTGCAAACCATTAGGAATCTGTGGACTTTAACACTGCCAATGGTTTTATCTGTGCAAACCAAGACAATCAGTGTCAGGCTTTCCTTCACTGACTTGGATATGCAAATTTTATGCAACTACGCAAAGGCAGTCCTGCTGAGGATCAGCTACTTCTGCTTTTTGCAAGAGAACCTGAATCCAAATTACCAGTCTGGATGCAAGTGCACCATAAGTCACTGATGTAAGGGCACGTTATTTATTCCCCCTGCAATTCAGCAGAGCCTGCTTTAATATGCAGCATGCTCTGAAGAGCCACCACTGCTGAGCCATCTAAGAGGATTCCTGTGGTTTTAAATTTCAGGTTTTCTAATTCAGCCCAGAAATCCATCCATCAGTTTCTAAAAGTAATTTTAGAACTCCAGATGCATTCTGGCCCACAGCTGTACTGCACCTCCCACCCTGGATACACCTACAATTTGCTGTGTCCAGCTCAGCCATTTTTTTTCTGAACCAGGAATTACTCTCTGATGTACAACTGGTTATTCACAAGCAGTAGTTGGATGTTAACATCAGTTAGTTACATATAGCCACCAACTACCCTGTGTGACTGAACTAAGTAAACACATTATAACAAAAACTGAAAAAAACACACAAACTTTGGTACATTAGTGCACAAACTTTGTTACTTCAGCTTCTGGATGCAGCTCACTTGCTCCCAAGACAGTCTCAAAGTTTTTCTGTCTCTTATCTGTGTGTTTTCTGTCTGAACAAACACTGTGTTCCTGACCCATTTTCCATGTCTATTCTTTATTTATGTGTTGAAACTCAGTAAACATTATGCAAATATCAAAGGGTATATTTACTAAGCAGGCATTTCAAAATCAGGAATTGCCATCTGATCAGACACGTGGAACCAACCTGAGGGAAGATGAGCCAGCTTCAAAAGTACTGAACTCAACTCTGCAACACGTGTAACATGGCCCGACACTGACTGTGTGTAACGTGTCAAAATTCCCAGGGGACTAGAAGAAATTCAAAACTCTGAGTCCCCTGTGGACACCATAACGTAACTTTGTTTTAGTTTTCTCTTGCTACAAGTGGTGAAGAGGCACCTATAGAAAATTATATTTTTTAAATACATTCGTCTGCCGGGGCAAAGAAAGGAGACTGCAGATCTGCTGGTGTGTAGAGGTCACAATCCCCACTGCTCCCCTTCCTTGGTGTTGACTGGGCTCTGCTCTTGGTTTTTGATTACTGATGGATTGCATCACATCCCCCAACATTTACCTTACAAGGCTGAAATCCTGTTTCTTCATATCAGCATTATCCTCTGGAATGTTGCGAGCCAAGATGCCTAGTTACAAAAAACAGCGCTTCTTCATTAAAAAAGAACTAAATCAACAACAGGTTTTTAATTCAACACCTCCCTTCACACTGTGCCTTTGTCCCCAGAGCCTTTCTATCTCAACCTTTTTGTTTTAGTTCAGACAGCACCCTTGGCCCCTGCTCCTTAATTCCACTTTACAGAGTCTTTGGCTGCTTAAATTCCATGCTAACTGGTGTTCTTCCCTCAGTGCAAATCCTACCATACTCCAAATACTGACCAGCAACCTCAACAGTGTACTTTCTTAAGCACTCAGTTGCTACCCTTAAAACTCTGAAACCACCATCAAGGACTTCAAGGGAGAGAAAAAGGGCACCTGCTCTATGAGACAAGGGAAGCAAGAGAGAATAAAGAAGTGTAGGTGGCTGGTGGGGTCTAGGAACTCAGAGAAACATGAGGATAACAGGTTGGCACAGTGTGAGGAACAGCACAGTCCTGCGTTCAGAGTCACGGGAGATTGTCTCCAGCCCTCATGTATGATGAGCAACAGGTTCCATTTGAGGTACCTCAAGCACAGGAACAGGGGATGAAAGAGTAGATGGATTAATGTGCAAGCAGACCAGTTACCAGAGACCCTCCCTGCTGAAGGAGAGTCAGAGAACATTAGAAGAGAGCATGCAGAAGTCACCCCTAAAGTACTGTTGTGTTTCTTGCGCTGCACACCAGACCCACCCACAGGTTAAACTCTGTGGAACTCCCTGCCCAAGCATGTCTGCAACTGACTCTGCAAAGGCATTTACAGAGAGGCACTATAACATATAACCCCGGGGAGAGAGCTCTGCTAACAGCAGAGATGCCAGCACAGCAACAAGGAGGTAATTCAGCCACACTGCACTTCACCCAGTGGCTTTTCACCTCTCCTGCTCCTGGTGCAAATCTGTTCTCATTACTCAGTCCTTCTACACAACCCTTAAAAAAGGCATCACTCCTCCTTGCCACCCTCCCTGCCCTCTTCTAGACTGAAATCCGCATTAGCAGAAACATACCAGCATGGACTGCAGGATGAAGGGTTTTCACACGTCCACCCAGCATCTCAGGGAAGCCTGTCAGGTCCGAAACATCTCTGCCCAAGAAGGAAACAGCACAGAAACAGATGTGCCATACTGACTTTATCTAGAGGTTGAATGACCCAAACCAAAGCAAGTGTATAGATTTCACTACAAAACCCCGCTATGCCAAAGGGGCAACAACTGCTTTTCTCTTGAATGGTAATAGAGCTCATGGGTCACACCCAACTAAAGCAGTACAGCTATTTCTTGAATAATCTGGAATAACCAAGACAAGCAAACCCCAAGTCAAAATGTTTTACAGAGAGAATGGAAGGCCATGAGGAGGTGCTCTTCCTCCCAGCTTAGCTTCACCCCTCCTTGTGACTGTTTAGGGTGGTAATAACAATAATGAGGAAAGGGGAAACGTGAGCATCCTTTGCTTCAGGCTTCACTGACAGCACAGTCCATGAAATAAGTTGGATATACACAACCAAGTGCTGGGTAACAGTGAGCTCTGGGGATGATGCAGATTAGTGCTGATGTGTCCCAGGGGCCACCCACTGCGTTCAGGGGGACTAAAACCAGCTACAGTCACCTATCCTGCCAAATAATTGAAATTTTTTTCATCACTGCACTGATACCCATTTTTATTTGGCCAGAGCTGTTTGTTTTTTAATCACAGCATAGAAGAAACCAGAACGAATTCCCCCAGAATCATGGGCTAAACCAGCCAGTGACTGTACATGACCTTTTTCCAACAGTGGATGCACAACACTTGAAGGCTCTACCTGCTTTAAGTGATTGTGCTGGGAAAATTATTTGTGACCAATGAACTCCAGCGAGCTCCAACATGCTCCTGACACATCAGTGCTGTCCCCAGGACCAGGCAAAGATCAGCTTTCACCTGGCTGTGAGGAGCAGCACTCAGGGCAGAATATGAACATCAAGGTAACAGATGGCCCTATGGAAAGCTGACAAGGAATCCCAACAAAAATCTCCAACACCTCTCCTCATAGTAGCACTCCTCAGCCTCAGCCAACAGACTTCGGGCCAAAAAGGTTCTGAAGTTTGCTTTGGGGTAGGCTTTTGGGGATTTTTTGGAAAGCAAAAAAGATTTTTGGACTTGCTTTCAGACCAGTTTTCACTCATTGTTGCTCACAGAGAAAACAATTTAAGCAACTTCAGGGCCCAAAAGAGCATTTTTGGTGGTGATGTACAGGGGAGTGTGTGTACCTGACAGGCAAGCCAGCATCCCTCAGGGACTTGGCTGTTCCTCCGGAGGCAATTAAACCCAGGCCAAGTGCATTCAGGCTCTTCGCAAATTCCACCAGGTTGGTCTTGTCAGAGACGCTGAGTAAAGCTGGCAAGCGGGAAGCGCACGAGTGTTTGGGTTGTAACAGCGGAACAGAGAAAACGACAGGATTAAGCGAGTGAAGTTTTAATAAAGCTGCGTAGTTTAGGACTGTACGAGGTGCTGGGTGCCTGGGGAAGGGAAGCGGCGCACCAGACCCTCGCTCAGGGCTCCTCCTCAGGGGAAGCCGCCCCTGAGGCGAGGCCGCGGCCTAAGGGCGCCCGGCGCGGGTCCGATGGCCTCAGCGCCTTCCCGCTGGCCGAGCCCCGCTCCGGGAACGAGGCGGCCCCGCCGGCCCGGGGCACACCAAGAGCGCCCGCCCGCCGCCGGCACGCAGCGAGGGAACCCGCGCTGAGGCGCCTTCCGGGGCCGCCCCGCCGAGGCGAGCCGGCGGCCATTGCGGCGGCAGGGCACCCCCTACACCCCTCAGGGACACCCTCCCCGCGGCCATCGCCCGCCCCGCGTTACCGAGCTGCTGCCGCGCGGCCATGGCGCCGTCGGTGGGTGCAGGAGGGTGCGGAGGCAAGGAAAGGACGAGCGGCGGCGGCCCGGCGGGATTTGGGCGCACGGGGCGGGAGGCGGAGGGGGCGGCCCGGGCGGGGCGGGGAATGGAGGTGGGCGGCGGTGCCCGGTCGGGCGGTGGGCACGTGTTTTTTGGGGACACACGGGTTTTTTTTCTCCTCGGGGTGCGGCAGTGGCGCTGCGGTGCCCTGGGAGGTGAGGATGCGCCGTGGTCGTGTGTGCGAGCGGGTGTTCCCGCTGCACATGTGCTCAGAGCGTGGGTGTGCACGACATGGGTTCGCCAGACATACAGAGACACAAACAGACGTGTGTAGATGTGCATGGGCGCACCGCACCCACACAGATATGCACACACACACACACACACACACACACACACACACACACACACACATATGCAGAATTTTCGGTAGTGGGAAACCCAACCTTCACCCACAGGTGAAAAATGAGGTGCAGGTGAGGCAATGCATCTTCGCAGTGGAAGGTGGTGCAGTAAGGACCATTAATTTTTTTCCCGGAGTACAAACCAGAGTTTCTTCTATGGAAAGTCCTCTTGCAGAGCTGCCACACGGGCAGAGGCAAAACACTAATTTACCAAATCTGAGGTCAAAAATCATTTGCAAATATTAAAGCGATGCTTTTCTTTATTTAGTTTTTATTTGTCTCCAAATTTTTAAATTTTGTCTCCATGTCTCGTAAGGGGGAGCTTTTCTCCCTCTGTTGGCCTCCAGATTTCCTGATACTCCTTGCAAAAGAGCTTTGCTTCTTTTCCTGCTAGCCTGTTCACAGACTGAACACGTTGGCTTTAACTGGTTAAAAGCTGTGCTGTGCCTCTGTACACCCCAGCAGGGTTTAGCTGCAGCACTGGGACAGCAGTGCTTTGCAAGTAGAGCGCTCTGCAGTTAATTTGCAGCACAAGCCCTGGCCCCACCTCGTAATATTGAATCAGCAATCATGTCAGCATGGGCAAGCCCCTGAGGCATCCCTGCTTGCTTCTGTCACATTTTCATGGGCCACACAGGTGTTTGTTGTACACCTGCAGCTCCCAGAGCACTCAGACTGCGTAAGGCTCTCCACTCACATTAGAAAAGAAGGAATAAATGGAAGTTTTTAGCTCTTGTAGGCAAAAAGGTGGGAAGTACAATGCAAGTGCAGCTGGAAGGCCCAGACACTTGGCTGTTTTGATTTGTGAGTCTCTGGGCTTGGGCAGTATTCTCTGTGTGAGGAAGAGTCAAGCCAGAAATACCAAACATAGCAAATAAACGCAGTGTGTGTATTACTCTCAGTAGCAGCTAGTGACAAGCAGTAATAAATTAGTGCTCAGGAGGGTGGCTGGGGCCAAATGAAAATATACTGTTAAGTGGTACATGAGCACTATCATTATGAAAATACACACCTTGGAGAGAATAAAAGTTGTGCAAAGAGTACAGCTGAGGTGGGCTTTGGTGATGATTTAATGTATGAGCAAATGAACAATTTGATAGAGTACTGCATTTTTATCCAATATCAGAGAGTGACTGTGTATTCCAACAGGGTGCCTGGTGGCCCTGTCAGCCTCTGCACAAGGACAGGGACACTGCTGCCTTCAGACAAACAGTGGGAGGGACATTATCAGAGTCAATAATGGCATTGGCTCTGCTGCCTGTCCAGCAGGTCGTTGTCCCTTAGCACCTGAGCTGAGGTTTCTGTTTGCGCAGGAGTGGCAGTGGGTGGTTTGGGCTCAATCCCTGTCCCATTGCAGGAAGGACATGGAGCTGTTGGAGCCAGTTCAGAGGAGGTCACCAACATGACCAGAGGGATGGAGCACCTCTGCTGTGAGGAAAGGCTGAGAGAATTGGGGTTGTTCACCCTGGAGAAGAGAAGAATTTGGGATGACCTAATTGTGGCCCTCCAGTGCCTGAAGGAGCTGACAAGAAAGATGGAGAGAGATTCTTTACAAGGGCCTGGGGTGACAGGGCAATGGGAGATGGGGTCAGACTGAAAGAGAGCAGGGTTAGATTGGATATTGGGAAAAAATTCTTCCATGTGAGGGTGGGGAAGGCACCAGGTTGCCCAGAAAAGCTGTGGCTGCCCCATCTCTGGAAGTGTCCAAGGCTAGGTTGGACAGGGCTTGGAGCAATCTGGGATAGTGGAAGGTGTCCCTGCCCATGGCAGGGGGTTGGAACTGGTTGATCTTTAAGGTCCTTTCCAACCCAAACCATTCTGTGATTCTGCATCCGAGAGAGGACATTCTGGCTGTGTGCTCCAGGGGTGTCTGGATTTGGGATGTGATTGATATGTCCTGGTTTGGGAACGGCTTTGCAGGGAAATCAGACAGTCTGCCTCCCCAGAGGTTTAGTTTTGCTTTGGAGAGCTTAATTTTAATTGGTTTTGGTAATGTTTAAAGGACATTCAAATATCCTGTGCTCTGTTCATGTCCCATCATTTATTCAATAGGAATGAGGTCTCATTGGAGCTTTTTCCTGGTGTTTTAAAGCATTACAGCAGCTCATCCTGAGCCAAGAATGCACTAACATCATATTGGAAGTAATGGGAAGAGGTAAATGCTAGCATTACAAATACCACATTAAGGTTATTTCTAAATCATACCAGGGCCTATATCCAAGAAAGAAAAATCAGTTTTAATAAGCACTGTGCTCTGCTGTGTTAATAAAGAGAAGTAAAAAGAGGATGGAGCTGAATAGAGGCATACAAAAGGGATGGTGTTGCTGGTGTTAGTTCAATACCCTAGATTCCCTTCTCTTTAGGCAGTAGGGAGCAAGCAGTGCTTTTTAGCTTGGCTCTGAGTCTCTGTTGTGAGTCTGTTTTCTGTTGTTGTTGTTTTTTATTTCATGTAGCAGACAAAGAAGGGTGTAAAAAAACAGGTCAGTTTGGCTGTTGATTGATTTGTTAGGGTAGGAAGAATTAGGATTCTCCAGCTACCTGCAGCTGCTGTGCTAGCAGAGGGTGGCCAGGCCTGCCAGTGGACAAGGAAGACCCATCCTAAAAGAAGGCCTCCATTCAAAGTGGATGTCTGTGGCTGGCCTGGTTTGGGGCTTCAGGCATGAAGTGTCATGACTGGTAAGCATTACACCAGTGGTCTGATCTGGATCTGTCTTACCCCAGGAAGGGTGTCTCATGATCACAAGGCTACTTTGGAAAAACGTGTTACTGTGGGCATCTCTGCCTGTATGAACACAGCCCTCACAGCTTTGAAATTCCCCACCATGCCAGGCTTATCTTCCTTAACCAGGCCCTGCTTTCATTTATATCCCTCTCCACCCCTTTCCTCAACCACCCCTTGCTTCTGCTATGCTCTGTGTTGCCCTCAAGCAACGGTTGTGATGTTCAGTATGATAAAGGCATGACAAATACATCTCTGTCCTACTCAAACTCCTGTTTTCTTCCCTAGCAGTTATTTAAGTGGCAAGCAAGGTAGTATATTGTTTTGATATCTGCTGTCTCCCTTGAGGATGCTGTTTGCCAGGCACTGGGGCTCAGTTTCTCCAATCTCCCAGAGACCAGTCTTGCAAGCACTCATCTATGTCCCTTACTCAGTATTATGGGATTGCTTATGCAAAGGTCTTCTGGAAGCTTCAAATGCCCTGTCTCAGATGCTGCACAACAGCAGAGGTGAGAGTGGAATTGAATCCAGGCTTCTTCTCAAGTGTTACTGCTGTATGCAGGCTTTTGGTTTTTCTGCCTTTTGCTCTCAGGGTTCACGAGAACTTCAGGCTAAAATCTTCTTGGTTTATTCCAGGAGAAAAAGAGCTGCAAAGTATTGCTCTGTTGAACCTTGTTGAAGAGCTGCATCACATTGCCTGTGCCGCTCGCTCTGAGCTAACTCTGGGGTAGCTTCAGCATTGAGCTGATGAACAGGCTGGCCAGGAGTGTTCCACAATAACAGAGAGGCTCAAGAGCCCTGATGCATTTTGAGTTTCTTTTTCAGCCCTTATCAGCTTGGAGCAGCTTTTGTTTTACTGTACTCCTCGGAGGTCCCAGTTAAATCACATCCATGGTGTGCCGGCTGTTGGCTGTCATTGTAAATCCCTGTTCAGGGTCCCATGGAGCTGCTGAGGTGACAGTGAGCCTTTAGCTCAGAAGTTCAGAGACACCAAAGAGCTCTGCACGTTCAATTTGACCTGAGGTGTGAAGGTTACATCCCCTCTTCACTCACCAACAACAGTGGTCGGTTTTCCCAAACCTGTGATATCAATGTCTAATGCTTTTGCTGCAAAAGAAGCAATTTCCTTGTAATAGAATAAATATTGCAGATTTCAGCCTGAGTTATTCTCCTAATGCTCTGGGTTATGAATGAGACCCAAAGGTCCATAAACTGAAGGACGATTTATTTTTTGAACATTCCCATTGCTTTTCTCCCAGAGGCTGGTTCCTATCCAAGCATAGAAGGAAAAATAATACCAGAAAAGTAAGAAATAGTTTCTCTTATAGGTGACTCAGTGCCTACTCTGTGATCTGAACCCCACATCTAGGATGTGGCTGAATAGGTGTTTGCAATTGCAAATATGGGGTTTGCAGTAAAAAAAAAAAGTCTCATCTGCTTTGAGGTTCCTTGTCTTGTGAGGATATTTGTGTGAAAGGAAGAATTCTCAGAGAAAAGAAAAGAGGTGGAAATATTTTGCTTGGGTGTTTTTGCTGTAGGTGCAAAGAAATTATCCACAAATAACAGGCTGCTTTACCTTTTCACAGCACTATGGAATGCCAGAATGGTTTGGGTTGGAAGGGACCTCCAAGCTCATCTCATTCCACCCCCTGCCATGGGCGAGGACACCTTCCACTATCCCAGGTTCCTCCAAAACTGGCCTTGAACACTTCCAGAGATGAGGCAGCCACAGCTTCTCTGGGAAATTGAAATCACTGATTCATCGGTGTCTCCCTGTGCCTCCAGCTCTTTGGACACTGGTGTTTGTCCCCCTGGGTGAGAGTGCTGCTGCCGGGAGAGCTGTCCTGTCGGAATCCTGCCGGGATGCTGCTAAATGTGCAGGGAACCGGCTCCCACTAGGGCGCGCTAGGACAGTTGAAATGGAGCTGGTTTTCTGCGGGCATCAGGGTGGAACCGTCAAAGACGCCTATGTTAGGAACGGCGCTTCTGTTTGTCAGCAGGGATTCTGGCTAAGTTCCCCATCTTTTGCGTACAGTTTCCCTGAATGAGTGTTCTGCAAAGCTAGCTGTAGCTGCCTTAGAGCACTGAGGTTTGAGCTGGGACAAGTGCTGGCAAAAACCTGTTGGAAGACTCTGGCCTGGACAGAGGGCAGGGAGAAACTTTTTGTCTTCAAGCCCTGTCTCATCTCACAGTCCCCTTGTTTGCTGCTCTGTAAGGCAGAGGAAGTGGAAATGTGTGCAGTACTTGGACATGAGTCCACCTTGAAGTCCCATTGTTGGTCTGCTGTTGTCATTTGTGCATTTTGAAACTACCCCTAACAAACTTGCCCATCTTCACAGGAGAATTTCCTGCCTCTACCCAGGCTCTTAGACCCCTGTCTTCTTCATGTTTACTTAATTAGCCAGCTGGAGCATAATTCCTTTCATGATCTACGGTCTAATACATAAAGATGACAGTGACATGAATCTTGGCTTAGGTTTCAATTTGCATGTTAATTCATTGTGGTTCCCCAGATAGCTGGAATTTGCTCCAACAGGATCTGGGAGATGATGAAATGGGTGGGGTGTTTCTCCTGTGTCCCAGCGAGAGCCTGGAGCAATAGGTGACACAGTTTTACTGTCCACCAGGCACCATCTCTTGTAGATCTACTGCAACAAGCAAAGCAAAGGTGAAAAGCAAAGCAAAAACCCTAAATGAGGATGCAAAAATGCAAACAGAATCACGGCTCTGGTAGTTGAGAAGCATCTGGAAATCAGTGAAGCCTGGTAAGAGAGCCTGCAACAGGTTAAGAAGGAACAGAGTGATTTTACATAGCAATCCAGCCCCAGTCATCTCTGTTTCTCAAAACCCTCGAAACACTTATCTAGAGAAGAGAGAGGCTCCAGGCAGGGAGGAAACAGCGATTTCCCTGAGTGGGAGACAAGTCCATGTTGGCTCTGAAGGATTTGGGCACAATCCCCATCACTCCATGGGACTCACCTTTCTGTCTAGCATCCAGCAGCTGGCTTACAGGGAGGGAAATGCTGCGAGCCTGTGCTCAGTTCCAACGCTCTGGGGATGGATGGGAATGCTGTCAGCCTCACAGGAGACTGACAGCAAACACAGGCAGAGCTGCCATTTTCCTGAAATGCCTGAAAAAACAGCGGCTTGTCAAAGGTGGCACGAGCAGGCTCTCCTGGAAAGACAGCCATAGGTGGTTATTTATCTGTTACATTAGAGCTAAGTGAGATCCAGACCCCGGAGAGCCGGGATCCAGGATAAAAACAGGGCTTGCCGCAAGACCCTGTGAGCTGAATAGAAATCATGGCTAAAGAGGAGGATGGGAAGTGAGACAGTTGTGTGAAGAGGCATGGCCAGCATCACACAGCAGGCAGTGCCACAGCCAGTGAGGCTTGGAGCAGTCTCTAGCTGGCAGATGGGGTTAGTTGCAGCAAACTGCCCATTTTCAGATTTTGCTGATTTTCCACAGTCTAATTTTAATAATGGAAGAAAAGAGTGAGACATTTTTTCATAAATCATTTGTTCCTTTCCTTTTTTTTTTCCTCCCAAGAAACTGCACTAGGTTACTGTATATTTGGCCTTAGAAACATGGATAACATTTTAATGAAGAATTGTGGGGACAAAAAATTGAAAATAAATGTTGTCTCTTCTCTGTGTTCAAAACCCAATGGCTTTGGGTTCTCCAGGAGTTTCTTGTGCTTTCTGAAAATGCTGTTATCTTGTACACCCTGCATTCATAATCAGTTGTGGTTCCTTCTTCCTGTTCTGACCTTCTTTGCTTAGACTCTTGAGTCACAACGGGACAAATTCTGACTTTTCAAAATCATCTTCCTGATGCTTTATGGCTAGAAAAAAGAAGGGTTTGTTTCCCCTCAGAAAACATTATTGAATCAAGCCTTTCTGTTTTTCTCCTCAATCAAAGCCAAGTTTTTCAGCTTTCCATTAAAAACCAAGTATTTGAAGCTGTTCAGGAGGCCTCAAAACAAACATTTCCAGGTTCTAGAATAAACACTGTCATTTTCCAGATACTACTTTTCAGGAAAGCAGGATTTAATCATGTCGCTTCTGTTCCATTAACTGTGTTCCATTACTATTTTGAGCTAGCTTAGTACAGCTCTTTAGGAATTGGGAAATGCAAGGTTGTGATAAGCCTGTGCAAACTCACTGAGGGGTGTTGGTGTCTCCCTGCATAAAATGGGGGGAAAAGCCTGTTCACAGTTGAAATCTCTTGGTGAAAAGCCCTGGGCAGGACTGAGTTTCGTCCTGGGCACAAAGTGCCCATGTTCATGTGGCAAATCCACCTGGAAGTGGCAGGGAGCCTTCAGGATGGGGATGACAAACACCACCCCTCATTAGGCAGAGCTGAGGCAGGTACTAATTAACCTGGAGCTGCAGTGGTGCTGCTCGTACCTCATGTCCTGATGATTCCTGACTCTCTTGGGGTGAGGGCAGGATCAGCGTTGGCTCTGCTTGGTGCAGCTTTCCTCCACATTTTCCTCCACCTGTCTCCATGCATTTCAGGCATGGAAGCTGTGTCCCTGTGCCCATCTGTGCTCAGTGGCTCTGGAGCCACTGGAGCTTTCATTGTGTGGAGCTGTTTTCCTGAGCTAAATTAGCAGATGCATGGGGGTGACAATTTGAGCCCCATATGAGTTTGGTGGTAAAAACTGAGCCTGGGACTCAGGCCAAGGCAGCAGGGCCAGAGGGAATTTAATGGGACTTCCTGCTAAACACAGCTACAGACTTTCATTTGACTTTCTTCAATTTGCCTAACTACTGTCTTCCCCAGCCCTGCTTTTTAATTCATGATACTATCATCAATCACATAATTATGACCTCCTCTCGTTTTCTATTAAGACTTGGGTGACAAATAAGGACAGGGTCACATTTCAGTTTGTGTTGCTGTGTTTTATTGCCTAGATGAAAAGAAGCAAACATGCTGGGGACAGAATTCCCAAAACATAAAATTCTGCTGACAACATGCAACATTTAACTATTTCTGGAGAGCTGGAAAGTAGGAGTTTTTGGTTGGTTGGTTTTATTTACACTGTTTTCCACATAAATACACACCTTGTCAGACCTGGGGAACAGACTCCTTTTAACTCATCTCACAAGCACACATCAGCATCATAACAAACACATGGAGAGAAAAACTTTCTCCAGGCAAGAGGCAGCTTAATCCAATGGGTCAGATAAAAATCCTTCTAATAGAATATGGGAAGTTTTTCTTTTATTGATTAGCCACTGCAAGGGACTGAAATCCCTTGTGTTAGTTAGTGTTAGGCAGCATCAAATTCCACTGATGCCAAAATCCATGGCAAGGAGAACACTGAGAGTAGGAATTAAGAACATGATTGAATCATGTGAAAGGGTTTTTACTCCTGAATTAGAGATTCAGGTCTAATGTTATGGTTTGGGGAAAGCCTGGTTAATTCTTCACACCCTGTATTTTTGTTCAGGTTTGACATTTCCCTGCCAAAACCTCCCTTTGTTGATCCACTGTTCATCATTTTACTGGGTTACCAGCATCATCCCATGTGGAAAGTGGGTGGCTCTTTTCTTCACAGACATTTTAGGCTAAAGAGATCCTCTTCTAAGCATCTTGGCAAGACCCTGAATGCTGAATTCCATGAGGTTTCTTGTATTCCCAAGAAGGGATAAATGACAAAGCTTTGGGATGTCTGGCGTTTGAAGTCTGATCTCTGGCTCTGTTGCAGACACTTGAAGCAGACTTTACCCTTGCACAACAGAAACGAACCATGAAGGTTGAGAACCAGAAGAGGAACATTTAGAATGTGTGGAGTGTTTTTATAAACCCATAAATTTTCAAGCCACTTTCCCAGCTTTCTGAGCCTCACTTGAAAGTTATGAGTGTTTGGGGTAGGCAATATCACACAAATAATATCCACTTCCAACGCATGTATATTCACAAGCTTCTCACTGTTGGTACTGTGAAAGCGTTGCTGTTTCTCCTACAAATAATACCATGTAATACTATTCATGTTGGTTTGATGCTCCAGTTTGAGCTGTCACGCCATGCAGCAGTTTTGCTCCTCATTTCTTGTATTCACACTTGGTAGCTGAAATACTGCAGCCCTCTGAACTTGCTTTCCTCTTTTCCCCTGATTTTCACTCATTTTCAGATTAGCACTCAGTCATCTTTACAATCCTTGCCTTTCCCCCTGTTCTCTTCTCTACAGCATGATATGTTTGCACAGGATTTTTATGAGCTTCTGCTCTCACTAAAAAAGGGGCCAACTTGTCTTGGGAAGTTTCCCCCATCAGTTTTGACATCTCCTGCAGCCTGCCATTCCTTAGCATTAATTTCTATCACTTCCCCCAATTTCCCTGGAAGAAATTCTGATTAGGCAATAAGTGCTGGGCTATCCATCACTTCATGCCAGTCACAAGTCACACGGTTCTTCTCAGCCTGGAAGGCACTGATCGTTCTTAATCAACCCCAGCGTGCTGTGGGTAAGAGCTAAAGACCTGACTTCCGTGGCCATCCCCCTGGGCTCCGTCTAAGCATGGCAGTAAGGCAGAGCCATTTTGAGAGCCTGGTAATGTGCAGCACAGCTGATCAAACCCCTGCAAAGCTCAGAGGGCTTAACAAAAGTCCTGTCAGTCAGCTGGCATTTGATTTCAGGTCTGATTTTCATTTGTTTACAGTATTGCCCATTATGTGTAGAGTGTTTGCGAAACGCTGAAGAATAATGGTCCTGTCCCACTTAGCTGACAGCAGAAGGGCTGACAAAGGGAAGGAAGGCAGTAAAAGAGGTAATTTATGTATGAGTCATGCTTCCCAGCCAGCTGTGCTGATAAAAAATGGCCATTTTTATGGGAAGGCTGGAAAGGAGCAAGGAAATTACCTTTCCAAAAAAGAAACAACTCAACCCAAACCTAAATGAAGTATTTGGACCAGCAGTTTGATTAAAGATGACTTACTGCCAACAGCACAGGGAAGGGAGTCCTGGGGAGGCATTTGGGTTTATCAGGGAAGATGTTTCTGGCACAGACACCTGCACCTAAGACAATACGGAGACAGCTGCAGGAGGTCCTGCCCACGGCACAAAAAAGCCTGATAAGGAAGCAGGAAAACAGAGGATATGGAGTGTGAGAGATGAGAATTGATAAGCAGGGGTGGAGCAGTCACTGAGGCAGGGGAGGAAATCATTGGAGGTACATTTCCGGCAAATTGCTGTGCAGTTCTGCATCTACCTCATGCACAGAACTCTGCGGGAAGATTTATGTTGTCATCCAGCCACGTGACTTGGGGCCTGACTTTGCTCCACTTAGAGGCAATGACAGACTCCTATTGATTCATGGGAACCCTAGAAATCAAAGAAAACTCGCTGTGGCAAGTGGCTAATTCAATAAAAGCATTGATTTATCCGGCTGGACAATTAGAGAGCATGAATGCAGTGTAGCTGATTTCTGTCTCTGAATTAATGTAACAAATGATCATTGACTCAAGTGATAGGAAACTGTACCCCAAAGGAAAGGACCTTTCTTAGTAAAACATCCCCCAGCCTATGTGGGCTGGTCTTTAATGTGCCACAGATATATTCTGCGTTCTGGTTATGATTCTGTGTCTTTCTTGGTTAGCATGCTTAGGAGTGAGTTGACTGTCACCTCACAGAGCAGCCAAGGTAAAGGCAGACATACAGGACCAGGGAGAACCCTGGAAAGGTGATGCAGGACACCATGGAGTTCAAAACAGGTAGTGGGAGCACCTCATAGCATCACTTCAGATGAATGGCTCTAGTTTTGCCCTGGGTTCAAGATAGAATCATGGTACAGTTTGAGTTGGAAGGGACCCTAAGATCATCCAGTTACACCCTCTGCCTTGGGCAGGGACACCTTCAGCTATCCCAGGTTGCTTCAAGTCATGTCCAGTCTGGCCTTGGACACCTCCAGGGATCCAGGGGCAACCACAGGTTCTCTGGGCAACCTGTGCCAGGGCCTACCCACCCTCACAGGGAAGGATTTCTTCCTAACATCTGATCTAAACCTACTCTCTGTCAGTGGGAAGCTGTTCCCCCTTGTCCAGTCACTTCAGGCCCTTGTAAATAGTCTCTTCATTTTTATCGTCAGCTCCTTCAGGCACTGGAAGGCTGCAATTAGGTCACCCCAAAACCTTCTCCAGACTGAACAATCCCAATTCTCACAGCTGTTCCCTGCAGCAGGGCTGCTCCATCCTTCTGATAATCTTGGTGCTCCCTCTGGACTGGCTCAAACAGCTCCACATCCTTCCTGTGCTGGGCCCTAGGGCTGGAGGCAGACTGGAGTACATTCTTTTCCTCCACAGTAGGGAAGATACTTTGAGCAGCCCCTCAAAGCCTTAAAAGAGGAACTTCTTAGACCACAGGCAGTAGCTGTGAACAGGCCATGAGAATTTCAGGGCTGCTGGTTATTTGCAAACTTAGGTTATGGCTTCATGCCTTGCTGCCCTAGCTCAGGAGTCAGTGTTCCAGGCAGCATGATGATTTCTTTCATAGGAAACTGGCATGCCACTCCTGCATTTGCAAACCCCTTTTGCTGTTGAGATTAGTTCTAATGGTGTTGAAGCATCTTGAACTCACTGCACCATGGAAGCCCCCCAGAGTGGGCTCAGGAGTCCCAGCTGCTGACAAAGCATCCCCCAAGGGTGACTCTCAATGCAGCAGGGAACACATCCCGGTATTCACAGATCCTGACTTCAGGCTGGCTGCTGTCTGTGTGGCGGGTACCACGGCTGTGCTGCAGTGCTGGCACGGGGGCTGCTGCCGTGCCCTGCCGGGTGACACCTGAGCTGCAGGGGCAGGACGGGCAATGACATTTTAACAGCTGCGGTGGTTTGCATCAGTGTGTGTGAGTCAGGGCCCTGACCTGGGGCATGTTTCATGTTGATCCCTGAGCTTTGACGTGGATGGGCCATCCCAACACCCTGACCTGCCAGGGACACCACCTCCTCTCATCTCCCACTGCTTCTGTGCTTGGTGCTTATTCTATTCTATGGTGCTATTCCATTTCTAATGGCCTGTACCTGCAATAGAGGTGTTCTGAGAGGGCCCAGCAGACACAATGTACCTCCTGCCCTTCATCACAGGAGCAGGAATGAGGAGGTGTGGTAAGAGTTGTGGAGCATTAATGGAGCAGGATGCTCAGCACTGGAGGGGAGGAGGGGTATTTCCATCAGTCACTGGGATAAAAGCTAAGCTCCTTTACAGCACAGCCCGCTAGAAACTGGTGGTTAGGAAAACGTGTCTATTAAAAGGTCAGGTGTGTTTCTGAGTTCTGGGCTGACACTTGCACAAGCTGGTAAATGATACATAATGAACACCTTATTAAATTAATTTTGTCTATTTGGGGTCACTGTGAACAACCCATTAGAAAATAGTAGGTTTCTCAGAGGCTGCCAAATGCTGTTTGTTATTATTTCTGCAGATAATACTGAATCTGTTACTTGTTTGAGAGCAGCTTATGCAATATTTGGTGATGAGATTTGGAGCATTAACTGGATAGCTTAACTACTTCATGTGCTTCTCTTCACTGACCATGGGAGTGTAACATCTTAGAATCAGATTTCTCACGTGCAACAATCAGAGGGACAGCCACAATTAAAGTTTTACTACCCCAAACCACTCAAAAATTGTGGTGGCCTTTCTGATTACCATGTCTTTTTAGAGTCGATGGTTTTCAGCTTTTCTTTCCAGTTGTGAGAGCTGAAAATTAATCTTTGCTTCAAGTAAAGAAGTGCTCTCACTTATATCCCAGATCCCAGCCCCAGAAACATCAGGGAGAAAAATGAAATACCTGAGAGCATAAAACTGCAAATGTACTTTCAGAACACAGCACAGGATTTGCTCCCAGTAAACTGTCAGAGCTCCTGCTGGAAGTGGAGAGTGCATGCTGAAAAGCAACGTGAAAGGTACCAGACTTGTTTAAAAATTCACAGACACATTTTCATACTTAGAACTTCTCTTCCAGTATAGTAGGAGAGCTCCACTCACGTAACTGCTGGTAGATATCATGGAAGCTTTTTGTTTCCTAGCAAAAGGTACAGAGGCAACAGTGGCACAGAGAGCTTTGGTGCAGAATGTTCAAAAGCATGATTTATCTTTCCTCTCCAAAGACCAGCCCTCCAGAAACCTTCCTTGACCTCTTTTAGGTATTAAATAGTCCAGGATGGGCTTTGGTGCTCTTTTTCATAAGATTCTTCCACATCCTCCCCACAGGCATCTTGCCAAACAGCCAAGGAAAGTGTTTGCCAGCACTGCTTTCTTCTGTGGATAGGTTTGATCATTAATAAAATGGTCGGGATGAATGAAACTAGTTCACATTTGTCAAAGCAGCACAAGCAGAATGCTGCTTTTATGAGACTTGCCACTGCCCTTTCCTCCTCCAGATCATCCCTTTCATGTGCCTGAGCAGCACTGAGGTGACTACCTTCTTCCTTAAGAGCTGCTACAGCATGGGAACCAGCTCAGGAAGTGGTTTACAGACAGCAAAGAGAAAACTCAGACAATGAAAAAGAGGGGAAGAAAGATGATTGCAGTTTTAAGTTGAATTTCCACGACCTTCCAATCAGTCATTCCATTCCAGTATGAGTACATTAAATTCACGTATTTCTCAACAGCAAGGGCTGTTTAGCAATAAAGACCTTTGGCACTGAAAGAGGCTCAAAACAAACCTTTGCAGCCAGCAATAAAACACAAGGAGTGCCATGCTGAACATCACTGGGTCGAAAAGCTTGTTAAGGCAAAAGGCTGGAGGCTTATTTGTGCAATCCCTGCAAGAAATGTCCTGTGACACACTCACTGTCAGAGATAACTGCCTTGGAGATTAAAAAAGAAAAAAAATTAAATGTAGCCTTACAAATGCAGTGCTGTAGCCACACTAAAGGAAAATGTGCACACCCACAGAAACACAGAACGTGAGAGCTTTCTGAAACTTGAACCAAGCTGCATTTGGAATTGGGTTTAGAGCTGTTGCTTGTTGCCTGTGGAAAAGAATATAACTGCAAGAGATGCTTGTTGTGGATCCTCTGAACAACCTGATCTAGGGGAAGTGTTGAAGTGAGACTTAGAATGAGATGATCTTTAAGATCCCTTCCAATCCAGGCCATTCTATGATTCTGTGATTCCAGAAATTGAGGGGAAAAAAAGTCTCAAAGCCAATGCATAATACAAGGTCTTGTCTGGAAGTTCCCAGCATCCAGTCCAGGAAAAAAGGCAGTGTAGGGTTTTCACATTTTCTCCTGTAAAAAAGGAGATATTTGACTCCCCAGCTTTCCTGAGATCAGAATAATGAAGTAGTTCTAACCAGTGTTTATATTAAGGCTTGACTTCAGTGGTGCTTTGCGTTGCACCCGCGGCGTGCCAAGAGCCTTCCTGCCATCCAGGAGAGGCCTCTGGCTCCAACAGGCTGGTGCCCCAGTCCTGCAGGGATTTTTTCCACAGGCTTTTCTTCCCGTTTGTGGGGAACTGTTCCACTTTTCAGTTGTCTGTGGAATTAAGCATGTGTATAAATGATTGTAGAAGTGGGTTATTTAAACTTTGGGTTATGTAAGGGCTATAAATTTTAAGATAGTTTCTTCCACGGATTTTGCAGGCAGATTTGATTTCCCCTGCTCATACTCCAAGGAAAACTGAGGAAATATGGAAATGTGTCCATGGTTAGCTGACACACCATTCCAGCTCAGCTCATAGTGAACTCCAAGCATTGCAGCCACAGCTCTGTATGCTTTTAAGAATCAAAGCAAATATAGACACTCTTCAAGACTCAAGGCAAGGTGATGCTGAAACTCCCTGTGCTCTCACACCAGTGTGTAGCTCTCTGTGTGTGTGTATGTGAGTTATTCCATGTTCTTACATGCAGGAGAGGGTTTTTTCTTTCCAAAATCTCTCTCCGTTCCCAAACCCACTGTTTAATCAATGCTTGATAAGGATGTTTTTAAATTATGGTTTTCATCAACTTTCCCATGGAACTTAAGATAACATCCCCATCACAAAATATCCAATTGTATCCAAATGGCATTAACATATGGAACTAGGGGAGCTTACATAAATACCAGTGGCACAGGAAGGAAGTGTTTTACATTGATGTGGCCCTGAGGCTCCTGTGTGCCTCCAAGTGATGAGCTTCTGGGCAGCCTTTGTGCCCAAAGCAATCTGAAAATAGTCCTGCAGCACAGAATTGCTTGCAGTATTTTGTCCCATTGCTAGCCCACCCTTGTTCCAAATTAATTTGTGCATAATTTGCTTCATGTAAATGCAGGAGATAAATTGCTGATTCTACAATAGCTGGATTAGTCAAATGAAGACCGTGTCTAGGTATCATGGAGTCCCCAATTTGCTGTTCATGGGCTGAGAGAAAAAATTTTACCAAAAGGAGACAATTATCTGTTGTTTGCTGATTTTTGCTATTATATGTTATCTAATCTGTGCAACTCAGGTCTCTTCACACAAGTCATGAACTGGTGAGGAGTTTCATGCCTTGCTATGTTATCTGCCTGATGCTGGATATTACCTCCACATTTATCCTCTGGTTTAGCTTCTAGGAAGAAGTTACATCCCAGATAAATACACAATCCCATTTGCCCTCAGTTGTCCTTATGTTGTCTTTCAGTTGCCAGGATGGCAAAACTGAGACTTGCACACCCACTTCTAGTGAGATGCGGGTATATATCTATCACAGTCTATCTTGGAATTAGTTTTGGAAAGTCAGGCATCGGTTAGCTCCTTCCCAGGGGTTACATGGATTAAGTGTCTACAGAGGGCACCCTCTTCCATGGCATTTTTTCCTCAAGCAGACATCTGATGCTACTTCTGTTTTCTTGGAGGCAACGATGTTGCTTCCAGTGCATCATCAAGTGTCTCATTACTAAATAATTAGAAAAGGTTTTTTATAAGCATTTTGACTTTAAAGAGCCCCAATTACTGTTGTTACTACTACCTTCTGGCAATGCAGAGGAAGACACTGGTGAATCTTCCTTTGATCTTTGTTGAAACAAACTGGAGAAAATGGGCAGATCCTTGGACTCTAAATAAAGATACCATCCATAAATAATAAAGCTCTTTGGGGCCGTTTGTAGACAGACTGTAACTTCCTGCCCAAAGGTGTTCATCTTCATATACAGTGAAGGCACGGTGTCTGTCCTGTGCTCCTCTCTTATCACCGGTCCTGCTTCATACATTTCTGATTGTGGTAGTTGTAATGGTATCCAAAAGGACACTCAGCCTTTGGGGTGGATTTGAGGGGTATTTTATAAGGGGGTTTTCTAATGTAAAACTTCTGGACAGAAATTTTTTTTGGGGGGGGGGGGGGGGGGGGGGGGGGGGGGGGGGGGTGGGGGGGGGGGGGGGGGTGGGGGTGGGGGGGGGGGGGGGGGGGGTC
>CM031863.1:35159794-35194632 GCA_018697195.1 Certhia americana | reverse complement strand
GGTTGGGTCCTGTTGTTGGTGTAGTTGTGGGGTGGTGTTTTTTCGGGGGGGGGGGGGGGGGGGGGGGGGCGGGGGCAAGGAAAGGAAACCAAGAAGTAGCAAAGTCAGTTTTTGGAGATTTTCAGACATCCAGATTCGCAGTGAGAGCAATTCTGGCCAGAAGCTGCAAAACCCAGCAAGATATTTGGGATATCTTGGACTTCAGACCAAGAAATCCAGAATACAGTGACCAAACAACCTTGCTACTAGTCAGAGGGGTCTGCCAGGCCTGCCAGATATTCAGAGGCCCTGGAATTGTGGCTGTAGACAACTTGCCTTTCAGCTTTACAGTGCACACAGAGTGGGACTGGCACAAACAGGACCTGTCTGACCTGCTGAGGAGGTCCTGCATGGTGCATCACTCTGTGCCCACCAAACTTGGCTTGGTTTGGGTGTGATTGACCTTCTGTGGCTATCCAGAAGCTGCTGGACTTGCTGTGCAAATCCACCCAGCGGTACTGGAGTTTGATTTCTCCTCATTCTCTGTTCCAAGTTCCAATATCAACTCAAGATTTTGTCCTGCTGTCATTTCTGTTTGAAAAATGAAACTGCAGCAGAAGTCAACTCTCTGAGGTGTAAATCTAGAGTGGGGCCTGTCTGCTTGGACACCCAGGGATGTGCAGCTCACAGGACACCTCCCAAGGTCAGGACACATCATGGAAACCCCAGTGAGGGTGTGTAGGTGGCAGGGAGAGGGGAACTGTAAACTCAGGGTGTGAAGGTGAGGCCCAGATGGGTGGCAGCACATCTTCCAGCACATCCTACAGCCCCTCCCAAGGAGCTGCCTCTCCCAGCACGTGTCCCACACCTTGCTCCCTGGCTCTCCAAGGATCAGCCTGTGTGCCTTGTGCTCAGGCACAGATGGGTTCTGATATGCAGGCCATAAACTCAGGGCATGCCTTATAATGAGCCCTTCTCCTGTGCACTGTACTTCCTGAAGGACCAGGCTGATTCCTCCCAGGAATGGTGCCTGGTGCTACAGTCATTAGGGAAAGGAGGGCTGAGCACTCTCTCCCAGGCTGATTGCAGAGCCACCTTCCTTGCCCGTTCAGTGAAGACTGCCCATCTCCACTGTGACAGTCAGAGGATCAAACCCTCTTTTGGGACAGCTGCCTTTTATCAGTGACCTGAAGAGGGAAAAGAGAACTTTAGCCTTTCCTTTGCTAGGAATGAAGGAGTTCTCAGAAATATTCTGTAGGTAAGCAAGCCCGTCTGTGCTCCTCCATCACTGTGGCGCTTGTGAGGGATTATTACAACACATATTTTTCTCTACAGCAAGCAAGTTCCCAGCTCCAGGAGGCTGACAAGCCTTGTGTAACTTGTCATTACTCATCAGCACTCCCTATGCTCGTTTAGATCTCAGGGTGTGGTTTTAATTAGCTGATTTTGTAATAACACCCAGGTGACTTGGTGATGGATAGTCACCCTAGAAACCTTCTAAGCAGCAAAGTGTGGTGGCTCCATGTCCTTAGACTTCGCTCTCAGATTGCTGTTTGCTTCTAGACATGGAGCTTGTGAGGTTGCCTGTCTGCCCTTCCCCATAGCTTCCAAGCCTGTTGGTGGATCAATCCCACAGAAATCATCTGTAGCTTCTTCACTGAGATGTGCAACCAGGTAGTAAAGAAAGAATATGATAAGTGCCTGGGCTGGGATTCCTGTGCTTTTTTTAGGAAGTCTGTGTGGGAAGGAACATGTGTGAATGCACTCCAGCTATGGGGGGAACAAACATTGCTCACAACTCAGTTGCTAAATCTGAGCAAACCTTTAAGTAGGTATAATAAATATAATAAAAAGATACGTTTTTTTCCTGGTTTTTGCAAGATTATGTATATTGGGTCAAACCACTGCGTTATGGAACATAGAAAAAAGCCTTTACTAAATCCACATGAATGAGGATTTAACTTCCTTTGAAGTGCAAATATAGTTAATTTTTAATTTGATACAATTTTAATCTTTCAGGAGATATGTTTCCATTGCATACAGAACAGTCCACCCGTAACATAGCTGTTGTCCCAGACACATCCTGCCTCTGTGTTTCCTTATCCTTACAATCTGTTCCTAGGCCTCTTAACTTGGAAGCTGTTTCGTTGGAGTTTTTTGGGCAGCTTTGCTGAGAGTTTGATTTGGAAAGCACAAGTTGTGCCCAGGCTTGGAAATACCAATTGTTCTTTGCAAAGTTAAATCTATTTTTCACAGTGACCTTGCTTTGACCTTGTTATCAGCCTTGCCATGAATAGTGTGGTCCCTAATTAGTCCATCTGTCAGCTGTCCAGGCTCACGTGATGGGACAGGAGCATTGCTGGCAGATTGGAAACCAGCTGAAAGCACAAAGAATGATAAATGGGAAATGTCAGGATTTGGACACCGGTAACCATCTCTTCTTGGCATCAGATCTGGGTTTAACGTTGTTCATGATCTGAAGGAAGAGTTAAAGGACATCCTAATGAAACTCCCACATCACCCACTTGCTCCAGCCTAGGGATTCAGGGGGTTTGTGTAGATTGGGAGTTGGGCCCTGGCCCCAAGAATAAGGCTTTTGAGAAAGGGTTTTAATGAAGCAGGCCCCACCCATAACTGTGTGAGCACAACAGACCCCAGGTTAGTGGCTTCACTGCATACTCTGAAGAACTGTGCATTGCTGGGCTTATTTGATAAGCAGGAATAGAGTGGGGGGTGGCTCTACTGGTGACCTTCTCTAGCAGGGAGAGACTAAACTGGGGTTGTTGGTGCCTGCCAGGATCTACCAGCCTTTCACTACTCATTTTGTGCCCAGAGGTCTTCGCTGACTAGCTTTTAATCCTGATCCAGTGTTGCATGCCAATGGGATCACAGGAGTTTGTAACCACTGGAAAAGGAGGAGTGGGAAGCCTCAAGCAACCCTGTGGCAAGGTAGGTGTGCCTGTGGGAGCTCACAAATCCAGCCCTCAGTGCTGGGCGTGGTGGGAAATGATTCATGCACCTGGAGGTTTGCTAGGACCAGATGTGGCTGAAGGTGACCTTGGCAGCAAAGGAGTAGGGTGGAAGACTGTCTGGGAGCAGGGCACTTCTGAACAGAGGCACCATGGCTTTAAAACCAAAAGTTGCATTTTCCTGCAGGTTTTCTAAATCTGCACCAGCAGAGGATTGTTGGCATAGGAGGAAAAACCCCAATGATGTGCTCTTCTGCAAGTCCTGTCCCGAATGTTTCAGCTTGTCATGCCTCTAATTCAATTGCAGGAAACGTGGACTTGGGCTAAAATAAAATTTATTTTCTTGCTTATCTGCTCTGATATCAGAGTATGTCGGAGTCCGGAACACTCCTCTGACTGTCCTGAGAGATTCCAGACCCGAGCAGGGGGCTGGGAAGCCTTGGCAAGGAGTCAAAGACTCCTGCACCTTTGATTTTAGCCCCTGAGAGAAATTACCACCACTGTGTGAAGAATTACAGACCATGGGAGTTTAAGTAGGGTGATAATTAGCTATGCACCGGGTGAAAAGTAGATTTATGTGGTATTTAGATTAATAAGCAAAAAACACAAAATGGAGTCGCCACGTGGCTTTGGGGTTTCTTCCTTCTTCTTCTCCTCCTTCACCATCTTCCTCTGTGTCGTGGGCATCTTTGGTTGGCTCAGAGTAGAGTCTGACCTTCTAACACGGGAGACAGTTATTGGGGATCATTTGTAAATAAAGCACATGTAATTTTTAGTATGAGGATATTCGTCACCTTTGGGGCTGGGTCATTCCCCATGAGCTGACCTGCTGAACAGATCTCTGTGGGTCAGAGAAGAAATTGTACAGATAAGGAAAAAATAAACAGCCTTGAGAAAGCAGAGGAGATGGCTTTTGGTCTTTTCCTTTGATCTTGGTGCTGGGCAAAAGACTTTTACACTCTCTGGAAGAACAACACTGTATAAAAACCCGAGAAGAGTATGCCAAAGCTCTACTTAGTCTGGGGGCTTGTTCCTGGAAACAAAGCTGCTTTGCAGGAATAAGGAGTTAATATCCAAGAACTTTGAGCCAAAAATCAGCTGCACAATTCTCCTTGACCTCTTTGGAGCAGGCGCTGTGTGATATAATCCTTCTATTGGTGACAGTGACAGACCACTTGAAGGAAAATGCTTCCAGGAGGGGCTGCTTTGCAAATGCATTTGAACAGGGGAAGAAAATCACCAATAAACAGTGGAAATATGTTTGGTGGCAGAGTGGTACTGTGGTGGTGCCATATCACCTGCAGTTTCACAGTGACTAAAAATAGTGCTGCCCATTTTAGTTTTTCTAGTGTTCTGAATGCTTTTCTAAACTGCTGAGTCAGCATCTCTCCAAACCATGCCTTGTGCCTGAATTTAGACACCCAAGAAATGGGTAGGAATTTGCATTTCCAGGCTCCTGCCATGCTATTGTAAGGAACTAGGAGCAATTCCCAGAGAGTATGTGCAGCCTCCCCTGGGGAATGCCGTGGTCTGCTCAACAAAAGCCTTTTTTTACCATTTCTCAAATGGTGTTGCAGTTTGTCTCACACCACTGCAGCATCATCCAGTGTTGTTCACTGTGTTGCCTAATGCTGGCAAGTCCTCGGGCAACTGCTGCTCTACCTGTGAGGGAGGAAGGGCTTTGAATTGGTTATAGACTTTTAAATTTTACTTCTCTTGGTGCTGCAAGGGCATGTGATGTTAGAATCATAGAATTGGTGAGGCTGGAAAAGACCTCAAAATCCAAACATCTATGCAGCCACCACCACGCTCACTTCAGAACCACATCCCCAAGTGCCACATCCACACATATTTTTCAACACTTCAGGGATAGAGACTGGCACTGACTTCAAGGGGGAAAATAATCTGCCCTGTCAGGTTTGATCCAACTCCCCTTGTGTTTCGCAGCCAAGCCAGGAGTGTTCATGAGCAGATAGCTGCATTTTATGGTGCTGCTGTGTGGACCTGTCATTTTGGCCAAGAAACCAGTGAAAAATGTATGGTAAGTGTGGCCATTTCTTCTCATCACCCTGCTTAGTTAGGGCTGGAGAGAGGCCCCAGCACCCCCTGACTGACCCTGTGCAGCAGGTCCTCCACAGCAGTTCTCTCTGTTCATAGATCCCTGCCTTGCTGCTGCCTGTGGCACTCACAGCTTCCAGCCCTGACACGTGGGGACCCGTAAGGACATGTCCTGCAAGAATGTTTCCAGCACTCTTGCAGACCATTTCCTTGTGGGCTTTATTCTGTCTTGCATCACTTGCATCAGTTTTCATTTCTCGTAGAGGTAACTGGGCACACTTGGGAAGCACAAGTGCATTTGTGGCTACTGAAATAAAAACTCCTCTCCTTGAAAGATCATCCCAAGGAAAGGTCTGTATGTGAGTTCTGGCTGTGCAGAGCCCTGGCAGCTGCAGCCTGTGCAGGGTGATGTGAGCCGTAATACAGGGGATGAATCACGGTTCTATTCATTTGCATAGGATAACATCACAGTTCTGAGCTCCCCTGAGAGCTTCCTCGGCTCCATGGGCACAGAAACAGATGCTGCTTTTCTTCTCAGTGATCTGAACCACCCCTCAGTGGGTTTGCCATTCAGCCCAGAAGAACCCTAGTTGTTCAACCAGAGGAATAAACCAACTGAAGATGTATTAGCAGAGGGAAGAATTTGGCCTTTCCCTCCTTTCCCCCTCTGGCTATTTGCACACTGGCACATTTCCTGCTCTGGTCACTTTGTCCACAGCCTCCTGTGCCATCTGCAGGAATTATTAAGTAAAGGAATTAAAAAAGCAGAAGAGTATAATGGCTTAATAAAGTCCCCATCTTGTCTTCTGGAATGGGAATGCTGTGGTGTTTGGGGATTTGAATGCAGGTGCTCGGAGAGCCAACTGACATTGAGTTATTCTGATTTTACAGTGGTGATCTCGAACAAATTACCCTTTGGGTACTTCCCAAGGGGAATGTTTGTTGACTCAGTTCACAAAGGAAGTAAGGATGTGCATTTGCTTGGGAAATTATTATCCAAATCATAGTGCTCTTTTGAAACAGCTGTTTGACTGAATACCAAAAAGAAGCAATCAGACACTTGCCTTAGAAGACCTTGGCAAAGCAGTGAATGGTGAAATTATAAATTTCTTCTCTCTTACCCCCTCAGAGCAGAATTATCTATATTTGGATTTCTTTTTTAAGCCCCAGAGAGGAAGTGAATGAAGTTTGCAAATCATGTTTAGACCAAATGCAGTAAAGCTGGCTGCACCTCCTATGTGGAGCTGAACTAGAACAGTGTCCCAAGGAGCAGTGCTTGTTCTCAACTCCCAGACCCAAATGAGATCCCTCTCCCTCCTAAAGGATATTTAGAAGAGAAAAAGAAAAGAGAATGTAGACCTGGAAGGTTAGACATTTAGGTTTCTTCCCATTGCTATTAAAACTATACCAGGGTAGCCTTTCAGGTTAATTTTAGCTCCAGCTTCACTCCCACCATTGGAATGTCCAATCTATTTAGGCTGAAGGTATGTGGGGCAGGGACTGCTCTGAATTTGTTGCTGTTCCCACCTTTTCAGTGCTTTCTCACCAATCCAGAGAAGCTGTTTCCCTTCACCAAGTACCACATCTCTCTCTTCCTCTCCTCTTTTCCTCTCAGTGCTTCCATCAACCCTTGGATGAAAAGTCCTCTGCTGCCATCTCCACTCCTGTCCCTGGGTGGAGTTTGGCAAGGACTCCCTCAAGATGGTTTTCATTTTTGAGGCCCAAAGTTAGTTTGTGGCTGAAAGAAATGCCATGTGCAGGAATATCTTTGGGTGTCTTTTGTGAAATATGCTGAGAACAGTGGTGTCTTACATTGCTTGCCAAGTGCCTCAAGGATGGTTTTGGTGTTACCAGACACTTGAGGAGGACCAGAGCCCGTCAGACAAATCTGTATTTCAGATTTATGCTGGTCCTTTGGTGCAATGAGCAGTTCCCTGTGCTTTCATTGCTTCTCTCTGTACCTGTCTTTTCTCTTTCCTGTCATCTCTGGCTGTTCTTTTTAGGTACCATTAGCTTGGGAAATCCAGTGATTACTTGAGTAATGAGTATTCAAGCCACAGCAGTGTTCTGAAATCTTGTGAAATCTGATCCCTTCTCAGGGGATTTGCTGCATTTCATGGAAATCAGCCAGTGAGAGCCCCAGGACTGATTTCCTGGAGGAAAGGGAAAATGCAGGAAGCCAAGCCATTAGATCAGCCCCTTAGATTTTGACTTACAAATATTTTTCACCTCTTTCGTTTAATTTACTTGGATGGGTAGGTGTAATAGAAACATTCAGAAGTATTCAACCCCCCCTGATTCCAAATCAGCAATGGCAGGGAGATGCATGCTGTGGCTGGGGATGCTTTCTTCCCAGCCATTCCCTCTGAACTTGGGGAAGTCAGACTGGCCTGGCAAGTGGCCTAACTCTGCTGCTGCTGACACCTCTCCAGCAGAAGTGGTGTGTGGGCAGACAGGGAGTTTCATCATGGGGAGGAGGAGGCATGCATCACCTTTTGTTTAAGCAGAAGCATCTTTTTGGAATGCTATCCACTTTATCGGTTAGGGCTTGGACAGGGAGCATCCAGGAGAGGCTGGATATTGTAATTAACACAAGTGGAGGCAGGCTGCTGCAACTGCCCGCCCGCCCGGAGAGGAAGAACCTGTTGAATTTGCTAGGAGCTGTTGCTGTGAGGACAAGAGCCACAGTTCCTGGGAGTACAGCAGCCACAAGTGGATGGAGTAGCTGCTTCAGAGCTATGCTGTGGGGAAGAGGCAGAGGCCTGGATTTCAGACACTGGATGCCCTTTTGGGCTAGAGCCTCCACTTTTGCCTCCTAAGTGCAGGGAGGAGGAACACGCAGCCCCCTCACTTTCGGTCAGGTGAGCCAAGGATGGCTGCGCTCTCCCAGCACCTCCGGATCCTGCTCTGGAAGAACTGGCTGAGTGTCAAGAGGCAGCTGGTGAGTGTGGGAACAGAGGAGTGCAGGAGGGGGAACCTGGAAACACCTGGGGCTGAGGAGTGAGAGGGGCACTGCAGAGAGGGGGGTTGTGCTGTTGGAATAGGAGGGTGGTGGTGGAAGCAGAAGGAAGGGAGGGAATGGCATGGAAGTGGAGGTGAGTCATGTGTGAAGCTCATGAATGAGAATTCAGGAGTCCAGACTGAGTACCATGGGTGCCTCTCTTGTTCCCTCAGGACAATGTCTGTGCAAACAAAACCATGCACAGGCTCGTGGGCAGACCTGAGTTAAGGCTGCAGTTCTGTACCTGCTGCCATGTGAGCAGACCCTGTGGCTGGAGTACAGCCTCCGAGGAGCCCCTGGGGTTTGGAGGTGATGGGGCTGCTCTTACACAGAGCCATTTGTAAAGGATGGATAATGAAAAAACTCTGAGAGAAGCAGGTAGGACAGATTTCCAGTGCAGTCCAGTGTGCTGCAAATCAAACACCCCAATGATCTTTCTGTCTGAAAAAGAAAGCATTGCCAGCACCGTCCAGAGTGTGATCTGAGCTGCAGCAGCATCAGGGAGCAAATGTTCCTTTGGGAGGTATTGCACATCCAGGCAGGGTAGTTTTGTCCCAGTCCAGTTCTGGTAGAGCTGTGTATGGTGTTTTCAGCATAAGCCTGAGCAGTTCAGGGAGCTGCACATAACCTGTGCTCCAGTAACCCAAACATGGTGAGGTTTAAACTTGCCTTGGTGGAATGGAAACCTTGGCAGGCACAAGAGAAATGTCCATGGAGGGTGTGATGTGAGGGTGAAGCAAAAGGCCTTGCATGACTGTGCTTCTGCAAAGTCTGTTCCAGCCCACCCTGCCCTATCTCTTGGTTGTGGAGCCTGATTCAGAGGTGCTGAGTGCCTCTGATTCCTGTGGATGTGCTGTGCGCCTTAGAGCATTCTTCACTGCTGCAAAATACACTTTTCCAGAGATGTAGAAGAATCCCAATAAATTACCTCTAATTTCTCAAGAGAAATTGTAACAGCCTTGTTAAAAGCAGGAGGCTTGGGTCCCTTTTAGCTCTTGTGTAAAGAGTAATGCCACCTAAGCCCTACCTGTGCTTCTGACCACAGCCTGACTTGCTGTAATTCTGGTTTCCTGTGGAGTTGAAATATCAACTCTGTAGAACTGAAATGTCAATTAAAATAAAAATCTGGCCACTGCTGACTATTTTATGGCAGGCATGCCTTGCAACCCTCCTTGATTTCCCTCTCTTGCTCCAAATTAGGGAGCTTGCTCAGACTGAGGAGGGTGTGAGGAGGTAAACTCAGATCTTTATGGAACAAAATTGAGCCTGAGTGCCAAAGGGAACTGGAGATATTGGTGCCTCTTGTGTGTTGCAGTTCATTATTTAAACAGAGGCAGGAGGAGGAGAGAAAATGCGCACTCACCCAGAGATCCTAAATAAACTCTGAGAGATTAAATCAACTTTTAGCAGTGAAATAATCCAGCAACTAAGGGATTATGCAACCTACATCACAGTTCTTAGTGTCCCAAGAGCCAGATCGAAGTTGGTTGTGGTTCCATTCAAGTCAACATGTTCCACCTGTAAGCAGCTTGGCCAGGGTGGTTGTCTTGTTTTTGTTCACTAGAAATGCCTGGGACAGTGGGAATGCTGTGGTGTTGCAGCTGATGTCCCCAGCTACTATTAAATCAAATTAAGTCACAGGACAGAGGTACTGAGAGAAGACATGTCTGGAAAGTGGGGAGTATAAGCACCATTGTAGCTTAGAATGGGGAGGGACTGTGATTTTCCTGAGTAGGGACAATCAGTATTCATTTATTGTCCCAGGAATGTGACAGATGTCCGGCCCTTCCTTTAGGCAGCTTCTGACTAATATCAGTTTCTGTGCTGTTACCCCATAATTTTACTTTAGCCTGTGTGGTGCTAAACAAGGAGGACACATTAATAATACCATTTGCATGAGAATTAATCACAGTTAAACTGCGTGTTTGAGGAATGATTATAGGGAAAGCATCTGATATAAAAAATTACTAAAATATGTCAGTGTCAGTGATGGATCTTGTTACAAGTTGGCAGTGTACACATAAAAAGCAGGAAGGATACTGTCTGTCTAAGCTAAAATGTGTCTGAATGCTGAAATTATAGGAGCACCCTCTGAAGGGATGTGTGGGGAGGTGCCTTGTGGTTTGATGTCTGTCACTTGTCTATTTTGAGGCATGAATTTGCTCCTACTTTCAAGCCTGAGTCACCTCATCAGGGATGATAGAGACAGAGTTGCTGTAGAACAACCATCTTTAAGCTGAGTTGCTCTCCAGGATTTGTTTGTCTGTCTGTTTGGCTTTATGTTTCAGTGAGTGTTACAGGAAATAAAAACATGGTTATGGACTTGGAATTGCTTTGGGAAAACAGCTTTGGATAATATGTGCCGGTCTGAAAAAAATAGCAACACAACGATGAAAAACAGGATTATTTTGAGGAAAGACATCTTTGCAGTTCCAAAAATTGGCATGAAGATAGAACAGCAATTTTTTAGCACAGCATAGTTTCAGCTTAACTACTGATGGATGGAAAACTCTTAATCTAGTAAGCAGGGAAGCCAGCTCACCAGCTAGGGGATTATTTGAATAATTACAATATCCTAACTCACAAAACTCCAAGGTTTGTATTTTAAGATTTTGGGCATCCTCCCTAGATTGGTTTACTATACTGGATGATTAATTCTAGTGTTTTCTTAATTCTCGTCCAATGAAAGGGGCAACCCTCATGTCAGAGACAAGAGTTCTTGTTGAAAAACACATATTCATGTGTTTTTCAACACATTAGGGCAATATTACATGATTTCTCTTCCACCGTAAGTTAGATATATGAAAGAAATTCTTCTCTGTGAGGGTGCTGAGGCCCTGGCACAGGTTGCCCAGAGAAGCTGTGGCTGCCCCATCCCTGGCAGTGTCCAAGGCCAGGTTGGATGTGTCTTGGGGCACCCTGGGATAGTAAAAATGCCTGGGATAGTGTCCCTGCCCATGACAGGGAGTGGAACTGGATCAGCTTTAAGGTTCCTTTAAGCAAAACCATTCTGGGAATCATCTCAGCTCATCTTTATGGACTGCTACAATCTGGAGATGGAAAGGTGCCAGGGATTTGGGCTGCTGTGGTCAGAAGTTCTTATAAGGGTTTTTTCTAGATGATGGGTGTTCAGATGTGCCTTCTGTGGGCTGGTTATATAACTCCATAAACTTCTTCCTTTACCATGCTTGAGCTCCACATCTTGTGAATGACCACTGTGAGAATCCTTCCTTCTAGCTCTACGATGAGGATCCACTGGTTGTGAAAAACAGCTGAATTTTTTTTGGAAAAATGTTGTAGGCTTGTCAAACACTGTGATTTTGGGGTATAGTTCAATCCAAGTCCTATTTACCCATAATTTCACTGAAAGTGAAACCAAGCTTTCACACTGCAGCTGCTTTATCTTTCAGTTGGTGCTTTCCCAGCATGCCTTTACTGTGACATAGCAGTGTCTGAAAGCTGGGTAAACACTGTCCCCCATAATTATCAGCCAAACTGAAACCTTGTGCTGCTTTCAGCCTTGTTACTTGCTCTTAAAACCTCCGGTAGTTTTTCTTCCTGAATAGATAATGCTCGGATTTTAATTGTATGCGTGCCAAGACAGGTGTGATTTACAATGCACCTTCTAACTCACTTAGGGCACTGCTTGTACATTCCAGGCAGGCTCTGGGTAACATCAATGCTACAAACTTAACCAATATATTTTCATTGCTGTTTTATAGGTATGGTCGTTTGTTTTAATTTCCTGGCCTGTGGTTGTTTTCATAATCTTGGCCATTATCCGTCTCAAATTCCCTCCAGAACCGCAGCAAAACTGTAAGTAACTGGTTTGGTTTTTTGTCTGTGTGGTTTAGTTCTCATTTCAGTGACTGATGTGTTCATTGGATGTGTTTTGTTACTTTTCAAATTTGGCTCCATGTTGTTTCCAGTGGAAATTTCCTGGGATGCATCATGTTGTAAATAAAATGTGTGTGCTCCTCTGAGGTTGTTTTTGCAATTTTTTTTTTTTTTTTCAAATTAGCTTTATGATTAGAAAACGACCTTAAAGAATGGTCTAATCAAGATTTATTTGGATACTGCTGTGTAGACAGCAATATAAATTTCCAGGATAAACTGAGGGAGAAGAGGGAAGCTGGGGGAGAGCTTACTCAGTGAAATGAATGAGGGCAGAGGCTGCAAGTGTGATTATAGAGGTGAGGTGGCAAACATGAGCCTGGTCAACGTGAAAGGTTTCACCTTGTGTATGCCACAGGCAAAATGTGCCCATTAAAGTATCTCACTGCTGAGGCTCAGTTGAAGAGTGATAACTTGCTTGGCTCCTGGGACCTGCTGGTGCATGTGAGCCCCTAGTAATGAAAACAGCAGCTCCTTGGGTGAGTCAGTAGTTGTTCAAATGTGTGAAGGTTTGCACAAGCTGGTTCTCACTTGCAAGCCTTGCTCCTTGGATCAGGAAATGTCCATCTCAGAGCAAAATGCACTTGGGTCTGCTCTAAAGCACTTCTGCTGATCAGGGAGTCCTTACCACCATCAGAAGCATGTCCTAGCCCTGGGCGCATTTGTTCATGAAGTTATAGAGTAAAGCAGAGCAAGGAGTTCATCCAGTTGGGAGCTTTTTTACCATTCACAATGTTAGTTTTCAGTTGAATCAAATGACAGAGACACAGAATGGTTTGGCTTGGAAGGGACCTTAAAGATTATCAACACCTGGTTGATAGCAGAGATGCCACCATGCATGACCCCCGTGGGGCTGTCATGGGCCTGGCAGGAGCAAAGCCCAGGCATGGGCCAGGTTGGGAGCTTGCGTTTGGGGCAGGGAGACTGATGCAGGAGGAGAGGAGACAGTGCCTGGCAGCAGAGGAGACAAGCAGCTGACTCCCAATGTTTGTAGCTATCCCATGTGTGAGATGTGGTTGGGAGGGATCTGCCTCTGACCACTGGGAATGTTTGCCCTGGTGAGTGACAGGTATAATTCCCTGCTTAGAAACACCTCATTCCTCTGTGAGGTGTGAGAAAGGACCACACTGTGACAAGTATCAGACATGCAATTAGGATAGTCCTTGCAGAGAGCTTACAGCCTTTTCTCAGTGAAGCATTGTGTGCTTCCTTCTGTAGGCAGGGATGGAGAGTCAGAGCAAGTTCTTCCTGAAAGGAACATAGGATTTTTTAATGGGAAAGGGCATTCTTGATGTCTTGAGATCTTTTTTTAACCCAAGCCCATCTGCTGTCAGCAAAAGACCTCTTTAGGCATGTTATATATTCCAAGTTCTCCCGAATTCCCTTGAACCAGTTGGAGCAGGCAAGACAGGACACGTACTTGGTGAAAACCCCGGATTTTGCGTGTGAAAAGTGTGGAAATGGCAGACCTCCCACGCTGCACCATCAGTTGTACTTCCTGTCCCCAACAAATCAGATAAGCTGGATGTCAAGAGAGCCATCTGGATGGGGAAATATTTATTCTTTTATTTGACCCAGTTATTAGTTTGAATCTATATTTATTTGGAGAGTTTTTGCTCTGGGTGATCACATCTCTGCCTTAATGAATTAACAGGAGTAATCTTATGAACTGCAAGTAGCACCATCAGTTGTGCTTTGCAGGAAAGGGGAAGGTTGGGCAGTATCTTTGGATGAATTCCCTTTCCTTCTGTAGATTAATTTTATTTTAATACAAGTCTCAGTAAGTATGTGAGTAGGCGTCTGTCTCTCTTAGAAGTGGATGGTAGGAAATCTCTATTGCAAGAGAGTTTTTTTTTTTCTGGAAAATAATGGTTTTGGTGTATTCTTGTGATCCAGATGTTCAGAGACCATCTAAGAATCCTGAGGGAATAGAGAAGAATGCTAACCAGAGCATCAAACAGCCATTTTCTGCTGCTCTTATAGTTAAATAAGAACAGTTGCTTGACAATTACATTTTTTTTTGTCCCTTTTTTTTTGACAACTGGAAAAAAATGCATCAAACTTTTTGCTTGAAAAGCAGGAGATAAATCACTTGGGAACGTTCCTTTTTGATAGAAAAGCAAGCGGGGGTGGACACATCTAGGAAAAATATTACAGGAGGAGATTTTATTCATTTTATTCATAAAATTCACCTTATGCTAGCCCCAGTGCCTGCCTTAAGACAGAATTGTTAAGTAGTGACAGGAAGTTGTTTCCAGTTCTGCTGTCAAGAGATTATTGCAGGTAGACAAAAGTCAGGAAGCACAGAATCAATGGTGCAGAGATGGAATAAGCTACTCAGGTGCTGAAGTTTGGACCCTTAGAGAAAAACTCACAGAAAATCCCACTCTGTAAGCTCATCTCATGTATTCAAGGCCACAGAAATATCATGAGATCTATTTTTTCAATTAAAACAGCTCAAATTTGAGACAGTAATTTCTTCTGAAGGGCAGCTAATACACATTGACTAGAAGGAGGATAATACAGAGAAATTACCTGACAAATATCAGTCAAGGGTGAAAAAATGGCAAAGGTTTCCTTCAGGAGCAAGTTGCTTGTGCTGAATTATATTGTGTAGCACTTAATGCAAAGAGAGCTTGTGCCAGGCTGAGCTTCAGAGGGAAAAGACATGCCAAATAAATGTCACCACTCAAGAGTCGCTCATAGGAGAAGTAAGAACTGAGGAAAACAAGGAGCTGAAATCTGATAAATAATTTTCTTCACAACCTAAAGCATCTTGTATCTAGGAGTTAAAAAACCCCAATCTCCCTTCTTTATTCAGGGATTCTGCTTGATGATGTTTCCAGGTCAGCAGAGATTGTTGTCAGGAAAAATGAAAAAGAGATTTCACTGTCTGCATACCCAGTTTCTGTGATGATCCCAGAGTCTTATAAACAAAATCCTCATCCAATTTACTATTCACATTGCAGTTGTGACTTTTGACCTCTTTATTTCAGCCTTTGTCTTTGCTAGGAGGCATTGGGATGTGCATGTGTAGAATAGGAAACTCTGGACTGGAAGCCTGCAGGTGAAAGCCACTGGGTTTGATGGTATCTTCCAGACTTTTGTGCCTCTATCACCTGTTCTCTAGAACAGGGACAGAAGTCTTTCCATCCTACAGGTTTTAGCAAGGTATGGGAATTGTGTATGAGATACAATCTGTCCCTCAGGGCTCAGCCCACTCAGTCTTCAGAGGAGCCCAATTACGCTCCTTGCTTTAACGAGCCCGGTCGCACCCTGTCACACCCTCCCCGCCTGACTTCTGCCTTTCCTGCTGGCCTCCTCTCCTGTCTGTATGACTTCGTAGTATTCCCGGTAGGAGCTCTCTTGGGTGTAGTTACGCCTCCACTCACTCAGAGCCCGGCTCAGCTGGGCTGTAGGGAGGATGTGGGACAAACCTCACTCCTGTTAGACCCCGGCTCTGCTCCTACAGCACTCCCAAGGACAGCTGTGCTGTGAAACCCATGCCCCATTCACAGATAGTTCTTCATGGGAAGTAGTTGTTCTCTTGGGTCCTTAAATCCACCAAATTCTGCCAGGGAATTCATTGGCAGAACTTTTCCCAGTGAAGCACTTTCTACCCTTCATCTCTGCCCAGAATTTCCACCCAGATTTCCCCAGCTTTTTGTAGATGCAATGCAAGGATGCATTGCATTCTCTCAGAGATGTTTGTCAGAGAGAGACTCAGCAGTGGAGTCCTCCATGAGGCTGCTCTTTGCAGCCAGTGTTCAGGGGGAATATCAGCAGAATTGGTCAGTACCAGCTGATCAGTACCAGCACAGCTGGTTGGGTCTAACTTAGAGCCAGAGCTGTGTGGCACAACACTGTAGGAACAGATACTCTGCTCTCATTCTTGGCTCCAGTGGTCCTGGGAGAAGGAAGGCCCTGGAAAGGCACTCTCTCTGAGCTGCATCCCATTCAATCTTACTGTGATGGGTAGCTTAGATTTGAGCAGGTCCAGAACTGGATGGAAAAATCAGTATGAGCTCCTGAGCAGAGATTTCTGATGCCTTAGAAGGTATATCACCTGGAGGTGAGAAAACTCTGAAAATACACTGTACTTTATAGGAATTTGTCTCTAAGTTGGAGGCACCTCATCTCTTTTCCCAGTAATGTGGAAAAATTAATAGGTTCCCATGCTAATTATAGGGAGTTGAGATGATGGCTCAGCTGCAGAGGCCACTCCACTCATTTGGATAAGTCATGGGTATTTATGCAAGTCAGTATCCACCCCCAGGGTTCAGCCTATTCTGCACACTGAAAAGCACATATCAGACTTCGGGCTCTCCTTCACCACTTTCCTGTGGTGGACCAGCCTTGCTTCTTGTGTTCCTTTACACTGCTTCATTTTCCTCCCTTTCTTTTCTGTCAGTGTCCCCCTCTTTTCTACACATCAAATTTTTTTTGTCTGTGCCCATCTGCAGTGATTAGGAAAATGCCTCATGAAGTCTCTGGCTTTGGTATGAATGTTTTGTTTCATTCTGTTGTGCTAAGGAGCAGACTGCCATGTAACCCACTGTTACATTAAACTAGAGACAAAGGGGGTGTGGATTATATTAATTAACTCCACATTTTCTGGAACATATATATGTACTGATCTCCTTGCATGTAGAAGCAGTCATACAGTTCCTTGTCTTCCCCCTCGCTTGGAGATCAGTTGCTTAAAGACAGCACTGTGATGTTTGTAATGCCTCCCTTGTCATAAATCTCCACACTTCCCTTTCTCTCCACAGACTCTTCCACCTTCTGGGGTGTGACTGAAGGATGTTTGGAGCTGGAGCTGGGAACTCCTGACTTACCACTGTGATTTTTTCCTTCCCCATTGAAGCAGGGCCTTGGGGCGGTGACTTAATTCTAATTGACTTCCTGAAACATCTCAGTCCAGGTGCTGGGATCTAAAGGGGCAGAAGTATTTTTCCAAAGGTGCTGAGCAGCTTGGCTTAGACTGAAATTAGCAGTTGTTGATACCTGTGTTTCTGGAAAGGGGGTCACTTTTGTTTAAAGAATCTTAAATCTGGAGGCACTCAGCATTGAAAGATGTTGGTTGGGTAAACACAGTTTTTGTGCAGGTGTTTTTGCAAGAGTCCAGATATGGATTTAAGCTTTTAGGTTCCAGTTTCTTGCTGGGAAGCATCCTGACTCCCTTTTTAGGTCCTGTTTGGGTAGTCCCCTGCTGCTCATGCAGACAAGATCAACCTGGCTGTGTTTGCAAGACCAAGTTACCCTTGTCGGCTTTAAAAAAAGCACTGTAGGAAAAGGGCTTGCGTGCAGTTACTGTTTTCTCCTGGTGTGTTTGTGCTTCAGGCAGTGGAACATCCCTTCCTAGCACTGTCAACCTCCTCAGCTCTGCCCCGTGGTGGAAAGAGCAGCTCTGTCATTTCCCCACCTCGCCCTGAGTTTGCAATACCTCTTTGAAGGGTTCCAGGTTCTACCTCCTCTCCTTTGTTTCTGTCTTCAGTGTGGAGGTTCTTTCTCCTTCCTTTACAACTACTGCTCTTTGGCTCCTTTGTGATTTTCATGCTCTCTGCTCTTGATGTTCTCCCTGATCGGTCCATGAACCTGATGCGATTAGGTCCAAGTGCTGATTTTTAATTTATTAAATAAGGAGATGGAAGTGGAAGGTCTGTGGGGGAGCAAAACCAGCTTGCCCAGTCTTAATAAGCATGGAAGTAGATGCTGTCTGCTCTGGGCTGGTCTTATTGCAGAGCCTAAAGTGCTTGGGGGAAGAATTGGGCAATGAAATGAAATGTTTCTTCCGTGGAGGCCACAGAGGGAGGGAGGAGTCTGGCTGTGAGTTGTCTGCTGCTTTGGTTGCAGTGTCCTAGGCCGGCAGCTGAGGACATCATGAGAAAACAAGGATCCTGTTGCCATAAAAATAAAAGAATGCAAGGTTTTGAATCTCACCCAGCCACACTGGGTGTCTGGGGGGCTTGAATGGACTTATCTGGGGTCCTGCTGAGCTTTCATTTCAAAAATCCGGAGATGAAAAAGGAGGCTGTAGTGAGGTGGGGATCAGTCTGTTCTGCCATGTCTCAAGTGAAAAGATGAGAGGAAACAGCCTTAAATTACACCAGGGGAGGATCAGATTAAATATTAGAAAAAAAATTGCACTGAAATGTCACAGCAATAGAAGTGCCAGGGCAATTAAATATTCTCTTTTAATAGGTAAGGCATAAGCCAGCTGGGTATTTATGTGTAAAAAGTACCCCGCTTAAAAATTAATCTCATCCAATAGATTTGATGATTTGGTTTAGTTTTTGGAGAGTCCAAGCAAAGTCCTAGCATTAGCATAAAGCTTTGTACAAAAAAAAAAAAGAAATTAGGCAGCTTAAGTTGTTACTGATAAATAGATGTGAACAAAGTTGGAAAAGGGCAGTTGCATGTGGTTGAAGGGAAACAGGATTTTTGTCATGTCATGAATACATGCACTTTTGTCTTTTTGGCTGTTGAAAGAAGCAGAGTAATAAAGCTTAAAGTGATCCTATGTGACAACGAGAAAGGCTAGAAGTTTGTGTGTACACAAACACAGCCAAACATTTGGCATAGAAAGTTGGGAGGGGGTCACCAGAGCAGGAAATATTCTCACTTGGAAGTTTTTGTGACTCTTCTGATAAATATGGATCAACAGTTCGGGGTCTTTTGTTGCTCTGGGTTAGACCCCCACTGCTCAGGAATGATTTCAAGAGAGCATGTAGGAAGACAGAGCACAGAGTGTTCCCTCCACTACAAAAGTCCTGAAAGGTTTAAGGTTTCTTCAGCTATAAGCTGAAGGGGTTTAATCCAAGTGATCATATTTAGTAGCTGCTGACAAATCTATTTTTTTGAATTTGTCTAATTCTTTTGAAATCCATGTCTCCCATGGCAGTAAGTTCTACAACATTTTGATATTTGTTACAAATAGGTATTTTTGGTCCTGTTTGCTGGTTATGTCCTGATCTCACTGTGTTTTGCTGTGCCTGTGTTGTGAGGGGAGATCATGTTTTCACCCTTTTAATCGCTGGTTCCTAACTTTATTTATTTCCTTATCAAACCACTTTTTGGCCACCTTTTCCCTAGCTGAAAAGTCCCAATTATGATGTTGCCTTGTATAATTTGGCAATGACTGAATGCATTTTCAATTTAACACAATACTTCCTAATGAAGCCTTTTGCTCATTAGTGCCTCCAATTCACCAGTGGCAGAGTTGAGGCTCGTATGGGTTTTTTATGAGCTACGGGAGGAATTTGGAAGGTCTTAGAGCATAAGAAGTGTCAGAGGGTGTGAATTCTGAAGGCAAGATAATTTTTTTCATGCCCAAGGAGTGGTGGTGATACCACATTAAACTAGGGGTGGGTAGAAACCAGAAAAACTCAGCTGAGGGCTGCTGTGTTCATGGTGCTGTGCCTCTGAATTCCTGGTTGGATCAGCAAATAGCTGGACTCAGCTATAATGCAAATGCCACAAACCTCAGTGCAGTGGAAGCAGCAAAATCAATGTGGCAATGTGAAACATGGTCCATTTAGGTTTAAATATTTGGGTAAATTTCAATTAATCTTATAGACTATAGTGAAATAGTAATTTTCATCCCTCCTGTATGACATTAAGAACCACCTTGACATTTTTTATTGTTATTATGCCAAGCATCTTTATCTGAAGAAAACAAAAGGTTTTGCTTGTGTTGAAGGGAAGTATGCTAGAATTTACAACATTCAGAAAAATAGGAGAAATTAAATTTTTTTTTTTATTCTGAATGAAAGCAAATGGGGAAAAGCCAGAATTTCCAGTGGCATGCATGCATTAATTGGTATCTTGTGTTTATTATTACAGCTCTGCATACCTTGTTTCTTTCCAGCTCTTGGAGATGTGGCTGTCCTGGTTAGATGCTACTGAGCAGGGAGAACCAGCCCATGCAGCACTGAGCCCTTGGCCTCCTCTGCCCTTTGGGATGCCTCTTTCTTTCAGTTTTGGAGCTCTTCTCTCAGTGGGGATAGGAAATCAAAACTCTCTGTCACAAGACACAGTAAAAGCCTCTGCACTTGGGGTTCTGCTGCAGGTAGACCCAAAGTCAGTCTGCTAACAGGATATAAATCTGGGTTTGGATTTTGGTTGCAGAGGTGTAAATTTGGCCATAAATATGAGAGGGTGATCTCTCAGCTCAGACATGTGGCAGCACTGGGTGCAGTGATTTCTCCCCCTTGACTCATAGGCACTGGTAGTGGGACCCTTCAAGGGAAATTGTAGTTTTAGATTTAAAATTTTAAGTAAGACTTTAAATTAAGAGGATTAAAGCTAAAGGCAGTGGGGAGATTTAAAAAAGAAAAAAAAAAGTTGTCATGTGTTGTGAATCTGCTCTAGAGTGCGATGTGGGATCATAAAGTTGGGGTTTGGATATGGCATTGCCCTAGGTTTGAGTGGGAGAAGGAGCTGCCTGTGGAAGACTAAGGGATTCCCAACAGTAGAAATACTGCCAAAGTCTCTAGTGAGGGTGTTCAATCAGAGCTTCAGATTGGGAAATACCACCGTGGAAAGACTGTCCTTTAAAATTTGCAGAGCAGGTACAACTCTCCTTCTGTCACATTTCCTAGCTGGTGCTTACTTAGTGCACTGATGTCACTGGTGTGCTGGATAAACCTCAGCCAAGGCAGGGACAGGTCATTATGGAGGTCTCCTGAAGCAGCTTCTTCCCTGGCCATCCATGCAGTGTTTGCAGGGCCAGCAGGGAATTCATCTGTGTGGGCAGGACAGCCCGTGTGCCTCTGTGGGGGTCACATCTCCTCACCACGAGCAAGGAGATGGAGGGCGGGAGGATGGACAAGGGAGAGCATTAATCTTATGACTCACCCTGGCATCAGTAAATTCCCTCCTTTGCAAGAATGCAGAGCTGAGAAACAGCATGGGTCTAACTTACACCACATGGGAATCTGGCCCAGACATTTGGGATTTTTCTGTGTCACAGTCCTTCTTGAAGAACTTCCTTAATTCTTAACTGCTGTCAGAGCCCAGGTCTTCCCCAGAATGAATCCTCCCTGGCACTGCCACTGCTCCTGTGCCAAGAGCATCGTGAGGTAACACTGGTTCACACCTGCAGTGCCTCAGGGATGGATCAGGCCCTATGGCTGCATCCAGCTGCCAGCAAACTGCTCAGCATCTGCTGAGAGTTGGCAGAGCCTCACTGAGTGCCTCAACCTCACAGGCCAGCGGTGTCTTCGCAGGCATTGTGCCTCCACCATGAGTGGCAGCACTTCCAAACTGCAGGTCACAAATTCATGGCTTTTTATATTTGGGACTGCTGTTTCAAAAGAAAAGAAAGAAGAGATACCACCGCTTCACTTGGAACACTTCACTTGTGGTAGAGCAGCTGATTGTTTACCTGCCCACTTAGTTCAAAGTGTGCCACCTTTGAGTCCAATTCTAGAATTTATTGTTGCTACTTGTACCTCAAGGAAGAGTCTTCCTCTGATCTGGATTCATCAGGATCTCTTGCTTAATCATCTCGCATGTCTCTGGAGAAGAGCAGTGCTCCACAGACTCGTCCTTATATTCCCCATTCAGCCTTACCCTGAGGAGCTACACAGCTTTAGCTGCTCTTGGTCTACTAAGAGACATGAACTTAGCTCCTGGTCAGATGGTTGTCTGTAGATGTGGAGGGCAGTGAAGGGTGGAGCTCCTACATGTTGTTTTGGCTATGCCCTCCATCCCAGGCCTCATGGCTTCCCGTATCTTTGAAACTTCATTTTGGCAGGGACACCAACCCAGTGAGGTCTGTGGTGTGCATTTTTGGATTAGTGTGCAAGTCAATGCCCTGCATGGGAATGAGGGTGTGGGAGATCAGAAGGAAGATGAGAGGAAAATGCCTATGTGTGCAGAACGCTGTGCAGGGTTGTAATTGGTGATCCCAAAGGGCAAACACCACAGACACGGCAGGGATGTTCACACAAGGATGCTTCCAGATTAAAGTGCTCTGCTGTAAAGTTTCCCTCACGGGCAGCAGATTAATTACCCTACAACACCTTTAGAGTGGTGGATGCTGTGTCCTGTGGCCTCAAGACCAGAAGTTCTGCCTGCAGGGATAGGAGAGCTCTTTTGCTGCCCGTGGTGCTCTTGTGGTTACTGGGAGCTGGTTCGGCCAGCTGTGTAACTCCTGAGGGAAGGAGGGAGGGGTGTAACTCCTGAGGTGGCTTGAGGGCTGCAGGGTGTGTTGAGGGAAGCTTCCCACAGCAGAGAGCCTTCTCCTCTGGCAGGTATCCATGTCCTTTAATTTTCTCTTGTACTCCTAACTCTCCACTGAGGCATACAAGAGAATCACACCACCAACACAGTGGGTGCCTGTATACCTCTGTGGTCTCAGAGGCCTCTGTGCTGGTTGCTGTTTTGTCCAAAGCAGTGAGAACGCCCATGAGCTCTTGCGTCTGACCCAAAAATGCAGTGACCAACTGTGCTGAGGAAAGCTCAGGAAAATCCAGTCTACATCAAGGAGACCAACAACCATAGACTTCACCTACCTCTGCCAAGCCCTCTAGGAGCATCTGGGGGTTGACCACTGCTATAATGAGTGAATGTTGTGCAGATGTAGTCCTGTGTCCTTGTTGGAAGGGTGAGAGATAAAGCTGTACCTGGGTGAGAGTCTCAGGTCATCTTTGAAGACTAAAGAGCAAGATAATCAATTACCACAGGCCTGCCCGCAGGCCTTCAGCAAATCTGGCTTCTTTCCATAGCAGAAATAATAGCAATGTCCTTTGCCAGGTAATCTTCCAAATGATTATTTTAAATAATATGTTACTATGATCCAGCAAAAGAGTTTGGAGATTTACGAGAGCATTTGTCTCTGAGAGGAAGAGCAGCTGTGAAGTCTGCGGGCTGGCAGTGAGCAGCACGGGGCAAATGGCACATAAAATACTCGAGTGTCTCATTCCTCAGGTCCACTCTGTGTCTGGAGAAACGGGAGACAGGGACATAGATCTCATCCCTCAGCACTGGATGCCAGCATCCCAGGTCACCAGGCAGATGGTGCTGGAGCTGCTCTGAGCTGGGAGGATGCACGAGGGGTGGTGCTGATGGATTGCTCCTCTGCCTTCCCAGGGCAGCTCTGACAAAAGGCAAAGGTTGTTTGTTTGTCCTGGATCCATTGCCCCTTCCTGTGGTAAAAGCTGAGACAAAGCCTTGTTTTAACAGCCTGGCTTGGAAGTAAAGATTGTGGCATTGCATAGAAACCAATCCAACAAGCCTTGCAGAACATGTTCTCATGGGTGCTTCAGGTTACTCTGCCTATGTGCCTGCTTTTACTTTATTATAATTTTTAAAGGCAGAATTAGGATATCTTAATGTAAGGGGATTTTTGTCATTTCTTGCCTGTTTTTGAATTTTGGAGTGAAGGGGGGAAATCTGCAGTTGCTTCAGGACCGACAGATAACCTATGAACAAATGGCTTGGCTCTTCTTCCTATTAACTGGGACCCTGAGCAGCTGGGAGGTGGGAGGTGTCCCTGCCCATGGCAGGCATGTTGGAACTGGACAACATTCAAGGTTTCTTCCAAGCCAAACCATTAAAATAGTCTGTGATGGATTTGTCAGTGTTGAGGAGGTGTTTGTAGTGGGGTTTGGCAGATGATACTGCCAGGGTGGAGTCAGTGAAAGGAGATTCAGTTAAATTGAGAATCTGTCCTGTTGTTTAGGAAAGGAAAATAGCACATCCTGACAGAAACATATGGCCAAAAACTGCATGTCCTCATCATCCTAATGGCATTTTCTCTCTCTTTCTTCCTCCAGGTTATCTTGCACCTCGAAACCTTCCCAGCGCAGGCTTCTTCCCATTCCTGCAAACGGTGCTGTGTGATTCCGATGCCAGGTGTAAGGGCACACCTTACACACCAGAAGATCTGCTGCCGAGACTTAATGACATCTCGTCCCTCAGACTGTAAGGGAATCTGAATATTTCCAGGTGTTTGGAGCTGTAAAACAAAGCCTGTTTTGAGGGGGAGGGAGCATCCATGCATGTCTGTGTGTACACACAAGTTTGTCCACATGAGATATACCTCAACTACCTGATCTAACAGATGTCTGACACTTAGAAAAGAGAATATCAGCTGGAACTGGACACTTCAGAAATATTCACATTAGGGACAGCTCTCAGGAACATGTTCACTGATTCAGGCTTGAATCTTCTACTGAACGGAATTTAGCTCTATGAGAAAAACTCTTCAGCTCACCCAGATCAAAGCAAAGGAACGTTTTCTTGCATGACTGTGGGTCAGGTCAGTGATAAGACTTGCCCCAAGAGCAGCCCAGAATGCTGATCTGCCACTGAGAAGGTTCAGTTCAGGATGCTTTGGCTGCAAGTTTGGATGTTAGTTCTGGAGCAACTGCTCTTTGAGCAGGTCCTCCAGGTGCCAGCAGAACAGGTGTCCTCTCTGCAGGCCACTAAACCTGCTGGGAAACACATGAAAACAGAAACAGAAACAATTTTTTCCCACAAAAGCACAGAGATTTGCAGCGTGCAGCTGGCTGGGCATGCTTCGTTGGAATGTCAGTTTGCTGAAATGGAAATGTTCAGTGGGACCATTTCAATTTCTTGATGCTCCAGTTGAAGTCAAGTAGCATTTGCTTTGAGGCTTGCCAGTCAGGGTGGTTTCTACATCTTGGCTGCCCAGTCTGACAGACCCCTGGGGAACATGCCAGCTGAGGCCTGGCTGGTTCATGAGAAGCTAAAAATCTGAGCATCTCACAATGGCCCTGGTTGCTCATCTTTGCTTTCCAGGTGAGAGGTTGCTCCATGGTCAGAGTCTCAAAATCCCCCTTGGCCAGAGCTTGAATCTGAAGAGCTAAAATGGACCCCACCAGAGAGCACATCAGACAGTCCTGGGGTTGGTGGCTCCTTAAGGATTCTCCTTAGTGCAGAGGGAGTAATTTCCCAAGCCAAGTCAGTGGTCAGAATGACTCCAATGGGTGGGAAGGATGACTAAGGATGTGGGCAACTGAAGTTGCACATGGTGAATCCTAATCAAATTCAAGGTCATGCAGCAGAAGAGAGGAGGGAAGGCAAAGCCACATAGAGACCAGATGCCTGGATTCACAGCTGTGTTCCTCAGTGTCATTGTTTTTCCCTGGGCATATTAAACAATGGTTCATTTGGAGTATTGAAATGAAGAAATTGGAGCTTCTAGTGCCAAAGCTGGAGATCTTCCATGGGTTTCAATAGCTACAAATCCTCCTTGCTTTCTGCTTTTGGTTTCTGAAAAGCTGTTTAGGAAATAAGTGGGTTTTCCTGCCAAATGAAAATCAAAGGATTTGGCCAAATTTTATATCAAGAACATGAGTCATTAACAAGCATGTTGACCACTATGATGCTCAAGGTTGTCCATGGGAAGTATTATTATAGATATATAGCCGTAACTACCTTTGTATGTGTCAGTCTTGGTGTGTTCTACAAGGACAACCACCAACTATTCAGTAGCCTCAACAAAACTAGCAGGATGCAGCAGAGTCTAAGATCTCAGGAAAAGATTCCTTTGGAAGGGGAAGGCTCCAGATCAGTTGGTGCAGCTCTGCCTCAGGTGCAGGATCCCCATTGGTGAGTTTGTCACAAAGTGTTTGAGCTGTGGCCCTTCACTACCTGGATACATTGTTTTGTAATATTCAGCTAATCCAGGCTGGTTTTTTCCTCTCCCATTGTGCAACTCACTGAAGCTCTTGTTAAATTGTTTTATAACTTGTCCTAAAATTGTGTGTAACCAGAGGTCAGCAGAGAAAATGGGCAAGGTTCTTACCCTTGATTCTGTTCCTTAGAGGCATTTACCAAGGTGTGCATGATATGGTTGCTTGAAATTTTTCCTTAATAAAAGGGAACTAAGTCCAAAAAACCAAGCTCAGCAACAATTTCTTCCACCCTTTTCTGTTGTAGTGGACTGTTTGGGAAGGATGAGTAAGGTCTTGTTGTCTGGAAGGATTTCTTGGTAAGGCCATGCACTTTATAGCCATGGAGTTTTGTACTTTTGCTCCCACATTATACATGCCAGGCCTCCAGAAAGAACCAGGCTTTTGCATAACCCAGATTTCAACACACCTGCCATGAAATCCAGCCCTAGACACATTCCGAGTTAAAGCACTAAATTAATCATAAGAAATTCTAGCAGTTGTTACATGTGTCTCCTAATTTTTTTCCTTTTTTCTTCTTTTCTTCTTTCCCCCAGCAAGCACAGGAGCTTATCCAGTGTAGCCAAGGACAGGCAGCCATCACCATGGAGTGCAGAGGCTTCTGAAAGCAGGAATGCTTCACTGGGTAGGTTACTTGCTGCTCTCAGAAGTTGTGCTCTTTGAAGGCTGGTCTTTTGAAGATCTCTGGACAGAGCTATAATTCTTAAAGCAGAAATGATTTATGTGTTTCACAGAGGCATGTGACCATGTCCATGGTATTAGTGTAAATTATTTGGAACAAGTAGAAATAACTGTCTGTAGAAAAGACTTTGGAATTTGGCCAAGTAACCAGGATTAAATGGTTGGGCTTCACAGGAGCAATGCAAGATCACAGATTGATTGGACATTAATTAGAGACCTGGCTATTTATGGAATATTGCCCTTTTACTACGCACAAATTCTCCATAAACAGTTTATGATTTTCTTTTTCAAATGGGTTTTCATCCACAGTTATCCAGCAAGTAAGTTGTCTTCAGTGCCAGAGTGGATATTTATTGTTGGTGATGTTCTCCTCCAATGTGATTCTTTCCTGAAGGAACTTTCAGTCTGAGAGTTTCCATAAAATCATTATAATTATTATTTATTGATGGTAATGACTGGTACAATCCACAAGCCATCGTAATGGATAGTCCTTTCTTCAGGGAGCTCACGATGAAATGAATGATTACAGATTTGCATTTGCCTGTTCTGCTCCAGCCATTCACTGTCCCAATTAGCATTCCTGCCAGCACCCTCTGTGGTGCACAGACAGAAAAAGGCAGAATGCAAAAGGGACCAAGTGCAGAGGCGTGGGGAGGGGAAAAGTAAATCAATGAACAGTTATGGGAACTATTGACTCATGTTAATGGTCAGGGAGGAACTCAGTTCTACATTTTTTTTTTAAAAATAAAAAAAAATTAAAATGATAGGTCGTGGTCCCAATTAACAACTTGTAGTGTCACTCAGAACTTAGTTATGTCAAAAAAAAGCCCTGAAGTACTTACAGAATGCCATTGGCTGTACCTTTGGAAACAGATTGATAATGCACCCAAAGCTGTAGGTAGCTGTTCTGTGTCCTGGTTTTATGTAGCAAAGAGGTTTTAAAAGACATAAGTAAAATAAAGTGTTTCAAACTGTTATTGTAGCATTTGGGGATTTGGTATCCCATGGAGAGAAAAACCTTCAGAATATTTCATCACCATCCAACTTGACTTCCAGCACCGACATGTTCAACAAGATCCTCAGTTTTGGGAAGGTAAGTCTGTATTTGCATAATAGCTGAGTGTGAACATTTGTGTATCCTCATATCTAAAGAACTAGAAGCTCAAAGTACTAACACACAGCTTTTATTGCTTTAGGATCTCCCCTATTATATGAATGAGCTTTATTTTGGAAACACAGTCATTGTGGGTGGATTCTTAAGCTTTGTGGCGAGTTTTTTTATCCTCTAGGCAGGAACCAGGCAAACCTTGAGACATAATACCATGAAATACAAAATATAGTCAAACACAATAAATACCTTGAGATACTTTGTTCAGAACTTGTGTTAGTTGTTTGCAGTATATTTTCTTTCTTATGAAGTTAAAGACACAGTGTCACAGGCTTTGACATTCATTTTATGTGCCCATGATAGTCCGGCAGAGGCATCAGAGGCACTGTTTATTGTGTAGGTATTTAATATTTATGGCATCTATTCCTTTGCAATAGAGATTTGTTACAATATGATGGACACTGCTTTTGTATTTTGGTGTCAAGGCCTACAAATACTTATACACGTATTTCTCTTTGAAATAGAGAATTTGAGGAATTTGAGGGGTTTTAGAGGAGTTTGAGGGATTTTAGACTAGCAACTGTTCAGCTGCTAGAAATCTGTCTATGTGTAAATGCTGTAACCACAATGCTTTTCTGATGTTACTGCTATCCCTTAAAAAAGTCTCATCACTGCATTTAGAACTATCCCATATACAATGTTGCTTCCCAGCTACCCTGAATGTTTTGCTGTTCTTTCAGAGCCAGCCCCAGTACTCCACTGCAGGGAACCTCAGGGTCCTGCTGTGCCAGGTCTTGTCACGGTACCTGACACATCCTGGTGCCTCACGAGGGAGCATGGCAGCCAATATCCACCACACCTTCTGCTTCACCAACTCATCACTTCTGGAGTCCTTTGCCCAGCAGTTCAGGACCCAGCTCTCCCAGGTGAGTGCCTGGGACCTTCCCTGGGGATTGCAGCTGGGAGCTGTGGCAGTTGGCACACATCAGGCAGGGTTTGGGAGCAACAACATGTCTCCTCATGAGCAGGAATTGCTCATCCCTGTACCTAAATAGGGCACAGTGAGGCTGAATTAATTCTTGTGCATGGGGTTAGCCCAAAGACCTCCAAGCTGCGTACCTGGCTCAAAGGTCATCCAGCCAATCAGCTCATGGCTACTAAGGGTTCTCACCACACCTGGACCTTCCTTCTCCTCTTTGTCTGCCCTGCTTCAGTGGCAGGTCAATAGAACAGTGTGAGGATGCAGTGTAAATAAGAATGTTTAAACCTTGAGAAGGCAATAAATTTAATTGTGTATTACCTCAGCAGTATAACTTCATCCAGTGACTCCAGCATCTGATCCAACAATTCATGATTGAAGCAGTACTTTTCTTTGGGAAAGCAATATAATTAAAGCAAATTAATCCTTTAGAGATAAGGCTGTCTTTTTTTGGTTTTTTGGTTTGTTTTTTTTTTTCCTTTGCCAAGGTTAGGATTGATATTAATTTTCTTGTATTCCTAGTCTTTGGACTCTTTAGGACATTGTGAATCATAGGGCTTGTCTGAACAGAGAATTTATTGTACAACCTGGGGTGTGAAGGTAAAACACAGTCACACTCTCAGTTATTGCCTGTCCTTTGAATGTATTGTTTGCAGACTTGCATGCAAGCACAGTGCCAGCTGAAAAATATAAAAGGACCCTCCCAGCAGCAAGGCTTCTGGTTATGAAACAATTTCTTCTGGTTCTTAAATGATTTCTTGCATTTTTATTTGTTAAGGTGCAACACAACCCACAGTACCAGGAGACCTTCGTCAATGAAATGGTCTCATTTCTGACACTCGTCTCCCAAGTGCAGAATGACACCTCCCTCTGGCACCTGCTTTTGCTGGCCCCAGATGTGTTTCAGGACAACATGCAGCTGCGAGACATAATTTATTTCCTTCACAATCCAAGCAGGTAAAACAAAGAAAATGTCAGGAGAAGCACTGAGAGCTAGTGGGTTTGTGTACTGACCTCTAAGGACATCACCTCTCCTCTTGAAAGAAAGGTGTTACCTTAAAAGATTTGTTTGGGGAATGATGCAGCTCCATGCTAATGTATCTCTAAAGTTGTCTGTGGACTGTGAGTAGTGTGTTGTTTTTCAGTGACTCTTGTGTCATTGTTTTGATGGGAACTTGATATTAACTCTTGAGTTTTCTTCCAGCCTGCTTAGAGACACTGTCATGCCCTTGTGCAGATAGAAAAGCTGGTGAGTCACAGCCACTGCCTTTGGTGGAGGAGAAGCCCTCCTGGCTGCATAAAGAAAGCAGCTGGCTGCTTCTTTCCAGAAAAGCACAGAGCCAAGTTCAGGTTGCTTTGGAACACCTCAAGCACTTGTAGGGGAGGCATAATGTTGTTTTTTAAGATTGATTACCTAATCTACTGCTGGTTTATCTTTCAAGAATGGTCCCAAGAAAGCAGAGAAGAGACGGAGCCTGGTTTTCTGCCATATGGGCTTTAACACATGTGACTTGAAGAGGAGAGTGCCAGCTATGTACTTGCTCAGTGGTTATATGAAAACCAGCATTATTTAACTGTAGTGGAATATTTGATGCAGTTTGCACCAAGGACAATGCAAATTCCTAAAATGGGATTAGCCTTGAAATCCCTTTTGTGAGCTATAGTTTGGCTAAACTTTCCCTGATCTCCAGAAGACTTGAGTTACTCAAGATGAAGGGACTCTGTTCCAAGTCATCCTCTGGATGTGTGACTGACACTGCTATAAAATATTCTGGATAGTCCGGTTGTTATAGTACATGGAGGACACCAAGAAATTGAGTGTCTTCAGACTGTTTTTTTTTTTCTATCTTGCACACATGAACAGTTGGGTTAAAATGTCAAAAGAAGTTGTAGAAGCTTTGCCACTTTAATTGTACCCAGGCTGAGAGGGACTCACTTATGATCACTGCTGCGTTGCTGAGGCACTTAAAAACCTGTACATTTAATATCAAGGTAATTTTCCATGCTGCATTGTGAGGCCCATGTGTAAGCTGTAATGTCCTTATCCTTAAAGGAGTCAGCAGTAATATGGCAAGAATTGTAATTTTATCCAGAAGCGTTTCGTTCATGCTGCTGTTTCAGTCACAGGATTATTACATTTGTTTGTGTTTACTGGCTTGCAGAACCCAGCCTGAGAACCAGCCCTGTTGGAGTGCCCAGGGAGAATTAATATTTACTGTGCTGCTCTGCTTTGCTCTACAGCTGCAAAGTTATCATGGGCACGACAAAGAGGCACATAGAATTTCATCACCAGAACTGTGCAGTGCTTTTATGCCTGGTATCTGGCACTGTAAATGCATGAGTAAAGAGTTACTGCAAAGAGATTGCACAAATAGTACTTTTAATGGTGCTTGCAAAAACACATCTTAGCGAGCCTGGCCACGTCTCTTACTCAGGCAGGACTCAACTCCTAAAGAAATGCTGTACAGGGATTTTTTTTTTTTTTTTTTTTTTTGGTGATAGAAATATGAAGGTATAGAAGGAAAGAACTTTTGCTCATTGTGACATCTGTATTAAGTGATAAACACCACCAGTGTGAAACAGTAACTTCCAAGTTATGAATCCTATAGAAAGTTCAGCAGCAAATTTTATTACAAAAACCTGTTTTACAGACTGATTCCACAAATGTTCCTGTTTCTTGCTGTAAGGTAGTTTGTCAGCTAAACACGTAAGCTGAGATTTTTCTCCACAGCCAAAGTCTGCAGAAGCCCTGCAATACTGAAATAAAAGGGCAGCAACATCACTTGTTTCCATGTTTACTGCCTCCTGATCTGCATGATGTGCATCCATTTTGGCAAGCTTGTGCCTGCCTGCTCCTTGGCTCTGCCATTGCTCAGCTAAATATGTCATTTATAACTGAGTTTATTCCCCTCTAAGACTCTTACAAGCACATCTGCAGAATGAAAATGATGAGCACCAAGCCCACGAAGCCTGCATGGAGACATTATGTTAAATTAGGAGAGAAGAGGTCCCTGGTTCTTGGTTCTCAGTAGCAGCCTGTTCCCGCAGATCAGTCTGTGTTTATTCATGCCACTGAGATCAGTCCAGCCAGGTTCTTTGTGTATCACCTGCAGAACTTCAGGCAGGTGAGAGAGAGATGGTGCATTTCAGTGACCCCACACCTAAAGTGAAGGCTGCTCTTTATACAGGAGAAGAAGGGACTAGTAATCACAGTGAAGTTTTCAGTAACCTGTACACCTGAGCAGGCAGTCCTTTAAATTAGTTCCTCTGTGATACAAGACGCCTGATTATCAGCTTCTTCCTCCTAAGACTGAAAGACATTCCTTGCTTCCCTGTCAGCCCAGCTATTACAGCATAAAAAAAGGAAAGAAAGAGAACTGGAAATGGCAACAGTTATTTGTGATTGGTTCTTCCTTCCACAGATGTTTTTCCCACTGGGATCCCTGCTCTCCATGGAGAGTTGTCTCCTTGGTTCTTGGGTTCTTTAGGAGGAAATTCCCCTGCAGCAGTGAGTCATAGGCTGGTGTGTCACCTGGGTGTTTTCTGAGACCAGCTGGCTGGATTTTAGTGGCCTGTAGATTTTACATCACTCTGAAAAAGTGCATCTGATGTGCCACGTGCACAAAAAAGTGCCACATGTGTGTTAGGGCTAATACACCACCATGGCTTTCCCATCAAAGCCCCTGGTGTTTATATCTTGTGCATGATCAAACAAATAATTAAAATAGGAGTGATGTCTTGTCTGTCAGACATTTAAAGACTGATAGGCTGTACTCCAGCTGTTTCCTGTTAGAACATTTCTTCTATCTCTTCTCATAAACCTTTTTTATTTTCCTTTTTCCTCCTCTCCTTTAGTGTTGTGCTGGCAGCTCAGAATGTCTCTGCACCTCTTGTGAGTGATGATAGATTCAAAACTGTTCAGAATGGGGTTACAGATTCTTCACTTTCCCTGAACTGCTTGGAGCAAGGTAAGACTCCTCCATTGAGTCATATCTCTGCTGAAAACCTGTGGTGTTGAGGAGAAGCAAACTGCAGGCTAATAAGTAACCATACAGATTGTACACTGTTCAGGGCTCAGCATAATGGATTCATTCCTTCAGCTTTTTACAAATGCGAATAGAATGCCTCATTTCAAATGGAAAAGTAAAAAGGCTTGGGTTTGTCAGTTTAAAGTGAATTAACATGAGTTTGCCGGCTCAGTGGAAATGGGGAGCAGTAATGTTTTACCTTGATTTTGCTTTTTTTGGGGGGTGATGTCAAAATCTGTGCCTCTGGCTGTGGACTCTGTCAAACCCAGCTTGGTGTACCAAGGCAGGGGCTGGGGCTGGGCTGCACAATCAGTTGTTTACATCCAGATGAGCCATTTCTTTAAATCCCTGTCCCTTCAAGCAGAGATAGTCCTGGATATCCCCCTCTAACTGGAGGTCTGTGAACAGGCAAGGGAAAGGAACAGCAACTAAATGCCACAAGGGACAGATGGGGATTGCTCTCCCTTCTCTACTTGTTTCATAGAGATTGTGGAAGTTGAAGTCGGTAAGAAGAAAGATGAGGTGTGCAAGTAGGGAAAACATGGGAAATGTCTGGTGAGAGGAACTGGACACATGGGGATATCAAGATGAGTTTAAATGGCTGTGGGAGACATAAATGATGCTGCAGACAGAACTTATGTGTGAGCAGTAAAAAAGTAACCCTAAATGAAGGTAAAGAAACCATAATAAGTACTTGTTCACCTTACTCTGCATTACTGACAGCAAAGTGCTCCTAAAGCAGGAGGAGACCTGTTAGCACCCAGATCACAGGGGCATTGAATTGTTCCTGAATGATTTCAGCATGGAAAGTCATTTTTAGGATGCCAGGCAGCATCCTCATTTCCTTTGAAAGGCCAGGAAGAACTACATTCCAAAAGAACACTCAGATTTGTAACCAGGATTTCGTGGCTTGTGGTAGGAGGCAAACTTTATACGTGCATGTTATCCTGGATAGATTTGCCATTATAGCATTTCTCAGGTTCCAGAATTACATGGCCTTTAACAATATGCTCTTCACATTTTTATTGTAGATAAAGAAAGAAGCTGGGTGACCAGATCTATTTGTAATTCCTTTGTTCAATGGAAAGACAGTCACACTTTAGTATCTGAATTGGAGGAAGTTCTAAGGTGAGACATTAGCTAAAGGGATATTACTAACAGTGTAATTCAAATCTATGATCTTTGCTCTAAATCACCTTACATTTCCACTTGCATTGATTTCATATTCTCTAAAACACTTCTTTGTTCCCCTCCAGAAAAATAAAGTCACCAGAGATTGGTGGAAAGCACTCCAAGAGGTCCATTAATTCAGATGATTTAGAAGCCATACAAAAGCATCTACATCGTTTAAAAGGCTTTGAGGAAAAAATGAATAGAAGTGAATTAAAAAACTTAAATCTATTCAGAAATTTGAAGAATGAAACATTACAGAAATTGTATGCATTTCTTGAACTGGGAATGAATCCACATCATGATTATAAATTAAAGGAACTATATAATAAGGAAATAATTGATGAAATCTATAACTTCACATCACTGCAATTACAGAGTGACTTTATTGGGACTTCCATTTTCAATACAATGACACAGTGGAAAGAAATTCAGAGTGCTTTAAAATTAGCTACAATGCTTTGGAATCCTGCACTCCTAAATAATTTTAATTTTAGTGCATTGCAAACTAAGGATGCTCTCAAAATATTGCTCTCCACAAGCATGCCGTCACTTCTGGAAAGTCTCAGAGACCGTTTGAGTGGAATGCAAGAAATCCCATCTGTGTTTTCTGATTCTCTGCTTGAGCCTGAGTCCTACAGAAACTTCCCAGAGCAGCTCCTAGCTCTCCAGAAGATGTTTTTTAGAATGACAGGCACAAATGTAGGTTATCAGTACCTCCTGCTGCCTGTGTTTGAGCTGATGAGGTCTGTAGAGAAGTCCATGGGTGAGGCCTGGTGGGATGAGTTGAACGTCTACTGGCGCATTGGGGAGAAGCTGAGATCCATGAAGTGGAATAACACAGCCATCATTGCCTATAGGCAGTTTTTGGAGGTGTTAAACAGCCATTTGCAAAAACTGAATGATAAATCAAGTGATGTCTTCAGTGAAGAACTGGTTCAGCTGTCAGAATTTATAACAGCTGTGTTTAAAGAGTTTGGGGAAAGCTCTGGAGTAGCCAATATCTCGCAAGTCACTCAAGCCATCCAGAAGACATTGTACATATTAAAAGACTTACAGCTGAATTATAATGTCAGTACATTAAAATCTATAGATCTTTTCTTTAATTTTAACAATAAAACCTTGGAGAACTTGTCTGAACTTCTGAGAACAGGAATGAAAATCCTTCATTATACAAGCACCAGTGAAGGTTCCAGTGAAGACATAATCAACCCCATCTATAATTTCACACACTTTCTACTGCAAGAATTCAGCCAGTCTCCCTCACAGCACAATACCTCACTACAGACAAAAATCTGGGAGTT
>CM031863.1:35122196-35159784 GCA_018697195.1 Certhia americana | reverse complement strand
CTACCCTGCTGAATGAAACAGTGCTGAGCTCCCTGAATTCCTCTGACAGTGCAACAGGCTGGAAGAACCTGGCCATGCTGTCCCATGTGGCACAGGATGCGCTCCACAACCTGCTGCAGAGGCTCCAGGGTGCCTTCAACCTCACGAAAGGCAGTTATTATACAAGTGTCTCAGATGTGGTTGACAGCTTCCTCAGCACCAAAAGGAATCCAACCAAAGGAGCTTCCCTTGCAAGGGTATTGGAAGCAGTGGCAAGCAACTCTGCCAGTGGTCTGTCAGCTCTAGATACCACAGAAGCCACCCTCTACATTTTTGAGGGGCTGAACATCTCTGGCCTGCTGAACGAACTCAATCTAAGTCCCAGCTCAGCTTTTCTCTCCAACAAAACCAGTTTTGTCAGTGTGATTGATATCATTGCTCATCACTTCACCGTCGTGGCAGAAACCCTTTACAACAAGACCCTGCCTTGGACTCTGAGTGATCACACTCTGTCCCCAACCAGCTTGATCACACAGTGAGTTTGGGTTTTGGGTTTTGTAATTCTATGGATAGGTTATGACCACTATTCTCATTCCAGCATGAGAAATACGGAGTTTTCTTCCAGTAGAACGACCTAAGCCTGCAATCACTGTAATATAGGACACAAGGTGCAATGTGGGTTAAATTGAAGAAGAGGAAACTTCTCCTTGAGCTGAATGTACAGCTAAAAGTCAGGCATACAAAAAAATGTGTGTGTTGGCACATATCAATACACATTCGAACAGAGTCCTGAAGCAGTCCCATCACCAGTGGTAGACTCTTTGGAGAGCCTTCCTTTGTGGGATGACTCCTAATTTGTGATCCTCAGTGTCCCTTAGGTGTGCCTTTCCATCTGTATAATGCATCCATCACATAGATGTGAACTTTTCAAGTGTGTTTTCTTTTTTTGAGAGCAATGACACCTTTGGAAAATAACAGCAAAAAGAACTGATGGAATAAAAGTGGGAGGGTACCCACTTAGAAGGGATGGCTTTCATCTGGAAATCTTATTTACTCTGCTGAGGAGCAGCATCCACAGCTGACAGGTTGCTCACTAATACATACCTTGTTTCTGAAAGAGAAGCTGATTTAAATTCCCATCTTATTTTTCAGATTTCTGTTTTTAGAATTTGAAAACACCATCTTGCAGGTGACAGCGAATAACAGCTATAACCCTTACCTGATGTGTTTAATAAATGCCGAGGAAGCTGGAGACAAGGAATTGACAGGTGATCATGACTTCATTAATGCTGAGGGGCCTCAGCTGGAATGTGTTCTGCCTGTGTTTTTTCTAGTGGTGGGAAGGAATGGTACTACATGGTTTTATCTGCTGGCAATTAACTGGAGCTGGGAGAGCTGGGGAAGCCAGACTCGGGTTTTGTTTGAGTTATGTCACATTGGGATTATGAGTTTCTATCACAGTCTCTCCAGAAGGCACATCTCCTTGGTGTGATGACAGGTTGCTGACACTCAGACAAAGAAATCTTACAAATAGAAACTTCTTTCCCTTCACAGCTTTATGTAACTGTAATATGACAGCAGTTATTTCTGAGAGTTAACATGGTATTTCACATAGATACTCATCATTTGTGCTTATTGTAATACCTGAGAGGTTTGTATCTGTTCAGCTGTTATCAGGATGGGGTGGATTTCACTAGGAGCAGAGCACCTACTTGAACTCAATCCATTATAGTCTAGATTAGAATTTAGGCCTTGCTCTGTGATTTCAGAGGTCCTCAGCCATGGGAGTTTGGTGGAAAGTAACAATGCTCAGTTGGCCTCAGAATAAAAGTGCTGATATTCCCATCAGTGAAGTTTCTGGCATTTTAGTGTCTGGAGTAACTATTGTTTTTTTCCTCTGCACAGAAAACATCACACTGCTTTTGAAGCAAACTCATCTGAAAAAGAACTCTTTTATGCAAAATAATACCTTTGAGAAACATTCATCCATACCAGAGCTCCTGAAGCTAAAAGTGAGTCTGCTTAAAATGCTGACTTGAAGGACATCCCGCAGTGATACATGAATGTGCAATGGTGGTTTTGAAAAACAGTATATGGAAAAAAAAGTTTTCTTAAGAGGACAGCTGATAAAAACTAGGACTAAAACTGTGTTCTGCCTGCTGTCCTATATTTGAAGGTCACTTGTAAACTGGGTTAAGGAACTTGTTCTTTTATCTGTCCCTACCGAGCGTGCACCCATTTTTCAGAGAACATAGAGGTGTTTCTGTCCTCCCGTGTCCTGGATAGGATGGCTCTGTTTTCCACCAGTCATCCCAGAAGGATGAACACTGCAGAGATTTCCAGTGGCAGCATATTCCTCAGTGCACCGGTAGTTTTAAAGTTCAGTGTATTGAGACTTACTGAAGCACCTTGCAGTGCTGAGATCATTCTGGGATGCCTCAGCTTCACTTGAAGAGGAGGTAGGGAGGAGTTCTCGAAGACACAGATAGGGATTAGATGCCTCTGCCCTTCTGAAAATCCATGGAATTATGCACTCCTAATTGGCAGTTAGAAGTGTGACTAACTGGGTTACTGCTGTGCCTAAGGAGCTGTACCAGCACCAGCGTGGCTGGAGTCAAGTCCCCACATGCTCCTCTGGCCCCAGATGTCTCACAACACCAGAATGGCTTCTGAGATTAAGCACTAGTATTGATTCATGGAGTTCCCTCACCAGCTTTGTGTTTGGCAGTGCCTCATTTGAATAAAATCCTTCTTAGCCCATGCATTCATGACTGCACTAATAGCATGCATGCACTTTAGTCTGTTGCTCCATATGAGAAATAGCATTCAAAAGTCCTTTTAAAAAAATACAGCAGTATGCAATATTGTTGCTGTGTAATATATCTGTAACAATAATACGATGAGCCTCAGTGTGACAGGTACTTAAAGGCATAAGCCTGAAAATAATTCTTCCCATAAGAGCCTGATAATGTAAATAATGATGTCAGACAAGAGGGAAGCCCATAATAGCAAAGGACCATAATTTTACACGGGTTGGCAGATGAGAAAGCTCTGACTTCTGGCCAAGTCTCTTTCCTGTGTTGCAATAGATGACCAGGTGGTATCTGAAAGGCTAAACCTGTTGTGCAAGGTAGATTTATTTGGTCTTTGAGAAGATTAATTAGTAAACAGCCAAATCCAATGGAGTATTGCTGTCTAAGTGTGTTGGGCAGGGGAAATGACATGTTTGCAAGTTTTATTAGATCCAGCCAGGTCTGCCAGAAGCTCACACAGTGATTGTCACAAGCTGTTCTATTGGAGACCTTTTGAATGAACTAAATATATATATATATATATATATATAAAATCTTCGTGCTAGGGAGAGACAGAAAGGGGCAGCTATACTCTTTAAAGCATGCCTTTTATAATTCTGTCATCTAACTGGTATTTGTGCATTTGTCTTCCTTTGAAGATCTCTCACCTCCAGGATCTGACCGCACTTCTGTGTGACTATGGGAGCTTTAAGTCAATCCAGCAGCTCTGCCACCTCCCTGAGGTTCCCTTTGGGGAACTGTGTGAGCGAGGCCAGTCTCAGGAGCAACTCTTTCGTGCTGCTGAGCTGAGCAGCCAACTTGTGACCAGCCTACTGAGTCACACGAGGATCTCCCAGGAGCTCCAAAATGTGCTCATTGGGGATGCCACATACATCCAGGCACAGCTGAAGTGGTGAGGCTCTCCCTCTGAACTAGGCTGTTTTAGCATTCTGTTTATGAAATGACTTCTTGCCTTCTCTTTATATTCTCAGTTTTGTTTGTTGTTTTGTTTTTCCAATTCAGGCTTCAAGATAATGTACCAGAAATTGCTTTCTTTCAAGAGATTCCTCAGTATATGGCTACTTTGAATTCCATGTTGAACATCACTGAGGGTTTAACAGACTCGAGCAAGCAAGGTACTCTTCTGTATTTTCTTTACAATGTTGGTAGACATCACCACTGCTTCCACACTTTCTGCTGGAAATCCAAAAAGAATTGCCTAGCTGCTAGGAAGAAATAGTTTTAATGAAATAACCATACCTGTGACTTTGGGATCCTTTATCTGGGGTACTTCTAGAGCCTGTTCAAGACCACACTTTGTCTTCTTTGCAAAGAAAGCACCAAGTCTTCCCATCTGAGCAAATTTTGCTGCCCTGAGACATGATAACTTCAGCCCTCAAACCAGAATGTAGAACGTAGAAAGTAATGGCTGTATGTTCCAAGTTTTCTTGGATTTTTTTCTCATCAGCATTGGGGTATCACACTTCCATACTTCACATAAAGTCTTCTCTGTGTGCTTGAGATTTGCTGTGTGTCTGGAGAAAGCTGTTACATCAATTATTCTTTGACTGTTTGTTCCAGAAAAGTTAAGAGATGTGTTTAAAAATGTGGACCAGCTCAAAGAGGACCTCAGAAACACAACAAGAATGTCCACAGCCAGCATTGATGCTCTTCTGGAAGCATCTTTCCCAGAAAACAGCAGTCAGGTAAGTTTGCTGTTATCCTTTTGGGAGGTCTTGTTGCTTCCTACTGCTCAGACCATTAAAACATTAATTTGTTAGTGAATGCAGCCAAGCAAGGTCACTGGGTGCGTGACAACACAGATGACCCCACAGGGGTAGACAGCAGAGCTTGTTATGGATTGGAATATCCACCAGGAATGCAGTAGGAGCATCACTATTGTCAGCCCAGTCATTGGAGACTGAAAGCCATGTGGTCGTTTGGCTGTCACCAGGAGGTGGTCAGCAGCCAGGCACTGCCTGGAGAGGGATAGCTCTGATCCAGAGCAGGGCACAGCTCTCTGGGACGCATTAATGGGGGCTGAGCAGGGTCTTCAGTCAGGTCCTGGTCACTGAGAAGTTGTCCCAGTCCAGGTGGAAAAGTACATTTGTAACCACAATGTGTGAGAGCACTTAGGGTCCAAAAATACCCTCCCAGAATGAGAAATGAGCTTCCCTTCCTCAGCCTCCTGCTCCTGCAAGCAGAGCTCCAGATGCTTTTTCCTTTCCCAGCCATCTTGTCTGGACTGGGCCTCAATGGGTGTGCTCTTTTCCAACCTTCACATGCATCAGTCAATGAGAAATTAGAGCCACAAAAGCTTTTACTACTGTGCAAGCTGGGTAGTAAAACACAGTCCTTAGGATTTGTCCCTGGGAACAGGAGTAATGGGCAGGCATTTTCTGGTTCTTGGGTGGTTGAAATATGGCACTGTGGAAAGAACAGCAGCCAGGCAAGATTAATCCAGGCATGGTGGAGTGGGCAGTGCACCTCTAACAATTCTTTTCCCTTTGTGCACACCCAGCTCATCTCTCAGGTGCTGCAGCTGGAGTCCTGCAGCGCCCATCCCGCTGACCCACAGCTGCAAGTGCTGGTGCAGGAGTTGTGCAGCCTCCCTCTGCCAGAGAGGACTCGCAGGACCTACCTCCTTGGGGTCACCCTGTTGAGACACTTGGACATTTACAATTTCTTATACAAGGTTAGTGCTGGATTTTTAGAGTGGTTTCATTTCATTGCAGTGGCCAGAAGCTTCACTGATTTACACAAGCCAAAGATCAGGCTTTGCTCATGCAGCAATTTTTATTACATATCCATGCTGTGACAGTGTGGATATAAATGAGAATCCCAGCTGGTGTAAAGCAGCAAACCTCATTTAAAGGCTCTGGACCTACTCTAAATGCCTCCCTATCTGCTAGTATCCTTTATGTGCTGTCACAACCTCTTGAACACTCCCAGATGACCCAAAAATAAGGTACTGAGCTAAATTTTTTGATTCCTTGGAAAGGGAAGCCCTGGAAAAAGTCCTGTAAAATATCTTTCCCCTATCTATTTGAAACTACAAAGTTATTAAATGATTCAAATTCCACCCCCCCCCCCCCCCCCCCCCCCCCCCCAACGTTAGAAACAGCATCTAAGAAAACATTCACGGAGAAGTGAACAGTGAGCATGTATTTAAAAATACAGGAGTGATCCTGAGCAAAAAAAAAGTTGATAAATGACAATGCCAATGCATTTGGGCTCAGGTCAAAAGTCACTCGTAGTTCTTGACACCTGTGCTGTGTGAAATGAGAGATTTGATGATATCCTAGCCAGTACGACACATATTTCCCAACTGTAGGTGTTTGGAAACACACTGTTAGATTATGTAATGTTCAGGAGAATGGTTTGCAAAAGTGCTTGGGGATTTAGGAATACAAATCCCATTCATTTCCCGTGGGACACACACTTTGTAAAGCCTCCTAACAATTTTGAAAATCCCACAGTGCTCATGTTTGAGTTAACACAATATGGGCGTGTGCATGCCTGTGCATGCAGATTCCTGCTCATAATAATTGATTTCCTTCCTGCCTCTTGCAGATGTTTTTCCCCAAGGAACTTCAGAAACCCATGGACAAGATGTTAGGCCTTCTGACAAAAATGAAATATTTCAGCCACCAGGTTGAATCTGGCATTAATCCATTGCTACAAGCTATTCATTCCCTGAAAAAGCTCCAACAGTCCAGAAAAATGCCTCTGACTAAGGTAGGTGTAGACTGCATGTGCTTTTGAGGCAAAATACCACTGAAATGGTTTCCACAGTAATTTCTTACCCTAGAAGCCACAGGTGCATTAAACCATAGATTCTGTTTCAAAGCAACAGTGTTCTGAGAAAAATTTTTGTCAGACTTATCTCTGGAAGTGTTCAAGGCCAGGCTGGATGGGGCTTTTGGCAGGTGTTCCTGCCCATGGCAGGAGGTTGGAACCAGAGGATCTTTATGGTTCCTTCCAACCCAAACCATTCTGTGATTCTGTGTTGCCTTCCTGGGAGAGTTTTGATTTGGAGCAGTGGAACCATCATGTGCTCATGATGGGGAGCACATGCTGCGGGAGAAACACTTGGAGCAAGAATATCTTGAAGGAGGGAGGACTTCCAGCAAAATACTGGTGATCAGCTGGTGAAAACAGCTGGAGAACTGCCCACTAAAGGCAAACCCACTAAAATCAGCAGCAAAAACTGTCTTAGCTTTAGTGTGCATTATTGCACACCCAAAGGCTCAAGACTGCCCAAAACATTCAGTATAAACCCATTACTGCTCTGACAGCTGCAGTAACTGCAGGGTGCAGTGACTTCATCCAGCACAGTATTCATCCACCTCTGATCCATAGTCCAGGAGAACACAAGTGACAGGAATCATACCTGGTCATCATCATTCTGGCTGCAGATTGCAGAGCCATGTGCAGCCATGGACTAGATGGGGACAGTGATGTTCACATCCATGTGACAAATGTGTTGTAACCCAAGTGTGTGAATGTCACCAGGCAAACGTTGTAGGGAATTTATCTGCACATATTGTAGGCACTTCCCACATTGGCTGTCATACCTGGAAAGAAATGTGCCGTCTCTGTCATAATCAAAAAATGCATGATTTCCATGGAAAGTTCCTATTTTTATAAAGGCAAACATCTCCTAAGAAAGCAGTATAAATATGTTCAGTCCTTTCCTTCTCATTCTGTTATTTTTCTCCAAGTGGGGTGCTTTCAGAGTGCAGGATTTATTTGTGTTTTGTCTTCTCTGCAGGCATTATTTAAACCAAACAACTTAAAGATAACACACGGCACTTTTAAATCCATTTCAAAAGTCCTCTGCAACCAGGAGATCACACCCCTGTTTTTTGAGTCTTTGCTTCCCGACTTTGGAGACCCTGTAAGCAACAGTTCTCATGCAGAGGACATCTATGTCCAAAAGCTGATGAGGAAATATGGGATTCCTCAGGATTCCAGTAAGTCTGGCTTTTCCCTGGGGCACAAACGTTTCAGGGCTGAACTCTGCTATTTCCAGACAGATCTAGTGCTGAGCTATTCTCCATATGTCTCTGAGGGCTGTAAGTGCTCATTATTTATGGTAGCTTAAGATCTGCACTGCCCTAATTATTGGTGGTTTATTTCCATAAATGTTCAAAGGGAAAGCTGCCTGTGCAGCAGAGCTGTGCTTGACACTGCACTGTCTCCCATTTGTTGATGATCTGGTCCTAGGGCTCGACAGGTCACTGCTTTTTCTTGATGTGTAGTTTTTCTGACTGTACTGACATTATTAGCTCCTCTGAGTTCACAAAACTCCATTTAACCTTCAAGCAGATAATGTTGCCTTGAACAGCGAGACTCTTGTTGTCTTGAGTTCAGCAACAGGAGATCTTGGGGGTGGATTGCTTTTGTCAAAATGCATTAGATCAGTCAGTGAAGAGGGCCCTGAAGTCATTCACTGGCCACAGCAACAAACTGGGCAGACAGGAGAAAAAACACACTGGTAGCTTTCTTGTGTGTGGTCTGTTTGTTCTCTGTGCAATTTGTTTGCTTTTCTCCCCTCGCAGCCCCGTTTTGCTTATCCTTTTACCTGGACCTGGTCAAGACCCCGACCGGAGCTTTGATTTGGTCTTTCTTAAAACCAATGGTGCTTGGGAAGATCCTTTTCACACCAGACACCCCAGAAACTCGAGCAATCATGGGAAAGGTATGGCTCTGTTCCAGGATATCAGGATACACCCACTCCAAAGGGTTGTAATTTATCTAGCACAGCCTTGTTTCCCTGGGAAGCAGAGGGCTGCTTTCTCACTGTTTGGAGTATTAATCAAATTATCTTTTCCTGCTTGCCTTGCTGGCCATGAGTCATCTTTTGTCTTTGATTGAATCTTCCCTCCAGAAGCTGCTGTTGGTTTAATATTTATAGGACAATTGTTTAAGGCCTCAAGTTACGATGTTTCACCCCCATATTTTCAGCCAGTAGGGGAAATGTGTCTCCCAGGACAAATGTTGTAGCCAGTGCTTGTTCACAGGCACACTAGTGGTAGAAGGAAAGCAGATATTCAAGACATGTTCTAAATATAATATTTTTAAGTACTTGCATAAATTCAGTGTGTTTAGGGGCATTTTGCCAAACAATGAAAGGATGCTAGGAAAAATCCTAAGGAAAACAAATTTGGTCTCAGCTGTTTTATTGATTTATTTATTGGTTAAAATCTGTAAGGTAATGAATAAATTGATCCTTATATGTTGTGGGCTTCTTTTGTAGTCAAATGCAACCCTGGAGCAGATGGCTGAGTTAGCCCTGAAGTCCCAGGAGTGGCTGGACCAGTCTCCTGCCATCATGAATTCACTGCCTAAGTTAAACCAGACGGTTCCAATGATCAAGGTATGACTTCCTACATCCCCTCTGTCTCTTGCCAGGAGGGAATTGAGAGGATGGATTTGTTCACTAAGTAAACTGGGATTCCAGGGACATCTTAGGCCAGCTGGGGAGACCCCTGTTAAGATGTCCTGGACTTCACAGTTTCTGTGCCTGCCTGTTCCCTTAACAGAGATGCTCCTGACTCACCTTTCCCTGCAAATTCTCTTTCTCAAATGAACTGTTTGTAATATGCTTCCTGACCCTGGCTGTGCTGGGGCCTGCTGGAGGGCTAAGATGAGCAGGGAACACTTTTCAGTTTGTAAATTAACTTTCTGCTTGATGGAGTGATCCAGCCAGCCAAGACCAGGCAAGAAATGACTTTTTCAGAAAATGAAACAGTATCTATAATAAGCACGTAGTTCTGGGTACACACATAAGAGCTGGAAGATGTTTTGTACCTCAGTGAATGTAAATAAGATTTCTTTTTTTCTTCCCAAGAAGCCTAGCCTTGCTTGGATACAAAAAGCAGTAGACTGTGATGTTACATACACTTGCTTCCCATCCTCTGTAGTAAAAATTGTCTCCTTACAAAAATGAGATCCTTGGAATCCAAAAGCATTAGCAGTTAATTTTAGGGGCTGGAATTCATTCTAATTTCCATGGCACCAAGAGAAAATCCAGAGTGGAATATGCACAAGTTAAATATTCTCTGCTGATTGCAGTAATTGGTGGAATAATTCAGCCAAACAAAAACCTGTGCTGATCATCAAGTTAAGTTTTGGTTGCCTACACACTGGCTGTGTTCACAGGACTTAAAACAGACACAAGGGAAGTTTACTTCTAGAATAACTAAAATTATCTTTGACCTTTTTGTTTGGACTCTAGTGCCTGGTGGAAACTCAGCAGGCATCCTTTCTTGACTCAAAGAAGCACTGACTTGGACTCAGAGAGCTCTCTCTGACATTCTCATTGCTGGCATTTCCCCATCCTGATACAGAGTGAAGGGAGTAGGGAGAGGGCTGTACAAATGCTCAGTGAAGGCAGCTGCTCTGTTTAAACTACAATTCTGTTGTAATTTATAAGTACAAAGTGAGTGACCTCAAGAGGCTTCTGGTCAAACTGATACTTTGTCTTTCTGTGCTTTTTAATAGAATGCCCTGCAGAATCCCTTTGTGCAGGTTTTTATCAAGCTGATGGTGGATTTGGATGCAGCTGAGCTTCTGAATCAGATAAATGAACTGGGTAAGTGTGTCCAGATGTGCTGCCCTCTTCCTTACTTGTACTTCAGGTCTGGGAGCTCCAGAGTCAGCCAGATGCAGCTGTCCCCTAGTCTGCTCTCCTCTGGCCCATGATGGAGGCTCCAGGTAAAGGCAATGCCAGCTGTGATCCAGAAATCTTCCGGGGAAAAGACTCTTAGAGAGCAGAGCGCTGGTGTGAAGAGATGTTTCTCCTGGGTGTTAAGGGGTGGAGGTATGGGAGGCTCTGCCGCGGTGTGTGGCCACTGGAGGACACTGTTTAGCCATAATTATGACTTCAAATTAACTACCTGGGACTGCTGGAAAATGTTGTGGAGAGCTCCCTTGCATTGCAGCGAGGTTCAGACGAAAAGCTCTCCAGAGCAGAAAAGCCAAGGATCAGATAAATGTACCCAGGCTGAGGGAGGCAGAGGCATCAATGCAGGAGATGCGCTGCTGCAGTCTGCTGTTCTCTGGTGGGCTTGCAAGGCCCTTCAAGGTGACATTTGCTGTTGTGCACTGTGAGAATCACAAGTAACAGTGATGGTGGGTACACACTGCCCTGTGAGTGCACAGCTTGGGGCTCACAGTCCCTGCCTGCCTGGCCTTGTGTTGCTGTCCCTACCTGCTTTTCCAGCAAGCTGCCAGCCATGTCACCATAAATCTGGACTATGCCAATGAAACCCAGCAGCAGCCAAGAGTGATTATGATCTGTTGCAGTCATTTACATCCAGTTGGTGATGACCCCTGTGTTATTCATGAGCAACAACTCCTGCCTTAACTCCCCATAAAGCACAGTGCCTGCAACAGCTGTTTCGTATTAGTTACCTTGCATTATGCAGCCACCTTTGAAACCTGCCAGCAAACAGCAGCATCTTTATTAACTGCAGCATCAGTTTAAGTCCACACATCAGCACAGCACACACAGCTCTGCCTTGATGTGCTTGGGTAAAGCATGTCCTCCCCCGAGACATGGCAGCTCAATGGGCGAGTTGATTACATCCTAACCCAGAGGGTGTGGAAGGAATGGTGAGCACCATGTGCAGCTCTAAGCCTCAGCAGGTTAGTGGGGACTTCTGATTTGGGATGGCTGTCACATCCCATTGCTGGCATCCTCCCAAGGGCAAACTCACAAGCATATTACAAATGATTAACATGAAAACTGGGTCAACAGCATGTCTTCATTGTATTGCTGAGTGCAGAAATGTATTTCATCCCTTGTATTCAGTATGATGGGTTTTGGCTTGTTTTCTTTCCTCCCTTCTGGGGTTATTGTCAGTGTGAAGGAGTGGAATGACAGTGGGTTTTTTGCTGGCTGTAGTGATGCTGGGGGGTTTGTTTGTGGGGTTTTTTCCTAGATGATATTCGGCTGGAATTGCAGAACAATGCTGACATTGTCGATCAGCTGAACACTTTGGCTGCCCTGGCTGTGAACGTGTCCTCCTGTGTCTCCTTCAACCGCATTCAGGCAGTGCAGGACTTGGATGAGATGGAAGCAGTGGCTAAGGAGCTCTTCCTGAAGAACGAGCTGTTTGCAAGTATGTGACAGCCCCAGATCCCCCTGTCAATTAAGTTTCGCCCGATAGAATGTGGGAATGCAGCATAAAATATTTGCCTTTTCACCAGCAACTATTGTGGTCACAGCTCCCACCACACTGCAGTTGATTTGAAGCAAGTGTGTGTGTGGGACCTGCCCATTAACACCTCCTTTTCATACCTCTTCTTCCCTTACACCTCCACTGTCTGTTGCCAGCTGGTGAATTCTCTTGGTTAATTCCTAGTTTGAATAAAATCCCACTGCCCCAAGGTGATCTTTGTGCAGCCACTTTCTTTCAAGCTCACACATGAAAAGGTGCTTTAATCAAGAAATGTATCACAGAATCATTCAGGTTGGAAAAGACCTTTAAGATCCTCAAGACCAAATATGAGACAATTCAATTTACTAGAAGGTCATAAATCACTTGAGATATTCCAGCCAAGCACTATAATGGTGTACTGGGTTTTCTCAGTCACATTTTTCACATTTGTGGGATTGGATTGTGGGATCAGACTGCAGAGAGGGATGGAGGGAGCAGGAACTTACATTTGTACCATTAATATATTATCTTAATATTCAAAGAAGGCCCTCAATTAGGATTTACTCATAAATCCTGGGACCTGTTTGGTTTTATACCTCATAATTGAGGGGTAGATAGAAAATTCTGCTTCCCTTGGAACTTCAAACCCTGGTAATATTTGTCCATTCCCATAGTAGCAGTTTTCTTCTCCGTTTGTCCTCTATTCTATTTCATATATGGAATAATCAGGAAAAATGTTCTGGATAGAAAAACTATGAGGAAGCCTTGTAAAAGTGACGAGTTCCCATGTATCTGTGTGTGCTGCTCCTGAGCTGTCGACTCCAAAGGAAACCTTTTTCCCTTTCTTTTCCGAGGTATCATTTTCAAGCTGCCTCCAAGCCCTGGACACTCAGTTCCTGTGGGCCTGTCCCTCCCTCCTGTGCTCAACTACACCATCCGAATGAGCAGCAGGATAACTCAAACCACCAACAGGATCCGGGAGCGCATCTGGACTGTGGGCCCACACAATTCCACCTCCCAGAGCCAGATTTACAGCCGGGCCTTTATTTACCTCCAGGACAGCATTGAAAGGGCCATTATTGAACTGCAGACTGGCAAGAAACCAGAGGAAATAGCTGTTCAGGTCCAGGCCATGCCTTACCCCTGCTACAACAAGGATATGTAAGTTGGGGTGGCTTTTGCCATCAGGTTTTGAGTCAGCTCCTCTTGTCTGACTGGTGGAGTTCACCAGCTGTGCTAGTTTTCTTAATACCATGTTCATGTAGCATAAAAATAATTTAATCCTGTTCAGTTGGGGTTCTTTCTCAAGGGGTTGAACAAAAGAAGGAATTTTTGACTCTAAGATTGTCTGTTTAGTTTGCCAAATCTTTTTTCTTTAGTGCTCTTTTTATTCCTGGATTGTGGTGGTAACTGTAGGTTTTACAGCAGGTAAAACTCCCTGTCCCTGTTTTACTGCACATAGTGGGGTTGAGAGTTGGCAGAACTTGGGTTAAATACGAGTCTTGGCTTGTTCTGAAGGTGTTCACATTCAGACAATGCAGCAGAACTTAGAAAATGGATTTATTGGGAAAAAAAGGGTGCCTAGGTTTATGAGCTTTACGGTGACCAAACTGAGTGGAAAACACACGGGGAAGGGATTTCAGTGTCCATCAGGGAGCACTGGAGGATGTTCAGCAAGAAGTATTGATAGATGTGAAGGGTCACTGTGCCCTGACTGAGGGTCTCCCTTGGAGCAGAAGAATAGGCTGGACCTAGGAGCTTTTCCTACTGAAAAAACTCCATGCCAACTGCATGAGCCAAAAGATTTTTTGGGAACTGTAAGATACCATTTAGGAGCCATGTTAATCTCCTGTGTCAGCTGTCACTGAAGTGAGCTGGGGACCTCTAACCTCTCCTCAGGGCAGCAGCATGTGGGGCACCTGCCATGACACAAGCAGGAAGCATCCAAACCCAGTTCAGCAGCAAATTCCTGGGTTATTGCTGAGAGAGAGTTTTGTGCAGTGATTAACTGGCTGCTGGAAGTACTGACCCCAGTGCTGTCTGCTCCTTTTTGTTCTTGGGCTGCTGGGAAAACCACTTGCTTTTGTGTTTCCCTCCCCAGCCCAGGTTCAGAGGGACATGTTTGCTCAATTATTAAAATACCTCAAGGCTTTGGATTTGCACCTAGCAGAAGTCATCACAAAATACCTGCTTATCAGTTGTTATTGCAGAGTTATCAACCTGTAGAGAAAAGGGGAGAATATATATATATATATATAAAAACCAGTACACACAAGGTGTTGGGCTATGCTTTCCTGGTTCTTTATAAATAAGGCTTCATTTGCATGGAAGCATTTTCTAAAACACTGGTTTATAGGAAATTTTCAGTTTGACAAGTAAAGAAGAAATTATAAACAAATGTAATATTAATTTCTCACTGTTATTGCACATTTTTCCAGGAATAACACTGATTATGGGATTTCAGCCAGGTTTCAAAATTAAAGATGAAAGAATAAGCCCTGCAGATGCAATGAAGGGAATCTCCTGCTATAAAAACTTGCTTTCCATGGCAAAAGGAGAAATTTATTATTGGCCATTGTTTTTTGCTTTTTTTTTCTTTACATATTTGGCACTAGAAGAAGGTTTTAATTAAAGTGAGGAGCCAAGAAACGTGACCTGGATCTGCAGTGCCTGTCCTGTGGGGTGGTAGAACAGACAATCTGTAGGAAACCACCCATATCTAAACTCCAACACCAGGAAATATGGCCTGATCATGAAATTTGACCATTATATCTGTGAACAGAACTGGTAATTATGGCTGGTTGCTGTGATGTTTCTAAACAGAATGCAGCCCATCAGAGAGTCAGGAGATGTCCCGGCCCATGGCACTTCCTGCTCCTGCCAGTGGTGCTGCTGAGCAAGGAAATCCCTCTGCAACTTAAAAAAAGAATTAAAAAGATCCTGAGCAGTCAGGAGTTTGATGAATAGAAAATCCAATGCAATGGCAGAAGGAGTCTTATTTTTTTAATTATTAATTTTACTCCACATTTTGAAATATAAGCATGTCTTTCCCTGTGCCAGAGTATTGTTCTGAAAAATATATTCTTGTATAAAGCCTTAATCCCCAGAACATTTTGTATTCAGCTGAAGCCTGCTTTTGCCTTTTACAGGTTCTTAACCAGCGTGACCTACTCTCTTCCATTTGCTCTGATGGCTGCCTGGGTGCTGTTTATAGCTGATTTCGTTAAAACACTTGTTCAGGAGAAAGATCTGAGGCTTTATGAGGTACGGGGAAACTTTCTGGGGCATGCAGAATTATAAACAGATTTTCCTTATTCGTGGTTAGTGTGTCTGATGTTCAATATTAAATGGAGCAAAACAAGCATTAAGGAAAATATTCCAGATACCTATTATTAGGTAGGTTAAGTGACCTGCAGTGTGTGAATTCTGACATTATAACCAAGCTCAAAGCCATGGAAATGCAAGGTGTTTGCCCTTCAAGTGGAGGGAATATTGCTTTGCTGAACACAGGAAACATGGACACCTCACAAAATTACAGGGTTTCTGAAGATTTAAAGCTCTCTAAAAATTGACTTTGAGTCATACCTACTGGGGACAAAGACATGAAAAGTGACTTATTTCTTATCCTTGAAGTTATTGTAGTTAATATTTCAGAAGGTGCTACATATTACATCAGCTCCTCTGAAATGAAGGTCTTCATTCAGGTTGCCTGTTAGAAAAGAAATGACATTGAGACATTGGGAATTTATTAAATTACCTCAAGTTTTCAGTGTGATCACTGTCAACAGAGATGAACAGGAAAGAACTTTTGTCAAACTAAGCCTCAGCAAGCAACAGAAGCTTTGAGCAGATTTGGTTTTTTATCCAACACCGTGGAAACAAATACTGATTCATCAAAAACACTTCTAAGAAAGGACACTCTGACCTGTGATGAGGTGGAAAATGAATGAACCCCAGTGTGTGCTCCCTGGCAGCTCCCTGCTCTAATTTAGGCAACCATTTTCACTGTCTCCAATGACCAGGGCATCACTAATCTTTTTAGCTGTGTAGTAATCCACAAGAAGACACCAGCATCTGTAGTTTCTTCTGGATCTATCAATACAAATTTACAGTTTTATGCAAGTATGGGGAATTAACCATCAGCTAATATAAAATAATATTTCTTCCTTCTAACCATAGAAATTTAGCTGTTATTTGTTGTCTGGGGGTTGTATGAGAAAGGTCTGGTTTCAAAGATATTTGAGAGCTTTTAAGGTTAAGCCACTGGATCAATTTTCATTATTTTAAAAAATATCCAAAAGGTTTTGGAAAACTTACAAATCTGAGGCCAGAAGCTGCTTTGGAGCTTGTGGGCTGTGACACTTGATCCCGGCAGGTCTTGTCTGGGCTGTTCTTTTCCAACAGACAGCTTTGCAAACTTTGGGCATTCCTGAAATGGGAGTGCGTGGTTTGTCCCTGGATAGAACGAGCATGGTCCACTTGCAGGCCCTGTCCTAAGGCTGAAAAAAATCATTCAATATCAGCAGAAAGATCTCTTCATTTCCCTCAAATGCCATTTGTGATTGTTATTTTTTACCTTCCTCTCTGCAGTACATGAAGATGATGGGTGTCAATGCCAGCAGCCATTTCATCGCCTGGTTCATTGAGTGTGCCATCTTCCTCCTGATTACTGTCACCTTCCTCATTGTTGTTCTGAAAGTGGGTGAGATCCTTCCCAAAACAGACACAGCACTCCTGTTCCTGTATCTGATGGACTACAGCCTGTCCATCATAGCCATGAGCTACTTCATCAGTGTTTTCTTCAACAACACCAACATCGCGGCCTTGGTGGGCAGCCTCGTGTACATCCTCACCTTCTTCCCCTTCATCGTGCTGCTCGTCATCGAGAACCACTTGAGCTTCTCAGCCAAGAGCCTCCTGGTGAGCTCTGCTTTTCCATATTTCCAGGCATTGTGTGGAATCAGGGACTTTAGTACACTCCAGTTCCTACTGTATCTCGTGTCCCAAACACATGGGAGTTGGGTGCCTTTCTGAATTCCATCAGTGGGTGTTGACAGGCACAGTAGGAGGGTTGGCCATGGGCCCTTTGAGGGAAGGGAATTAGCTGTGTCCCATGACTGAAGGCACTGCTTGTGGAATTTTAGTGAGTTCCTGCCAGCTGAATCACAGTAGATGGATTTCACTGTATATTATCAAGCAGCACACACAACGACACGGACTCCAGATCAGAAGGCAATGGCTAAAAACCAACTTTATTAAAAATGGTGCACACTTTCATAGCGTGTCTATGGCTTAAACATGGATTGGTTAACCTGAGAAAACAATAGTCTTATTGGAGAAGAAGAGACCAACAGCCCTTGAAAAACAGTCCTGCAAAACAGCACTTGTTTTTCCTGTGCAGCATTTGCCAAAACACCAGGTGTTGAGTAGTGCTTGCATTCTTTCTTCAGCTTTTCCCAGGCTAGTCCTGAGAAAAGCTGAGAACTGCTTTACCCTGTTCAGAGTCTGTGTCCACAAATGGAGTTACGTACTTTTTCGCCTTTGGAATTGCAAAGGAAAATGGGCTGCTTTCACCCACTCTGGAAAACTGGGCTGTCTCAGTAAGGGGTTTGGGTAGCAGGGCTGGCTCTGCTAATTGCTGCCTCAGATAATCGTTTAGCTTCCTGCCTCTCAAATTCTTACACATGGGAGCAGATGTAAAACCTTATTTCTTACCAAGGGGCAGAGTAGATAGGTGTTAAGTTCCAGAAGCCAGACTCGTTATCTTTGAGTCACCAAATTCAGGAAATGACATCTATTAATGCAAGTGGTAAAAGAATTAACCACATGGCTCCATCAGGTAATACTCAAGCACTGCTGTATTTCAAAAACCTAAAATAAAGCCCTGTAAGAGGGAGGAAGCTGTGTCCTGGTTGTGGAAGCAAAAGAAAGTCAAGCTCTAATGACACATTTCAGCCTGTGACCAGGCAGCACTTCCCATCTCAGGCCTAGTCCAGTGCTCCTTGCGACTGCTGGGAAAAAACAAACCCAACACTCATCTTTCTGGCTATTGGAATAACCCAATGAGGTATCTGATTGGTTGACTGACCTGACTTCTGTTTGAGACTAATGCATGTTTCTTGTTTTCAATTTTGTTGTCTTCAGAGTCTGTTGTCTCCAACTGCCTTCAGTTATGCAAGTCAATATATTGCTCGCTACGAGGCACAGGGCATAGGTGAGTTTATGGCAGACAAAGCCAGGCTTTGAACTCTCCTGGGGATGATATTTCACTGGCTGAGATGGGCTCTGATTGTATTTCTCAATTCCTCTCTGCAGGACTGCAGTGGGACAACATGTACAAATCCCCAATGATTGGAGACAACACTTCCTTTGGCTGGATGTGCTGGCTCATTCTGATAGACTCCTTCATTTACTTCATCCTGGGCTGGTACATAAGGAATGTTTTCCCAGGTAGGGATGCAAAGCATTGAGGGTGGTGCTGTAGCATGTTTGGAGAACAATGAACACTGAGCTGGCTGAGGCAGTGAAACAGTGCACACACTCTGCCCCAGACCAAAAGGAGCACGACTTTGTGGGTGTGTCAGCCTATCAATGGCACTGAGAGAGAGCAGAGCAAGGGAGAATTAGGGTTTCTCAGCCTATCTCATGGGTAGGTGGGTCTCCTGAGGAAGCTGAAGCCAAGGACACAGGAGTGATTGCATTTTGATGGGTGAGAGTGGAGCATGTTGGAGAGTGCATTTGTCAGCTGAGTGATTTCAGCTGTGTTACTTACATCATTTGGTTTCAAAAAGTAATTCCTGCCTTGGGTAAGAACCGGTACATTTGTTTTTGTTTTTCTTCCCCACCTAATGAAGCAGTCCACTGGCATACGGAAATCTACCCAGTGGAAAATATGAAGTTTTCCTGCCCTCCAGCTATGGAGTTACTCAGAATAACAAATTAGGAAGTTCTTCCTATTGTGCCAATCAGAAAAAGTCCCTACCAAGTCCTGGTAGTGCCTGAGCATATCAAGAAATCTCTGTGAAGTTAATTTTTGCTATTTTGAGTGCACCCCAACAGTGGCACCTCCTGAGGAACAGATACCTGAAGGAGACTCCTTTTCCTGCAGGTAGATATGGCATGGCTGCTCCCTGGTACTTCCCACTGCTTCCATCTTACTGGATTGAATACAACAGCTACCTGCCCTTCTGGAATGAGAAACAAAGAGGCCTGCTCTTCTCCAAGCTGATGTTAAGGAAAGAAGTCATCCTCCCCAATAAGATATGTATGTGGATACTAGATGGGGTAGCAATAATAACTTTTATTTTGGGTAGACAAAACCAAATTTGTAAAGGGGAATTATACTCAGACAATGTTGTTGATTTTTATTCTGAAGCACAGGAAAAATTGAAAGCTGGTACTCGCATGAATGGAGATTTAGCCCTTAAATTATATTTGTTCTTCCTACTTGTTGTGGAGAGTCAGTACTGATTTTCACCCATATTCCTGTGTGTTGTAGTTGGGCAGTTAACTTCCATGCCTGTCTCTCTGTGTAGAAATACACTTTAGTTTGGGCAAACAAATACAGGTTTCCACTTGGCAAAGGGCATGTGGGCTTCTTTCCTTATGTCTTTAAATATTTAGCCTGTAAAATATTGAGATCACACATAAAAGCCTACTGGTCCCACCTAGCTGAAAATAACTCCATAGTTTTGCTTCACGTCCTCTAATTTTCTGTGCTTGTTTAGTATAAATAGAGTTAGGTGCCCTGAAACACCTAAATATGAAACCTTTTCAAAAGTGATTAATGTCTGTTGTCAGGAGTTATTAGAAGCTTCAAAAATATAAAGGAAAAATCCCAGAGAGCTCAAAATTATACAGATGTAGTGACATGTTCTCAATATTCCTGGCTGAAAGAAATATACAAATATACAGGAATATACAGCCTTTGCTGTGTTTTGGTTTTCTCTGAGATGAGTAAAGTAGCATAACACCTGCTGTGCTGCAGTAACTGTCCCTGACCCTTCTCTTTGGTGTCAAAGGTGCCCCCCACCCTCACGTGGAACCAGAGCCCACTGACCTCACCTTGGGAGTCTCCCTCCATGGCATAACAAAGGTTTACGGCTCCAAAGCTGCAGTGAACAACCTCAGCCTCAACTTTTATGAAGGGAATATCACTTCCCTGCTGGGACACAATGGAGCTGGGAAAACTACAACCATGTGTGTATCCTTTAAAGCAGTTCTTTTTTATCCTGTGGGGTGTGGTTGGGTGAGCGAGAGGGCAAGTGGGGCTGTGCAGCAGTGGGAGACTGAGGAAGGTGCTTCACTAGGCCAAATCCCTCATGTAGTTTCATCTTGTTCATGGATGACCTCAGGATTCCTTCATCTGTTAGAATTCTTTATGTGCTTAAAAGTCGTTTTCTGCTTAGGAACATGCTTTTTAATCTGGTGAGATACCTGGGATACACAGCACAGCAGCTGCTCAGGTGTTCTGTTCCATGGCTTGGGATTAGGTTATTCTGGAAGCTGTGGGGAGCTCATGCACACACCAAAGCTGAAGTGATACTAGCAAGAAAACTTAATAAAGTTACACTTCAGCTGTACAGAGTCATGTGTTGGCTGGGCTGGAATGGCAGGGGATGAATGCATTGGCTTTTCAGCCTTACTGTTTATAAATTATTATTTGACTTGTTAGATAACAGCACTAAAACAGACCTGTAGAACTTGATTTCTCCGCTGATATATATGTGCATATCTCTGAAAGCAACATTAAGCTGATAAATAGAAGCCTCAGAAGAGCCAGAACCAGTAAGACAGATGTTTGCTTCACCACAGCTTATTATCAATTCACTTCATATTCTGTTTACAAAGTGTAGCAAAGGTGATTGCAGAAAAGTATAAAACCTTCCTGAAACTTAGCACAGGCTTCAAATCCTGAGTAAGGTCACAAGTTACTGCTTTTAAATGATGGTTGAAAGTCCCATGAGAGAGAAAAACTCTGCAAAGGTGAAGAGCAGTCTGAGATACATCTTCTCCCTTTAGTCCCTGCAGGACAGCACCAAAATGAGCTGTAATGTGCAAGTAGTTATTCTGAGCAGAGGAAGTTTGACTCAGCTCTTGCTTGGTGGGTGATTATTTGCTTGAACTAGGTGAAAGTGCTGCCCACTGTGAGGTGTCTCATCCAGAAGTCCTCTCCCATTTCTCATGAACAATGGCAGTGAAATCAGGTTTCCATGCTCTGCTTTGATTAGTCAGATGAAGAGGTGGTTTCAGTCTCAGTTGTGGTTACAATATGAGACCATCTGGAGGCTCCAAGCAAACCTCAGAGAATAAAGAGTTATATTATATGAATTTCCAGCAATTAAACTGGAAGTCAAGGGTATTCCTGAGTGTGTGAGATATGCATTGGTCTGACCTAGGGAGAGGGAGCCTGAAGCAGGTAAGAGTAGAGGTGAGGAATAGCCAGGGGGAGCTTGCCCTTGCAATCCCACAGAGGGGAACAAGGATGTGCATGGATGTTAATTGGCCTCTGGTCTGCCAGAGCATGGCTGGGCAGCAGGACACAGTGGACAGTGGTGTCTGCCTGGAAAGAGTGGGAGGAGGATACAAGGAAACCGTGGCAGTGGTGACAGCTACAGAGCCACATGAAAAAAACTACCCGTGGCTTTCTCCTTTTTCTAACTTCCCCTTTCTATTTATTTTTCCTTCAGATCTATTTTGACTGGGTTGTTTCCTACGTCATCAGGGACGATCTTTGTGTATGGCAAAGACATCAGGACAGACCAGGAGGTGATCAGGAAGAACATGGGGGTGTGCATGCAGCACAACGTGCTCTTCAACTATCTCACCACCAAGGAGCACCTGCTGCTCTACGGCCACATCAAAGTCCCTCACTGCAGCAAACATGAGCTCTACCAAGAAGTGAAGAGGTATGAAAATAGCAGGGTGGGAGAAGGGAGAGAGAGCTGCCAAAATTGTTATGTGGTGGTGCCAGTGCCCCTGCAAAGCTCAAAATCATGGTTTGGAGGTCTTGTTGCAACTCCAGCTTAGAGTTCAAATGGTGCCCTGCTCTGACTAGAGGAATATATTGATACCTATGCTGTAAGAAAAAATATCTCTTCTCCAGGGGATTTAAAGGCTGCTGTGGCAATTATTTGGAGATGAATTTATAGGCCTAAGGGTCTACTCCTTGCTGCTTTACAGTTTTCCCCAGAATGAGATTTAATCAACCAGTCAGAAAGATGATGTTTGCTTTATTGGTTCTGCAGAGAAATGAAGCAGCCAGAACATCCCAGGGAGTTTGGATCTTGGAGTCTCAGTTGATGGGGTTGAGCCTTTAACCTTGACTTGTCAGAAGGAAACTTTGAAAACATTCTCAAAAATGCTTTAAATTAAAATCCTGATGACTGAGCTGCAGGGTGACTCTACACTGTGACCACTCAGCAGAGCAGTCCATCCTTGAGCAGGTTTTCATTTGTAGTCACAGTTTTATTCAGGTGTTTTCAGATTCCCTGCTTGGGAAAGATGCTTGAAGAACAACTTTTGGGGGTTGTTTTCCCTCTGTTTTCCAGGACTTTGAAGGAGACTGGGCTGTACAGCCATCGTCACAAGCTGGCTGGCACCCTGTCCGGGGGGATGAAGAGGAAGTTGTCCATAGCTATTGCTCTCCTGGGGGGATCCCGGGTGGTGATTCTGGATGAACCAACCACGGGGGTGGATCCATGCTCCCGGAGGAGTATTTGGGAAATCATCTCCAAGAATAAGAAAGGTACTGTGATGAGAGGAGATGTTGCCCAGAGACAAAGGTGATTTGTGTCACTTTACAAAGATGGTACCAGTGGCTTTGAATTGTGGGTTTTGGAGGGTGCATCCTGGTTGGTTTTTGTAAATTCACAGTGTCATTTAAAATACAACTTCACCATAGAACACAGCTTACAAGACTGTAAAATTTGTCTCTCTTGTTGCTTTTCATCCAATTTCACTAATAATTACCAAAAAATGCAGTTCATTTTCACCTGATACTCTGTGTCCCCTCATTCAGCGAGGCTTTCACCTGTCTCCCTCTTGAGATAAGGACAGATTTGACTAGAATTTGATAAGAGAAAATTGACATAAACATTCGTCATATTGGTTTAACAATGTGGACTTATTTGCCATGGACTGATCCAGAACAAGGGGAAGCTCTGGAGCCCCTGCAGTTATACTGATGATATAATTGTGTAGGGAAATACAGAAGTTCTTGAGAAAGGAAAGGAAATAACCCAAATCCTTCTAAAATCCAGTTTTGCCATAAAATCAGGCGCTCATTCTGTGGTGACTGTGTTTTCCAGGCAGAACCATCATTCTCTCCACACATCACCTGGATGAAGCAGAGGTTCTGAGTGACCGGATCGCCTTCCTAGAGCATGGAGGGCTCAGATGTTGTGGCTCACCTTTCTACCTCAAGGAAACCTTTGGGGATGGCTACCACCTGACCCTCACCAAAAAGAAGGTTTGTGTCTGAGCTGGTTCTACAGCTCCTGGCAGCTGTGTCCAAGGGAATCATCAGGGCTGGTTGAGGGATCTGGAGTGATCTCAGGAGCTGAGTGATCTCTGTGGCCTTGTGAAAACAGGAATGTCAGTGCTCTGCTTTGCTGAAAAAGAACAGGGTTTCCTTGAAGGTTAAAGGCAAGGCTGGGTGCAGAATGTGAACTCTGGAGTTCAGAGGAATAAAGCAGATGGAAAGAGCCCATCCATAGTGTCTGGCTTGGGGCAAAGTGTTCTGCTTGCAAGGAGTGGGGAACTCTGCTCTTGCTAGCATTTATTACAGTCCTGTTGGTAGCCCAGCACACAGGTACCATGAGAGACCAGCCTCTCTTCCAGACTGCTGGCATTGGTGACAGAGAAAAGAAAAGAAGAGCCATGAGCAAGCCCCATTTTTCAGGGGAAAAAGAGTGAGTTTGTGCTGGCAGCCACATTAAGCTCTCTGGTGGTCAGGCTTTTTCTCTATTGTACTACAAACCTCTAGCAGTGCAAAGTCGTTGATTCAGCCCAGCCTGGTAAGGTTTTGGATAGACCAAGATAGGAGCATATCACATGCCCTTTTTCAAGGGCCAGAAACCCACTTTCATCTGTTTTTGATATTTATCCTGACATGTTGGATAGCTGGACTGAGATCACTTACCAGTTATGCTTTGGGACAGGATTTGGGCTACGTCCTGCAGGAGGAAGGTTGACCTCGCAACCTTTTCAGTGACCACAGAGTGTTTTCCTCCTTTTTCAGAACATGATAGAGGAATGTGACACCACAGCAGTGACCTCCTTGATTCAGTCCTATCTCCCAGAGGCTTATCTCAAGGAGGATATTGGTGGAGAGCTTGTGTATGTTCTGCCCCCCTTCAAGTCCACAGTGTCAGGGGCCTACCAGGCCCTTCTCAGAGCCCTGGACACCAGCTTGAATGATCTCCACCTGGGTTGCTATGGGATTTCCAACACAACTGTGGAAGAGGTACGGGCTCAGGAGCTGCTGGATTTACTGAAATGTCATGGAGATTAATTTCACAGCACTGTGTGGCTCTGCTCTCTGGGCATGTTAGGAAATACATGAGGGTTTCAGGCAGGGTGGAAGGGGTTACACTTAGGTACACATGAGTGTGTAGCTGCAGCTATAAATCTATGCATATATTAATGCATTGTCTCACCTTGCTGACAGCCTTTTGATGTTTTACCCAGAAAATGAGGCACTGGAGTAAGACTAAGGAGAGAGTAACACAGGCACGTTTCTGCCCATGGGAAATCTCTGGTCAAATAAACACATTTAATTGCATCAGAAATAAAAAGTAAATGATGAGCAGTGCTGACCCTTGTCTTGCAGAAGGGAGGGAGATTGTTACCTTCCTTCTTAGAATTTCTTGCTTTCTTTTAAGGTGTTTTACTAAGACAGCAAGAATAAGTTGTACATCATGTGCCATGTGCAGCTTGGGTGCCATGACTGCACACTCCCAGCATGGAGGCAGTGGGATAGTCAGGAGCTAGGTGGTGAATATCCCGGGGAAACAGGTTTGAGTTTCCACTGCTGCTGCAGAACAGAGACAGGGAGTGACAAGAAGTTGGACAGCAATTTTATATGGAAAAAAAATTAATTTCATGGAGCACAAAGGGAATAGAAGGAGGATTATAGTACATAACTGCTGCACCAACTACAGCTACAAAGCAGGAGAGTGGATTCTGGTAATTGTTTTGGTAAATGGAGTCTTTGGACAAATTTTCCTTCCTATTTTCTTGCTCCATAGGTGTTCCTCAATCTGACAAAAGAGCTAGTGAAGGACCAGCAGGAAGATGCTGCACTGCCCCATCAGCTTCCTGGAGTCAGTGGTCACATTGGTGGTGATGAAATGTCTCTGAGCACAGACACCTTCACAGAGAGAGACGGTATTCAATCACCTACAGGGTTTATTCCAGATTTACTGCAGATGCAAACACTGACAGGTGGACTGATTTGAGCTCCCTGTCTTCTTTCTTTGTTGAAAACCACATTTCACCCAGCCAGGAATCACAAACCCTATAAATCACTGGAAATACAGCACCCTTAGATCCCCTTCTTTGGAATAGTCTAAATCACAGGATAAATTACTAAAGGGGTTGTGTTTGCATTTGCCTTCCTTTAAATTGATTCAGGTTTTAATCTTACCAAATACAGCATGTGGGTGAAAGAGTAAATGTGTACCTCTGAAAGTAATTGCTGTCATAGATGTAGAGGATTATTTCCCCATAACTAGTAGAATTGAAAAGAAACTTCATGGAAATCCCTTAGTCTGCTGGAAAAGCAGCACAGTGCTGAGCTGGGTCCTCCTTGCTGCTTTTTGCTGTGCTCCAGACATTGCAGTTTGGTAAAGGAGCCCAAGGGAGCAGACAGTGGGGTAAATTCAGAAGAGAACTAAGCTACACCACTGTCTCTGGGGGCTTGAAACCTCCTAAATGTGGGTGAACCATTTCTTGGGTTAGAAGCATTGTTTTGTACTTATAAATATACCATTTATAGTCAGGGAGGCGTCCAAGGGACAACACAGAGGTATTTTTGTACTTCTCAGAGCTGACCTGCACTGTAAATGTTACTGTAAACAGTCACTTTTTTAGAAAAATGTTTTGTTTCACCCTTAAAAAAAGGCTGAAAAGGATTTGCTTCATGGTGTATTATATAGGTTAATATATCAGAAAGAAGAATAGCTGGCATAGGATTTGGCTCTGCTTTTAGTATACCACAAAACCTGTCCATGCAAGAGGCCCAGTGGCTTGTGATTCTTTTCTTATTTCAGGATTAATTTTGTTACTTATTTTTCTGCTCTTTAAATTATGAAAAATGTCAGTTTGCTAATCTAGAGGAAAAATGAGTTTCCTCTGTAAGTTGCAGCTGGGTAGGTAGGATGTAGATAACTTATTTCATCTGGAAGCCTGTGTTCCTCTTGCAAGGTCTCACACTGAAAGTCACTACACGTACACATTTTAAATTTAACAGAAAACACTGGTGTTACATGAGCTTATGACTGGAGTCCTGTCCCATGCCTGGTCCTGTGTTTGTTCCACCTGGATTTGCCAAATTTGTAAATGTGTGCAGGAAGCAAGATATCCTCCCAGAGTGCTCTAACTATCACGTCCCTGCATTGCACAAATGCTGAGCCATGACCAAATGCCATCCTTTGTGCCCAGACCAGCTCCTGATCAGGTCCAAGAGCCTGCAGGGTTTGCCTCTGCTGCTGAAGAGAACCTCAGCCCTGTTCATCAAGAGGCTCCACCACACCCGGCGGGACGTCCGTGGCTTCATCGCCCAGGTCATCCTCCCCGTGCTCTTTGTGATGGCTGCCATGGGCCTGGGGACACTGAGGACCAAGGAGACTGAATACCCTGAGCTGCTGCTGTCCCCCTCCCTGTATGGCACGGCTGACCAGGCAGACTTCTTTGGGTGAGTGCTGCTCCTCGGGACCCCGACTGCCCTTGGTTCAGAACGAGCCCTTTGGGTTTATTTCTGAGCACAGCCAGTGTCCTACACGCAGGACATGTAGAAACCTTGTTCCCAAGGGCTCTCTGAGGAGATGGCATGGCTCAGGCCAGAAAGCTTCAGAAAAACAACCTCTCATAGGATTTAACTATTAAATGTCTGAGGAATGTTTTTTTCCCATTGGAGTCCTTCAGCCTTGTGACAGCCATGGGGTTTTTTAATATATACATGTATGCTCTTCCCCCAGTGTGAAATGAGGTACCCACATCAGTTGCCTCCAACATTATAGTTCTGGGATCAAATTCTGTCAATCTTGTGAGCATTGCCCTCCTCTCTGTTAGCACAAGACATGCTTTCCTGGCCAGGCCCTGCTGGTCCAAGGCACACAGGCAATTGGAAGATCATGTGATTTTCCAGGGTCATTAGGATGTCACCACTAAATTATTTCATTCTCCTTAAAAATCCTGTTACCAAAACAACTAAAACTGGCATAATTCGGTTTTCATGTTGTGAACTTCTTTCTTTCTCCAGTAATTCTCAGCTCTAAGTCAGAAATATAAAATTTAGCTCTAAAAGCCATCTGCTCTAGGTGTTCGTCCCAGGATTCCTCATACCTTTCCACTTCAGTTCTGCTAGATGGGGGAATGGGCCAGAGCTGCATGTCCAAGTCCTCTGTTCCTCATGTTCCCTGCTTCTCCTGGTGGATCATTGCTGGAAAGTTGGGCAGAACCAAGGATAATCTTCTTGAATGGTCAAAACCAAGTGGATGTCACAGAGAGACCTGATTGAGACAGGGCTGCAAACAGTGCCTGAAAATTGAAATAGATTCTTTTTCCCCATAAAGAATCTTGATTGTCCAAAAGTATCTTGCTTGCATCTAGAGGCAGGAAATCCCTGGAGCAGCTGAGGTCATGAGGGCTCCTTTTAAACCTGTGTGACTGTCCTCATGTACTGTGTGTCCTTCAGTGCTGCTTCCACAAATAATCAATTATTCAACATCTTAAATCCTGTTTCATTCAAACACAGTTTTCCTCTGCACAGTAGTAGTGGATGTTCTTTGAAACTTTTCCTGTTTTTTTGTTTTTCTTCTTTAATTCTTAGGAATTCTAATGAAACCACAGCTGCTTTAGTTTCTTCGATGCTGGCTTTCCCGGGGACCGATAACACGTGCATGAACCAAAGCAATTCGTAAGTTAGGGGTTTCTCCACTTAAACTCCAAACCTGCAAGAGAACCTGCATGACACTATTAGCCATTAGACCTTAATAACCATCTTTGATCATTGGCAGAATTCTCATGCATTGGACTCCTGCAGTACTAGGAGTGATAAGGAGGCAGCTTTGGCAGGATGCCAGGATGAAAACAAGTGGAAGTGGTCCTTGCTGCCCCAGTAATTCCAATTATAACATGAGCCCACACAGCAAGCTCTCAGCGCAGCATTTGTTACCTCTATCTAGAAGCTGTGCCATGAGAGCTGGTTTGTTTTGGGCTTTGCAGATAAATTCTCAGGATGGTAAAGTCCTGGGCAGACTTCAGTGCTTGTGAAGTCAAATACTTACCATGGGTGTTTGCAGTGACTGCCCAGGCAATACAGCCCATCACAAGAGTGCCCAGGGAATGCCACAACAATAGCCTTTATTTCTGGGCTGGTTTCAGATGCTTTTGGCCTCTGAGTGCCAAAATTCTTTGCACTGTCTACTGTAGGAGTGAAGTGGTGCCTGTATTCCATTTGATAGCTGAGCGAATCCAGGTGCAGGGAGCAGCAGGGAGGGCTCTCTGCTAAGGGGCACTGGAGGCAGCAGGAGGCTGGGGATTCCCTGAACCACCCAGAGCTGACAAGAAGCTCTGCTTTTCTGCTGGAGCTGCTCAACAGCCCGCCTTGCTGTCAGTAAACGTGACAGCAATTAGCTTCATTTGCACACCTGAGCACAGAGAGCCTCAGAGGAAAAATGTGCTCCTTTTCAGGCAGTGTTTAACAGAGGACATGCTTGGCCAGTGGATTACCAGTGGAAACCAGAAAACTAAGTATTCTGCCTGCAACTGCACAGATGGCATCCAGGTAACTTGGATAAACCCAAAAGTGAGGGGGCTTGGGGGATAACTGGGGGTCTTGTTTGTCGGGAGTGGTTTAAAGGGGTGGCATGATGCTAGGGGGACTCAGCATTCCAAGTCCTTCTGTCTCTCTTTGGCCTTGTTGAATTTGTACACTGGATAACCACTGTCTGCTCCAGTTTGGGGACAGGAAAGGAAACAGCAGCCTCAGAAGATTCACACCCTAACATCTCTGCCTTGCTCCCCATGGTGGGAAAAGGTTTAATGGTGTTTTTGAGTGTTGTATGACTGTCCCTTTTGACAGAAGTGAGCATGTGTTCAAGAGGAAGATTTCATCTTATACAAGCACTGTCACTATATAAAATCACAGCTACTTTTGCTGCTTGCTCTTCAGAATTTAACTTTATGCAAAGTCTAGATCTGCTCCTTGTTCTAAATATTAATGATATTAATTATTTGCATTACAGTGGTACCTACAGAGCCAGATATGGGTGCTGCTGGGATTTGCATGCACACGGGTGCTGCTGGGATTTGCATGCACACGGGGAAAAGGCAGATTCTGCCCAAGGGTGTTAGTTTTATAGTTCAGTTCACTCTCCTCCCTCCAGTGCTGTTCACCTGTCCTCAGCTTTTTTCCATAGGAAATAAACTCATGGCACAATGTGATGCCTTTTACCATAAAGGATGTACTTAGTTGAACGTTTCTAGTCATTCTTTAAAATGCAGCTATTTTGTGCAGTTTTCTGGACATACACTTAATTTCACATCATTAAAATTATTGGCATAATTTCTCCAGCAAGTTGGGATAATGTTCAAAGCTGATTCTCACCTCCAGCAGGCACAGGCAGGTGTTCCTCAGCATGGAGGAAGCTATTTTGTGTATTCAGATGAACAGATGCACAATGGGGGAGTCCAGGGCTTTTGTTATGGATGAGCTGAAGGAAGCAGCCAACATGCTGTCTGGGAGGACACTTCAACCTCATGAAACACTGATGTGACTTTGGCCCTCAGCATGTTAAATTATATATTCAGGACTAATTCAAGGTTTCTCCAAAGCCCAGGAAAACATTTCCGGTGACTGACAGTAAAGCAGAAATGTAGAGTGTAGCTGCTGTGAAATGGAAGATGAGAGTTTGAGGCCACCACAGAGTTTTCTGCTCTGTGACTTGTTTTGCCCTCTGCAGTTGTCTGTGCAGTCTCTCTGCTAAATAGGATCAGCCTTAATTCAGCCAGAATCTTCCTACATAGCATGAAGCACATTTCAAGGTCCCACTGATGCCAGTAGAATTGAAGGGTAGATTTAAGCAGAGGCTGTGTTTTAGCACATCCCTGAATGTGTTGGGACAGTGTGCCACAGGGCTGTGTGCACAGGGCTGTGTCCCTGTGTCCTTCGGAAGGAGCAGCCTCTACCGGAATGAGGCTCAGGATCAGAATGCTGCCATGGCAAGCCCTCGATCTTGTCCTAATGTGGTGGTTTTCAGTAAAAACACAAACACTAAAGATTTTCTTCATTTGTCTCCCCTCAGACATGTCCACAGACAAACTACACTCCCCCTCACAGAAGGACCTTCTCCACACGGACACTTTACAACCTGACAGGGCACAACGTGGAGACCTACATCCTGGCCACCACCAAGGACTTCCTGCAGAAACGGTACAGCACAAACTCCCTGCTGGGAGCAAGGCAGCACATCCCACACCTGTCAGATCCCCTCTGCCTGAAGAGGGGGCAGTGCAGCAGAGGTTTAGAATCTGGTGAAAGGAGCTGAAGTGCCCTGCAATCATGGATAAAAGATAAAAGGCTCATGCGAGCGCCCTGCTTGATCATAGCAGATCATAGCCTGGGGATAACATGTCAATCACCTGGCACGTTTGGGCTGGTTCTGCAGATAAGCTTTTGTCTGACTCAGAAATCTTTAAAAAGAGGAAAATCTGACACAGCCTGCCATGAGGTAAGCCCGGGGGAGAGATTTTCCTCCAGGTTTGATTCTGTGAAGAGCCTCGGCAGGCGCTTCACTTGAAGGAGTGCATCCATTCCAGTGAGAGCAGTGTTTCCTTGTGCTGTGGGGCTCTGGGAGCTGTTGGTGGGTCCGGGCTCAGCCAGACAACTGCAGGCTTGGGGCAGAGGTCATCTGCCACTGAGGCTGGCACAAAATGTGTCCATCTGCCATGAATGAACTGAGCTGCTCATCTCTGGGGTCAGAAGCAGCATCTCACCCTGGAGTGGCAGGCACATAGCTTAGGAGTCCACAGGGCTCCAAGAGCTTCATCAAATGGAGGCTTTCAGCAGTTTTGTGACAGTTTTGCCAAGCTTCTGTGGGGCTTTGCCCCCCAAAGAAAGGCTCCCACAGAAGAGGTGGCTTGACCCCCACGCTGTGATAAGCTCTCTGAAGTCAGACTGGAATTGCCTTTGGCAATGGCACTTTGGCATGGCCCATCCAAGGGAATTAGAGCTTTGGGATGAGGGCAGCAATGCATTTCTCTCTGGTTTTCACGCAGGTATGGTGGTTGGAGCTTTGGGCTGCCTTTGACAGCAGATCTGCAGTTTGACATCAGGCCAGTGCCCCCCAACAGAACACTGACTAAGGTAACCAACACCTGCTCATCCTGGTGTGGGAAGTGTGAGACTCGGGAGAAGCAATGTAAAGTTCATGGATATTCAAAAAAAGAAAGCAAAACCCCCTGAAATCTGCAGCTTGGCATGACAAAGATGAACTTGCAATTCATTTTCTTTTCTCTCCCCATTCTTCTCTATTGGTCTCACTTCTCTTGCTAGCAGGAGGCAATTTTTCTGCTGTCAAAATTTTATTATACAGAGGTGAAAAGATCAATTAGTAGCACCTTTATCTCATGAGGGGATGTATGTACCATAACGAGGGCTGGCTGGTGCATTCTGATATGCCCATTTCTCTGGTTCAGCTCAGTAAAAATGTTGTAAAGCACCAGGGCTGAAATCTGAGGTAGTTTGCACAAGTGAAGCAGGACAAACCAACATGTTGTCAGTAATAGCTCCAAAATTGTTTCAATTTCTCAATTGTGTGCAGGTGTGGTACAATCCTGAGGGTTATCACAGCCTCCCAGCCTATCTCAACAGCTTGAACAACTTCATTCTTCGAGCCAACTTGCCAAAAAATGAGACTTCCAGATATGGTAAGTGTCCCTTTACATGAGCAGATAACTTCTCCCCTTTGGAGGGATATCATGGTTCTGCTGAAATCAATGACAACATTTACCTTGACTTCAATGAGGCCATTTCTTTATTCACTGTTCTGCAATTCCTTACAAAACAGAATTGAAAAGCATGAATAAATCACGAAGTTCATTTGTCTTAGTCAGAGGCTCAGGGGAGCTGGACAGGGAGGACCCCAGCTCCTCTGTAAAATGCTTCATCCGAGAAATGCCAGCAGTTGCTCTTTGATTTATTGCCTCTCATGTGGCAATGGAAGGGCTGTCTCTTGATAGTTGTCCATTAGTTATGCAGAAAAAAAGGCTCCTCTAGGCCATCTCCAGGGGTGGGTTAGATTAGGAAATTTTAATACGTCAAAATTCTGCTGAGAGCAGCCCGGGGTGTGTGGGCATCTGTGTGTCTGGGTTTGACTGAGAGTGGAGAGGGTGAGATTAAATGAGAAATATAATTTTCAGCTGTCTTTTTACTCTGACACCTGACATACAGATCCAAGGAGTGCTGATGATCCATTTGGGGTCCTCATAGCTTCTCCTTGCTATCATACTGCAGCAACCCAAATTCCTGCTGGTAATCCAGGGCAGCCTGCCTTTCCCACTGCAGTTTCAAGGGTTTCCTCTTTCAAAGTGCAGTGTGGACACAAACCTGTCTGTAGGTGTGTCTGCCTCCAGAGAGGGCCAAGGTGCAGAGACAAGAGAGAGATTTCTAGTGAGAAATCTTACACAGAGCTTTTTGGGCTCTGCTCTGCCAAGAGCAGCAATTGTGTGCAGAAACACCCTCCTGATTGCCCTTCTTGGACAAGTGGTGCCCTTCCAGCTGTGTCCTGGCCAGGCCTAGCCCTGCTCACCTCAGAGGGTTGCTGTCCCTGGTGACACAGGGACAGGTGGCAGTATCTCTTGGCTCATAGGACATGTCTGAACTGAGCTATGATGGAACCAGGCATCTGGCCTGAAGCTTTCAGTGTGACACCTCGAATTCCAGCAGCAGCAGATGCTGACCACGAGTGGCCCCAGCATGTTTTCCTTCTCAGCTCACGCCTCTGCACCGAGACTCCCCTCCCAGCCAGCTCAGCTCACAGAGTGACACCAGAGCCTGGCCACCCCCTCAAATAGGCCCTGGCTCTCCCCTCTGGGGTTTGCAGTGTGCCCTCAGCTCACCCATCACAGAGCTGCAGCCCGGCTGCTGAAATAGAAGACCCCAGAAGGGCACTTCCAGAGGCAGGAACATCCCAGAGCAGCTGAATTATTAAGCACTGAAGCTCCTTACTCTGTCTCTGTATTCCCAACACATGCTGTCGCAAGAGCAAAGGCAGGAAGCTCTTGTGAACAGCCAGAAAGTTTTCACAGGGCAAGTTTTATAGTAGCAAAACAGCAATTTTCAGGGGGAAAGAATAGCAGCAGTTTTTGTTCCATCTGTCCTGCTGCTTATGTGTTTTTGGAAAGAAATGCTTAGTAGTAAATGACCAGACAGACAATTCTCTGCTTCCCACTAATCATCCAAGCCAGAGAAGGGGAGAAATAAAATGAATGGATGAGGCTGGTTCCCCTGAGGTAGAGTGAATCCAGTCTGAAATACAACTGAAACACGTTCCGTCGGGTATGCTCCTGGCAGCTCAATCAAGTTGTTGTTGTGACAAATAAATGACAGTTTAAGAACCATTGAAATGGCCAGATAAAAGTGTGTTGTCACTTCAGCAGTCAGAAAGAGGTGCCAGTCCTGCTTTAGAGGTTTGACTTAGACTGGATATATTTTAAAAAAAAAATACATAAAAAGCTTTTTACCCTGTCACTAAGCAAGTCATAATAGCTTTTGACTTATGTATATTGCGCTTTCTCTTCTCAATCCCAGCTAACAAAAAAGGAGGAAGCATTGAAATGGAAATTTTGACTTCTAGCCTAAGCTCCAATAAAGGAAAATGGCTTTATAGTGAAGTATTAACAGATTAGACAGACAGTATCTTTCTTTCTCTCTCTCCCTTTTTGAGAAGGGAAACATTTCCTGGTTGTTTGTATGGCTTTATCAGCAGTCCAAGATTTTAATCCCATTTCTCTCACTGATGACAAGACTGAGGTTTGGTTGTTTTTTTTTTTTTTTTTTTTTCTCCAAAATTAAATCCTCCTTTTCAAATTCATTTGCTCAGTATGGTATTTGGTCAGCTAAAATCTCAGGCTCCTCTCTTCTGGTCCCCTGTCAGAGTGCCCATTCTTAGGGAAAATTACCCAGGATAGTTCTTCATTACATCCTTCCTAAGGTCTGGCACCTGGCTGTGAGGTGCTTAAATTCCACAGGTGGTATGGTCTAGAAAATCTCTGGATCTAAGAGCAGCTGGAGGTCACCCAGAACTCCCTGAGGCATTTATTTAGGTGTCAAAACATGAATTGAGAATGTCATTTTTTAGGTATATAAACATGGGAGCCCTTTCTCGGGCTCTGGAGTCTTAGAGACTGGGGCTGTCATCCTGGTGGGGCCAAGGCAGAGAACTGCACTGGAGGTTGGAACTGGCCCCTCCATGTTCTTCCTCTTGCTTCTGTGGGCACAAATTGCCTTCAGACATGGCAAAAGCACCGTGGTGAACAATACTAGTGTATTTGGGTGTTCTCCTTGGAGGAGCACTTAAACCACATCTGAAGATACTTGCACAAAAGCAAAGAATTTCTCAGTTGCAGTTTGGGCCTGATACAAACCCATTTTTAATGGATTTTTTTTTTTAAATATCAGACTTACAAGTGTGGTAATTAGATTTTTTGCTGGTAACTTTGAGCAAAATACTCTTGTTTGTTTGGTTGGTTGGTTGGTTTTTCCTCTAGCTTCTTAAGAATAGTTCAGAATTAACTCGCTGCAACACTGGGGATGAAAGTGTCTGTAGCTTACCTGGGTTTCTGCTCTCACCTCCACAGATCCCATATGCAGAAAGACATCTATCACAGGCAGGTAACAGTTGTGGAGAAGGGCAGCAGGGAAAGACTTGTTCCTGGTCGTAAAAGAACAAATGGAATGAGATGAAGAAATGCAAAAACATAAAAGAACAAATGCACCAGACAGCGGCTTTGAAACAGAACATACTCATCATTTTTGTAGGTGTCAGTGGTGAGGAATTTAAGCTGGAATAAATAGGCCCACGGGCACATGCCTGGTTTGAAGTGTGGGAAGGGAATGGTACTGGCAGCCAGACAGATTTAGGAACAAGGTCTAGGGTTTGAATTTCAGATCTGCTGTGCACCAAGTGAAGTCCTAGGAAAAATGAGGATGCTCAAAATTCTGCCCAACATCACACAGAGATGACAGAGCAGAAACACGCTTTTGATCTGCTTTTCTTTTCTTCTCTCTCAGTTTTCTATATTATTGTCAGGAGCTGGTGAAGGAAGCTTGAATTTGGACACATTTTCAATTTTTTTCTTTTTTTCTTCTCCTGTAGGTATTTTCTTGTCAGCTCACCCATATCCTGGAGGACAGAGTCAAGAACAAGTAATGTAAGAAGATTCATTTGGCTGATGCCTGAATTTTTTTAGCTTTAAAAGGAGCAAACCAGTTTATTTGAAACCATAAACCAACTAAATTACTAGATATCTTTATCTAAGTGATAAAAGTGAACAGTGAAACTGCTCTTGCTTGTGTACATTCCCTCTATACATGGATAGTGTCTTACTTGCCACCAGAGCTGGGGACTGCTGTGAGGGTTTTTTGCAGGATCTCATGGGGATCTGGAGGTCACAGTTACAGCCTCACATATTTCTGTGCTTGGAAATAATAATAATAATAATAATAATAATAATAATAATAATAATAATAATAGTAATTACATCATTTTCCTTTTGGCCCTTCCACTCCATGCTGGGGTCCAACACTATAGCTCAGTGCTGAGTCCCTTTTGCTGGGCATCATTGTCATCAGTAAAGGGAGCAAAGAAAAGAAGAAATTCTCCTCTTTGGAAGTATCCAAGGCCAGATTGGATAGGGCTTGGAGCAACCTGGGATAATGGAATGTGTCCCTGTCCATGGCAGAGGGTGGAATGGGATGGCTTTGAGGTCCCTTCCACCCCAAACCATTGCAGAATTATAAAAGATGCTGTCCCAGAATCATGACCTTATTGCTTCTGAGCTCTGGCCAAGCCTCACAGTGAGGGAAATCTCAACTTGCATTCACCAAATGCATCTTTCTCACCTTTTCTCCCAGGCTCAACAGCTTACTGGATATCATAGTGTCCATGTCTGTTTTGGTGGGCTACTCCATCACCACAGCAAGCTTTGTGCTCTACATGGTCAAGGAGCACCAAACCAAAGCCAAGCAACTGCAGCACATTTCAGGCATTGGGATGACAACCTACTGGGTGACCAACTTCGTTTATGATCTGGTAAATAATTCACATTTCTAAATGCACCAGGAGGAGCGTTACACAGCATGGGGGGAAAAACAGTTCTTTATTTAAAGTTGGCTGCCTAGACTTCTTCTTATTGCTACCAAGAGTGTTGTGTAGTAATTGTTCTCCAAGGCATTGGAGACGATTAAAGGGGAACTGCAGCACTGGATTCTGCTAAGCAAAGGCATTCCTGCTCTCTGGAGTGTGTGTAAAACACCCAACATATTTATACAGAAGCAGCACAGAACAGGCTGCAGCTTGATTTCAATTCCAGCAGCCAGCTGCTCCTCTGGCAGCTTGCAGGGCTGGATCTGCTGTCACCCAGGCTCCAAAAATGTGGGGTGAGGCTCTGGGTCTTGAGGCTTCAGCCAGTCTGGGAACCCTGGCTGGGACAGCAGCAAACATCCCATAGCTGGCACAACCCTGCTGAGCAAAAACCCATCTCTGGCTTGAATGCTGTCTGGTAGAGTCTATGTTATAAAGTTTTTAAGCCAAGGAAAGCTACAAATGCAGCCTTGCAGGACCTGAGCAGCTTCTTTTCACAGTGCTGCATAGATGTACCTTTTTGAGCTCCCAGCACTGTGCTGCATTCCCTGGCATAGGCATTCCCTTGTTCCTCCTGAAGTTAAGTTTCCTCGTGGTGCAGAGGGTTAAATGACACCATTGGAAAGCATTGCTGGGCCAAGAAGAAAAATGCTTGTAGTGTCTTAGGCTGAAGTGCTTTGTGTCTTCTGCATTCCCAATGGTGCAGGGTATCAGACCCTCACACAGGGAAAGGGCAGTGCAGCCAAGCTCAGCTCCTGAGTCTGGGCATTGCCAGCTGGGCTGCAGTGGTGAGCAGCTTCACCTGTCCCACAATTTTCTGTTGATGCAGATCTGCAAGTGCCTAAAAGCCCTGTGATTCCATCACTTCCTGAAAACAGGAAATCTTCACGGGCATTTGGGTGACTGGCCCTCTTCGGTGCAGGGAAGACTAAGGGGTGAAATCCCACGGGAAATGTGAGCCAGAAGTGCCTGCCTGGAAGTGCTGATGAGTGCTGATGAGGGCAGTTGGAAGGGGTCCCAAGGCAGCAGCACAAGGATGCCCTGCTCTGCAGGAGAG
>CM031863.1:34989226-35122186 GCA_018697195.1 Certhia americana | reverse complement strand
AGCAGCACAAGGATGCCCTGCTCTGCAGGAGAGATTCATGGGGTCCCTAGACAGCATGGCCCCAGCCTGGCTCAGCAGTGCAGTCTGAGGTGCAGCACAGCAGGGAGGGTGGAGGAGGCCTGTGCCTGCCTGCCTGCTCCAGGCCCTCCTCCAGCACTGCATATTTGTAAATCAGCATGTGGAAAAACCCCCGGGGTCCTTACACAGTTGGTATTCAGCGGGCCGAAACTAATCCAGCGCTGTCTCGGCAACTTGATATTTCTCAGTGAATCCCTGCCAGTAAATTCTGCTAAATCCCAAAGCTGAGGAAGAGAGGAGGCTCTCCAGGCAGATGTTTGGTAGCTCTCTGGCTTGACTCAACACTATTAAAGACTAGATTTACAGGGCACAATGAAGTGGTCTGACTGCAAGGCTAACAGAAAACCCAAAGGGGTATTTTTCATTCACAACCTTTTTTTAAGGTACTTTCTGCCCACAGTCCTCAATGCTGAGGCTTTGCCTATTCAAAGAGGCTTTGTGGGAATCAGTCTCATCTGCAATTCATCTTGGGAGGATTGAGAGCCCTGTGTTTGGTTTCCCTTAGAGAAACCATGCTACATTTGTGAGACCAGATTCAGTCCTGGCATTGTTTCTTCTGTATTGTTGTAGGAAGATGTTTCAGAACTGTTGTCCTAGTAACATCTTTTTAATGTCATTTTTCAGGTACTTTTTATGGTCCCTATTGGACTCTCCGTAGGAGTTATTTCAGCCTTCCAGATCCCAGCTTTCTGCAACAACAGTAACTTAGTGGCAGTATTTCTTCTGCTGTTACTGTTTGGGTAAGTGTGGAGCTTAGTTATTTAAATATCACTGCACAGGGTAAGGAACTTTTCTCTTCAACATGCTCTTCACAAACAGTGGTTAAGTTGCTCCTTCCAGGAGCAGGGAGGTGAAGCACTGTTGTCATGCCTGCTTTATTCAAAGCACACCCTACATGAGGATATTGAAATATTCAAGGTCCCAGCAACAGCCCAAGCTGTAAGCAAATGCTTGCTGACCTCTTGCAAAGTTCAAGAGCATTTTAATATCAGAGAGCAAAATAAATAGCAGTAGCACAATTCTGAAAAACTTAAGACAAACTCTCCCTGGCTTTGAATTCTCCAGGCTCAGTCTCTTTGTTTTCAGGTGGGGTTCCATGTTCAAACTATGTATCATAAACTTTTTCTCCAAATTCTAACAGACACAAAGGAATTTTTCCTTTCTTTAACCTCTGTAATAAGGCAATGTAATTGCATGCCAAAACAGAACAGTTATGTTCCAACTCTGGAAGTGTTCGGAGCCAGGTTGGATGGGGCTTGGAGCAACCTGATATAGTGGCAGGTGTCCCTGCCCATGGCAGAAGGTGGAACTGGATGGGCTTTAAGCTCTCTTCCAACTTAAACCATCCAATGATTCTGTGTTGTCCTGTCTTCATTGTTTGGGGTTTTTTTCAAAGTAGCCTTTGAGTTACCATGGTTTTCTCTGCACTGCTGGTATTTATAGATATGCATCATTTTCCTGGATGTACCTGCTGGCTGGGCTTTTCAAGGAAACAGGGATGGCCTTCATTGTTTACGTCTGTGTCAACTTGTTCTTTGGCATCAACACCATTATCACTCACTCGGTTGTGTTCCTGCTCTCCCAGGAAAAGGCCACGGACCAGGTAGGAGCCCCACTAGTACTGACCCTGTAGTGACACTCCAAGAAGCTTCCTGTGGGCTTGATGGCTTTGATCAAGACCACAGCAGCTGGACACAGTCACAGGATTTCACAGGGTTCCCTACAGACAAGAGTCACATATGGATCTTGTTTGTCTGTAAATCTGCACCCCCTGCAAAGAAGGAAACGATAGTGACAGAGGGGAGAACATGAAAGAGAGGGAGAAAACTGAGGACTCTCTTTATAACCACCCTGGTGATGTAAGATGAAGGGCAGGAGATGGGTGGAGATGCTTGATAAAAAGCTGTTAATGGACACTTGTCATAGTTTGAACGACAGGTGTCTGCTAAGGTAGCCAGGAGCCTCCCTTGGAATGGAGAATTTAAATCCCCTCCCTCCGAATTAGTATAACTTTTGGAATTAAGGGGCTCTCAGGTGAAGATATGGAAATAGGAATAACAGTTCTTTATTAGGGGAACTAAAATAAACAATAAACCAAAAACACATGCAGTAAGACAAACAAATAAACAAATCAAACCCACTGACAGAGTCAGGATACAACCTGACACCCTGTGGGTCATGGTGTTGGTGGCAGTCCCATTCCATGGTGGCAGATGTGGCTCTGTTGAAGTGATGCTCCTGTAGAAAAGTGAAGTTTTTCACTGAAGGTCCAGTGGTGAGAGATGGGCCTGGTCTTCCTCTGAGAATCCAGTGGAAAGGCTGGCTTGGTGTTTCAACTCCCAGATTTTTATCCAGGTAGGAATGCTTGGCTCCTCCCCCTGGCTGGAGCATTTCCCAGTGGGATGATGTAATTCTATCAGTGAGACTCACTGGCCCATGAGCAGAAGATCTCTCCCTGGAGGGAGGCTGGGTTGTGGAAGAGATAAGAAAACTGCCCCAGTGGGTTTATTGACAGTTGGCCATTGACAGACAATTACACCACCACCACCATCCCAGTTTCATCAGGTGGTGATAGAACACACTGTTCTGGTTACATTTTGCACTGCAACCTATGACAACACTTCAAACTGTTGCTGAGTTCTTGAAGCAGGAGCTGTGGGGAGTGACAGCTGAATGTCACTACCCTGAGTCTGACATGTGCTGCAGTTTAACCTAGCACCAGCTGCTGTCATTTCTGACTGTAATGCAGTCATCTTCTCTCTGAAAGGATGAAAAACAACCCAGAGACAGTGATGATTCCCTAAAGTAAAGCCCTCCCTTTAAATGAGATCTCCCTGGGAATGGCTAGGATAAAATGCACACCTTACACTTAGATTTCTTTTTTTATGGGGTTCAATTACAATAGCTAGGCTGGATTTTTCTCTCTGTCTGGACAGAGTTTGTTCAGCAGCCCCTTGGATTTTAGGGATATGTAATTATGATCACCTTTCATCCCTCTGTGCCCCAGTGACAGGGAGTCAGTTCCCTTCCATGCTAATTTAGTGCTTCTCTGGTTTGCTTTGTGCACTAATCCTTTCTTCTGCTAGAAATGTACCAGAGTTCTTTACTCTGAGACTGCACTGAGCTGTTCTGCTGTGAGTTAGCTGGAAAAGCCCTTCTATGTCTAGAAAAGCCAAATCTTTTGTTTCATGGAGATGTTTGTCCAATGAAAACAGACAGGGCAGTGCTCCAGGGGAGCAGGCTGTGCTAGACAGAATAACAGGGCACAGTGGCAAGACTCAGCTCTGACTCATGGGAGGGTTCTGGGTGCTGGAGCAGCAGCAGGAACCATCCTGGGAACAGAATGCTGTTTACTATGGGTGATCACAACCTCAGAGCTGCCTGTTGACTTTTATGACCTTGTGCCTATGAAACGAGCTGTCTGCAGAGCTCTTTGCTCTCAGTTTATCTCTGCTCTGAGACACAAGCAAATCCCAATGTAATTGTTACACTTCAGGCCCACAGTAAAACCTATGAATTTATTCCACGGATAAAAGCAATGACTGACTGTGCTGCTCTTTGTTTTTTTCCAGGGCTTGCATGATCTTGCTGAAAATTTAAGGCATGCATTCCTTCTGTTCCCACAATTTTGCTTTGGCTATGGCTTGATTGAACTGTCGCAGGATCAGGCACTGCTGGGCTTCTTAAAAGCCTATGGAGTGGACTACCCTGACAAAACCTTTGAGCTAGACAAGACCACATCCAAGCTGCTGGCCATGTTCATGCAGGGCACCGTGTTCTTTGCCATTCGTCTGACAGTTCACGACAGGATGGTTCAGAGAGTCTGGAACAATGTACTGGAGTAAGTAACATCTGGAGCTCACACTGGAAACAGCCCCAGCCAGAGCTCGCTGGTTTCCTTCCAGGCTCCCACACCATCACTGCCAGTTATGATGCCCATAAATTTCCAGGACAATTTGTGAATGTGGAGTGAGTTTTCTCTGGCAGAAGTCCTGGTAATTAGAGTTTGAGCTAACAGAGGTGTAGTTTACAGAGTCCCCTGGTAGTTGGTGCTGGCAGCCCTGGGCTTCAGCTTTGGTGGGTGGATGCTCAGCTGTTGGTGAGGGCAGTCATTCCACTGACAACCTCCTCTGTTTGGCTCTCCCCATCTCCTCTGCCCTGGGTGTACACAGAGAGGAGTGAGAATATTCCTGTCACCTGCATTAGGAGCAAGTCCACAAAGTAAGATCTGCTCCAGCCCAGAATATTTGCTGAAAAAGAGGGGGAAAAGACAAGCAGGAAGAGAACACTGGGTGCAGCAAATACCAGGAGAGAATAAAAACTGTATACCTGAGTATTGTGTGCATGCCCTGGGATTTCCCAGGAAGGCTCCCTGGGATCTATCCCTACTGCTGACTGTTGCTGGAGGGTAAGTCCCTCTCTGCCCTCCCCCAGGTTCCTGTTTGACAGAGTCCATGGCAAAGCCTCCCTTCTGCTGCCCACCACCGTAGAGGATGGGGATGTCCAGGCAGAGAGGAGCAGGGTGGAGTCTGGCAAAGCTGACTTCGACGTGGTGCAGCTCCAGAACCTCACCAAGATCTACCACCTCCCTCACAAACGCATCACAGCAGTGAAAAACATCAGCCTTGGGATCCCTGCTGGGGAGGTGAGTGAGGGGAGAAGGCTGCGGGCACCTTCCCATGTCACTGTCATCTTCTGTAATGGTTTGTTCTGCTCTGGCCTCTTCCTTTCTTTGCCTCATTTATTGATTCTTGGGGTTACAGCAGTGACAAAAGGCTCCTGGTAGATTTGGGACATCTAGTGACAATTTGAAGACCCTAGAAAAAGGGGAAGTGGATGGGAATTGTTGGAGCTCTATTCAGAGTAAAATGTCTGCATGCTCTGGTTGTACAGTGCAGTCTTGGGGGGCGGGGGGGGTCACTGGGGATCACCAGGTGGTAAATGAAGACAGCAAAACATGTCCAGCTGAAATTACTCACCTGAACTACATAGGAGATGGTGAGTCAGGCTTTTCTGCTTGTGTTTTCCCATCAGGGGAAGACAAATCACTTCAGCTGAACACACATTTTCATGAATCAGGACCTAAAATTAACTCCAAAGAAAAAAACATTCTTTGGTCATGTCAGTGCAGTTCCCTCCCCGAGAAGTGAAAAGACAGGAGTACACAGAGCACCTCTAAGATCCAGAGGAAATGGAGACAATATTCTACCTCAAGATGTGCACCTGACTTGTGGGGAAGCTTGGAATTAATCCTTGGCACCTGGTTTATTTTAATTGCCTGGGTCCCACTGAGATGAAAGGACAGTATCCTCACATGGACACTGTGCTGGTCTTTATGGCAGAGGATTTTTTCTAAGCCAGGACTGGCGTTGAGGTCTCTGACTTCTAGCAAAATTCACCCTGATGCTGGTGGGATTTAGGGCACTGTTCCCCACCTGTCAGCAGAAGCTGTGGTCCTGCACTACAGACTGTGCACAGATCCTGTTCCTGTATGGACCAAGGTGGGGAAGAGCCATGGATTGCTGTGCATCCCCAGCATAGGAGGACTTTCACATCAGCTGGTCTGTACTAATGATGGCAAAATAACAGTAATTATCAGCACAATGGTGATGGCTGATGCAACACACAACCGCTTATCTCCAACCTTAGCAATAAAATGGGGATTTTACCATGAGATACTGAAACAACACTACAGGGAGACAGTTCTTTGTCTTATTAAGGTAGTGCTTTGGTGATACTATGGGACAAAACCCTTGTGTTGATCAAGGTTTTAACCAGTGCCAGCCCAAACCTCACTCACACCATTCCCATGAGCAGCTCTGTCCCTGTCAAGGGGAGGCTCTGCACAAATGAGCTGATGGGGATTTGGCCTGAGCTCCTGCAGAAATGCACCTTGCAGGAAAAGGATTGACTCTACTGGAGACACATCCTTGATTCCTCACCTTATTAAACAAATGGTCCTAATATAAGCTGGAGTATATTGCACCATAAACAACCTCCATTATAACCCTGGCATGCTCTGAATTCCTCTGACAATTTGTCTTGCTCAAGGGGCTGCAGAAAGAAGAGGCAAGGTGCACAGAGAAATATTTCTGCATTACAAATACAGCATGCTTACATTTTGACTTTTCTTTCCCAGTGCTTTGGCTTGCTTGGTGTGAATGGAGCTGGAAAGACAACAATCTTTAAGATGCTGACAGGGGATATCGGAGCATCCAGTGGAAGGCTGCGGGTCCAGGATCATTCTGGGTATGGAGGATATAATTTCTGGGGATGCAAATCAACCTGAGAGCAGTTTTTAAGGCTGGGTGGCAAAGGAAAAGAAACATAAAAGTCTGCAATAAAGCACTCAAACCAGAGCAAAAATAAATAAGGCAGGGAATTAATCCTTTGAAGGTGGCATGGTTGCTTCTGAGGGGGGTGCGTTTTGCTGCTCAGAGGTGTTTGTTCCACTTCATTGTAAATGGGAGCAGGCTCAGATCCTGAGCAGTGTGATCCCACTTCTAAGCCAGACCTGGAGACCAGTAGGGCTCACCTCAAAATTTTATCAGGTGTAGGCTTGGTGGCAGCTGTGCCACCTGAGGTGCTGGCAGAGCTACATACTGGACATTCAGCCTCTGCAGAATTGGAGGCCTGAAAGCTCGAGCTCTGCAGAACTACTGCATTTTCCTTCAAGGGTTGGGGAACGGGGTAGGGAGTAGGAGAAAGGGGTTTGCTCCTTCCTGTTTGATTCCAGAGTGCGCTGGCAATTCAGTGATGTGCCAACCTCCTTACACAGGTCCTTGAATGACATCAGTGAGGCCCACTGGTCACTCTTTGGCTACTGTCCCCAAGAAGATGCCTTGGATGACCTGCTGACCGTGGAAGAGCACATGTATTACTATGCTCGGCTGCACGGCATCCCGGAGAGGGACATCAAGGGAGTGAGTAACAAGGGGTTTGGCTTGCAGCATTTTTGTCATTTGGAGCCTTTAAATTAGTCTTTCAGTAGATACATGTGTGGTAATCCATGGCCTGGACATGTTGTGGAAGCAGAACTCTTGCTCCCTAGGTGGTACTCCAGCTCCTCCACCGGCTGAACCTGATGGCCTACAAGGACAGAGTCACCTCTATGTGCAGCTATGGCACCAACAGGAAATTGTCAACTGCTCTGGCTCTCATTGGCAATCCATCCATTCTGCTGCTGGTGAGAAATGGGGGCCTTGTTGAGGGAAGAGGAGCAGGTCCTTGGGCTGGCAGGAGAACTTGGACAGTCCCACAAAACCTCCTCAGGCACAGCTTAAGGGACACTCCCCACATGCCTATGCCTTGCCTGACAACAGAAACCATCACAGGAGAGTTCAGGTTCAGCAAGCACTCATATTTTCTTTGAGGGCATAAGAGAGAGACAAGTCTTTCAGATTAAGTCTTTCAGTTTCTCTGGCAGCATCTTCCAGAAGTCAAAAATAGACCGTATATTTGCCAACTCTCCTAGTTCCCAGCTCTATCTTTTTTTTTTTATTTCTACCAACTTACCTGCACAGCCTTACAAGAAAAGCAGCCCCCAAGGCTCCAAAAACCGTAGGAGAGCAAAGGGGTCACTTCTCTCAGGATTAGAACCTAACATCTTTTCTAGGTTTGACTTCCTGTCTTGTCTTTCACTCTGAATTTATAGTTCTTCCTTGGGCCTACCCCATTGGTAAAACATACCTTTTTTGTGCAGTTTTCCCACTTGCTGTGTAGTGAATGTGTGCAGAGTTCTGTGAGCAGGATTCCCAATATTAAGCTGGATACCTAGTGGATATAAATATCCCTTGTCTAAACTTCTATCGAGCCCAGCACTTCTGCCTTTACTTCTAACCACCTGTCAGTGCTCCTGCTGTTTTGTGAGATAAAAAAATCTCAATAAAAATGGGAGGAAGGGGAAGTTCACTCTGTACTAACTGCTGCCTGAGCCCAGGCTTGTTTACTTTTTGAGTGCAAATTTCCATTCAGTTCTGTCTTTCCCAATAGGATGAGCCGAGCTCTGGAATGGACCCAAACGCCAAACGCCACCTCTGGAAAATCATCAATGAGGAAGTGCAGAACAAATGCTCAGTGATACTCACATCCCACAGGTAGGGCTGGGCTGCTCTGCATCCCTTTTTAGGGTCAGCAGAAGTGTGGAGAGACCCATTCCTCACACTCCCCCTTGGTCCTTGCACAATTTCAGGGCACCGAGCTGTGACAGGTTTGGGGGTTTGTTGTGGCTGAATGTGGTGTCCAGAGACCCACAACACCTTAGGGAAGATCAGTGATGTTCTGCAGTTACTTAGCCATATTTTTATATCCTTCTCAATGACTTACTTTAGTTTCTTGGTTGGTTTTGCAGCATGGAAGAGTGTGAAGCCCTCTGTACCAGGCTGGCCATCATGGTGAACGGGAGTTTCCAGTGCATTGGCTCTTTGCAGCACATCAAGAGCAGGTCAGTAAAATGAACCTATTTCACTTTTACTGAACAGCCTCTGGAGTTACTGACCTACAGCTCTGAGTGCTCAGAACATGAGACCTGTGTTATCAAAACAATGAATTTTCCTGGTTCATGTCCCTTAAACACCACTGGAATTCTGTGTTAACTAATGCACTTTCTACACCCTCACAGCCTGTCTTCACAGGATGTGACCCCCAAAGTAATCTGTTCACTGCTACAAATGAGAAATGCATATTAGGGTTCAGCTTTGGTTTTATTAGTTTTAACAATAGCTCGGCTTCTTACTAAGTTTCACTCCTGGTTAACAACCCTGACCCCATTCGAGCTGCACCATGCCTGGATTAGATTTCCCCAAAGAGGCTGTGCAGCACTCTCGAAGGATTTTCTTCATCTGTTTTTCTCTTTTCTACAGTGTTAATTGTGATTTTCTTTTCCCCTAGATTTGGAAGAGGATTCACTGTGAAGATGCACTTAAACAGCAGCACAGTTTGCACTGAGACACTGACAGAGTTCATGAAGTTACACTTCCCAAATACATGCCTGAAGGTAAGCAGGGCAAATGCTTTCAGGAGAAGCTTTCAAAATCCCTTCAAACTGACCAAGAAGATCCTTGCAAGATGGACATCTTGTGACATACTGTGCACATAGATCTGAGCTCTGAGAGTCACACTTGTCATTGCTTTCAGCTACCTTGTCCATGGGCTGGAGCACTCTAGTTCCTGGTGGCTGAAATAATATCAGCCAAACAGCTGCAGTGACCCTGTAAGGCAACTGTTAGGTGACTCTCTGCCATAGGAATGCCCTTCCCACTGAAGCCTGGAATGGATGGAAAGCCCCTTTAGGTTCAGTGGGTAATGAGATGCTTCCAGTACTTCCAGCAACTGAGTAATTGTAAATCCGGAGTAACTGAGTCACAGCTGCCATCCATTGTCTGTAACCCAATTCTCTGCATGAATCAAAACTGTACACCTGGAGCTGGAAAATGCTATGGCCACCTGGAGCTTCTGGCCTTGCTCTTCAGTTGTGCTCCCCTAGTCACACACCCCACAAGAACTCCAAGTGGGTACCAGACAATAACATTCAGAAGACACCACAGACCCTGCCCCATCATCCTCCCTTGATCCAGCTGTTGGATTTCCCCCACCTCTCCTGTCCCCACAGGATCAGCATTTCAAGATGGTGGAGTACCATGTCCCAGTCTCTGCAGGAGGGGTAGCGAATATATTTGATCTCCTGGAAGGCAACAAAGCAGCCTTCAACATCAGGCACTTCTCTGTGAGTCAGACAACGTTAGAGGAGGTAAGGAATTAAAATGTGAGGCCATCCATTTAAAACTGCTAACAGGGGAGCAGACTGATGGTAACACATAATGGACTGCTGCACACAATAGACTACAGTTTGAAAGGGATTTCCATCTATATTCCTCCTGGGGGTACTTTATCAGCACTGCTGCCTCCAGGTACCTCTGCTGGTGCTAGGGAAACACACACAGAAAGCTTCCTGGAGCATAAAGGATCTGTTCTTCCCTCTGTCACTGCTGATTTCAGGAGCCTCGTGGGTGTGGGTGAAGGGCAAGACTATGAATCACCCCCAAGTCCAGGGCTAGGCTTTCCACCAGTACTGAAAATAAAGTTAATTTCACTTTGTGGCTTGGAAGTTCATTTAACATTACTCCAAAATTAGCTTTGGGGTTCATTCCATTTTCCCTTGGAAGAACATTCCAAATGGCAACAAAATCCCATAGGGAGCACATCAGCTGAAGGGATTAACACAAAGACTATCCAGAAGAAATCACCCTGTTGAGCATCAGCACCTGGAATATTAGGTTTGTCCCAGAGAGGGGAGCAGAACTGAAGCCCTGTAGTGCTATGAGTTGTGACACAGCAGACTGGGAGGGGAGTTCCTCAGTGCTGTTCCAGTAAGTGGCAGTGGTAGTGAGAGAAACAGGCAGGCAAAGCTCAGGAAGCCCCAGCTCAAATTTTGTGGGAGGACAGCTTGGATTTGTGAATATGCAAATGTGATTGCAGGGAGTGTTCTGGTAAGAGTCCTTTCTATATTCATTAGGTCCTGTTGAAAGGAAGGCTGTTACCTGTGATTTTATACACCTCTCTCCACAGTCTGCAGTTGTGCGTGCACAGATGTCAGTTTCACAGAGACAGATGGTTTTATGAAGCAATAATGGGACTGTGTTACAGTGTGATCGAATGAACCACTGCATGGGCACTGTCTTGCTGGTGCTTCAGGTGCCTGAGCTGCAGGACAGTCAGGTTCCATGCAGGAATGTCTCCCTTTGGATCCTGGGCGTCGACTGACTCCGCAGTTTAGGAGTGCACATCCGTTTATTTACATGAGCCCAGAGAAGCCCAGCAATTTGCAATTCTCCAATTCAGCATGAATCCATCCCCGAGCACGCTCTCCAGGCTCACAGTCAAATGAACAACCATGCCTTTTTATATTCATTCATAGCATGAATTATTTATGCTGTCACATACTGAGTGTTTTCCTTTAAACTTCCAGGTTTTCATCAACTTTGCTAAAGATCAAACAGATCCTGACGGCATGGACGCAGGTCCTGAGGTGACGCTGGACAGCTCTGACACAAGTAGCCAAGCTAGCACCATAAGCTCCATCTATTGAAGGCATCCACCCACACAGGACCACAGAAATTGGGGAAAAGACCTGACAGCCCCTCCAACCCTATTTTCAGTATTTTAGGGTGATGGGGATAAGCAGTCCCATTTTCTTAAAGTACTTTGTTTTTTGATATGCACTTAATTAATGTCTAGGAACATGGTAGGTGTTTGAGACTGGCACTTGGTTACAAATCAGATTGGTCTTTCCACAGGTTCTTCCCCCTCCCCCCTCCCCCAATTCTTGTTTTATGATCACTGTAATGGCTGTGAGGATTTAGACAACATCACCTGCTGCTCGTGGCCATTTGCTTACAGCCCACATGGCTGTGATGGAGCAGAGGAGCTGTGGGCAGTGCAGGGTGTTTGACCACAAAGCAGCCTCACGGCCACAGAGGAAAGCCCACACTCCATGCCCAGCAGCAGACTTGCTGGGTGGCTGAGTGAAAGTGGCTCAGCTTGGACAGGTTCCCCCTGGGGAAATGGGGCTCATGGCCTTGCCCCTCCTCACAGGGGGGTTGTAAGGATGCAGGTGTTACATACTGACAGTCACAAAGGTCACTGGTGGGGGCCATCTTTGGTAATGGCATAGATCTTACCTGGTTATGTCAGCACAAATATAACTATTTTATAAGTTAGTGCTTCCAGTGGTTTTGGTTTGTTCCTGTAGCTTATTCCAGCTCTGTGTAACTGCTCAAGTGAGTCCTCTGGTCCCAGGCAGTTCCTTGGTACCCAGTGGAAGATGATTCCCCCACGAGGCCCTTTCCCCTTCTGGCTGGAGTTCAGAGCTGCTCTGGCATAGCTGAGGAGTGGTACAGGGCAGGTCTGTTGGCTGAATGTTCTGACAGGAAGAAGCTCTTTGCTTCATGAGATCGTATTTCCCTGAGCACAGTAGAAGCAAGGAGCATCCCCCTTGCTAATAAACCCTCCATCTCCAGCAGCTTTGCCTCTCTGTGCCCTCTCCAGGGACCTTCCTTCTCAACCCCACGTGCTGGCTGCCCCCTTGACTCCAGAGCTGTTTTCCCACATAATAAGGCATCATTAGCTCCTGCTTCAAAGACTCTGCCTGCTGGCTTTAAGGGAGTGCTCTGCCCACTTCTTCTGAGAGCAGCCCCCAGCAGCTGAGTTCAGCACACCACCACACACATCCTGCTCTCTTTCCCCAGAATGATTAATAGAATAGTTTAATATGATTCTTTATTATATGTATCAGCATAAGGCCCCAAAGACTTGGGTTTCGGTCAGAGCACTGATGTACCTTCAAGTACAAAATGAACTTAAACTCTGAGCTCAATAAACTTGCTGTTGCTGGTAAAACAGATTTCAGATAAAGCCTTACCTTGTGAGACCTGGGGTGGCCCATACAACTTAGTTGGGTTCACCCACACAGTTCCAGCCAGATGGCTTCTTTTTCCTTTTTTTTTCTTTTCCTTCCCCCAAAATAATTTGAGTCAAAGGAACCTTTGATGAAAGCTGCAATGACACATCTTTGTTACCCTGACCATGAGTTTGACTAGTTCCACTCCTATGAGATGCCAAGGTTGCTGTGACAATCGTGCAAGGAGTAGGTACTTTGTAAATTCCCAAACACCCTTGATATTCAGTGGGATACTGAAGTTCAAGGTTTAGCTGCTGCAAGGAGGTCACGTCCTCTCCTTGGTCTTGCTGAGAGCAGGAGGAGTTTTATTATGGACTGAAAGTATTATAGAGCTTTGAATTATGCCTCAACCTGCTGACTGTAATTAAAACTGGGATTCAGCTTCTTTCCAGAATGAATTTGACACCTGCAGTTTATAAGTAACTGAAAACGCTGCCCAGACATCCATTGTAGCTTCTATTATTATGTCTCCAGCTCTGCAAAAGCTCTTTTTTCTCATTTTCATTACACATCTTACACAGATCACAGTACAAAATTAAGCTTTTCTCTAATGGAGGGCTTGTGCTCCCTGCAAAGGACTCGAAGCATGAATGCCAATGATTTAAATGCAGCCTTGTAATACCAATCAGAGTATTATTTTATTATATCGATGGCTTTGCAACTGCCAGTGAAAGATGGATCTTCAGACTCTGTCCAGATGTACTTTACATGTAATTGAGGGAGACTGATACAAAACTATTCTTTTGTCCCTTTAGAGCTTACTAATCAAACAGGGGAAAAAAAAAAAAAAAAAAAGGAAGTGATTCATTGGAATACTTCAGCAAGCTGCAATTTAATTGTGTAAAATAGAGTTTTGTGGAGAAAAAAAAAAAGCAAAAAGCATCCTTTGAATTTCCACCCAATTCTGGCATTAATAGAAACATCTGCTTCATGTGAAATGTGTCACGGCCATGATCTACGCTCCCCGTTCTCACTCGCAGGTAAAAATAAACCATCTGCTATTGCAATCAAGTCTGTGGGTATTGGTCCAAGCAAGCCAGAGTTTATATACTGGGGGGAATTTAACTGAGGCCCTTGGAGAAGCAGTTACAACTGTTTGGGGCTGGAAGCATCTGGCAGGGAGGTTGTGTATAATGTCACCAGGGGCTGAATTACCATTTGTGACACATTCCAGACATCCCCATTCCCTGCAGAGCCTCAGATTCATCCTGTCCCTTTTGGAGGTAGGACACACTCCAAGCACAATTCCAAGGCAAAATCCTTGGAAGCCAGTACTCTCCTGCCTCTGAACACCAGCTCTGAGGGGAACCCCTTGGCTTTATCTGGTTCTTCTTCTCAGGGTCAGGATTGACAGCGCAAGAGACAGAATTCTTGTTCAGACTTGGATGTTTATTATTTTTTATCTACTTTACAGCCTCACTGACTGTGAGTGCTTCTCCATGCTAAGTTAACAGAGTAGAAATGGAGTACAGTGTTCTGCCTTCAAGTCTTTTTAAGCCTAAACTACCCAATTATGAGATGCCAACTAATTTATTTTTTCTTCTAACCCAATAACTACTCACCCATGTCTCACACTGCGGATTTTTCCAACCAATCACACAAAATCACCCAAACTTGTGAAGAAGAATAAGACTACCCCCTACTACCTCCATCTTGTTACATACAAATTGCTGTATCTCGAAACCCCAAACTCTAAATATTTCACCCTGTGAGATAACACATTTCTATTCAACTACACACTCACAATCTCAGTGCTATCACTCAATTTTGGAAGCCTTTTCCATGGCCTCAGGTCAAGTGCAATGTATCTTTGAGGATCAATCCCTGTCAGCACAGAAAACCTAAAATCATCTATGTTCCAACACAGTTCCATGCCTCCCATCACCTCTTTGTTTCCCTGAGAAGACTCCAGGGGTGGCCAGGAATATGGTGCACTGACTGAGAAACTACTGATGAGAATCTGAAAGGTTTTGAGCAGGCCCTACAGGGCAGGGGAAGGATGAGGTCACTCCCCCATCCTCACTTGTGGATGTAATACTGGGTGCCCCCCACTGCTAACCCTCTCTGAATCCCCTCAGAAATTTTCGCTTTACATGATTCTGCTTTCAAGATAAGCCACCAAGGTGCCTCCTTCCTCTGGCCTGAGCAGGGAGCTGATATTGCTGTCCCTCCCATGCTGCATACCACGGCACGACAACTCTCCAGGAACCAGGGATGAGTGCTGCAGTCCAGGGGAAAGAAGCTTTTCATCTCCCTCCTTTAATGCAGTGTCACCTCAGTTTCCCCAGTAGCCCCCATGGAGGCAGCAGCAGTGCCAGGGCGAGCCCTCCCAACGTGGTCACACACTGGAGTGTTAACTGGAACTGGCTTTGTTTAAAATGCTCCAGCACGACACACACACAAGGGAGAGGCAGTGCAGTCACTAAGCAGGCCCAGGGAGTAAAGGAGGAATTTCTGCACTGGTCGTGTGCATTGCAAGGCTGATTGAAGCCAGGTATGTAATTTGGGTTGTGGACTTGGAGAGGATGATTCAAATCTCCATCCTGTCTCTCCTTCCTTTGTCCCTTTGTGCTGTTGATGAGAACAGGGTGCTGCTCCAGCCTGATCCTTGCTTAGCTCTGCTCTCAGTGCAAACAGCCACTGGGGGCTGGTTTGGCAGGGTCAGAAAAGGGCTGGCAGGGGCTGGTCACAGGAGCCAGTGCTAAGCAAAATGTTGCAAATATAAATTCAAGGTGTCTGATGGGATTTCTTGGTCCTTTCACGAGAGCTGCAGGAGTGGTTCTGTTACTGGAAAAAACCCAACATGTTTACAGCTCGGACAAACACATCCAGGTGAACAAAATTCAGTGACTACTAAAGCTTAGGAGCTGATGATGCCCACAGACCTGCAGCCTGTGTGGAGTCACTCCTAGGATCCAGAATTTGTGGGATCCATCCTCATAACAGGCTCAGGATGGGGCTTAGCCTGTTGTAAGGGCTTCAGCTTCCTTCCATTACTGCAGCTTCACTGAAGCTGTTGTGAGGCTTTTTGGCTTTGTACAAGCCAAGAAAAATATCCATCTCTTCAGTTAATAGGGGAAGGGTTATTTTGTGAGCTAGTGGAGAAAGAAAAATGTGTTTTGGATGGCAACAGCATATTGCATGATTTTAGTCTTTTTTTTTTTTGTGGACAACAGCTGTGATCTTGCATAGCTCTAACAAAGTATCAACGGAATATTACAAGTGAGCGCAACACAGAAAAGCATCAGTGGGGTATGAAAAAAAAAAATGAATTCACCAGAATTATTATTCTGTGGCAGTATTTAAATAGAAAAAAATCACTCTAATTAATTTAGTTGTTCAGGGAGAGGATGGAAAGAAGGAAGATGGCACTGAAATAATAAGAACAACATTAGTAAGGGACACAACCAGCTTTTGCTGTTGGCTCTGCTCTTCATTCTACTCACATACACAGCACTGGGAAGGAGGGAGCATGATGGGGAGCAGAATGGGGAGTGCAGCCCATTTTGGGCAAGATCTGATTCCTCAAAATATCTGTAGAATGCACAAGATCACTCCAGGGAGTATCAGAGTTTTGGGGCTGGAGGCTGCCCCAAGTCACGGTACAATCCTGCAGCACCTGGATGGTGGCACATTCCAGAATGGAAGAGTCCCACTGGTTTAGCCTGGGATGAAGGACATAGATCCTTGTGCCTGCAACCCGTGGAGCGCCTCTTGGAACCAGTTCCATCTCCTAAGTGCTCATCCTGGGGGATGCAGCTGCTGCTTCATTGCTCATTGCTGCTGGAAGACCCTTGTGGAAGCAAGGCCTTCACCAGGGAGAGCAATCCTGAGGGCCTTGTCCTGGGGGTGAGACAAGTAAATGGCAGCACTCCCGTGAGCTGTAAGGTTCAAAAAAACAACCCCACCATCTCCCCAGCCTCGAGGGTAATGGAGGTGCTTTGGGTTTAAGCAGAGTGTCCTTCATGAGACCAGCAAGTTGGGTAGAAATGAGGCATATCTTGGAAAGAGTTCAGGTTTTCACTGACTTCACTGGCAAAGTAAAAAACAAAAGGACAGCCATGACAATTTATGGTAACACACGAGGTGAAATCCAAGTGAAGACAGGGTAATAATTGAGGCTCTTACCTCCATTAACAGGTCAAGGTGAGCTCAGCACTCTACTCCCCATGTCCTGGTTGTCAGGGAAAGGGTTTTTGCCCAGCCCTCTACTCGAGTGTGCACTGCCTATTTCCCAGCCAGAGACAAACAAATTGAAGCACATCTAGTGGGTGACAGGAAGGAAGATGATCTGCCTCTCCATAACCAGACCCAGCTGGGTTATTCCTGCACAAGACTGCAATGAATTTAAGTTAAAATGATACCAACCAGATTGAAATACAATTAAAGGAGTCCCCTTAGGCTTGTGCATCCAATTAGTAGCGTACCTTTAATTACACCAGTGAAGTTTCAAACAGACACATGCTGAGAGGGCCAGCAGCACAGAGCTGAAGCCTGCCTGGTGACCCACATCTGTGAGGTCCCAGAGGAGGTACATGTGGGTTTGCATCAACAGTGGCCTGCTCCTTTCCTGGGAAAGAGCCCCTCAACAGGGTGGGAGGAGCCCAGGCCAGGGAGCAAGGCAGAGGAGAAACACAGAAACCTTTTTTGGCTTTGTAAAGGGCAATTTTCTCAGACAATTGCTGGAAAGCAGTTAAGATCCAGGTGCTTCTAAAAGGTAAGAGTTTACCACACTTTTTTTGTACGTGGTATTTCCCTCTTGCAGTGCCAGAATGTACCCTGACTACAGGAACCATGAAAGTTAAAGCATCGGAGTTGACTTTGATAAGAAAAACTCATCAAGAAATTAACAATGCAATTAAGAATGCAATTAAGAATTGCTACTTCTAGCTGTCCCTTGGCCATATCTGAGGAGTTATAAGAGGTAAAAGAACTCAAAATACCTCCCCACCTTTAACCTTGAGCATCATGCCAGCTCCCAAGCAGCCAGCTGTGAGTCTAGAGTAGGATCCTTGGTCTGGAGCCTTAGCCTAAGTCCCTGTCAGGCTGCTCTGGACAGCAGCAGGCTGTGCAACCACGCCTTGCTCCCCCAGATTCTTATTCAAACTGCTCTCAAGGAGAGAAAAAAAGAGCTGAAGGGGATTCCCCTTTGCCCATTGTACCACAAAGCCTGAGAGCTGGCATGTGTCAGTAACCCCGGTACCCCATTTTAATGCAAACTCGCATCAACTTGGCACCACATCGAGCCGTGGGATCAATTCTGAGAGGTGCACTTCATCAATCTTCACGTGCTCCTCCTCAAGTGTTGCTTTAAGTACCTTCAATGTCAGTAAAACGAGCTAAAGTTGAGAGCATAGGCTAATCAGATTAACAATTATAATCATTCCCATCCATCACCGCAAAGCAGGTGTGGTGCTGCCGAATCTGTTCTGCTCCAGGAACCCGGGCAATCGGAGCCATGTCTGATCAGCCAGACAAGGACAACTTAGGCTTGCCATAAAGAGGAAGAGAACCATTGCTCAGCTTGACTCCTTTATTCATTTTTTGGGAGCCTCCAGAGCCTCCCCAGAAATTACTAAAGCCTCTCTGAGGAGTGCACAAAGGGAGCGATTCCCCCTGGGCTGGTGCTCACACTGTGATAACGCCCTGTGTTCACACAGTGAGCAGTGAGGCCTCTCCTCTCACCTTCTTTCTGCAATTCAGCATTTGACCATCCTCATTACAGACTCAGCAGGGGGCTTCCCCCCACACACACAGTTCCAGCCAGGTGGTTTCTTTTTCTTTTTTTTTTTGTTTTTTTTTTTATTTCCCCAAACTAATTTGAGTCAAAGGAACCTTTGATGAAAGCTGCAATGACACATCTTTGTTACCTGGACGGCTGTAGAGGCGGTTGTGACACAATAACTACCAAAAGTTTCCAAGGCAGATAAAAGCTTTTATTTCAGCTGTGTTTTCCCTTTTATACATTCCTTTCACCCAAAGGCGCGCACTTCACTCATTGATTAGTAAAAGTTATTTTACTGGTCCATCAAATCTCTCTATTCTTGGTTAGTTTACATGTTTTGATCCCTGATTCCCATGAGACAGATTTCTTATTTGCTGCAGGTGCAGTTGTTTCTCACCCAGGAATAGTTTGTTGTGTTAATGAAATCTCATTCCCAAGACTGTTTACACATGAGAACTTGCAAGCTGCACATAGAAGGTACAAGCTAACTATTAACTTAGCAGAGCAAGGCCTGATTTTATGAGGCCTTTCTTTTATAATTTATTTACCTTTCTACCACAGATGGCAGCAAAGGCAAAGCTGGGATGTTTGTTATAAACCATCCTGGCTGCCCATTTGAGGGATCCTCCTGCTCCTCTGGGTTCGGTTATAAACTGGGATGTGTGAAATCGGGCAGGATTAGGGAATGCCATGATATTGCAGCAACGGGGACCTTCATTGGGAGGGTTTGGGCTGAAGACCAGACAGTGTACAAGCATGTGCAACTTTTAAAGGTCCTAGAGCTAGGGCTGGGCCCCCAGATGCCTTCAGGGGATGGGGATGTTCCAGGAGGAAAGGGAAGGTTTGCTCCATGCCTGCTGCCTGGCCTTTCCTGACAGTGGAGGCAGCAGAGCAGAGGGATGCAGCTTTAGACTGAGTTCATATTTCAACCATTCTGGAAATCGCGTGTGCCAGAACCACATAACTCTGCTGGCCTGCAGAAAAATGTCATTACTGGGTGAGTGTCAGTGACCCGTGAGAGCAAGAAACCTTCACAGCTCCCTTGGAGAATCTTGATGTTATAAGGGGTCATTTTTCCTCTGTGAATGTCCTACATGAGGTGATTTCAGGGCTTGAAATCAGCTCATATATGATGCTAATATAGTGCCCCTGTGAATAATACAGCACCACTTCTCCCACCAAATGAAATGGAAGAGGCAAGTGTCCCCCCCTGGACTGCTAAGTTTCTGTATTACTCACCAGCCTCATGCTGATAAATCAAAGCTGCTGTGTCCTACTTCCCTCCCAGCCCCTTTGGCATTCTTAAGCTCTGGCTCAAGCTGGAATTACGGGGTGAGCTGGCTTGGGCTGTGTAAGAGAGCACTCCAGTCTATGTGGCTATACAAGTTCTTGAAATCACCTTAGGATGTGGGAAGCTGCTTTCCCATCCACCCAGGCTGAAATGCTGAGGTGCTCAGCAGCAATGTAGTGGAAACAGAAGCATCTGTGCCAGGGCTCTCCCATCCATCCCCATGGGCCTGTGTGCAGAGTGGGGCAGGAAAAAGGAGCCCGTCCAAAGGGTTTGGATGGCTCAGAGCTGGGGAGTCCCAGCGGTAGGATGGGCCACTGTGGGTGCAGGGCTGGGGATGTGCAGTGGCTCTGGGTGGGCAGAGGAGTTCACAAACCCTCCTGCTTCCCTCAGGTGGATCAAGAGGAGGGATTACAGGAAAACCAGAGCACAAAAACTGGGGTTGTGCTTGCAGCATGGTACATTTGAGTGATAGACCCTGGTAACCCAGAGGCGACACTGCGATGATGTCATCCCCTGTCACATTTTTGCTCTCTTCCCTGCAGAGGCTGGAGAAGCCAGACCTGCTCCCAGTCCAGAGGAAAACAGCCTACATGGCTCACAGGTCAGACTACTGTTTCTCCTGGAAGTTTATGGCAATCCTATTTGTGGATTAAAATGCAGCTGCCAAGGCTGCTGGTACAGGATTTACAACCTGGCCTCAAAATACAAGGAGAGAAGGAAAGCTGAACTCTCCTTTGATGTTTGCAAGTGTAAACTGCAGACCTGAGCTGAACACACTGTAAATAAGGATCATTAATCACCAGCTAAGTGCCGTGCAGTTGCTGTTATTTACTATAACAACATAAATCATCAGGAGCAGCTACCATGTTAATTTGGATTTAGTATGGATTAGCATGGAAAAAAATAATATCCTCACCTATTTGCAGAATACATAACTTTACTTCTAAACACATACAGATGTGCTGTGGCTTTTGTTCCTTAGTTTCCTCCAGCTAGGAAGCAAGTCAGGAAAACACTCTGGGAGCTCTGCATGTGAGGGGCTGCCAACAGTTCAGGCTAAGCTGCAGCCCAACAAAATCTGTCTTGTGCTGACACAGTAAAGCAGCACTGAGGGGGAAAGCAAGACCAGGAGGTCTTGGACCTGTTTTGCCACCCCCAGCCCTCCCTCCAGCCCCAGTGCAGGGCACAGTGCTGGCACTTCCCAGCTACTGCATTGCATCCATAGATCTCTGCAGCAACTCCAATGTTTCCTTATTATTTTATCTGCAGCTCAGCTCTGGCTTTCACATTTAAAAAGCACCAGGACTGGGTTTTGTGGGATGCTGGAGCCTGCTGCTCCTCCCTTTGGAAGGGAGGCTCAGAAGGGAAGGAGCATTTCATTTTAAATTAAGGGAAATCACCTTAGGATGTGGGTTTACCCACATATTTCATACTCTCTGGAAATGTCAGCTGTACTCCTGGCTGATGTATTATTTTTTCCTCCTGATTTGACTTTATTCAAGCTAAAAGGTGGGGCTGAGATACTCATGCACCAGAGCAAGGCTGGCAGGGCACCAGCATGACTGTACTTGGTGTTTTGGGTGTGGAGCTCCTGCCAGATTGGCTCCATCCCTCTCCACAGGTCATTTCTAAATTTGGTGGTGACAGTTTCAGTTCCCAGGGATCCTTATCTCAGTGCTTGGGCACAGCATCTGTCACTGCCCTCAAGCACTCAGGTGTATCTGTTCTAGCACCCAAATTAAAATGAATTTTTTAAAGTTGTTAAGGAATCACAACAAATTTCTTCCCAAAGTCAGTCCACACTCCTGATTATCTGCTTTATCTTGGTGGAACTCGAGGTGCTGAGCCCTGACTGAAGGCATGGAGATCCCTAACCGATCTCATGAAGTTCACCAGTGGTGCTTTAGATGGAGGTTGGTCCTGATTAGGAAATAGGCCTTCATATCTGGGAAACAATTTTGGTTTGCATCTTTGCATTGTAACTGGAAGGGAAATACAAAGGATTTTATTTTTTGGGGTGGCCCAAAAATTTCCCTTAGGCTTGAAGCTGCAATGATACGTTTAAAAAAACAGTCACAGATAAAAAGAACAAAAGCAACATTGCACCTGCCCTTTGACTCCACTGGGTGGAAAAATGCAAGTAATTGCCTTTAACAGTCTCTGTCATTTTTAACGTGTTTTGTGTGTACCAGATGAACAGACATCAAACCAGGGTGAATCTCTACAAGCATTGAGCCAGAGCTGAGGTTTACATAAATTATAATATGGGTTAATTATAATAACTTTAGCACAATAGGGGTAGTATAATAACATTAATTGGAGGGGGGCTAATAAGAGGGTTCGAGCCACAGCAGTACAAAACCTGTACCCAGGTTTGTTAGCAGTTTCCTTGGACTTGTCTCCCACCCAGCTCAAGGGCAATCCAACATCGAAAAGCTGCTGCAGAGCCTTGACTCTGTTTTCCCGAGCATCCGGGCTTGCCTCGCACCAACCATATGTCTGTCTCTGTCTGCTAGCAGATTGCACCAAATATTTTCCTTTTTTATGGTGGCTGAGCAAACAAACACCATCTGTGGGGCTCGCTGAGGGAAATCCTGGCCCCCTCGGCGCCAACAGGAAAGCAGCCATATGTGTCCGTGGGGCTGACGTTTCTGACATCCACAGCCCAAGAACTTCCCTCTGCCCTCGACTCTGCCCATCCACCCAGTTGTGTAAGGGCCTGGCATTTTGCAGATTTAAATTCAGATTTTATTGAAGAAAGGCTGGGTCCCATCAAAGCAGACTGCCTAGCCTGACCCAGGTTACTGGGACTGACTTGGGGTGGTGGTAGGTGGAAGAGGGCAAGAAGGCAGTTTTTAGGGTAACTCTGTCTTGGATGTATCCACCCTGCTAGGGGCTTTGGGCATTTTCCAGCCATGCTGAAATCCCTCAAATCTCAGGACTGATGGGGTTGATCTAAGCAGCTTGATCTGCTTAGAGCCTAAGTTCTTGGAGGGCAGCTGACTTGGGATGCAAATTATTCACAGTTCAAACCTTTTGTCTTTCAGAAGTTAAAACTCTGTGGGGCACCACTTGGTAGGGGGGGGGTCTGTGCCATCTATCCGTGCACCCCACCACTGGAGCAGGGAAGCATCAGCAGTTACTGCAGCTAAGGTGTAAACATGGTCCCTGGCTGGGCACAGAGTTTTCTCATGCTTTGCTGTTCTCTGCTACTTGCCTTTCTGCAGGAAATCCCTTTTCTGGTCAAATCAGAAGAGTAATTTAAACTTTGTAATATCCCCCACAGTTTTGACCTGTGTGGGCACTGACAGTGCTGGGCCCAGAGCTTGTGCTCTGACCAAATCTTTTGTACAAGTGCCCTTTGGATTTAGCAATTCGCACGGTGAAAGCAGAACCAATGAACCACAGGCTTCTCTGCTGCTGCCTTTAATTAAAAATGCCATGTCTAACACCAGCAGATGCTCCTGCTATCGAGACTTGAGGAATAATTTAATCCCATGAAATGCAATGCTGACTGTGCTGCTTAGTCTGAAAGTGCAATAGACTATTATTATTATTATTATTTTTTCCCTTTTGGGGATCAAATCCCTCAATATTTGAAATCTTAAAACTTGGCAGTCTAACAGCCCACGATGCTTCTGCGACCACGGTGAGCTTTGGGTGTAGAGCAAAATTGCCCCAGAGGGGTGACCTGAGGAGCAAGCTAAGCCTGTTAAAGCCTTTGATTCAGACTTTTGGGAAGAGAGGGAATTCAAAGATGAGACTGCACCTCCTCTAATTTTTTTCCTCAGTCTTCCAATGAAGAGGATCCATCCTGTTGCTTGCTATAGGTGCTCAGCATGTCGAGCTGAGCATCCTTTCCTGGCAGGGTGCAGTGGTTTCAGGATGTGCTCTTGTATTCAGGTGGTTGAGAGCAGAGGGACCCCCTCTTCATGGAGCTTTGACTCTTTTAACTCCTGGGAAAACAATTGATTTACAAAACTCAGTGGAACTGCCTCCCTCTGCATGCTCCTTCCAGTTACACGATGAATCACATGATAACTGTATATTTGTTGAGAAACAGCTGGGGAACTTCACTAAATGAATAAAATATCAGGTAGGGGTGTATTTCCATAAGAAGGTCTTTACCAGATGGGCAATGCTTTGAAATGAAGCACGAGGTAGGTGAGGATTTTTTACCTTCCCCATCAGCCAGGGAGCCGAGCCATCCTTCAGCACGGGCTTGGCTCTGGAGCTCAGCGTTGTTTGGGAATCCCATTTCCAGCTCAGCACGGTGAGGATGAGCATTGCCTCAGCAGGGTATGGAGCCACTGATTCATGCACGCACAAACACTGCTGCCTCACTATATCACACCACTGCTGAAACCCTTTTACTGGCTTTCTGTCATGCAACAAATTTATTTTAAAGTGTGTGGGCCTTATACTGCCTGGAATGGCTTTACTTGTACTTTAAATACTGCATAAACCAAATTTAGAGATATATTTCTTGCTTCCCTCCGTTCTCCCCCATCATTTTTTTTTTTTTTGCTTCTGACTGTCCAATTGGTTGCAGTAATTCACTGCTGAAGAAGACGTTTCTTAGATTTCAAAGAGCGCCAGCTCCTTAACCTTTATAAAATTAAGGAGAATGAATCATTTGTGACTTTTACATCTTTCTTGAATGCAAGTATTTGTTAGATGCAGGCTGCCCAGGGCAGTGCTTTTCCTCAGTTTAGCTTAGTTGTAAATGTTTGTAAATTCCCACATAATGTCTCAGCACAATGGAAACTATTGCATCTGTGGATTTATTGAGAGAGACACTAAACATATTTCAGCCGGAGGAAAGGAAGAGGAGGCACTTATCTGGTTTACTGTGCTATACAGTATATATCAGCATCTCATATTTTGTGAACATAAATGCCAGGTTGACTGAAGAGATCTATGGATCACGTGTTGTTTGTAACCTGTCCCAAATGCTTCAAATTGTGTTAAAGTTTCATCTCAGCAGTGAGACCTTTTGCCATCTTTCAAGATCCCCGGTGCCCTGGAAGGTGCTGGGAGCTGGGGTTTTGGAGCACAGGATGAGCCAAGTAGCAGGGAGTAGGATGTTAAGGTTGCACCTGGCAACTCTTCTAAAGGAAAAATGACAGGCTTAGCTTATTTTGTGAGTTTTATCCTGGCTTTGGCGATGCGAGGAAATAGATCCCTGTCCCAGCTCCACCCCCTGCAGCCCAAGGAAAGGCTTGAATGTGCCCAAGTGTCCCTTGCTGTCATCCCCCTCCCGCATCCAGCTGTATTGGTACATGCACGCAGGATGAGAAGAGGCACCACGGGACGTGCTAGTCCCCTGGCTTGCAGGGCTTGGGGACAAGCTCCTCTTTGGGAAGCACAGGCCCAGGGTTCCTCTGCCTCCGCCAAGACAGGAAAGGAGGATGCTGTGCCCCGAAGCAGCTCGTTGCACTTAGATGCTGTCAGACACACATCCGAGCCCGCCCGCTAGCATCCCTCACCCACACGTGTCGCTCACAAAGCGTGCTTTGTAACATAAAGTGCTTTTTTTGTTCACCTTTCCCGCTCGCCTCCGCCGCCGCTGCTCTTTCCCCAGCGCCGCTTCCCTGGCGAATCCGCCAGGGGTGCAGGGCTGTCGGCAGAGTGGACACCGCGCCGTGTTATTAACGCGGCGGGCTTCCCTGAGCACCGGGAAAAAACAGCCCATTACAGAGACACAGCCACATTTCACAGCTGGATCCGAGCGCGCTGATGCTGCCGACGGCAGCAAGCAGCCCTGCTCCCTGCACCGGGGAAACGAGGAGGGTGAGGAGCAGCGTGCGGGCACCCATCCCGCCCTGTCCTGGTTTTGTGAGCACAGTGTCACCTGGTGAGGATGGGAATGCAGGCACCCATCCTGCCCTGTCCTGGTTTTGTGAACACAGTGTCACCTGGTGAGGATGGGAGTGCAGGCACCCATCCCGCCCTGTCCTGCTTCTGTGAGCACAGTGTCACCTGGTGAGGATGGGAGCGCAGGCACCCATCCCGCCCTGTCCGGCTTCTGTGAGCACAGTGTCACCTGCGAAGGCTGCTGTTGGACCTTTCAGCCCCTCCATGGATTCCTCTCCCACGGACAGGGATTGGGAGTTACCGTCCATGCAGACAGCGTGGCGGTGCTTCGCCCGGTGATGTGTCAGCTTTGCCCCAGACGACAGCAGCAAGCGTTCTCAGAGCCAAAGCGCTGAGAGATTTCACAATTCCACATCCTGTGTGGAGCTCGCTTCTCTGCACTTCTGACTCATATTAGTAAAGAAGAGAAATATTTAGCCTTCCCTAAATAAAGAAAAACAATCACAAAATTTACAATTTAGACCATTCCCAGCATTCAGGAGCCACGGCGGGAACAAGCTACGAAAGCAGATGAGTGTGACACTTGAAGACTGGAGAACCTCCCTCTTGGAAGACATTAATAACTTATTAAGAAATACTTCCAGCCCTAGTTTAACACTCATTTAAGTAGAACTCCTTCTGCCTAGATAAAGCAGAAGACATAAGATAAGGCTGGGACACCCCTCTGATGGCTGTTGTCTAAGACTGTTGCAAACCAAATTTTGCAGCTCCATGCCACCATGTCTTTTTATGATGAAGTTCCTTCAAAGAATAACTTGCTCGCTTTAATCATGTTTTCTCTGAGATTTATGGCTTGATGCTTATTCACTGGCGGAGCTTCTCCACGTGAAATGTCAGTAAGCCTGTTATAAATTGCTCTTGGCATCCCTGCTCTATCTTTTACTTGGCCAGGAGTATTTCTACCTGAAAGTGATAAATTCCTGCTATAACTGCTTTATGTGCTCCAGTAATTACGCTGTAGAGGGATGGCAGGGGCTGTGTCTCTGCACAGGTACTGCCTAAAAAAACATCAGCCTGCAAAAGTGGGAGATTGGGCTGTGGCCTGGGGTGCTGCAGGACACACAGGCTGAGGGAAAAAACCACCCTGGAAACCTGAAATAATGGTGACTGGTGAGGTGTCTCTGCCACAGGAAGCTGAGGAATGGGTAGAAGAGAGAGAAGAAAATTAAATGTTTTAAGTGGAAAGGCATTGGCACGGAGCAGGTGCTGTTCCTGGGCTGGTGCCAGACATGAGGGGTGGGTGCCCTCAGCACCACAATGCCATGCCCACCCAAGGGTGTCAGGCCCCCTTTGAGTAGGGGACATTTATGCTGTGTTAGACATGTTTGCTATAGATACACAAACACTGGAAAGACCCACACAGGAGCTTCAGGCTTGGACATGTGATCAATTTGGGTGCTGTTGCGGTATCTGGGGGGGCTGAGCCAACAGCATGAGGTTCAAGAAGCCCGAGTGGGTCCCACATTTTGGCCACATCAACCCCCTGCAGCTCCAGGCTGGGGCAGAGGGGCTGGAAAGCTGGGAAAGGCCCTGGAGGTGCCAGAGGCAGCAGCTGCACATGAGCCCAGGTAGGCAAGGCAGCCAATGGCTTGTATCAGGAGTAGCGTGGCCACAGGACAAGGGAAGTGATTTTTCCCCAGTGTTGTGTCCAGTTCTGGGCACTTCAGGACGAGACGGATGCTGAGGGGCTGGAGCCTGTGCAGGGAAGGGCAGCGGAGCTGGGGAAGGGGCTGGAGCCCCAGGAGCAGCTGAGGGAGCTGGGGAAGGGGCTCAGCCTGGAACAAAGGAGGCTGCGGGGGAACCTGCGGGAGGCTCTGAACAACTCCGACAGGAGCGGGCAGCCAGGGACGGGCGGGCTCTGCTCCCAGGGAACACGGCATGGGACAAGAGGAAATGGCTTAAAGCTGCTTGAACATGTACCGTCACTTGCCCCTAAAGTTCGGAAGTTCAGACGCTCTGGGCTCTGCAATAGACTTAGAGACTTGTGCGGACCCATTTCTCCTACTACCCTAAAGTTCAGAAGTTTAAACTGCGCAGTTTGATATTCGCAGAGACAAAAAAAAGAGACACATTTTCCCCCAAGACTGTCAAGCCGTTCTTTCAGACCTAGCCGTTCCTGAAGACATTAACAGCCTATTTTCCCGATAATTACTGAAGACTTGCCCACCCACCGAGCCGCACGTGAGGACACCAGCACCGGCTTACCCCGCCCACACCCCGAGTGATCCCGCGCTTCTGGAATCTCCGCCCGGAATGTCACCCGGAATGTCAGTCACCCGGAATGTCAGTCACCCGGAATGTCAGTCACCCGGAATGTCACCCGGCCCGCCCCGCTCAGCGCCCGGAGCGCGGGAAACGCTGAGGGCGGCGAGCGCGCGCGCGGCGGCCGCGCCTGCGCAGCGGCGGCGGGCGGGGGATTCGGAGCGGCGGCGGGAAGCGCTGAGGGAGCCGCTGTGAGGGGAGGGCTGCTCACAGAGCAGGAGCGGGAACCGCTGGGAAGGGAGGGCCGGTCAGGGAGCGCTGAGAGGGAACCGCTGAGAGGGAACCGCTGAGAGGGAACCGCTGAGAGGGAACCGATGAGGAAGGCGCTGCGCGGATGCTCGGGCAACCAGCCAGCTCCGGGCAGCCTCCTGCGCCCCGCCGCCCCCTCCATGGCGCCGCCCGGGCAGCCCTGGTCCCGCACCCGCGCCGCGTTGGGGCGGCTGGAGAGGGCGCTGAGCTGCTCCCGCTGGTAATGGATGTCTTCCTTCCCCCGTTTTCCCTCACAGCCCCTGCCGTGTGGCCGCGCGTGTTAAAAGTGCCTCGTTTCTCCTTGCTCTGCCCACAGCGCCGGTGTCCTGCGGGAGCCTGTGTCCCTGGGGCAGTGCGAGCACGTCTTCTGCCTGTAAGTACCGGGGCCCGCCCGCCGCCGCCGGGCTGTGCAGGAAGGACAGGGAGGTGGGCACGGCTGCTGCCGTCTGCTCCTTCCGCGGGCTGAGGGGGAGAGGAAAGCCGGAGCTGCTGTTCCCCTGTGCGTCCCATACAGGAATGCTGCTTTAGGCTTCAGGATGCTGGCCATATGTGAAGGGAACTTTCACTCTGATGGAGGGAATTGTCCGCTTTGTAGTGCGGTAGGATTCCTAAACGACGTGCAGTTCTTATCATCCTCAACTCCTTTCTCTTTCTTCTCACATAAAGGAAAAAGAGCAACTTGGGAAGGTGTTTCCTATTTCCAAGGGGGTTTTCCTCTGCCTGAGAGGGTTGAGTGGTGCTTGTTGTTGGTTTGGCTTTCTACCAAGACTTTGCTCCTTCAGATCTGTCTCTGTGCCTGTTCCTGTTTTCACATGCATCCAAACGCGGTGGCATAGGCAGGCTTACCTCTGCTTAGAGTTGGTCAAATAGTGCTTAAAAAAAACTGTCTTAAATTAGTAACATTCTGCCAACGAGGCACTTCTGAGGTGGTGGCGGTCAACTCAGTGGATTGTCAAGACAGGCAGAGGCTGAAATGTTTGTGCCCCAGAGCCGCCTTTGGGTGATGTGGAGGAACCTGTGTGTCACTGCTTTTCACAGCATGCACATGCAAACACGGCGAGTTAAAAGGTCTGCTTTAAAAGTTAAAAGGTGTATCTTAGTTCCTCTGCACAGCACAGGTGTAAGCAGTCTGATAAAATCCTACCTTTGTCAGGGTGAAGGAGAAGGACACTATCTAACCTCTGCTTGTAAGCCAGCAGAAATACTCAGCTTTGCTTCCTGTTAATCTATAGTCATTATGTCAGTAAAAGCTGAGGAAACCTTCCCTCCCTTATGGATGTGTATCCTCTCCCTACCTTCAGCTGCACTTTTCTAATAGGAGTTTACAGTGTTGAAGGTGTGAAAGGTAAAATACAAGTAAAGTATTTACCTGCTTTTTAAGGAGTAAGTGATTATGGGACAGATGCCCTCAGCATCTCTTCCCCCAGTATGCATGTGCTAAAAGATGCACAGGTGATTTATTTCATTCCCAGCAGTGGCCATTAATTGCTCTAGAAGATTCCTGAAAAGGGACCTTTCACAAGAACACGTGGGGACAGGGCTAGGGAGAATGGTTGCACACTGAAAGGTTTACCTTGGATATTGGGAAGAAATTTTTCTCTGTGAGAGGGGGTGAGGTCCTCGCACAGGTTGCCCAGAGAAGCTGTAGTTGCCCTATCTCTTGCAGTGTCCAAGGCCAGGTTGGATGAGGCTTGGAACAACCTAGGATAATGGAAGGTGTCCCTGCCATGTGGAATGAGATGGGCTTTAATGTCCCTCCCAACTGGAACCATTCTATGATTCTGTTGTTTGAAGGAATTCTGGAATTGATTTATATCATTTATTCACAACCTGTCTACAGATTATTTCGTAAAATAACCCCCAGAAACTTGTAAACCTTTTTTATAAATATGAGCATGTGGCTTAATAAATGTACTTGTTTAGCTGTTGGGCATCTAACGCCTTGAGGTTTTATTTTGGATAACCCCTGTGTATTCTAGGTGGTAGATTTAAATCACACACTGTTCATTGAAGTTTTGTGGGGTTTTTAAAGAAAACTTTTCCAACCATGAAGAGGACCATGCAGTTTGTAATGATGAGGCTGGAAAGAAGTACAGGAGTCTTCTAACAGGAATCTTAAGCACTCATTAGCAACTATTTCTTGCTCCAGAAAAAGGAGTTTATTTGCTGTTATCTGAGTTGCTGTTGTGCCTGCTCTTTTCCCTCTTGTATGCCTGACCTTTTAGCAGCAATTTCATCTGTCCTTTGATGATGGAGTCTTGGGCAGTGGCTATTTTTTATATAAACCTACGGAAATTCAGATTAATTTCTTTAGAAGCAAATTAGGTACTTTCAACAGTATTTGCAGTTACCATGAGCTGTTCTCAAAACTAAATTATATGAAATCACAACGTATTTGCCACACCTCTATAATCTCTCCAGTAACTCCAGGTTGCTGCTGTTTCAGTTATGACTTGCCTGTTTATTGTTAATTGATGTTTAACTGTTGTATGACAAATTTCCAGTACCTGTTTGGAGTCAAAATGAGTTCAATTCTGTTGTATTTGGAAATTTTAAAGGAACACTCTCAACTCTGACTTCAGTTTTGTGACGTTTAAAGTGATGTTAGGTTTATGCTCTGTTAATTTGAAGTTCTGCTGCATATAGGTTCTGTTGAGGTTAATATCTGTCAAGATTAATTTCTGACAGGTCTAAGTGTTGTGAAGTGATTCTGGTCCACTGCTGCCGACAGACATTTATTAACACACCTGGGGAGGATTGGGGTGAGTGGCTGGAGCTGGCATCTGCAATAGGGAGTGAAGGATCTGAAACTAATGAACTGCAGCACTCAGGTCACACATAAACCAGCTGGTTCTCCCTCACCACGGCTTTGTTATGCACAGGGATACTTATCAAGGTCACTTTCTGTAGTTTTGTTGGGGTAGCTGTGCTGGGTTATCTGCAGTCAACTACCTGTTGACTACAAAACCCCAACACGTAATTAAGAGATGTTGTGGTACCATTTACAGTGGAGGGAATCCTGAGGCCAGCTTCCCTAGAGGAGACCTGGTTGGCCCTTCCCTTTGCTCCAAGTGATTTGTCAAATGTCATCTAGGCTGTGTTGGAGCCAAAAGCTGTGCCTCAGTCTCCCAAACACAGCAGTGCCTCAGCCACAAGGGCCTCTGCCTGTTCAAAGCACAAAACACACCTAGCAGCAATTTTTACAGGAGTAGTAGTCAGGTAACTGAGACTGTTGAAATTGATTCAGTCTTGGCTGTGTACTATGTGCTGTCTATAATAGAGGAACTATAACCTCTGTTTAACAGGATAGACTACAGATGAGGTGTGGCAATGTTGCAGTTCAAATGGCAAATCATAAGGTCTTCTCACAGGCCTAATTAAAAGAATAAAAGATTTTAGGCTGATTTGGGGAGAGGTAGTACTGAGTAAATCTGTTTCCTCACCTATCCCACCATGGTCATCTGACATAAGTTCTGTGAAAGAGAGCAGAGATAAAATACTCTGAGCACTTAGAGATCCTCATGGGACTTCATACAGCGAAATGTTCACACAGGTGAAACTTCTTCACAGCATCAAGCAAATTTTAACTATGAAAAAGCAGAAATTGTAGTTTACTGTGGGTTGACTTGTTTAAAAATGGAATGCTGCAGAATAGCTGATGTAAAAGAATGTGTAGTTTTAACTGTTAAACCTCATTGTTACCTGGAGTCAAACAGCAGTGGAGCTTTTGAAAATTTGGGTCAGCTTGTGAGGCAGTGTGTTTTTCAGTGACTGTCCTGACAAGGCTCTGGAAGTGGGTTGCTTAATTATGTTCAGCTTGTCACTTGCCATGACAAATACGTCCTGTCCTGCATTTGTGACTAACTCGTGTGGGCTTTACGGCGGCGGTTTGTCAATGCCAGAAGGAGCGATTCTCGCTGGGCTATGAAATGGCTGATGGTGGCTGCAGTAGATGACTTCCACTGGATTATGAGTTTTCACTTTGCCTTTCAGGTCCTGCGTGGGTGACTGTGTTGGCAGCGAGTGCCCCGTGTGCCACGTGCCAGCCTGGGTGCAGGACACGCAGATCAACCGGCAGCTGGATAACATGATCCAGCTCTGCAGCAAGCTGCGGCAGCTGCTGGGTGCCGACGCCTCAGGTGAGACTCACCTGGCTCCCTGGTGGCTGCAGAGTCCGGGCCCACCCCGATTCATCTCACAGGCTTTGCAGGGAATGAGCGGTGCAGCCCTGCTTAAAATTCCGAGAGGCTGTTCCAAATCACGTTTGGAAAATTTGATTTGAAGAGAACTGTCTGTATGGATTGCTCGTTCTTTGAATCTGTTTTACTAAGAAATCCGTGTGAGTGGGTTAGTCCATAATTCATTAGAATCCGTCTTCCAAAATTAGATGAAAGTGGGAGAGATTGCTGAGTCACGTGGCACAAAGCAGGGGCACAGGTTGACATATCTTATGGGAGCCCCAGTGTGTAATGTTCTGAATTATATTAGGAGGGCCCTATTAAAGAATTAATGCATATCTTCCCCTGCCTCTGGGTTTCTGTGTGCTGAGTCGTGCCTGCTGGCCCAGGAACTTCCAGTTCAGGGTTTTTGCACATGGGAAGAATTATCTATGTTCTTTGCTTAAAAAGGGGAAGGAAGCAAGTCTTGACTCATTTATTTTCTGGTCCCTAACAATCAGCTAGTCTGCTGCAGTGAAGTTTTGTCATTGCTGACTGTGCTAGAAGATTGCAGAAAACGTCCTCTGGGAATTCATCTCTATCAAATTTTAGCTTGTTTGTCAAAGTAGGAAAAACTGTAGTGAAATAAGCGTAGGTGATTGTGTGTTTCTTCTGCAAGCTCAGAGAGGAGCATTTATGTAATACCAAGTTTTAGAAAACATTCATTTAGCTGTCAGATACAGAATAGGTAATTTTTCCTTCATTGTTACTTCCTAATATGTTTGTCTAAGTTAAAGATTCTTTTTCTATGTCTAATCCCATCAGCACCTCCATTCATTTACGGAATAGCTCTTTATTGACACCAAAATGGATTTTAATGGATGAGGCTGGAAGCCTGTGTCCAAGTGTAAAGGAATACATTTTATATAGGTATAAAATCCTATGGTGATTAAATCTTCTGGAGCATAGAAAACAGATGATGGCTTAAATAGGATTTCAGGGGAGCATTTTAAATGATGAAGGCTTTTAAAGCACGCTTCGAAGAGAATCATTCTGAGAGGAACTATTTGTGATTCTATAATGAAAGCATTTAAAATACAACATGGTAGCGTTATTGGTACTGTTTAGATGTTTTGGAGAGCCTTTAGAGATGGATTAACTCTTAAAACTTGGTCTGATGTTTAACTGTACTAAAAATTGAATAGTACATTTAACCCCATAGTTCTAAAATAAAGTCTGCATGGTGTGGCTAGGCCACAGATCTAAATGAGGTTTTTTTTTTATCATCCCTTGTTCTGACTTAAAAGCAGCCACAAAATAGAAATTTTATAAAAACAAGAATGTTTTATGTGAAATGATTTGGGAGATGCCTTTCTGTCACTTGTAGTCTTTGCAGTGTGGTAGGGATTAGCACAGTGACCTTTTGGATGTGTGATACTGAGGTTAGGAGAAAATCCTTCAGAGCTGGTAATAGTTCACTGTCAGGAATGGCTTGAATTCATAAGTAAATGAGCACACATCTAAGAAAAACCAGTTATGTGTTGGGGAAAAAAAAAAGGTTGAAAATCACAGGATATTGTAGCTTTAGATGTTTTGTCCCTCATCTCTGGCAAATCCCTCACCTCCCATAGATGTCTGGATGCATTAAGGTCTACCTTGAAGTTAATGTATCCAAAGCAAAATATGTTTGAGTTTGGAGAATCACGTGTTCTCTTCTCTTGTTAAGGACTTGCTTTCATGTTCTTACAGCACTGTACTTCTGTCAACAATATTTTCTTCTCTTTTGTGTTAGAAGGTCAGAAATTGTACTTTATGTTCCAGTAAGGAAATGGACCGAAAAATCAATCTTTCAGTTCAGGAAAGGAAGAGAAACAGCTGAGAAAAATAATATTTCCATATATTTATTTTATGTCCCTTTTGCATATTTGCTGTGTATGCCTTGTTTTGAGACAGTCGTGGTTTCTCTTAAATCTTGTTGGAGATCCTTGTTGACACTGAAATTTCTAAGTGCATCCTACTAGTAATTTTTTAGTCTCTGACAGAGCTAGTGCATGCAGTAAGTTTTGTGTTTTTCTTTTAAAAAGTCCCACGGAACTGCTGTGACTGAAAAGGATATAGGGTTAAACTCACACTGATTTTTTTCAAATACAAAAATCCCTGTACCCTGAGGTTCCACAGCAGACATGAGAGGGATCTCGCTTTGTATTCCATGGGGATAAAAATAGCTTCTGCCAAACAGCATGCTCATTGTAAGAAGCAGCAGCAAGTAATTCAGGAAAGACTGCACAAAACAGCTAATACTTCCTTTTTAAATTAGAGGGAAACACAGCAAATGACACTCCTGGGGTGACTGAAGATGAATTGACAAACAACAAACCTGAAACTGGCTGGAAAATGCAAATTATGGGTGGAAAAATTCAAGCTATAGGTAGGAAATACTGAGCCTCCTTTTAGAGGTTTTAGATGCTCAGTCCATGGCAAGGTGAGGGAGAGGTGCTTGACCTTTTGACTGCCCTGTGCTGTACCTTCCTAAGGGTAAAGGGGAGCTGGCTGGCAGGCACCACAGATGGGATGTCTGCTGCTCAAGCTCTTTAGCTCTAATGTTGCAGTGTCCAAGACATCTTGGGAACTGACATTGCTGGAATGATGGGCTTCATGAGTGGGTAATTCCTGAGGACTTCCTGAATCATGGGCATAGTGTGCATAAAACACTAGATTTTTTGATTTACAGTGATGGTTTTGAAAGAAAGTTCTAAATACTTCGACTTTTCTGTGTACTTTGAAAAGAAGAGATCATTGTAAATTTTCACAACCATCACCAACCATTAATAGTTGATTTTACCTTATTCTTTGTATCAATTTGCTTCACTTTTATGCTTCAAACAGAAAGCCTTCCTCCTCTCTTGTCATGCAGAGCTACACCTTGCCAGGTGTTGGTCCAAGCTTCCTAAACTTGTGCTGATGCTGGTGGACAGTCAGTGAGATCAACTTTCAATCAGCCTTTATAGTATCATGACTTGGTTTCCCATTTACTGGGTGTGCAACTCCTGCTGTAACAGATTACATTGCATTTCGTGGATGCTGTGACATTTTTCATAATATCTAAAGATGAAGTTTGGAATAGCTGGAATTTCTCCCTTTCCCCCTTGGTGTTGAATACTTAACTTGCAAAATAATCATTCTTCAGTGAAGGCACTAATGTTGCACAGATGGTACCAAAGCTCTTCACTTTGATTTTTAATAAGGGACTAGTTTGTCAGAGAGATTTCTCAACTTCTGTTCTGAAACCCATAATAGAGAATAATTTGAAAGGCACACAATGTGCATCATTATATTCCTTTGATGCAGATTAATGATAGCTAAACTACATTTTCTAATTGCTCCTTTTTTTCCCCTGCACTAGCCTGCTATTGCACTACAGCAGAACTTGGAGATGGATGGAGCTCTAGTTGCAAGGCATTGACTACCTCCTGGTATTTTTGTGTACTCTCAACCCTTTTAACACTTAAGAAATCCAACTATATTAAATGTCAGCATTGAGAAACTTGGGCTTATTATGTGCAAATAACTCTAATTTAGAAATAATTCAGTTACTACATTGTGTATCTGAATGTTACATTTAATAGGTAATGCAGACTAAATTTACTGCATTTATTATGGGCTGATTCTCATACTGTTACTGTGGTTGCTCTTTATACTATTGCAGATGCTTAAAATCTAGGATTAGTAAGGCATGCTCTACTGATTTACTTTGTTTAAATGCCTCTGAAAATTTTTGGGAGGACACTTATGTATTAAAAAGATAATTAAATTATAATCATAATAGTAATTTTTTTTCAATCCTGTTGAGATCCAAGCTCTGACTTCAAACTCAGAGACAGCAGAGAATTCATTGGGATTGATTTTATTGTGAGCAATTTTCTCCTAAGGTACTTTAACTGAAGGAACTTAGCCACCAGATAATACCCTCTTTATATAAATTAACATTTACTTATTAAATCATGAGAACTTCCTTTCAGCTTCTTGGCACTGGATCTCCCCTCCTCCTTTCTCTCTCTCACAGCTCTGGGTTTATCAAAAGATTTGATTTTCAGGGAAGGTAGATTGGCCATTTGTCCAAGTTGCCTTGGCTGCCTACCTTGTACTCTTCAGAAATAGAGGAAGGGGTAACATTATCTAAGAAAAACCAGAAAATGCACTTTCCTCCCTTAGGTATGCAGGGCTGGCCTCTGGATGGGGTGAGTCTCTTTGTCAGGATATGGGCATCTTTTAATCATATCCCATGAGTGCCTCCCTGTTCTAGAACATGTAACTGTTACATCTCAAGTCGTTGCAGGTGAGGATAAAATACTCCTGGGAAAGTATTTATTTGGCATGTTGTATTGTCAGCAGGATTTTAATAACCTGACTAGTAAGTCCCTGCTGAGCAACCAGTAATGAACAGATCAGTTCAGGAAGCCTTGTGGTGGATTTTTCACAGGCTTTCCTGCTGCCAGAAGTGGTACATCCAGTGTAAATGCCTCATTGTGTTCTGCTGCTTTAGATCATACTTCTGAAGGACAGTGCCTTTGATTGAATTTATCACTTGGACTTGAAAGTCTTGCTGTGCTACACACATCAAAAAGAATTCTGGCTATCTTAAAATTATTGCACAAATTACTCCTGCAAGCTGATTTTATTCTTTCTCCTCACTTGGGGATGACTGATAGTTTTAGCAAGGTAAATATTTTACAAGGAGATCTGCTAGTTTGTGTAAACACTGAAGGCAAGATGGGTAAATAGTAACTTGTGTTTTATATTTTACATCTGTTTGCAATCAAGCTCTTCCTTTTTTAGACATTATTGTCAGAATGAGATTGGATATGATCTCAAGGCTAGCTAGTTCTGAGATTTCAGTGCTTTTTTTCTTATTTGCACCAAGCCCAGCCTTAGAGGAAAACCAAATAGCTGCAGTTCTGTACTTGATGATTATCTTTAGATGCCTAAATGATTGATTCACTAGCCTCAAGCTGTATTCTTAATGACACTTTTGGTCTGATGGCTTACATATTCCTCTAGCTACATCTAATATGGAATAGGATTTAATTCAAGGGGTAAGTAGGGTAATTGAAATCAAGATTAAAGAAACATTTAACTTTGCAATATTGCTTTAAAGGACATTCTCTTTTAAGTGGAGTTTCAAATCCACTTTTTTGTGACTAAGGGATTGGAACCAGTGTGTTCGCTGCTGTGAGTTTATCCCAGCTTGCTGTGAAAAACGGGCTGTAGTTACTAACATCAGAAGTAAAAGAGAAGGTATGGAGATAACAAATTAGCCATAGAAAGTTAATGCACTGCAGTGAAAGTGACAGATTATTGTAGTGAGTGTCAGTCACTTTTAATAATTGAGGCTTTGTATAGTTTATTTCAAGAATGCTTAAAACCCTCCCTTCCCCTCTAATCTTGGTTTCAGTGCTGCTTAAAAAGAAAAAGAAAACAACAAACCATTCATATTGGTTTTGTGTTTGATTGCTATAAATCACCAAGACTTTTGTGAGTGGTAGTCCGACTGAGGTTTGAAGCAACAGGAAGAATGAGTTGTGCATTTACTTTGAAGGACTTGTCAAAATAACCTAAAATAACACCAGTTCAGAATGAAGGAACTGGTAAAAAAGTCTGCTACAGTTCTTCTGTGTCAAAAAACCTATCAAATTAAATTAATGTCTAACTTTGAGGACATTTTATACTCCTTAATTCTTAAGCCATTGAAGACAGTATTTATGTTCTCAGTCCTTGTTCTCAACTGTTATTTCATATGCTGGAGTGCAGGATATTCCTCTGTCATCCTGGTCATTGATTTGTAATGATGTGATTTATAAAATTGCTCCACTGCATATTATTAAAGAAATGTTTGAGATCATCAAAATGCTTAGCTTCCTTGAAATTATTTACTGCCCAGGGGTAAAGGATCAAATGACAGGACACCATTTCTTACAGATTTTCTATATATTCCTCTGGTTCATCTGCTATATCTATGGAATCAGTCAAAATTTCTCAGGAATGCTCAACATTTTTATAAAGACATTGTTTTTGTTTGCTTACAGCTATTTTTCCTTTTCATCTTCAGATGAACTGTGATATCTCTTTAGAAAATTGTTTCTGTGCTCTTTTATGTATGCACATGCCTCTTCGTTAAACCTGTTTCCAAGGAAAACTAAGAGAGAAAACCAACTTCTGTCCTTTCTTGACCTGGCCAGAACTCTTCTGTGCATGTGCTGTGTTGTGAACCCAGACTGCTGAAGGATTTCTCTCCCTGGGTGCTCACTTGCCTGATGGATAGCTGTAGCTACACTGAGATCTCTGAGCTCCAGAGTGGCATGTGGCCTTGCCAGGGCTTTTAAAGTCCCTATGTGTGTCTTCTCAGCAGGAATGAAGGCACTCATGGATTGTATTTAGTAAGACTTCATCAATTCTTGCAGTTGTTGTTACAATTTTTTTTGCTTTGTGAAGTTCTGAAGAGTACTTCATAATTATTTTTACTCTTTCCTCATGCACTTAGATTCAGCAGAAGATACATCCACACCAACTGACTCAGACTTGGGAAAAAAGAACAAGAAGGAGATCAAAATGTGGTTCAGCCCAAGAAGCAGGAAGGTTCGATACATCCTGAACAGGAGTCAGGCTGAGGCTAAAAGCAATGACCTTGGTCAGGACACATCTTCAATTTATGATTTCTTTCCTTCCCCTCCTCATGAAAAGCCCTCCAAGTCAACAAAAAGGCCAACCCAGAGACAGATTAAGAAGATGAAGAGGAAACATCTAGCAGACATTAACAAAGAATGGCGCTTAGAGAAACCTGAGCAGAAAAGAGCTGAGGAGAACACTCCCAGAAAGTGTGTGACCATTTGCAGTCAACCAATAGTGCTGTGCACTCAGGAACAAGAGAGTCCTAAAGAAGGACCTCAGCAGGAGTCTGTAAAGGAAGCTGACTCCAGCAATAATACAGGAGATGTGGAAGTTCTACCACAGGTAGAATCCCCAGAGAAGAAAGATAACTGCGAGGTTATGTGCTCCACACAAGACAGCGAGGAAAAAAATTGTTCTGCAGAGACATTGCTCTCAATAGCAAATGAAGTTATGCCTTTGAAACGTGGAAGGGAGCAATCCAGACTTCAGGGTACTCCTCAGTCTAAACGAGCAAGGAGAAGTGAGAGGGGCATTCCTGGGAAGTCAGGCAGGCAGGCCAGTGCCTTAGAGAAGTCACTGCAGGGCTCTGCCATCTCCCCAGCCACTGAACGGACACCAGTTCAGATTTCTTCCTGTGCATCCAAACTCACTCACACTGGCATGAAGACAAGAAGATCTGCAGCCCTTCAAGCGATAAACAGTCCTTCACTTTCAGAATCTCCCTCTACCCCGTCCAATTCTAAGACTTGCAGTCAAGTAGCAACATCACTCAGTCCTTCTGTGTTGAAGTCCCCTGGTGGCAAAACAATTGCCAGAAGAAATTACAAGGGAGAGACTTTGCTCCATATTGCTTCCATCAAGGTAGGACCATCATCCTCTAGGTCAGCTTTAAACAGAGATTTAAAGAGATAATGTTGTTTTAAAAACCTTCTGGAAACCGGTTACTTCAGAACATCCTATTTCAGGGAGGGAAATCTCATTTTGTGATCTTCTAGGTTTATTGGGAAGTTTCCTGCCTGGTTCTCTTGATTTCATAAAGAAATGACCGCTCAAATGGTCAAAGATGTTTGTACTTGGAAACTCAAAGCATTACAGTGTCAGTTATACCTGTGAGTTCTAGGAAGTGATCAGCATTTAAATATATTTCAGCCTTGTGTGCCAGAAAGCTGTCTCTGATTTGTCATAAGGAGTTTAGGATGTAGTGACCTTGATCAGTTCAGTCTGAGCTGGTAAGTCAGCCAGGACACGATCTGAATTATGTACATGAAGATGACTCTGTGAAACATTAGTTAACTATTTTGTGAGCATTGAGATCCACCACCTGATGCAAGTGTTGGCTCAAGGGGAATGAGGTGCTGCACCCTGTGTTCCCTATGCTCTGGAGAGAAGGGACAGAGTTGGGGTGTTCTCAGTTTTATGTAAGATCAGTATTATTCTTGGAATGACAGCTGTCACTCATTATGCTGTTAATAGCTTAACAAGTTCTTGGTGTGATAGAACTTCATGGCTTTGCTCTTTGCAGGGGCTGTCCTTGCCCATTACTATGTAAAAGCTGGGTGAAACGTGTCCCACTCACCAGATGCATTCATGGCAGTTCCCTTCTGAGAGGTCATTTCAAAGAGTTTGCAGTCTGGCAATTTATATGTACTTTGTGTTAAATCATAAAATACAAATGCTGTGTGGTTAATAAACTGTGTATACTGGGAGAATTGATTCCTCAATAAGCACCTGGCATTTATACAGCACTTGTGTCTGGTGACACAGGCTGTTCTTGATAAATAACTGTGTCCTCTTTCAAAGGCATTCTAATAAGCCACTCCTGCTGCACGAGACCTTTTTAAATGGAAGTGTCAGCTGAGCTGAGTTGAGTTCAAATCTCGTATTTGATGTCATTAATGTGGAATTAGAGGAAAGAAAATGAAATGTTGTCCTCACATGACTCAAGAGCTTTGAAGGAGAGTTCTCTTGATACCTCTTGTCATAAGGCCTGCATATTCTTCTTTATTAAAACACTGTTTACAAATTACCCTTCTGTGATTTTCTGGGAATTTGTACAGAATACAGTCATGACCGACTGGTTCTGAAAAAAACGGATCTGCCTTGACAAGTTTTCACACAGGTAAGGTTTCCAGCAATATGCCTGATGCTTCTTTGGAAGGCAGGTATTTCATCTAAGAAAACAGCATCCCTGCAGCTTGTTGAGACTTGGAGTATTGGCAGATTGGTGATATGCCAATAAGGTGGTTTTTCATTGCAAAGCATTTTGAAGATGAATGAGGAAAAATTACGCAGTTCATGCTGTAGACAAAAAAGGATATAAACATGTTTTGGTTATTTAAGTTCACTGGTTCTGCTGGCACTCCTTACTGGTGTTGGTACAGCCAAAAAAATGCTGACTTCCAGCTGGAGTGTGGGCAGTGGGACGGGCTTTTTCAGTCCTGTGTGTGAGTTCCTTTTGGTACTGTCTTGATGTTTATAATTATTGAGCTAAAGTGGGAAATGGCTTCTGTTCCTCATTAATTCTGCTGTGGTTTTTATCCGGCAGCTCTGTATTCATTGAGGTGCTCATTAGCAAAGACTTGTTTAGCTAGGTAGGGCTTCAGGGTGATCCCAAAGTCTGCTTGGAAAACGAGTTAAAATAACACAAGGCAAGTGATCCCTTGGTTATAATCTTTTAACTTGCAGGAACCCTGTATGAACTGATAAAAGTATTTTGTCAAACTGGGTTTGAAAATACCAGGCTTTATGCTCTTTGTGTATTCTTAGTGTAGGGTTTAGATTTGTTGGTTTGGGTTTGTTTGGTTTTTTTGTTTTTCCATGTGTGCAAAGGGAAACAGACTTGTAGCTGCCACCCTCCCCCCAAGTAAAATGAAGTATAATTCTCTGTGACTTCATTAATTATAAAAACAAATCTGTGTTTTAATTAGCTTTTAGGGTCAAATACCCAGAATTTAATTAAAGCTAACTCAATTCTCCCTTTTTTCTTATTTAAAAGAGATCATAAACAACGTTAGCAGGTATGGAAAGTAAGAGTGTTGTGCTGTTTCTAATGATTCTGGGGGATTGTCCCCATTTACTACTACTACTAGTTATTATTTCACTGAAATCAAAATGGTTCTCAAGAAAGGTTCTAGTGTGGATGAACTTAATGCTGAGTTAAGCTAATAAATGAAAATAAATGTGACTCTTCCTGTAGCAAACAGCAGTCACACTTATCTTCATAGTTATTAAAGGAAAATCCCAATTAGTTAAAATACAAAATGTGACCTATTCAACTCCGCATATTCTAAACTAGTGGGAAATTTCCCCATCAACAACCCTTCCACATGGGACATTTTTTACAGTAAGAGAACAAATTGTTCTCAGGACCAGCTCTTCCATGGCAATTAAATCACAGTACAGCACCACTTTACGAGATAGTGCAGAGTCCTAAATCTGCTGTGGAGAGAAGAGCCCCGCAGTTCCTTGGCACTGAATTTCAGGCCTGGGTGGGGCCTGTGCTTCTCTTGCTTTGCTGAGGGAAGTGATGGGGCAGAGCACAGTGGAATTGTGCCAGTATGGGTCCCAGGGAGAGGGACTGAACTGCAACACAAGAGGGTAACACGGGAAATAGCCAGGAGAAGATTTGTGATGCTTCAAGTTAGAAGGAAATAAGGAGTTCTCCCTGCTCTGAGGAAAGAAGAATTTGCCTCTATGCAGAGCATCTAGTTAGTTTGAAGAGAGAGATGGTGTACTTGGACCAGTTTTGGTTACCTCCTGCTCTAGGGACCCTTTAGTTTGACAGCTCATGATGGCTTTCCCTCCTTGCACTCTCAGGAGGGCTCACAGAAGGGTTTCTTCCATGGCTAGCCTGCTGTGCTGGACTCTTCAGGGTGATTATAGTTAACACAGTAAAATAACTGTGAAATAATTCCTTCTGAGCCCATGAGAGTGCTCCTTCTATTGCTTTGTTACCAGTTAAGGACACATCAGGAAGGAGAGCAGAGCAGATGTGGTTTTGTGAGATGTGATGGCAAACATCAGGATGGCTTTTAAATCTTGTTTTTAGGTGACTTCCTTGCTTTTGGTACCAGATCTGTGTGTGTTGTGGTTGAGAGATGGGTCACAGAAGAGTGATCTCCCCTCCTGGAGAGGCAAATATGGAATAGTGCAGTGGTTTCAAATGCAGGACTTGAGAATGTGGAAGCTGGCTATGAGTCAAAGCAATCCATCTTCCCAAGTGCTGATTTGGAAACAAATCACTATTTCTGGAAATTTTCACCAGCTGGAAACAAATTACCATTTCTTTTTTGATAATGCTTGGTTGTTCCTTGTCTCATTTCTGAGGCCAGGCAACTTCTGGCATGTTTTCTCTTTATTAAAGGTTAAGCATAGCTTCTTGTATGTTTGTTATTAGGGAATGGTCTGCTGTGTAGGGGATTTTGAGGTGAGAAATGTGCAGGATCCTGGAAAGAGTTCTCAATTCCTATAAGATCTTTAATCCATATTTGTCCTCCTTAACCATTTATGAGTAGTAAACAATCCAGTTCCCCCACAGCTTAAACAAGCAAATGGCATTGTGTTTGAAAGGGACAGTTTTTTTGGTTCATTTGTTTCACCTAAAGATTGAAGTTGCTTGATTAAGTTTGTAAATAAAGGAAGAACTATTTGGTTGAAGGGGTGCAGGTTTTTAGCTTCATCTGCCTGCCTCCCTCCCTCCCTCCCTCCCTCCGTCTTTAACTGGTAGAGTATGTTTTCTCGTAGAATATCTTTTCTGGGAGAATACATTTTCATTTAGTAATTTGACTTTTTGTGAAAAATACCTTGATTAATGGAAATTGTAAAGGGCAGAATGGAAAAAAAACCCACAAACCCTGTAAAATAGGACTGAAAGGACACTTGCAATTCTTGACCCTATGTATTGAATTCAGGACTTGAGGGAAAAGGAGGAAAAAAAACCCTCCAACAACCTTGTGTAAGCCAAGTAGAGATAGTTTTCTGGGCTTATGCCAACCGTGGCTGCAGGAACTCCTTGGGAGGAGGAAATGCTAAAGCCGTGTAAAATGATCTTTTCTGTCTCGTCCACTGCCGGCTCCAGCTCTGCCAACAGATGGCCCCAGTGCCTTTCCTGCTTCTCTGGCTTCCCCAGCTCCCGGGAGCTGCGGTGCCGAGGAAGAGCAAACCCGTGGCTTTTACTGCCTTGTCACCACAGCTGAGCTTTGTTATGAGCATAAAATGTCCTGAGCTTTGTTTGTTCCAAATGGCTAATTCTGCATTCTGCAGTAGCTCCTGCCTCTTCAAGAGCTGGATGTAATCCTTCATTGATAATTAGATTTCAAAATAAACACTTGCCTGTGAGTTCTTAATGGTAGGAGCATTTTTCTACCTGGTGTTGGCATGGTTCTCCCTCTCTGAACAAGAAGTGTCTCCACATTTCCTCTCTGTTGCTGCAGACTGCTAAGAGGGGCTCTGCTTGTGTCCCCTGGTTATGGCTTCTTGGTGGAGACCAGTGATTTTCCTGCTGCATCAATTATACTCAATGAACTAAGCGTGCAAAATTAATTTCAGCATTAGTCAAAGCACATCTTAATGCAGCATGTTGGAATTAGTCATTCCATACTAATAGGTGTAGTTTCTTCTGCTCTCTTGTGGAGGGAGGACATGGAATTTGCGTATTTTTGTCTGGGATTTGCATTTACATGTTCCTTACTTTTCTTGTTTAGAGTTTAGCAAAGCATCTATTAGCTTACAAATGTTAGTAATTCCATCAACTTTGATAGAAGTGGCCAATGTGAAAAATAACAAAACAATTTTTTTTAAACTGTTGGATCATAGTTATCTGGCTTGACTTGTCATCTAAACATGTTATCAGCCTCTGGAAGATCCAGGCAAATGTCAGAGGCACCTGTGGTTTGGATTTGATGATTTTAGGGGTCTTTTTCCAACTAAAATGATTCTGTGATTCTGGTCCTGCTTGCAGGCAGGACTTGATAATGTGTCTGTTAATGATCTGCCACTTGAAATTTAGTCTCCTGCTTTTTTGAGCTAAATGCTCACGTTTTTTGAGACTGACTGAGGAGCCTCTGAGGACACAAAAGGCACATTCTCCTGGCTCTGTTTTGTTAGCATCTCTCTTGTACTCCTGATTGGCAGCACCCAGCCAGTCACTGCGCAGCTCATGACAGCTTTCCCTCCTTGCTGTCACTCTCAGTGCTCTGTGCTGCTTGTAGGGAGCAGGTTCCATTTACAGACGACATGATGACAATATTTATCTTCTCTAAGCAGCAAAACACCAATTTTCTAATTTTGACGTGGGCCAGGATTTAAGTCAGGGGATGTTGTCAGTCCTGGTGTCCACACCAGCAACATTTCCTTTGATGAAGCCACAGCGATGTTTTACAAATCAATGCTCACACAACTGATCTGAAAAGCTGTGATAGCATCTGATGCCCACACAAATTAATAGCTGTGCTTCCTGCTGTAAAGCAGTACTCCTGAAATGCCAAACCCTTTGCAGTACATGTTTGCAAACTGAACTTTAAATGATAAGCTCAGCTCTCACTCATTATAGGTAATTGTGTGTTTTCTCTGCTGGGAAGGATCCTAATGCTGGGCCCTGTCTTGGCTGCCTCTCAGTAACTTCTCAGGTTTGATGTATACCTGTTATCTTGCAACCATAAAGAGTATGCTGCTGCTAGAATTCTTTAATTGCTTTGAAATTTTGCTGGGACATCCAGGTTATGAATATAATGCATGAAATTTATCTCTGATGTGGTAGTTTGCTTGATGGTTGTTAAGCCAGTGAGTCTCAACATCATTTCAGTGAATTTTGAGTTTACAGTTGTTGCTGGCTGGATTTATTTTTGCAGAGGAGTCTGTCTTAATATTTTTTTCTAATTTAAAGAGTAAAGATTAAAGCTATTTTGTTTTTTCAAAGAGTTTCTTGGTAACAAAATCGGATTAAGTTTGTTTTTATTGTATTTAAAGCTTAGCATAATATTCTCTCACCTTTTCTAAGGCATGCTGTGAGTAACACCTAGAAATTCCTTGACTTTCCACTACTTAAAGGCATTGAACTTGATATACATCATGGATTAAATTTCTCTCCTTCAGATCTTTTTTATATTGTATATTTGGCCTTGGCAAGAGCTACATACCATTTTGTATACTAATAGTCTCTTCATTTGGGATCACAGTACCCTGGTCTAGGCAGTGTCAGCAGTTGTCTTGAAGCACTTTATTTTGCCTAAAACAATAAGAATTGAGGCCTGTGCTGTAAAGATCTCCTTGCCTCAGCTTCCACAGGCACCTTCTCCTCACCTGTTTATAGCTGGATCTGGATGTGCTCCAGTCTTACTGCCAACTTTGCTTTTCAGGGTGTCAAAACCTCTTATTCACAAATTCTGCCTTTTTGCTTCCTTTGCCTCATCTCTATTTAGCCTCTTCTTACTCAAAAATTCTGCCTTTTTGCTTCCTTTGCCTCATCTCTATTTAGCCTCTTTTCTGTAGGCTCTGCATCAGTTTCCACCCTTTCCACACCTCCTTGCTTACAGCAAAAGCTGAATAAAGCATTTTTCCAGAAAGCAAATTAAAACTGTTTTGGTAGATAACTGTCAGAGGAGGTGTCAGTGAGATTCAACATAAAGTAGTAATTGCAGTGCTGAATAAAACTTTCTTCCTTTTGTGGAAAACCAATTTCTAGAAGCTTGTCAGGCTTATTAATTTATTTCACCTATGTTTTCAGCCAGTTATTTAGATTAGCTTGAAAAAAAAATCCAGTCTGAAGGACAGGGAAATTTTCAATAAATGTTCCTGACTTTAATCCATGCAGTTTGACTGTAATGGACAGTTTGCAATTAACACAAACTTTCCCATTTCTATTGAATTGACTATTATATGCATAGTTTTTATCTAGAAATATGTATTTGTGTAAAATGTGTGGGTGGTTCTTAATGAGCAGCAGTGTTTAACTGTGGTCTCCAGATCAGCTGAACTTTTGTTATCTTGATAATATCTACATGGAGGCCTTATATCGTTACATTTTTACTGCAGCTAAATTTGTAATTGGGCATCTCTCAAATTTGTCTTGTGTCTGTGTATTTTCTTCATTACTTTTTCATAACTCTGTTTTTTTCCTGTGTAGGGTGACTTAGCAGCTGTGGAGGAGCTGCTGAAAAATGGGGCAGATCCCAACGTCAAAGATAATGCTGGCTGGACACCACTGGTGAGTGTTGAAAGGCTTCTTTCTGTCATCTGTCTTCTAATCAGATTTCACTTCGTCCCTCCATTCCTCTCCAATATTTTAGTTTCCTTCACACGCATTTAGGTGACAGAGAATTATGCAAAATGAAGAAGTGATGATAAACAAGGTTGAAAGAATTCATCAGTAACCACTGACCTGCACAGGTGTCATTCTCCTTTGCTGGGGTGTACGGCAGGGCACGAATTCAATCAGCCTGTGACTCTGCAAACGCAGAAAATACAGCTAGGATAACTCGAAAATGATCCATTCCAAACAATGTTTGTATTTAATGGGTTCCTAATGTCCTCAGTGGTTAGGAAATATATCAAGTAGTGGAGTGAAAAAATTGCTCGATTGAATTACAGAAAATAAACAAAAGGTTCTTTTCAACCATGACTTCTTCCTCTCTTGAAGAATATTCCTGATAGCCTGTAATCTGGAGGGATTTGTTCCCTGTGGTCTAGTCTGCACACAGTTGGCCTTTCTTCAGTTCTTCTCAGGGCTTTTTGCTAGTGCTGTGTTCCCAGGTTAATTCCTGTCAGGAATGTAATGCAGATTCTGCGGGGTGCCTGAAAAGTGAACCACCTGCTGTGAGAGGAGCCCTTTCTGTGAGTTGTGCCTCACCTGAATTTCCCCTCTGGGCTTTTCCCACCCAGCACGAGGCGTGTAACCACGGGCACAGGGAGGTGGTGGAACTGCTGCTGCAGCACCGGGCGCTGGTGAACACCACAGGCTACCAGAACGACTCCCCGCTGCACGATGCTGCCAGGAACGGGCATGTGGCCGTGGTGGAGCTGCTGCTCCTGCACGGCGCCTCCCGCGATGCCATGTGAGTACACCTGGAGTGCGGCTGGCATGAGCCACAGCTACAGCAGCCAGAGTGGATGTTGAGTGGGTGTGAGGCAGAGCTAGTTATAAATGTGGTTTATATGAAGTGAAGGGGGTGGGTGTTAAATGTGTGCTCTGCTGTGCTTACATCCTCATTTTCCAGGTAGGTGTTTCCTTTCTCCGTTTGGCTTTGTCCTAAGCTTTTCTGAGGATGCCTGAGTCGTAGATAGCTGGAGTACTGGAGACTGTACTGGGAAAGTAACAACATATGGCTCACCCTAATCTTACACTTTCCTGTTGGCGTCTTGTTATAGCTGCTGTCAGCTCTAAGATGCTGAGCTAGATGAGTTTTGAGCTGCTACAGCTGTTTTTTGTCTCTTTACTTTTACTACACTACTTGCTAGTAGAAGGCATTTTGCTCCAGTCTCTTCTGTTTTCACAAATGACATAGACACAGACTGAGATTTGGGAAATTTAATTTTTGCCTTTCTGGATCAAAGTGCTAATCCTTGGTACACCTTTTAATTAAAAAAAAAAAAAAAAAAGAAAAACAAACCAGCCTAAGTAATATTTTCAGTTGACTTTTCCGTATAGTTAAGTCTCCTGAGGATTTTTGCATTTGTGTATAGGAGGTGCTAATGATTCTTTCAGTCTATGAATAACCCTGCAGCCTGTTAGTATTCCAGGCACTAAATGTAATTTTAGGTGTTGTACTGTTGTTGTGCCAGGGCCTGTGTGTATAAATTCCAGTCCAGTGCAAGTTGTCAATAGGTGTATGTGTATAGAAACACAACAGGATGAAGTCTAGCATGCTGCAAGTTTCTGTGGCAGCCACCTGAAGAAGCATAAACAAAGCTTAATCACTTCAGGTCTCACTATTCCTATTCTTAAAGCTTACAGAATTAAGTTGCTATGTGGGAAAGCACAGGGTTTTCATAAAGTCCTAATCTTGAATATATTAGAGTTTAAAAAACAACAAGACAAAGCCAAAACAAAGCAACAAGCTCTCAAGACTTCACTTTGTTCTTGAGCAGCAAGGACGGGTGCACCTGGAAAAGTTGACAGCTTCAGAGATTTTCAAGCCACTTGAATATCAGGAACTGGCTGTGTCACACTTACCACGTGTTTGGTGTTTGAAAGCACAGCCAGCAGCTTTGCTGTGAGTTTTGTGGCAGTGTTTCAGCTCTGGTGGTGGGTTTGCACAGCCCAGGCTCCAAATTCCAGCAGTGGATTCTGCAGGGCTCCTGTTAGCCTTGGTCTCTGCTGCATGTGCTCACACAAACAGAGTTCAAGCTGAGCCTCTTTCAGCTCATTCTACATGAGCAAACATGTCTGTTGAAATGAAGCTTTTTTAATCAGGTAAGGGGAGATGTATGTAAATCTTAAGCCCTGCTTTAACTTTTCACTGAATGTAGATGATGTTCAGTTGAAATCTCTGAGAACAAACTTAGCTGCCATTGATCTTTGTGCTATTTGTCTGGGTGCCGTGGCATAAATTCAGTCCTGTCCACCCCGCCTGGAATAACTGAGGTTTCCAGATCTTCTGTAGGCTCTCTGTCTCTGGCTGAAATGCCAGTGTGTGTGTTGCAATTGCACTGATGAGAGTGGTTGGGGTTTCCCCTCCCTATTTTTACAGAGAGCATTAGAGCCACAGAGAAATAGATGTACAAGCAAAAAAAAAGTGTTCAGGCTTGCCCTGGTGACCTCTCTCAAACACTGTCAAGAAACGGTAGAGACAAGAACAGTGTGTCTGAGACTCCTGAGAATGCTTTGTGCCTTCCTTCCTTCCTGTGCCCCAATAGCTTCCAGTAGTGAATGGTGCTATGATCTTACCCTGCAGGGGTCATGACTTTGCAAATCTTGCAGGGTGTTTTTGCAGCCACTGCCTCTGCCAGTTGTAGTCCTAATTAAGATGTGGTTGGTCTAGGTGAGTGGACTTGAACCTTCTTGCATATAGAAGGTTTAATTAATTCTTTTTTCCTAGTGGATGCAGGTACCCTTACAATGGAGTCACATCTGACAAGAAGCTCATTTTAATTCAGTGGCTTTTTTTCCTAGCTCCTTGAAACCAGCAGTCCACAGTTTTAAAAACAGGAGATGAGAACAGGCTGATCACTTAAAATGGGGCAATTATAGATGGCTAGTTATAATTGGTCTCTTTGTACTTGATGCTCACCTTCACATTATTATTTTAGGTTCTTTACAGTAGAAATTGAAGCAGTGATGAGTAGAACTTGTATCTCCAAGGCTTATTTTCTTGAGGAATGCCTTAACTTGAGAGGTGTGCAGTGTGTGAACTAAGACTATACCAAACCAATTTTGTCGAACAGATAAATTGGTCACATTTTAGTTCACTTTTTTTTTTTCTCTTTAGTGTATAAAACCCTCTCTAGTCCTTTTGTAGGCTCTTCAAGCTCGCAGTGAATTAACTTTCAGCCAAGGAAGAGAACCCTTCTTTATATGGTGGGATAAAGTGGTTCTTTATCTTACAGGAGTGGGGAGGAAAGTTTGATAAGTTCACTGTGGTTACTTAAGGGCTTTACTTTAGCTAAGCTAAGTAAAATGTGAACATGACAAATGCACTCAAATGTTACTTGAGACACCATGAAATATATAGTGTGAAACCTCACAGAAGTGACTGATATGTTGCTTCGGTCTTAACAGTAGAATTAGTTCAATTTTGTGTCTTAATGTCCCTTGTGTGTTGAAGAGTTAATCTACTGGAATGAAAACAGAGCTTGTGTTGAACAGCCTGCTTAGAGCAGTAGTTTTTAGCATGATACTCAGTCGTCCCAGGTGAGATTTATTTTAAAAGTGTGCAGTAATGACTGACACCAAGTCCAAAGTCAGGTAAGACCCACTGGTCTGTGGAGGGATGTAGGATCTATCTGAAAGCTGCCTCCTGAGAGACCTCAGTGGGTGAGGTATAACCCTATCCAAAGCGTTGAGACTTTGCCATTTCAGATTTAGATATCAGATACTCACAAACCCATCAAGTGGGCACATTCCAAGTGCCTTTCAGGCTGTTTTTCGCTTTTCATATTAACTTGTAGTGCATTAAGAAATAGCTCTGTGTTACAGAAAGCAGCCACATATCTTTTGGACCAAGCAAGAACGGATGGGATCTTCCTCTTTTGCCAGAAATTAAACCGGGGATTTCTGTATTCCTTGGCAAAATTTCTTTCTGGAAATCTGTGAGATTTAACAGTTGTGGCACTTCAGTTGTCCACAATTTCATTGAAGTTTTCACTGACTGAGAGAGATACAAACTACAAATGAAAAATATTATATGGACCAGTGGACCTATTAATTGTCCTACTGGTCCTGTTAATTTTTTTACGTTAATCTCCTACACATAACTAATTTTTATTTTTATGGCTTTTTTTCACTGGGCTTGAATTCTTTTTTTCTCTGCTTCACAGCAAGCCAAGTGATTTGAAAAATTAGATCTGTGCATTGCAATTTCACTGTGCTTCCTAAATGCTTTCACTCAAATGGGCTGTTGTTCCAGTTCTTCATGCACAATAAGTTTAGCATTAGTAAAAGTGTCCTTTTGCTCTATTTTTTTAGGTGTAGTAGTTGTGAGTCTGTCTCTGAACAAGCCTGTGGGAATGCTTAGGAGTAGACTATGGTCCTCAATTATGAATGGCACAGGGAAAAATGATTATAACCTGCAGTCATTCCAGGAGGCATTAGACCCATGACACTGACACCATTTTGTCTGCTTCTTCTGAGTCAAGATAGATAGTGCCCATCTTTGCTGCCTAAGTGCAAGACAGTGTGTTGAACTTCCTGTTGACAGTAGGTTAATTAAAATCCTGTCTCTGTTTGGATATCTCAGATGGTCTTTTTGGCTACACAGATTAGGTTTTCTTCTGTCTGTCAGGTTCAGGAAAAATTTCTTCTTAGCACATTCTCAAAATCCAGGTGCTGCCTGGAGAGCCCTGAGCCAGTCACATTTCCATGTGGGAGTTAGTGGACCTGGCTGCAGGATTTCCATTCTTCTGTGTGGCTGGGGCAAAACTTGGTTTGTGGAGCAGCTTAAAAAGTCCTGCTTACAAAGAATTACAAAGTATTATGTCATTTCATGGGAAGTTGTTTTCAGAACATTTAGCTGAGTTGCTCTTCACTGGGCTTCTCTTTGTTCTCAACACAGCCATCCTACTCTTGGATTGGATTTGTTCTGGCTGTAACAGCCCCCTGCTGATTATTCAGTACCTTGATGACTGGCTAATAGGAGACTGCTTGCACCCAAGGGGACATCTGATTCTGGAATGTTTAAAAAAAAACTTGCAGAAAGCCCACTTGCATTCTGGTAGAGAGAAGGATGCCTTGGGGACCTTGTATTCCAGTTTAAGCACTCACTAACTCCTCTCTAGCAGAAACAATCGTGTCTTCCTGCTGAGTGTGGAACTCATAGTGTGCACTGGACCCATTCCCAGCAAACCCAGATTTGTAGGAGGAGTACACAGAGTTATTGGTATTTCTGAAAACACTGTTTGTGTGTTAGGGTGGATGTAATGTGCATGTCTAATTTGGTTTTGAATATTGGATTAAAATTTTTCTTTTACTCTGAACAAGGTGGATGATTTCCCTTGTTCAGCTGGATTGGATAAAGATGGATGTGAGCACCATTTCCCTAAAGCTTCTGTTTCCAATTCCTTTGCCTTACTAAAAAAGTACAAATATAGTTTTCATCCTTCCTCTTTGAAAAGTAAATTACAACACTATCCTACTTGAAAATCTGTTATGATGTGTTCCTTGTATTGGTTTTTATTATGTAAACCCTCTTTTCTCCTGTTTCAGCTACGTTTTCTCGCTCCCTTAAACTCAGCAAGCTGCTTAGTTGTAAATATTCTTAACTCTAAAACCATCTCTTGTGCTGGTGTTCCTTTTTCAGACCTCAGCTCCAAAGTGTGTCACAATTTAACTATGCCACCTTAACATGCAATAAATAGCCCTTCATTCTTCAATGCTGCATAATGATGGGATAGCATGTCACAATACTCTAGTAAAAAGCAACTGAAACAAGCTTAAAATGGTAGGAAAAAATTGTAGGAGGATGCAGAAGGAGTATAGTTTATTTGACAAAAACTGTTCTATATTTAACTGGGGCGGTCTATGTATTTTTCTGTGGTAAACATTCATGAGTTTTTTCCAACTGTCAAGAACCTTACTGTGCCTTTGGAGGGAAAAGCACTCCCAAATCTATGCTATGGACATGCAGGGATTTCCTCCATCTGCTTAGCTCACAGTGAAAGGTCAGCCAAGTAATCTAAAGGTGATTTTTGGGGTGTTTGATGATATGTATATATATTCCACACTCCCCCCCACCCCCGGATGCATTGTTCAAAAGAACTTTATCTTGCAGCAGTTTGAATTGAATATTGGCCTTATTTAAAGAAAGGGCAAGAGCCACCCTGATGATGCATGACAAAGCAGGAACAGCATGACAATATTTAATGGGCTGCAACTCCCAGGCCTGGGCAGAGATTTAACCAATTATCTTTCAGTCTGCAGGGTTTGTATTATGCCTGCACTGTGTTCATTACCAGCACAGAAGAGCTTGGGATTGGTAATAGTGAAAAATGCCATCCTGGTCTCTTCTGTGGGGAATTTTTGTGGATTGTTGTTTTCCCCAGGGGCTGTGTTAGTGAGTAGCGCTCAGCTAGGGCACAGAAAGGTGCTGAGGTCAGACATATATTTCAGCTTAGTGCTGGCCAAAGCCTTCCAGTAAAGTCAGAGTGCAGATTTAATAATTTGAGCAGCTCTTTGGGCTGGATTGGGTTATGGCCTTATGTGGAATTCCCTGTAAAGCTTCCTGGATTCCTGCTCTGCACAGAAATCTTGGCCAAGAGAGAGCTCTTCAAAGCTGCAGTGGTCTTGTGACCTCGTTAAATGTTTCATTGTTCGATGACTAAGCTTGCCCGGTTTCAGACACTGAGTCAGGGCTTTGTTCTCATGACAAGCTTCCCCTCAATAACGAGCTCTTGTTGTGCCTTTGGAGAGCCGGAGCTTCGTGAGGTGGGCAGAGGAGGATCAGCTGCAACAGCCATTATTCTCACAAAGGGCAAAGCAAGCAGAGTATTTCCCCGGAGTGCTGGCAGAGGCTCCCATTTGCTAATGGCAATGATACCTGTTCTGCAATTTCAGGCTTTCCTCCCCTCACTACTGTTCTGCAGCAGCAAAGTTTTGTGAAGAAGAAATTGAAGCCATGGCTGAGCTTGATGTGTTTATAGCAATCACCTCTGTCTGAGGAGTGCTAAAAGAGGAAATCAGTCTGGAAGCACAACTAATAACTGAGGTGCCACCTACAATCAATAGCTTTCAACAAAATTGGCAAACCAACTAAAATCTGACTAAATTGACTATAATGTGTTCTGTGGAACAGTATGCTGAGGGGAAATGAGATGCATGCTCAGATTTTGGAAGTGCAAGGGAGCTGTGGTTCCCAAGTAGGAAACAGATAGCTTTTCCCATAAAAAAAGCTCCCATGTTTAATGCACTATGGAGAGTCTTCTGACACATCTTTTATAGCAAATGGCTAAGCCGAAAATACATTTCTTGGTTATATGACTGCAATGAAAGATTAAAGCTGAAATTTCTGGGTCTTGCAAATGATATCAAAGTGCATCTCAAAACAGTTTAACAAGGACTGTGGTTTATTTAACTGAACATTCTGCTCTGAACATCCCTTACTCCTCAACCGAATGCAACAGCTTGTAATTCAGTATCCATCTGTCTTGGATGCAGTTCTTACTTGAAGCTTTGTGCTTTTAGCTGAAATTACATATTAATAAGAAAGTGGGAGGGAAAGCTACCCAGATAATATGCATGGTTAGTTAAGAATCAAGTCACATTGTATTTACTTAAGCCCATCTGTGCTTGTTTTGCCAGTAATATATTTGGTCTGCGGCCCGTGGACTATGCAGAAAGTGAAAAGATGAAATCTGTGCTAATGTTACCAGTGAAGAATGAATCATTTTCACTTAACCAGCCCTCTGAGGTAAATGTCTGTGTGGGTTTGTTTTTGTGTTTTGCTTTTTAACAAAACAACAAGCCATGAGTTCTTCCTTTCAGTATTGAAGGCTTGGATGTAAGTACAGTAAATCACCTGCTTTACAGGGAGATTTGAAATAAGCTGGGAAGCTGTCTTGGACAGTATTTCTAGGATGTATGTGGAACACTGACAAGCTGTGAAGTTCTGTGCTAAAGCTTTATCTGGGAAGAAAAAAGATGCTTCTTGTAATGTGGTTTTATTATAGGAGAAGGAGCCTGTGTTATTCCTCAAGTATCAGTGCTTGAACTTTGCTATTGATGTTCTTTTTCTGCATATCTAAATTTGTTCTAGTTTCCAAACTATCTGCAAGCAACAGCAGTCTTTGTTCCAGCTGCTTTTTGTGTGCCTTTAAAAGGCTGTTCCACTGTCATCCTTTGTCCAACAACGAAAATATCAGCTCAGCAGTAGAAAACAGCTTTTGGGAGATTGTTGAGGGGTTTTTGTTTTTCTCCTCCTTTGGACAAAGACATCTCAGGACTTGTAATCAGAATCAGATACTCAGACCTAAAAAGTTGCTGCATTATGAAATGCTTTGTACTTCCTAATGAATGAGGATTAAGCTGACCTGGCTGACAGGGGTAGCCCTATCTGCTCCAGCCTGTACAGCCTGCAAGGATACATCCTCACTAAGCTCACAATGTACCCAGTGGCCAAAGGTTAACTGTTGCAGCTATACCAGGACTAATGCCGCTGTTCCTCCCACCTGCAGCAAATGGAAGATGTAGCTCTTCGGTGCCAAACAAACCATTTTGGTATTTGCATTTGCTGTGGGGTGAGTGTGTGCCAGGGGTTGGCTGTTGGCTCACATGGATGACTTGTTCCAGAGCCTGAGGCTGTGGGTAGCTGGATATCAAAGGCTTGTCTGTGCTATGGAATCTGGAGTACTCAGGAAAGTCCAGGAGCTGAAGTATCCTACCCTTGTCAGCATAAAACTCCTCTTACTTTGCATTAATACTACACACATAAAAAAGGCCACTTAAGTATTGGTTGCTTACAGGGCAAAGTATTAGGGACTTTTACTAAAAGGAAATACAAATATTAATTATATAGGTTAATCAATACCATATCTGTTGTAAATACTCTGCTACAAGTAGGAGATTTTACTGCTTAATTGGAATGTTTATTCTCTTTCAACACTGCAGTCTGCCAGGCTGTTTACACAGTGTTCAACCAGCTCTATGTCTGCACCCCAGTGTCTTTAAAAAGCACCAAAGAGGGCAAGGGAGGAAAAACTGATCCATAAGGTGTTTTGGTACCTTGACTAAGCTAAATGAAGTACCTCTAATGTGAAGCTTTTTTCCTGTGGAGCTGACTTATTCATGGACCCTCTCCACTAAGCTTGCCATGAATTGTGTTTCAAAATGCTTATTCTCGAAAATGAAGGCTGTCCAGTAAATAAGTTGCTTTCCTTATGGTCCCAAATATTCAGCTTATTGCAGAATTTTCTGTTCATGCAGGCACTGAGCTCCAGCCAGCCAAGAAATGGACCCCTTGGTATACTGGGGAGCAATCTGAGTGCGGAGCAGAAGAAATTGCTGAACAAATTAGCAACAGTCCTGAAGGCCCAGAGGTGCACTGAATTTAACAGCAGAGGTATGGAGCCTTGTGGAAATGTCTCTGTCCGAATATAAGTAACTACAGTTCTGCATTTCATTGTTTAAGATACTACCTGCAACAGGGTTTTTTATCACTCCTGGAAAGTGCAGTTTCTGAAATCCCTGAGTTGTAGCTGTTGTGCAGTGATGGTGTGTTTTGCATGTAAGCACATATAAAGCTTGTCTGGCTACCAAGGCAGGAAGTTTCTGGGGGAGCCACAGTTTGGCAGTTTATTGTCTGTTATTTAAAATCCCAAAGTCTCCTCAGAGACCTCTTCTCTTTACACCTCTTTTACCAACTTTAAGGTCTCTGCTCCTGTGAGACGTCCTGTAAAGTTTTTACTCTCCAGAAGTGAGCCTTATGCAGATGGTGCCTTGAGAAAAGAGCATGGCATTGACTGAAAGTCTTCTCACATGCTACCTTCCTTCAGATTTTGTTCTTCATTAAGATTGGTGAACCCAAATTATGGGGTTTGGTGGAGTTCTTTTTCCCTCTTTGAGGACAAGAACATTATCTTAATCCCTCCTGTTAGCTTTTCTTCAGAGTGCTTGTGAACAAAATGCTAAGATAATTTCCCCCTATTCTCTTTCACTTCTGGATTACTACTGTAGAATTTTGAGTGGAGTTCTGTTAGCTTTGTATTAAAGCAGTTAGATCCCATAGTAAGATTCCTGTCAGGGTTAAATATAACTCTAAAAGGATTGAAAAAGGAAAAGCTATCCTATAAACCAGAGCCTCATCTGAAGATTTAAGTGTTAGTGTAGAACTATAAAACCATGAGTTTCCTTTTTCAGAGCAAGTGTATGTTGAAACCCACAAAATTTCTAATAGCTCTTCTACTAACTCGGATCATAGTCTCAAAAATCACCTCCTTGTGCTGGAAAGAGTGGCTGATAAATTATTATAGTCTGTTTATTCTTTAAATAATGATTGATTGCTTTTCAGTCAGGCATGGTTCTGATTTTTCTGTGCTTTTAGTTTTACTGATGTAATCTTTCTCCTAGTAACTCATCTTGTTATCCCTGGTGTTCCAATGCCAACTACTGTCAAATGCATGATGGCTGTTCTGACTGGATGTTGGGTCCTCAAGTTTGAATGTAAGTATTAAATGTGTGTGACTCCTTGGGGTTTTTAACCAGGAATTGTAGATGGGATTCCAGAGAAATTTTTTTTTTCCAACAACTGCCCTAATATCAATGCTATCTTGACACAAAAAGTGCAAGGGATTGTTTTCAAATCTCATGAATGACTAGAAATTTAATTGAATGTATTTAGTGAAATAGAACTGCTTCTTCCTCGGTAGATGAGTGCTTTTCATTGTTAGGTGTGTAGGATAGGTCATAGCCAAGTATCAATAGGGAGTGAATTTCTTCATTGCTACATTAAGACTGATTCAGAAGATTATGGAAGATACCTTGGGAGAGAAGGAAGGATTTTATTGAATTCTAGGATTTGTTATGAGCAGTTTGCATTGAAATTGAGAGGAGACTTTGGCTTGCTTGGGATAGGTGCTCAAGGCCTGTGGGAAGTGAGCTTATGTTTGTATACAAGCTCAGATCTATCAAAGGTTGTTGCTTCTAACCCAAGTTAGCACGCAGGTCACGCTTCACGCAGTCTGTAATTCATTTTTATAAAGTGCATGCTGCATAACATTTTATACAGCTGTTCTGTAAACGTAGATCCTAAATTTTAAGGATTTCTTTAATTTGTTCTGACGTATTTCTTAGTATCTGCTTTCACAGTAGTTGCAAAACCCATCTTCTTCCCCTTCACCTTTATGGCTAAGTCCCTTTAGCTAATAAGTACACTACAAATGAGTTAATTACCCATGGAAAACTTACAGACAGATTTCATTCCAGTTTTCTACTGTGTGACTAAACATCAGAACATAAGGATTCTTTAATGGTCTGGATTTTCCAGTCACTAGTGTTTATGAAGACACTGTGCAAAGCCTCAGAAGCTGCAAATTAAAGCACAGCATCAGGTTGAACACTGGACTCAGGGTGTTCATTTGGCTTCCAGTTTGTTCCATGCTTCTTTTCTGTGGTAAATCCTTTGGTGGGTTCTTGGCTTTACTCAGCCCAGAAGGTTTGCATGCACTTGATCTTATGTGCTTCCTTTATTTCATTTCATCTTCCTGCTAGTCAGATGCTTAGAAAACTTCTGAGTGGTTAGGGAGATTTCATTAGTGCGATCTGAATTTAAATCTTCATGGAAGAACTTTCATATTTAGAAGTGATTGGAAAAGAAAAAAAAAAAATTAAATAGTCCAGAGGTTATTCAGGGAATATTTTTACGGGGTTTTTTTTCACAGTTGAGTTTTATTTTATGTTGTTGGTACTGATTAGTACAATCCTGACTGCTAATGCTCCCAGCTTAGTAAGCAGCATACTACTTAAAAGCAAGTGATTCTCCTCCCTAGTGGGAAATGTTAGCAATAACTCATGGGGGCTGATGCAGCTAAGTGCCTATAATTAACAGCACCACTCCATCTGTTCCCACCAGTCTGTTATCAGTCTTCTTCAGAGTCATTACAAGTTAAAGATTGTTATAACAAATAATGGGACTCCTGCTGATGGAACATTTGTCTAGGAAAAAGTGGTCCTTACTTTTCTTTTTCATTTCCATTTATCGTGGCTTTTTGACTTCTGTTTGGATAAGTTTCCTTAAATGTGATGCAAATAAACTTCCAAAAGTATGTGCATGTTCTGGTAATATAATAAATCGAAGAAGTTGTTTATGGTTCACTGTTCTAAACCATTCACTTAAAGTGAATTCATGTTGAAAAAATTCACTAAAATATTTGAAAAAACAAAGCTCAGTGAGGCACTTAATGAAATGCTGACTATGCATAAGGGAGTGTTTGAATTTTTTTTGCTACAAGGTGAGCTGCATTTGACTGTTATCCCTAAAGTTATATTTATAGCCTACACATTATACCACTTCTTAAAAAACATCACAAGCTTGCAAAAACAGTATTTCATTTGAGGGTTTCTTATGTTAACTCTTCTGTTACAGCAGCCTGTGAATCTTTCTCTCATAAAAAGTTTCCTTCTCTTGGGTGATTCTACAATACTCCTGTTTCCATGTGTGTCTACACACAGATCCAGCATCCTTTCATATTGGTAGAGAGGTAATGTGGAATTTCCCTGCAGAGTTTGAGCGCCAAGATTTAAATATGTATCCTCAGCTTTGGGGTTCCCTTTTGTCTTCAGGTAGGAGATTAGGATGAAAGGATGTCACCACCGACCAATATTAGATCTTCACAAAGGAAAGATTTCATGTTACCAGTTGCTTTCCACCTTTCCTGTATATAACACACTGTCAGCAGTACATCCACTTCCAAGGCAGCACAGAATTGAATTGAGGCAGTGTTGCCACAGTGCTCCTTGCCCTTGGCCATATCTTTCACTGGTTTCATTATTTTATTGCCTTTATTATTTCTGGGATGGTAATAGGGCACGAAGTGGCGAGTCATTATCCTTCTGCAAGTGGGCTGAGACAAAGATTCAAGTATCACTGTATTTTCTCTAAGCTTTATGTGGAGCATAGAACAGTGTAATTAAAACCAGCAGAAGTCTTTAATAGCTTTTCAGCTTTTTTTTTTTTTTAAAGTTATTGTCATCTGTTAAAGCAGGGAATGAAAAATGATCTTCGTAATGATATGCATTGAAACAAGCTTGTATCAGCCCTGGCAGTGAAGTGTCTGGCAGAATTCTAAGCACCTGATTGCTCATTCCTTCCTCTGCTTTGCTTACCTGGAGCAGCAGCAATGATTCAGCTCTGATCATTATAAGGAGGCAGAAAAAACTGCTTTTCCTGTAAGGACTCACAACAACAGGGAGTTGACTGGAAGAGCTAGGGGGCTGCATGACTGACATTTCAAGATGAAAATATCTTTCTGAATTTTTTGTGCCCATCCTTGATTCGGCTATTGGAACAGAGGAGTGCAAAGCTGCTTCAGCTGACTGCTCCTCAGGCTGGACTGTCTGTCATACAGAAATATCTTTTAGGTAACTGGCCGATTCTCAGCAAATCCCTCCCTCCTTGTAACACGCAATAGTTTTGATTACTGGAGTTTCGTGCTCTTTTTGCACTTGGAAACTTACTTCAGCTGCCTCCTACAAAAGAACTCACAGCTCTGAGAGGCTTTAGAACTCTCCAGATTGCAGGTTCTGGTTTGCATTGGGTGTGCAGCTGAGGGTAGTGCTTCAAACCAGCAGGGGCTGAACTTCTGCACTCCAATAGTGTCTGCACCTGCTGGAAAGGAACTCAGTTTTACAATGTGGAGCTGCCGGGGGTTGGAGAGGAGAAAATTGGTGGGAGAATATCTTCAGTATGCTGTCTGCAGAGGTTGGAAGTGGGTTGGTTTGAAATAAGGTCTAGAAGAAAAGGAAACCTTGGTGCTTCCAAAGCTCCCTCTGTTCTGTGTCATCCAGGTACTCAGTTTTCTATATTTGCAGAGTCTTCTGTTCTAGTTCACTTCTTGTTTGAAGAAATGTTACATTAAGGGAGCCCTTTGTAAGGAAGGAGATGGGAAATCCCACCTCCCTCATTAAAAAGCCTGTGATGGGATCCAGAGGATGAGCACTCCTGGGGGAATTTAACCTGACCTTAGGAAGGGCCACCTCCAGTCACTTTGATCACTCTAAAAAACAGCTGTGGCCAGCAGTGTTTTTTTCCAAAGAAGACAGGACACCTGGGGCTCCAAGTGAAGGAATCATTTTCAAATCACATGCTCCCAGCTCCTGGGAATGTTTCAGGACTTCCTAAGCATCTGTTCCATTGTGTTCAATAAATACCACCTGGATTAACTTGTAAGCTACCATTCTTAAGCAGATGCACTTAGGTCTCAGTGGATCTTGTGTCATTTGCATGTGATGAGAAAACAGACTGCACTTGTTTCACCAGTGAGATCTCTACCTCACTCCATGGAAATCTGTGAGTCTGAAGTCACTTTATAAGCATATAAGAGACTGTAAAAATTCTTTGCTGTAGCAGAGGACAATCATGTTGTTTATGAAAACAAATTGAAGCCATCCATGCCAAATTCCCCTAAAGCTTTCTCTCAGTCCAGATTTCTTCCTTTTCAAGAAAAAAAAAATCCCACCAGGCTTCACTCAATCTGCTTGTAAGTTTGAAAATCCAGTGCAGACTGAGCTAAGGAAGTATCAGTTGCAGTCTCTACTAGATCTTGGGTGTGTAGTATTTCATCTTTGTTGCTGTCTTGTATTCCTAAATTACTTTCAGCCATTCTAAGAGATTTTTGGGACTAACCCCTGTTCTTTGCTTTATTAATGTAAATCCAACAAAACTCCACTAAGGCTAATTGAGTTACTGAGAGAGACCCCTGGGTATCTGGGTGATTACAACTTGTTCTTGGCAACCAGGGGTATTTTTTTGTACTTCATTCTCTTCAATTTTTTTTTTTTGCTGATGCAGTTAGTTTCATTACAAGCCAATAAGACTTACATGAATAAGGATTAGAGGGCTCTGATCTTAAATTTTGCAAATAATGATTTCTTTTATTTCCAGTACTAGCAGCTGCACTTGTATCAAAGGTCAATTAGAGTGGACACCCTGTTAACCTGCTTGCTCCTTAGATCTCCAGGGTGAGAAGGCAGGGGCAGCAGCTGCTCAGTGAGGTAATCAGGATCAGTGTAAGTAGTGATGCTTTACTGATCTTGTTAATCAGAGAAAAAAATGAGCAGTGCTCTGCTTGCCAAACATGGGATGCATTAAGCTAAAACGTCTTTCAGCCATGTTTTTTTAGGAACTTCAGTGCAGGCTTGGCTTTTGCTAAAATTTGGTGGAAATTACCTTGTATATGCCTAAAACTTGCAGGTGTGAAATCAGCTCTGTAAGAGGCTGTGGAGCTTGTGATGTTCTGTATTTCTAGGGCAGAACTCTGCATGACCCCTGTGCCCATGGAGTCTGGCCCCACAGTGGTGCTGTGGTGGGCCAGCTTTATCCATCAGTGCTTGCACACCGATCTTGGCAGTGCAAAGGCAGCTCTGCTCCATGAGAATTGAAATGCCACTTGTCTTCATGCTTGCCCTTTCATGGGTGACTGATCCAGCTGCTGAGATTAAACTAAAGGGCCATTAAAACATAGTTGCAATAATCACCCTCTTCTCTTCAAGGAAGAGAACATTGACAAACCTGAACAGCCTCAGACATAGATGGTCCACAGCTCTTACTGGCAGTAGTATTAAGGAATAAATCAAGGTTGGCTTGAGACCCTGTGCAAGTTGAATGGTCTTATGTTAGAACAGAACAGACTAGATTTTTAGTCAGGCTTGCTGGTCAAGAAGGCACAGACTGCTAATGTGTGGAGGAAAACAACCCAGTCCTGATCTCTGCCTCCTGCTAAAATTACAGGTGTCTTCTCAAATGTAAGTTTAGGTTCCCTTCCATTTTCAGAAACCTTCTTTAGGGCTGTTCTTGTCCTTCTGAGATTCAGTTCTCTTTTGAACATTTTTTGCCTAAGTACTTAAAGGTGTCTATCTCAGTTTCAGAAGGGATATGGCATCCTGACTGGTGTTTTAATTAGGATAATAGCAATTCTATTTCTGAATCCATTCATTTGACCAGTGCCTTGGCCTCAGACCTAGAAGCAGGTGGTGGCTTGACACTAAGTTTTGTGTGGGAAGGGGAGGGAAAAGAACAGGAAAAGAACCTTTTTTTTAGACAAATGAATATTGAATTAGGTAGAAAAACAGATGGAGCCCTCTGTCATTTTATCTCAAATATGAGAACAGGGGCATGTTTCCCTTTTGTTTCTTTTTTTGTTCTGGGGCACGTTTCCCTTTTGTTTCTTTTTTTGTTCTGGGGCACGTTTCCCTTTTGTTTCTTTTTTTGTTCTGATATTTGACTCCTTTAATTCTATAATGCAAACTCTGTGGCATGCAGGAGTCATTGAAGAGAAAGGAGCCACTTGACAATAACTCAGTCTGGATGAAATCTGCAGTTAAAGGCCATACTAGTCTCCATCACTTACCTTATTTTGCTTTCCTTCTTCTAATCAGGAATTCTTCCTCCAGGGATAGATAATCCTTGACTGTTCCCCTCAGTGTTGCAAGCACCTTCCTCAAACACTGGTTGCTACTGACACCCATGTGTCAGAGCAATTTCTCCTTCTAGATCCTATGTGAAAAATATATTCACTAATTGAAAATGTACTCTTTTTCCATCCCCAAAAAGCAGCATCTGTTGCTCCATGAAGGAGTGTGTGTGTGTGTGTAGGCCTAACTGTTGCCTCTTAAAATATTTATACCAAAGGAAAACACCTGGACACTGAGAATTTATGTTCTTGGCCTTTTATGCTATGTGGAAAACACCCCATTTGTGTCACAATTCTGTTAAGAGACAGATCTGGCCTGTTTCTGGCTGGGGAAGAAAAATCGAATGCTGATCATGCAGACACTTGGCTGTTTGCATGTTTCCAGTTTCTCCAGGAAACAGAGGTCTGCCTTGTGGTTCTTGTGGGCACAGTGAGAACAGGCCACAGGTGGATGAGTCTCTTGTGGCCCTCTTGGAGGACTGGAATTACATGCCACAAGGAACTCTGAGGCTTTCAGGCTCCTCAGAAGTCCTGGCAGTGTGAAATGGACTGACGTGTGTATGCAAGACAGACCTCACTGACTTTGCATTCTGTGACATCAACACTCCAATAACATTAGTCACTTCCCTGACTTAATTTTTTTTTCCAGGCAAGCAGCAGTTCAGAAAGACATTGTAGTCTTTTGTATTCATTCAGTCTTTTATTACTTTTGTATCACATTTGCTTCATTTACTGATGCTGGCACTGGATGCTCAATTTGTGATGTACTTATTGTATAAAAACCTCATCTTTGTAGTGAAAGTCCTTGAAATTGAGCTTTTGATGGTGGATTGAAATAAAACATGTTCTTAATGAATAGACAGTTCTGTTCTTAAGATTAGATGAGACTTCTTTCTTTATGGTAAGTGGCACCCATTAATATCTGTATTTCCTTGGAGGGAAAGAATAGCAGTGTAAGTTAGAGGCACATTGACACAGGAAGTCTTGTTGAATTCTGGTGATTTAAAATAAATAAATAAAACGTGAAATAGCTTTTAGATTTATTTTTGAGCTGTGAGTACTGAAGTTATCAGTGTTCCTTGCTGTTATCAATAATGAATATGTAAGTTGCCTTTCTGGAAAATCCGTGACTGGGTTTGTTCTTCTAGTTCACGTTAATTTTCCTTGAAGGAATGAGCAAGTGCAAATAATCAATCTGACACCTGTGCAGGGAGGGAGATACTTGCTGCAGTATTCAGCCAGTTGTAATTTTCTGTAGGGGTTTATCTTTTTTGGTTTAAGCACATTGAAGGACTTCTACTACTTAAAATGAATTCACATTGCATTTTGTGAGTTTGTATGACCTGACAGCAAATTACTGTGAGTTTCTTTCAAGATCTCTCCAGATTAGATATTCCTATCCATTGGCTACTTACTGTCATGGCATCCAAGTGCCTTTGTCAGTGATATTTCTCCTCGTAGCCTTGGGCTTTCTTCCTTTTTAGGGTCAACCTCCCATAGTTCTCTTTTGATTTTATTCAGTTCATAGTTTTTACAAACTGTGGATTTCCTATTTTCCCGTGCAAATAAGTTGCCTGAATTAGAAACACGGTGCAAGGAGCGAGGTGCTATAAAAGTTACAGCCTTGGCCACGTTGTAAATCCTCCTAGAACCGATTTCAATATCAGCTTCGGAAACATTTTCCTGGGTAATTCTTATTAATGACTGCAGGCAAAATGTTCCATCCTTGAATGGGTGACCACAGCAATTCCTCTCCCCGGAGTGAGGTCATGCAGTGCATTTTATGGACGTTAGCAATGCATTACCATCAGTGCTTTCTCCATTGGAAAAAATAACTGGCCTTAAAACAAGGTAAAAACATGTTGACTCTAAAAGACAATCTCATTATGCAGCACTGCTAACAGAAACGAATGCCACTGTTAAACCCCAGCATAAATCTCCAGTTCGTGCTGATCCTGGAGACCTTGAAATCCCATCTGATTTGTTATTTGAGGCCCTGGCTGCTCAGAAGCAGCTCTTTGCTTGCCTTGTAATTGCTCTTTATCAGGCAATTGTGTCCATTTCAGAAATGCCGTGTTGGCTCCATACACTGGCTTGGATATTCCCAGTGATCAGCAGTTTGACATTTGACATTAAGTGGTTGACCTTTAGAGGGTGAGAGGAAGAGCTAATAATTCCTGGTGTTTATAGCACTGATTTTAGTGTGATATTCCTTCTCACCATCTCACTTGCATCTTCAGGCACTGTTGTAAATTTTTGGGTTTTAAAAGCAAATTGCTAAAGCACACAAGCCTTGTGTGGTGCTGTGTGCATTTCAATGTCTTGCATTGTAATAATTTTATCTTAGCACAACTCCTTAGTCCCTAAAATGATATGCAAGCCTCTCTTAAAGGCTGGGGTGTCTAATTTTTGCCTCCCTTGCTGTGGTTTTTGTAGGGGTCCAAGCCTGTTTGCAGAGCTCAGCTCGAGAACAAGAGGAGGAGTACGAAATCCAAGGTGGCCCGCGACGAGGGCGGCTCAACCAGGAGCAGCTGGTGGGTTTTAGTGCTCCACACAGCCTAGATTAATGACCTGGGGCTGGGCAGCTCTGCCCTTTGCCACACACAAAGGTGCAGGACATGTAAAATTTTAATGTGGTCTTGTACAGAAAATTTGATTATGTGCAAGGTGATCCAAAGAGCTGTGAACACCCATAAAGCTGTCATTTTTCTCCATTAGTGGAGATGTTGCTGTAACCTTGTCAGGGGAACACTGTATTGCACTCACTGCATCACACCTGATGGGACAGGAAGTGATGTGCTTCAGCCTTCTCTGCTCAGCTTTAGAACATAGTTCTGAAAGAAAGATGGTTTTATTACTATTTGTTTCCATTTAGGGCCTTTTTTGCATTTAACTGGGTCCATTCCTGGTTACTTGCCAGATTACGCTGGAGAATTTATTAACTGCATTGTAACAGTAGCTGTAAATATTCCTAACTCATAGTTCAAACCCTGTTGTGCTGGAAAGTACTTAAAGAAGCAAGAATTTACCACATAAGCAAGCTTTTCTTGGTTGCATACTTTACCCTGAGAAGCTTCCATGTTAAGTTACTGTTCAGTTTCCAGTGGTGGTTATTTTAAATTGCAGGGGTTTTGTATGCTCTGATTTTTGTGAAGCCCTGTATTCATGCTTGTTTCTTTTGCTTTCCACACAGCTGCCTAAGTTGTTTGATGGGTGCTACTTCTATTTTTTGGGACCTTTCAAGCAGCACCAGAAGAGTGATCTGCTGGAGCTGGTGAAGGCAGCAGGCGGGCAGGTCCTGGTTAGGCAGCCCAAGCCAGACAGTGATGTGACACAGACCATCAACACGGTGGCCTACCATGCAGAGCCCACCTCTGACCAGAGGCTCTGCACTCAGTATGTCATCTATGACATGGCTTCCAGGTGCCAGCCGGAGAAAATCCGGCAGGGCAAGGTGTGGATGGCTCCCTCCAGCTGGCTCATAGACTGTGTGATGTCATTTCAGCTCCTGCCTGTGAAGTGAAGGTGGAATAGCAGCATCTCCAGAGCAGGGCTGAGTCTTGGGCAGCTGGGATGCTCTGGCAAACTGCTCTGAAGCTGTGATTTCTGTTTTGGATTCAGGAGAGCTTTGAGCGTTTAAGTGAGTTACTAAGGTTGGCTGATCTGCTGGAATAAATGAACGTACAACGGAGGAAAGGATTGAAAAGTGTGCCTTGACTGACCTGATACGCTATGCTTTTTTTTTTGCTTTGAACGTAATAAATGCTTAAGAAATAATCACTGACATTTTGTAACTGGGATTTTGCAAAATGAAGCCTTTTGCTTTCTTGATTTGAACCAGCCTTTTGTAGGCAATTGAGCATGACCCCATTTATGTTGTGCTTAACATTCATTGATAAGGGACTACTGTATTCATCAAGATTTCCCAGGGCAGAATTTGTATTTTTGTAAAAAAAGGACTCCATGCATTTGAACCTGTGCAGACATGTCAGGTGACATGTGCCACTATTATAACTTCTTAAAACTGAATTTTGCTGGAAATTCTTGGCATGGGAGAAGTCTTGTGGAAATCACAGTTAAATAAATAGCCTATATTCATGTGGAAGCAGACACTTCTGAGAACACTGTATTTAAAAATCTTGCTCTAAAATGTACTTACTTGTAAAAAGATTGATGCTTTACTCACTTCTCATTCACGCTTGTAAACTAGAATTCAGTTCTATTTTCTGAAGGCTCTTAGGCATTGAGATCCTTATTTAACTATTATAACAAATATTTTTGTAAATTTGGATGGTTGCTGTCATGACTACTTTAAAGAAAAAAAAAAGCAAGTGATCACAAAAGAATTGCGCTTCACTTTGCACAGTTGTACCTAAACAGCTGGCTACACTGCATCAATGTTTGTTTCATATTTGTTACAATATTTCTCATAATGTCTCATAAGTTATTTTTGGAATCTTACGCCCTCACTCTGTGCTCTTATGTAATGTTTTGTATCTTAGCTTGTGAATTTGTGATTGAGAAATGGTGTCTTGGAATAATACACAATAAGAATAATGGTTGTGGGCTAGTACACAAGTTTTGTGTGTTTGTTTTTTGTATTGTTTGTAATAATGAAGCTTTTTTGTGTTCTGTAAGTTCGGGGCATCTGTTGCATAAGCTTGGCTGCAGAGTAAGTGCATATCCCATATATATCTCAACAGGTAAATGAAAGCACTTTTCTGTCAGCTCAGTACAGCTGTGAAGATGGTGTATCACACCAAGAGCTGCTTTTGCAGAGGAGGAGAGCTTCTCTTCTGTAAGAATTGCTGCAGGAGGTCCTGTGCCCTGTAGAACCCTTAGAACTATGCACAGCAGGTAGAACAGGTACAGATTTCAATAGTATCTGCTAGATTTGAGTAGCTGGAGTATCTTAATCTTACCACTTATTCTAGACTGAGTCATTACTCTTCACTAAGTGCAGGGCTCATTAATAAGTGGAACAACCCATGGGATTAATGTGATTTGGGGTTTTGTGCAGATAAACACTGGCAGAGAATGAGGTAACCAGTCGATACTGCAGGGGCTTGGGCATTTGTCTTAACAGTTCTAGCACATTTTAACTTGGCATTTCATAGCACATCAATATACCTAATGCAGTGTTCTTTGCAAAAGTAGCAGTGAATCTCTGCAAAACTCTTAAGAATGGAGCTTTTATGCCCTGTACCAGGAAGAAATTCGACCCGTCAGTAATCCTGCTCTGTGTCCTAAAGTAGAGGCAGCACTTTGACAGATTTTGAGATTGTTTCTTGGCAGTTGCAAAGAAACTCAGAAAATCGCCATGAATGTTTTGGGGGTTTTTAAGCCATTCTCTGAACCTCATCCTTGTGCTTTTGAATATAGTTGTGTTATCAAGCAGTGTTTCTCTCCAATCATGTAAAGAATCACTCTATATCATACTGAGGAGAGACCCTTACCCAAGATTAACTCTGGTCCATCTGCTTCAGGTCTCTGCAGGAATTCAGAGTGTGATCAGCTTATATAGATGTAGCCTTGAGGAGCCTCACAGTAGACTGATGTCAGAGCTACAGCAGGTGCCAAACACTACTGAAGCACTGCAAGTGCACAAAACATGGAGGTCAGTGACACAGACCCTGCCTAATTTGCTCTTGCTCATTGTTGAAAGCAGAGGGTTAGCAATTGATAAAAGTAAAAAAGCCTTGTAGTAAGCACACATAAGTTCCTTAATCCATTGGATGGAGTTTGGCTCTTGAAAGCAAGGCTCTAAACCCCTGTGGTAACGTAAGGAGTGTGTAGGGATCATTTCTCACTGCCTCTTCTAGTCTAAAACCCAGGGTACACTAAAGGAAAGTACTAGGAGGCCAGCAGAAAATGGAAAAGGTATTTCAGGAACTGTGAGGGACTTGTGGTCCTGATGGCCTTAGTAACCTGGCTTAGTCAGAAGCAGTGAGTGGATGAGTTTATCAAAGGAACTCTTGTCAAGGTTAATGAAGCTGTAATGTGAATTTATATTAGTGTTCTCCTGCTAACCTGCATGGACTTAATGTGCACTCATGATTGGGGCATTTCATAGAAATACAGAATAGTTTGGGTTGGAAGGAACCTTAAAGATCATCTGGTGGTCGTTACCTCATGTGAAAAGATGGAAGTCCAAGACTTGTATTCAGGATTATAGGTATTTCTATTGATCAGGTATACTGTTCATTACCGAATGGCTTGGGCTAGAAGGGACCCCAAAGCTCATCCCATTCCACCCCCTGCCATGGGCAGGGACACCTTCCACTGTCCCAAGTTGCTCCAAGCCCCAATATCCAAGCTAGCCTTGGACACTTCAGGGATCCAGGGGCAGCCACAGCTTCTCTGGGCAACCTGTGCCAGGGCCTTAATACCTTTGCAGGCAAGAAGTTCTTCCTCAGGTTAAAGATTCTCAAGCATCTTTTCTTGAAAGTTATCTATTACTCTTAATTAATTAGTTCATCTGGGACACCTAATACCACCTTCAATAGCAGCATTTGGGGTTCAGTGACATCAGTTTAACACCCGAATAGTTAACAGAAGGTAACATTTTTAGTAATTACTGTGAGATCTTTCTGAGAGATGTTTCAATATTTCTGCAAATGGTTCATGGAAACAACAGGCAAGTAGCACCAAACAGCTGCTTTTGCTCTCAAATCAGAAATGGCATATACCTGGAAGGTGCTCTGTTGTCTCACAGCCCTCTTGTGATGATAACAAGCATGGGAGCGTCCAAAGCTACATCTCTGGTAAAAAAGATGTCAGCAAGTGCTTCACCCAGCTGGTACCTAACAGCCCTTGAGGGACAAAACCCCTTTCCTTTCTTCTGCTCTGTCTTAAGCTGTGAGCTGAGGTTGAACCTGAACCAACATGGTTATCCCTGATCAGCCTGGGCAAGGCTCATTGGAGGAGTGGATGACTGAAGGGAATTAATCCAAGGAAAGGAGTAATTCTAGGCAGGGGATTGAGACTGATTCTGTTTCCTCCATAGGTCCAGTGTCTTAAGACCAAGCTTACTCTGGAGCAGTTATTTTTTGTGGCAGTCTTCCAGGAGAGCTGCATCTTGGCTGATGAAATTTCTGCATTCTGCTCAGGACAAAGCTGTCTGCATGGAAGCTGTGGCCTGGTGTAAAACTGCCTGTTGGTGTGGGTTATTTGGGGGAAGTGTATAAACACAAGGGATCATCTGGTACCCCTGCCTGTGCTTGCTGTGCTGCTCCTAGCTCCTGGGGGCTAGCTTTGCTGCCAGGGTGGCAGAGGGAAGGCAAACATCAGCTCCTTGCTGACAGCCCTGCAGTGCTGACAGAGCTGCTGGGCTGACAGAGCTGCTGGCCTGGCCTGGCCATTGGCCGAACTGCCAGCAAAGCCTGGGTAGCAGCATCTTGGCATCTTGTTGAGGACAAGTCTGTGAAACACAGTAGAACAAAGCTTTTCCTTTTTCCTCCCTAGGCTGTTTTGTACTTCAGTGCTGGAAGTTCACCTGGAAATGGGGCAGATGTAATGTTACATTCATTGTATTTATCAGTTTGGCCCTGTGTCCTTTTTCTGCCTTTACTCCCATAAGCAGTTTGATGGAAAGGTTTGAATCTTTGATATCTAAGGGGGCTGCTTTGTATTTAAAGAGAAAAGAAAGCTTAAATACCAGCTTAAAAACAACAGCAAGAGGTCCTTTGGACAGCTGGATAGTACTGGCTTGGAAATGGGCATCAGTGTCTCAATCGAACAAATGAAGATTCAGTTGTTTTTAATAGCAGTGCAGCATGTTCTATCTTTTCAGACTTGTTTGATTTAAGTAAATGGTAGTTTAACTAGTGTTAAATTGCCCTTAAAAGCAGAAGTACGTTTTTGTGTAATCAGATGGAAGAAGGGGAGGAAGCTTCCCCACCTTTATTTATTTTATTTCCTTTTTTTTTTTTTTTTTTTTTGTCCCTATGTAGAAGATTCACTTTGTGCGCTTCAATTTAATTCCCGGCAGGAGGTCTGGTGTGATGAAGTAGCAGAGAGCCGTCAGCTCCCGCTGCGTGTGTGGGACCCTGCTGTCATTGCCTGCTCTGATCTGCAGAGGCCTCGGGGTAGCTGCTCCCCGGAGCCTGCCGTGCCGCAGGGTTGGCATGTCTGGCTCCAGCAGTGCTGGGAAGAGCACAGCTCCACGGCCGGGAGGAGTTACAGAGCAGCACCGCCCTTGGCTGCTTTACAGCCCTGTGCGTCCAAGGGTGTTCCAGTGGCAGGGAGGCTCCTTCCCTGCTGAGCACAGCTGGCAAGCTCGGCTTTAGAGTTCTGAGCTGGCCTCGGGGCGGTGCCCGCTCCGTGACAGCGGCTGCAGCAGGAGTGCCTCTGCCAGCAGAGCAGTACAGCCCCCGCGGGGGATGCACCAACCAGGGCAGGGCTTCCCTTCTCAAGCCCCGCAGCAAAACAGGTACGCAGTGACAACAGGGTTAAAATAGGGATTAAAAAACGGAATGTGAAGGAGCAGCTAAGCTGGTTGTCTTGCTCAGCTTGCTGAACTGATAAAAATGTACTTATTTCTTCAGCTAGTGTGAGGCTGGGCTAAGTTCCTGCTAGTTTAGCCAACTGCTAATTCTCAGAAGAGCCAGACTCTTTGGTGGGGGGGAGCAGGTGGGAGGCTGCCTCTTCTGGGGGCTCAGTTGCAGTAGGAAGGCCTCTGAACGAAGGTTTTTGGATTGCCATACACAGCTGTATGCTATCCAGTCCCTTGAGGGGGTGTCCCAGTCTCTCTGCAGGGTTTGTGCTGGGTGCTGCTGGCAGCCTGACTGGGGAAATGGTTTTTCCTGCTCTGCTGGAAGTGTCAGCTTTGAACAGCTGGTGCCAGGAGAAACCCAGATCACATACAGTTTGGGTCTAGCTGGAATTCATGGTCTAGCAAAATTTAATCCCGCAGCATAAAAGATCTGAAGGAACATTTGAAAAAAAAAAAATTGTGAGCCTTTTAATTGAATTAAATATTAATACGGATAATGCAATCAATGCTTTATTGATTGCATTAGCCACAATAATGTTTAATTCAATAAGTCTGCAGTGCTGGATCTTTTTCTTCCCTTGTGCAGCAAGGGAATGCCATATGCTCTGCCTGGCTGTGTCCCCAGGCTTGTATTAGGAGAGCAAGTGATAATAGGGCTGGGAGAGGGCAAAGGAGCCAGGCTGTGCTTGGGGTTGAGCTCCTTCAAGTGCCCTCAGGTTGTCTGTGTAAAGCCAGGTTCACTGGCTGGATCCAAACCAGCTACTCTTAGTGGCATGCACAGTTTCTAAAGCCCTCTTACAAACAATATTGTTATTAATGCAAATACTGCTCCGACCCCTGTGTGCTTTGCTTCTGGAGCCCTTGCCCGATGCAATGCTTCATTCCTGCTCTCAGCTGCATCTGTCAGAATGGGAAGATTTTCTACCCTAAGCTCACTAACATGCTTTCGAAGAGGTGCCACGTTCTGGTTTTAAACCCAGCCAAGCTTGAACAATTTTATCTGTGGTCGTAGGCAGAAGGCTTTTATTAAATTAAAGTCACAGTTTTGTTTAACTGCAAAATTGGAGGCAGATGCTCTCCCCAGCTCAGTCCACTCACAGTACAAGGTTTCTGGCCTCTGGTTCTTTGCTTGCTGTGTACCTGTTGCACAAGGTGTGGTAAAAACATCTGGGAAGAGCCTGGAATAAACATTTGGGGGTTTTCCAGTGATGGCTTTTAGTGGCCTTTTAGAGTGTTTGATGAAAGCAACCTTGACTCAATAAGGAGAGATGGAGGAACTGTCTACACAGAATTAAAAGCTACTGCAGTGTCTGGGGCTCAGGACTAGCCTGTCTCTACCCAGGCTTTGGTGTTGGAAGCTACAGACATCCCAGCCATCAGCAGGACACCAGACTTGCCCAAGGAGCTGGCTGGGTGTTTGTGCCTACCCTGTACCCTGAGCCTGCGTGGGACACTCAGGCTTTTACCAATCTCTGTCGCCACTGAGGAGATTGTCACCAACAGGCAGAGAAAGTGGGGGGAGAAGAGGATCAGGATTTGATTTGGTCTTGTTGCATTCCATCTACATTGGTCAAATCCAAGGAAAAGCCCATAACCTTGCTTTTATTTCCTCCTTCCCTCCACAGGGACCATGTGTTTCAACATGAAGCCTTATTGGTGTGCAGGGAATCTGTGTGCAGAAAGGGTGGGCACAGTGAGCTCAGCTGCAGTCAGCTATCCATCAGGACCAGGTTTGGACACAGTCTTATATTTTCGCTTGGTTTTGAGAGCATGCAGTCAGGGACTTCAAGCAGGATTTGGACTGAAAGACAGGCTGTGAATGCAAAATGCAGCAGAAGCTCCCAAATTCACAAGTAAATGAGTGAGTGATCAGATGCAGCAACTCCTGCTATGGTTGTGGCACACTGTGATCCACAAGTTGGAAGAAGCCACAGTTCCTGAAGGCCACGCAAGGCAATTCTGTCTCTGGATCAGTCTCTGGGTGGCACCACAGTGATCTGTTAAATTGGGGGTGGCACTTGTATTGCAGGCATGAGCTGTAATATTTGACCATGGTAGGTAAACACACCTGAGTGCAGCAGGGAGAAGGGCTCTAACCAGGTCTGGGGATGTGCTGCATAGTCCCACACATGATTAGTGCACATTAATGTAACTATTTCACCTGTCTTTGTGTATTATAGATTCACTTCTGGTTTCATTCTTTCTCCTTTCTCTTCACATCACTGAAAGAAAAGCACTTAATTCTTACAATTTCAAATCAGAACACACAGCAAGTGAAGAAACCCTCAAATAAAGTCATTTCAGGCTGTTCTGTCTCTTCAGTGCCGTGGTGACTTTCACCTCTTCTGTTGCTGCTTCACAGTGTGTCCAGTTTTGTCCTGTTTTGCTCCTGGTATTTCTTTCATCTTCAAAGAGATGATCTTAAAGATAATTTTGTACCTGCTGGAGGAGGGAAATCATTGTTTTGGTGCTGCTCAGGTCAGCACAAGAACTTGGGAAGGAGCTCATGTGTTGCAGTGCCCATCAACATTCGTGTGGCAATGGAAGAGGTTTTATACAGGGGCTTCAAGGCTCTGCTCTTGGGATGAGCAATAAAATTCCCCTGCTAAAGGGGCAGCTGCAAAGCTTACTTTCTGCATCCTCATATCTCCAGAGCCTATTTTGCAGGGTTTCTTTGCTCAAAGCAGATTGGAGAGCTCTCTTTGATCACCCTGCACTTGTAACCACCTTTGCATGGGTCCCTGCTATGCCCACTCCAGAATTTTAGCCTTACTGCCTGCATTAGAGCAGTTCCACACTCTGCTTCCCAGGCGTTTCCCTCTAATGCATTTGCATTAGTAGCTAGTATTGGGAAATCTAGTACCAAAAGGTTAATGTCCATCCATTAGTCCTCTCCCCGCCCCCCCCTTCTTCTTTATATGCTAGTAGAAGACAACCAATTTCATTAAATTCATTAGGTCTGGAAAGGGTCTGGAAGCACTTGAAATTCTGTATGTGCAGAGCTGTGGGTCTCATAATACTGTCCTGTCTAAGCACTGCAGGTAAACTGGGATTTGCAGATGTTGAATGGTACCTTTCAGGTGTTTTCCAGCCTCCACAACCTTTCTCTTCCTCTTAAAAAGAGTTGATGTTCTTGAGACCTGCTCAAGATTACTTGCTTGGCATCTTCTTCTGTATGGTTTCTCAGCTATGGGCAGGGTGAAGGAGGAGGGATGTCAGGGAAGTTGGGATGGTTGTGGGGGCAGCTGAGCTGGCTTTGACAGACGGACTGTTCCTCCAGCTGCCACAAGTGGTTGTTTTCCTCCTTACCCTGAAGCCAGCATGACAATTTCTGTCCCACTAATTCGAGGGAAGCTGAACCCTGGGAGTATCTCGTTGCATTCTCTGACCTGTGCTTTAGACAAGGTCAGGCTGTTTCGGTGAAAAAAAATCTATTACTCTAACGACCCCAAGTGGCAAGTGGGAGGGCTGGAGTGGGGCTGGCTATTTGTTTTGCCTCCTGATGTATTTATGTTTTGAGGAGCTTGCCACATTCTTTAACTGAAACTTTATGTTTTAGCACAGCAGACCTTTGAAAGTCAGTAATTTGGGTGGTGGTGCTGTAATGCCTCCTGTCTCTGTGTGTATTGGGTTTGCACAGCAAGGTTTTGGGAGCAGCAGAAGCTGCTGGAAGCCCCCACAATGAGTGGCAGAGACAGCCTGAGATGCACTGACTGTTGCCCCCACTCCCTGTCCCCCTTTGCCACCCTTTGCCCCCCTTTGGGGGAGAGCAGGTAGACGAAAAAACATCTCTACTGAAGGTTCAGTGACACAAAGATTTTTAGGTGCAGTGGGGACATACAAAGTAGGGTGCATGAGCAGCCCTGGGTGTGCGAGCTGAAACATAGCAGAATCATGGCCAAAAGAAAAGAAAAAAATCCCACAGGCTTTAATTTCACTTAATGAGAAACCTTTCACAGTGTTCCATTCCTGATCCATATCTTTCCATTCCTATTCTAATGGTAATTACTGTAGCAGTTTATTAACAAAGAAATCATTTGATAGCTTTCACATGATCCCATACTTCAAGTATCTAACAACCTATTGATTCGATAGCTTGGCAGCGTTCCTGATTGAGGAGCTGGAGTTTGATTTTTTTAATGGCTTTGATCATCTTACATGCAAAGGATAATTATTTTTCTGGTTGAAACATGGGCTGGATTGCAGAAGGATGGAATCTACAGCATATCCTTGTGTGGGATCCGTGCTGCACCCACAGCCAGAGCGAGCTGTGTCTGTGCTCTTACAGAGGGCTGCACTACTGATCTCTGAGTTACTGCAATCAGGTGTGCAAACACACCTGAAGAGAGGTAATTGCAATATTTATCACTACTGAGTGTAATTATGCTGCCCAGAGAGCTGTGGATTCCCCATCCCTGGCATTGTCCAAGGCCAGGTTGCATGAGGCTTGGAGCAGCCTGTGATAGGGGAAGGTGTCCCTGCCCATGGCAGGGGGTGGAACAAGACAGTCTTTAAGATTCCTTTCAACCCAAACAATTCTGTGGTGATTCTTTGATCTCTTTATGGCGGGTTTTGTGTTTGCACCTGTGTGCCCTGCTCTCCTGAGCCCCAGGTGCTGCATAGAACAGGTTTTGCAGTGGCAATGCAATTTGGCAGCCCTCCCTCATGCTGCACTCATAGCACTGCTGGGTGATTCTGCCCTCTTGCTCTCACTTTCTGGATGGTTCCTCACTTTCTCAAGGTGATTGGGGAAGCCTCCCTGGACAGCAGTTCCCACTGGGACAGAAGACCAGGACACTGCAGGAGCTCCTGGAGGGCTGTGCAATTTGTGAGGGGGGAGTCTGCCAGAGCACACAAGCCCAGAACCTGGTCCAGCCCCTCAGAGACAACCAGCAGCCAGTGTGCCACTGTCCTGGGATGGCTGGTTTGTGTTTCCACAGGAGTGAAAAATAAGGTGGTGTTTCTGGGAACAGTGTGTGGCATAGGCTGCTTGTGCACGTTGCTGCCATGCTTTTTGAGGACTTCTAGGAGAGTGTTCCCAATTTTATTGGAGGCTAATGTGAGAATTGTGTTTCTGCTGTTTGGCTAGGAAGCTTGCCTAGAAAGAGGCCCAGCTCATGAAGCAGGTAGACTTGGACCAAGCACCTTTTGTCACATCATGAGCCCTTCTGAAAAGAATGAGGGAAATAAAATGGATGGAAGCAATTTGCTGGAAGTTTTCTCATGCTGGTTTGGAAAGAACAGAAACATCTGACCTCTGTGAGGAGAATCCTACCACCTGTGTCCTCTTGGGGCATTTTATGCACATCACCTAGATGGGTCCCTGAACTGGTTGGTTAACAATTCATATACTCCTGGAACAGCCTGGATTGATCATGCAATGCCTAGGTGACCCTATACCCTGTTGGGAATAAGGTGCCAGGAGAACTTGAATTACATGTTGGTCATTTTCTCATCTCATGTATCACAGACTGAAAGCTTTATGACTTCAGAGCTTACTGTATTAATTTTATGCATGACTGCTTTATTTTTGCCATATGAGATATATCACTGGCTTACTAGAGCAAAATATCATTAGACCTGGAAAAGGATTTGGTCACTTAAACTTTGTCACCAAGGATCATTGCACACAGATTATGTAGGGCTGTACTGTGCCATTTCTCATGTGTTTATTAAGTGATTATAAATATCGACCTGCGTGCCTTCAGGGGACACTTGAGATCTGTGACTGCAGTAACATTTCATTTAGAAAGATGGCACGCACACAGTGATTTGTACCTCCCCATGGCCCATCAAAGGGTTTGCCTGGTGAGAAGGCAGAGGCCTGTCCCACCTGAAGGAGTTCTCCACTGATTTTAAGGATCGGTCACAGGCTGGACTTGATGGTCTCAGAGATCCTTTCCAACCAGAATGGTTCTGTGATTCTGCTATTGTGCATTTTCTGACCTCCTAGTGGCTGGCATTCAGGTTGGGATCCTGTGGCACCCAGGCTCCAGCCCATGCCTGAGCCCTCGAGTTAATCACACCAAAGTACTTCAGCTGCTTTGGTTTCCTCTGGCTCAGATCAGGATGTCAGTCTTGAAAGTACCACAAACCTTTCAGAAGTGCTGAGACTACAGTGTTTATTGTTTCAATAATAATGAATGGAATTTTTATATGAACCCATAAAATACAGCTGTTCACCCTGAGCATTCAAACTCCCTCTGCAGAAGCCATTTACTGGCATCACGTGATAGGACAAGGGGTGATGGCTTCAAACTGACAGAGAACAGGTTTAGATTAGAGTCACGAAGAAATTTTTCTCTGGAGAGGCCGTGGCACAGGTTTCCCACAGAAGCTGTGGCTGCCCCTGGATCCCTCGAAGTGTTCCAGGCCAGGATGGACAGGGCTTGGAGCAACCTGGGATAGTGGCAGGTGTCCCTGCCATGGCAGGGGGTGGAACTGGATGGGCTTTGAGATCCAAGCCAGGCCATTCCATTTCCCTCAGTCTGAAGCTGTGCCAGACCATGGCTGTCCACACCAGAGCTCTTCCACTGCTCAATCACTGAGACCAAAGAGCAGCCCCCATCTCCAGATTTTCCTTTCCATTTGCTGCCAAGACTGCCAGCAGCCTGACCCCTTCAGTCAGGTTTTCCAAAGTGCTGTGTTCCTCTTCAGTCACTGCAGTAGGCTTTGTCTTCCACAAAAAATGAGCTTGTAAAGCATCTGGAGAGCTGGTAAAGGCTGGGCCTGTTCTGGAAATGGATGCTTCTTTAGGTCCCTTCTTTTCACATAAAATTTTATGTTAAAATGTTTCCTGCTGGGTAAAGCACAACCTGGAATTGTAGCTGTTCTCCATTACTGGATTTCCACTTATACCTGAGCAACTCAGGCCCACCTTTGATTCAGTGATGCACAGAAAAAAAACCAAACCTGCTATCTGCCTCTTAAAAGTTAATTAATGCTTCCGTGATTCACTAATGAAGAAGACAGAGATGAGAAATAGGTGAGCAGTAAAGAGCTGCATTAAATTCACCAACAAAGCTGACAGAAGCCTGCAATTGTGTTCTGAGCCTGAGAACACAAAGAAATGGGCTTAAAATGATTTGTGACCAGGAGAAGGAAGAATTTCCTTCTGTTACATGACTGCATGTAACTTTTATTAGTTTGATGATGTACAGAGGGACTATTTCTCTTGGAAATGGCTTTTTGGTTAACATTTCATTTTCCTCCCTGAAGTTAGCTCTCTTGCAGTGATATGAAAAACAGATCCCTGTGATTTCCTAGCCCCCAACTTTATTAATAGGACTTGTTGTGGTTCCAAATGATCTCTTTCAGGCCAGGCCATAAAGCTCTTGTTTTGCAGGTGAGCGAGCCCTCGCCCTTTATCGCTCAGCATTTCCACAGCAGGGCAAGGATGAAAAATTGGTTAGTAAAAAATAGCAAAAATAAATCTCATAATAGGTTGCATTGATAGTTGCATCACTTTCATATCAGCTGCTCCTCTTTAGGAATTTGAGTCTATGCACTAATTTAATGTCGCTAAATTGTCCTGGGTTTTGGTGTGACCTATCCCGATACTGCATTTCCAGCCTTTGTCACTTTGGTATTACTCGTTGCATCCAAATCCCACCTGGAAAAATTCCAAGGTCACTTCTACCTGCAAAAGGCACAGATTTCCAGGGCCTTAGAGGTGGTGCAGATTACCTGGCAGTGGATTAAGATACATTTATCGCTAAACAGGTACGAAGAAAATCAGATGGAGTGGTCTCTTGCCATGGAAATCATTTCCTATGGGGAATAGAGCTTTTAAGATCATGTCTTGGGAATGGGGAGAGATTCCTGCTCCTGTTGGTGGTGGATGTAGCATCTTCTCATGAGACCAGTTTTTACCCCTGCATCTTCTCCAGGAGCAGGTTCTGGTCCAAATTTCTGTTTGTTTGAAGGGAATGTGGCCCAGTTGTTTTCATGTTTCATTCTTTTCACATTTTCTAACCTGTTTGGTTTCTCTTTTCTCTTCATAGGTAACAGAAAGGCTCTGACACCTCATGGCTTCACTCCAGATCTGGTGGCCCCTGCACGTGGAGGTAGCAGAATCTTTGCTATGTGTTGGGTTCTACAGGTGGTTTTATTCTCAAAAGAGTGTTTTTAGTCTCAAATTTAAGGCCAAATGTTGTGGTTGGGTAACACTACTTGGAGAGCATGTCTGCCAAAATGACAGAACGAGTCTGTGGTATGGGTGGATTTCTCAAAGCCTCTGTGTTTAACCCTAACCTCTGCTCAAGGTTAGAAGTGCAACAAGGCCAAGCCTGGGCAGTGACACTTCCCTTGCTGGGGTAACTCCTTCAGAGGTTGCTTCAGTGGTCAGGAATTCAGGTGTGCATCCACCTAAACTTCAATTTCTACGCTCATCTAACCTGCAGGATCTTGTCTCCCATTGGGGAACTTATTTCTGCTCTTAACATGATTTCACAGAAGAAAATTCCTGTATTTCTGCTAGAAGGCATCACACTCACAGGTAGCATACAAACACTGGGGGAGTTTTTGCCTTGGAAATGATGGCTTTGGTTTGTGATCCACTTTCTGGAATCCAGAAGGATGCAGAGAGGTGGGACTGCAAATGGTGATTTGGTCCCCATGCTGCAGCTGGATGGAGACCAGCCTTGGATCTCCTCAAAAGCACCAAAGAGGAGCAGACAGGGAATCCCCATGGTCTCATGGCACTTGTGCCATGATTTTAAGGATTGTTTTTCCCTATGTGCCTTCTGCTCCCTTGCCTGAGGCACCTGCACCTCCACCCATTTATTGTTTTTCATGCTGCTGACAAAAGCAGTGGGATTTAGGATGTTTTTTAGGAGGGCTTAAACATTCCATGGAGCTTCCCAGAATGGTAACAAACACACTTTATTATCCAGGCAGTCTCCATGTGCTGTCCCTTCATGCTGGCAGGGCAGGGAGGGGCAGTGCTGTTTGTTTGGAGATGCAATTAGCCCAAGTGTTCAGGCCTGCCGCCAGCAGGAGGATAACCTTGGAACCAGGGGAAGTTGGGGGAAATTTAAAGCCATCTGCAGCTCCAATGGCTCCCCACACACACCTTTGGCTCACAGCTTCCATTCATGCCAATAAACTGTGAGGAGATTCGCAGTACAATGGGAAATTGCTTCTTTGGGTATCACAGTATCTTGGCTTAGAAGTGTTTTAACCTTGGCCTCATGCTTCCTGCGGGGCCTGTTTGCTGTGCTGCAGAAGTGCCTTCACCAGCCAGGAATGTATAGGATTTTCCATCTGAGTAAAATTAAACCCCGAAACCTTTACCATCCTCTCGGTGCCAGACATGCTCTACCTGCATTAACTTCAGCTTAATGGACTGCAAAACGAGCCTTTCAGCCTGTATGGGAGTGGATTATTTGCAGGAGAGCAAGTTCCTCACATTTTTATCTCTTCCCTTTCCTAAAGCTTTTGTCCTTTGGAAAAAAAAAAAAAGAAAAAAAACCACAAAAAGCAAACACAACCAAATTATAGAAAGAGAGTTGGGCCCTAGGAAGTCCAGGAAACTGTTTGGGCAAGGCAGAGGGTGCATCCACCAAGTCAGGTAAGTAATGAAAAGAGCAATGACCACTGCTCCCTGTCTCTTAAACCAATGTTTATTAGCCAAGATCTTGGTGGCAGTTTTGAGGATGGTACAAACACTCCAGGCCACACTTTTCAGCTCGCCAGCTGAACTCCTCACCCTGGCTTTATTGCAGCCTTTCCCAAAGCCCTCCAGGTTAGGACCTGAGGCTGCAAAAGATAGAGCCTGCTGCTGGTGGGATGCTCCTGTCTGCAGTGTCCACTCATCATCTCACCCTGTTGCACAAAGGGTGATGGTTTCACACTGAAGGAGGGTCAGTTTATACTGGATATAAGGAAGACGGTTTTTGGAATGAGTGTGTTCAGGCCCTGGCATGGACTGCCCAGAGAGGTGGTGGCTGCCCTGTCCCTGGAAACATTCAAGGCCAGGCTGCATGGAGCTCTGAGCACCTTGGGCTAATGGAAAGTGTCCCTGCTCATTGCAGAGGGTTGGACTAGATGGACTTTAAAGGTCCCTTCCAACCCAAGCTATTCTGTGAGTCTATGATCATCACACATCATTTGGAAGGACAATTGAAAGCCTGGTGAGCCCCCTTTTTCATCTGCTTCCTGGAGTTTTGTCTTCCAGATTCACAGAAGTTTTTCCCCAAACTCCCTAGGGTTGGATTTGGCTGTTTCTCCAAACACAGAGCCATGCTGGGATACCTGAAGAGACAATCCATATGGGTAACAGGATAATCCCTGTGCAGACTGGGAGGGAGGATGGGCTGGTGGTTTCTCTTCACAAGCTTTCATGGGTTATCACTGTCAAGACAACAGCAGCATGGAACATTGTGTGTGTTTAATGACCAAAAGTACCTTCACTGTGTCCTTCCCAGAGCCAGATGCCTTACAGTCTAAATGAGGATCTTTAATAGTGGCATTAATTATTACTGAAATCCTACTTTGTCCCATTGAAACAAGTCTAATACCTCACTCTAGCTCTGCCTCTTTCCCTGTCCTTTCCCTAGATCACCATCTCCTGTATCTGATGCCAGCATCAGAAAAGCTCCTTTCACCTGACTGCTTGGGCCATCAGCATGGGATGATGTGCAGGAAAGGTCACACACAGGTCCAGCTCCAGGGCTGCTCCATGAGCTGAGGATAGGGAAGGCTGCATTGGGAAGGATGCCCTGAAACTGTCAGAGAGCATCACTTGTTGCTCCCATACCCACACCCTTGCCTTCTTTTGTGGGAAGCCCAGTGCCAGGAAAATACCAGCTCCCAGGGATGCGAATAACTAATTGAAATAATTAATTAGTTAAATGCAGATATCTCTTCCCTGTGAGGGTGGTGAGGCTCTGGCACAGATTGCCCAGAGAAGCTGTGGCTGCCCCTGAATCCCTGGAAGTGCCCAAGCCCAGGCTGGACATGAGGGCTTGGAGCAACCTGGGATAGTGGAAGGTGTCCCTGCCATGGCAGGGGTGGAATGGGATGGTTTCTAAGGTCCCTTCCAACCCACACCATTCCCTGATTCTACAAAATAGTGGCCCCAGGGGAGCCAAAATAGTCAGAGGACATGAACTGAGAAAGGAGATGCTTTGTCTGTCTCTTGAGCAGCCATGGATTAGACCCAGCAGCCTTCCCAGAAGATGAGGCCAAATCTGCAGATGGGTGCAACCATCACCTGCCCCTAGGGACAAGACCAGTCAGGACTGGCAGAGACTCAGTCTCGTTCTGTGCCTTCCCAAAGGAGCCTGGCTTAGCTTTTGTGCTGCATTTTGTCTTTCCTTCCAATTTCCTAGTGCATAATTATCCCTTTGTCTGTGTGTGGCTGAGTGGGGGCATGAACTGGCATCTGAGAGCAGAGCTCTTTCAGGTACTGGACTTAGTCATGACAAAAAGATACTTTCTCTTAAAAAAAAAAAAAAAAAAAGGCAGTCTATCTGCAAATATGAATAAATCCATATTAGTATATTAGATGGCCCTTGAAAGGTTCCCACCCAAACCATCCTATGATCCTAAATATATAAATAAAAGCAATTCCTTTCCATACCTTCCATCCCCTGTGTTTTAAAAGCTAAGCTTCCACACCACAAGGAAGGTGGATTCTTGATAAATTTTTCATTTTCTCAATTGACTTGCTGTTGCAAACCCCTGTCCTTCTGCTATGTAAAGGGCATTCATTTGCCCTGTATTCACATGGGCCCTCTTTCCCCTTTAACAACCACCAAATGGAAACACTTTATTGCTCTTGCTGTGCTGGAATCCCGGATTTGCTCTTTGCTTTTCCCTCTAGCAGATCTGTGTCTGGACAGGGGTTGCTGCAGTGGATCTGGCATCCAAGGGACGGTCATCAGGGCACTCAGCTCACTGTGTGCCACTGAAGCCATTGCATGCTACTCCCTCAGGAGCACTGGCAGGATGGAGAGTACCCAAAGTTTGGGATTTTCCTGGACTTAGACTGGTTTGGAGCATGCTTTGCAGCTTCCTGGGGGAGAAAGACATTGCCCTGCTGTGCTCCGGAGCTGAGTCATTCCCCCTGGGGTGTGCAGGAAATAATTCTGTAATTATAAAACAATCTTGACTAATGGCATATTAATGAGGACAGGGAAAGGTGATGCTCCCAGGATGGGCTTTCCTACTGCTGGGAGGAGGAGGAGGGAGCTGTACACAGCTGCTGCATTTGGGGGGCAAAAGGTGACATCATATTGGCGAGGTTTGGGTGTAAGAACCCTAAGAGGAAGGACTTTTTCTGACTCTGGGTCTGTTTCTTCTGCAAAATTCACTGTTGCTCCTGCTGAAGGTGTTGCCTCTGAGCTGTCCACTCTCTGACTTGCTCTTTTGCTCCAGTTCAAGTCCTTTTGGCTCCCTTTTTCTAGCCTCATCTGCTGGGCTGTAACATTTCTATCTCCCCTCATTTATCCAACCCATCAACTCTACCTTCCCCTACCTTCTGCCCTACCAAGCCCCCTGCTCTTCTTTACCCCTGAGCATCTTCCCTTCACTTTATCCACCTTCTCTTCTCCATCTCCCACATGTCCCTGCTGTATTTTCAAGTGTGTCAGCCTGGGGCACGGGGAGGACAGTGCCCATGGAGGAGGTTGTGCTCCCCCATCTGATAACATATGTACCAGGCACCTTTCCCTTCAGCTGGCAGCCCAAGATGAACCTTTCAACAAGATTAAAGAGATGGTATTAATTGCTATCGATCATGGGTCAACAAATTAAATTGCATCTGCAACTGCATCTCTGAAAGGTCTAAATGAGAAGAGTAGTTAATGGGTCTGGCTGGCCTAGAGCTGTGATTAATTAAAGAAAGAAATGAACTACAACATTAAAGAAAAAAAAAAGAATGGAAAAAAAAAAAGGAAGGGGATTGGGATGAGGATGAAATTCTGTTGGGTATTTGCAAAGTGCCTGATGGGATTTCAGTTCTGGATCCACCCTGGCCGCAGAGAGGCTGATGGGGAGCAGAGTAATGGCAATGATTTTTGGCAGTGGCTGGGGGCTGCTGGCACCCCCAGTGCTGTGGAGCCACTGCCCACCTATGACTGGAATCTCTTCCACATTAACAGTGGAAGTTTTCCTAAGAAATGATTGGTGCCCTTCACTTCTCCCTGTGGTCCCAGACCTTGTCCCACTGACGCCCTGGTGCGTGGGGAGAGCTGTGGGATCCCTCAGTGAGACTGCGTCTGACATTGCTGGGTTTGGGGGAATCAAATTCCCTCCTACAATGTGAGCCACAGAGACCTTGCAGACACATCCATGATGGGATCTGCAGGGCTTTCCCTCTGTGACCCACAGCATGCTCCAGTTCTCTGTGCGGGGTCCTTGGGGACAAGAGGTTCCCTTCCATCTGCCTCTTTTTCCCATTTTTTTTCACAGTGCTGTAGAAGAGGGAAGGGCAAAACCCTGAGTATTCCCATGTTCCTTAGCAATCCCCCTGCTCTTCCCATGCCAATCCAGCACTGCAGCATCCCACTGGCAGCTGGGAGAAAAGTACTCCTGGGTGGGAATAAGGGCACTACTGCGACTCCTTGGGAAATAATGAAGTAGCACAGCATGGAATGGAGATGGGGCTTAATTAATAACGAAGAAAATAATAATATGTGGCACGTATAGTGCTGTACTCATTCCAAGCACTGTACAAACATTAACTACAGTAATTAAGCTGTAATTAATTAGAGTAACTACTAATCAGTGTAAATAATGATGCATCTGGAGGTACCAAAAGGAGTTTGTGAACTGAAAGCAAATTTCCATGTTCAGGAAATGGCGTCAAATATAAAATGGCACCAGTAAAAGTAATAAAAAATCAGATGGAGGTTAAAGTGAGAGCCTGGGACCTGTGTTGATCCATGGCAACTCCACACAAATGGGAATCCTGGTTTGGCAAAGCAGAACTGGTTTACTGAGTTACTGCTGAGACACTCCATGAGCAACCCATCCTATCCATGGGATTCTCATGGCTACTTCCAGGCTCCAGACCTGCTCCTCCCACCCCAGCTGCACTCACCAACACTGTGAAGAGACAGGAACAAGAGCAAGGGATGAGATGGGGAACTGGGAGCTTGAGGGGCTGATGATCAGCTGAGTAAAATACACCACAAATATATAATTTTGGGGGTTTTTTTTGCTGGTTCACACATTTTATATTTAACAAAATAGTTCTTTAATAATATAGTCTTTTACACATCAAATATTGTTTCTAGGACCCCTTCCTCCCATTTGTACAGATTTTTTTTTCTCACTAGTTTCAGGCACACTATTGTTTGAAAGTTTTGAAACTGGATAGTCATTGACAGGCAAGAACCTACAAAGAAATGTGGTGATGACATCTCAAATGGTACCAGCTTGGCCTGCAGGAAGCCAATGCTCAGCCACAGGACAGCAGTTGCTGTGCTAAGTGCTCCTCCCACCCCTGCCCTCCAGGAAAACACCAAAATGGGGAAGAAAGAAAAGCATAAAGGCAACAGTGTATATAAACTGAGTCTGATGTGCTGATCTGCTTCAGTGAGGTTGCTGTGGGGAGGATTTGCTGCCGTCATTGTCGAGAGCAGGTGCTGGACTGGAGTGTGAACTCTGAACAAAATAAGCACCACCACCCCCATGGCACTGACCTAAAAGCAGGGAACCAAGTGTGGACAGTGATGGGAAAGGCCCCTGTGCTCGCCTGGGCAGGCAGGGCAGGGAGATGACATTGGTGGCTTTTCTTTCACAGTATCGCCTGGAAGCTGCAGCCTGAGAAAGCAGGAGGTGCCAGTGCTGGAAAGCCCCATGGGGACCCTTGCCTGTTGGGGACCTCTGCTCCTGGCAGGCAGGCACAGAAAGCAGCTGCTTTTGAGAGAGCCCTCACAGGAACCCAGCCCAGCCCTGTTGCACCGTAGCTTGCTTTATCCCTGGCATTGTGGATGCTTCCAGGGAGAGCCAGGGCTGCTCCCTCCCGCTGTAGCAAAGGGTCTCACCTGCCAGCTGAGCCACTGCAGTGCTGCCACAGCCATGGGACATTCCTGGAAACCTCCAGAGTGGGGTGATCCCATATTTTAATAGTGACCTGCTGAAGGCAATGAAACACTGCCCTGGGCTCCAGTGAGAGCACCCTCGGGATGGGACAAGGCAGGTGAGCACACGCTCAGCCTGGGAACCAGGGATGGGTGGAGCTCTTTTCCCTCTGCTTCACCAATGATGCCCCAGCCAGGAATCACACACAAACCAGGTAAGATGTCACTTTCATGGAGCATCTTCTGGTTGGCTGCCCCAGCCTGTCCATGCAGCTGCTGTGGGCTCTGCTCCCATCAAGGTCATGTTGACTGTGTGTCTTTGACTTTATTGTCCCCACTCAGTGGAGAAAGTGTAACACAGATACAGCTTTGTGTCTTGGCTGTCCGGTCTATACCTGTGCATCTACCTCGATCCTGCTGCAGGTTACATTCCAGTTGAGTTTTTTTTTAATCCCCCCCATCCCTTTTAATTTCTACCTCCCTCCTGACCTTAGTGCCACCTGCACTTACAGACACAATAAAAATGCTCCATCTATTGCTCCACTCATAGCTGTATTGTCCCGACGATCCCAGCTTAGGAAGAGACTTAAAAAAAAAAAAAGAAAAAAAAAATCACAATAGCAAAAAACCTTCAAATAAATAAATGTGAAAAACCCCACGATCCACACTGTCGAAAGCGAGAGCAGTGAATCGATTGGTGCCTCGGAGGCATCGCCAGGCCAGGAATGTGTGCGGGTTCCTGCTGTCCTTCCCCAGTCCCAGCACTGGTGGTTCCCACAGCAGAGCAGACACCTGCACACCAGGTACAGAGTGTGTAAAGCGGGACAGGAGCTGCAGCGGGCACGGCCCCCCCTCCCCGCAGGGGCCGAGCCCTGCTTGTGTGGCACCCTCGCAGGGCTTGCTGGTGACCCTGCTGCAGCTGGCTGCAGGTCGGACACGCGGGCAGCATCGCAGCCGTTCCTTCGTCACCATCGTCACCATCACCACCACCAGCGGGATGTTGGCCAGGGGGCTGCTACAGAGCCTGCTTGCCCTGGCACTCACGCTTGGAGCACTGCGCCGGCTTCCACCAGTCCCCGTTGTGGCAGTGGCAAATGTTGCAGTCGTCCACCTTCACCTCGATGCCCGCGGGGATTATCGTGGTGCCCGCAAAGCAGTTGGGACCTGCAGAAACACACGGGGGGAACAGGATAAATACTCCCTGGGGCAGCTGGGAGAAGCAGCTCTGCTCTAAGCCTGGCACAGTCAGGGACCCAGTGCCAGCCCCTCGCTGTGCTCTGGCCATGCCACCACTGCTGCCAAAATCTGCAGCAATGCTCCTACCCTGCTCAGCGCCGAGCCTTGGACCCACAGCAAATCCCTCTCCTCATTTTTTGGTTGCCCTCAGGCACTAAAGGAAAAAAAAATGCCTTGAAACTTTCCTTTCTGTTTCTGCACCCAGCCCGTAGAACAAATGACATTGGGACTCAGCTTTTTCTACTCTGTTGACCACTAATTTAGTACCTCTTTCTCCTTGCATTTTGGCTGCAGGATGGACAAGACCATGAGGACAAACATGAGGACACAGCCCAGCCTTCACTACTCCAGTCTGGTAATCCTGCAGGGAGCTGCAGGGACCAGAGCCAATCCATCCCCTAGGGCCATTGGCAGCCATGCTCCAACACTAGGTAATCCCAAGGACCCTCACCAGCTTGGTGCTATTAATCAAAAATTATTTATTGCATCAACTCTCAAAAAAGCTTTCTGATAAAATCGGGACATTTTTCCTCAAGGGTTATTTCTTTAATCTGCTCATTATTGCTTTGGGTCTTTTTTTGTCTTTTTTTGCTTCTTTATTATACAATATCAAAGCTGAGCAGCAAGTCAGCAAAGATATTTCCCAGTCACAGAATGGTTGGGTTGGAAAGGATCTTAAAGCCCTTTCCTCCTCCTCATCAAGGCCCCACAAATACCACCGCCCATCTGTCCCTCTGCAAGCTCTCTCCTGTTTCCCTCTTACTCCTTCACCGCTTAGTGCCAGGAATTAATGTCAGAGCCAGCAGCACACACAAAAAATGCAAGGCAGTCACACTGGCGGCATCAGGGAAGCATAAAGACATTTGAAAAGTGTTTTGTGACTTGAGTGCTGCTCTGAAATGCTACCCCTTGACTGGCCACCAGTTTTAATCTATGCCTCCAGTGCATGAGGTGCATTCCGAAGGTGAGAATGTGTACAGACATGGAATTACAAGCAAGTTGTTTCTTAAGTCTTAGGCTTAAGGCTGGGGAAGGGAAACAGGGCTGGAGACAGGCTGAGCTGTAGCTAGCCCAGTGCCAGGGTCCAATGTTTTGTAGTCTCAGAGAGCTATTTATGAGTGCCCTGACTTCAGTAACGTGCTCCTCAGGACCCTTTGCTGAACACACCGTGAGTCTGGCAGGGCTGGGCTTAACCAGACAATTCAAGGTGTCTGAGTGTTCCTTGTGTTTCAACACCCTCCTGCCTTCATTAAAGGCCCCTTCCAACGCTGCTCTACAGCACCATTTTACATCCATCTTCATCAGACCACAACAGAAGGGCCAGAGAAAGATGCCTTGGATCTGTACCTAATTTGGGGTGACAGGGTATACCCCAGGGCTGCTGCTTCTCCATGGGCAGGGTCTGGGAAGGCAGGCTGCTGAACTGGGCAGATCTGTGCTGCTCCATTCTGCCTCCTCTTTGGCCCAGCCAGCACGTGAATTCCATTGGGGTTCCAGGAAGAAGGTGGCTTTTACTCCAAACAAGGAGATTGCACTGTGCTTGCTGAGCCCAAGCACAGGTGAACCAGGGCTGCTGGCAGTGGAGGAGCCCTGTGAGTGGAGATGTTTTAAGGCTGCTGGACTTTGAGCTGGACAAGCTCCAAGGAGCCCCTCCAGCCTCAGCCCTTACAGACTACAAAGAACTTTAAAGCCAGGAGTGACCAGCCAAAAGCATGAACAGAACAGCCAGAGTCTACATATGCACACATGGTATCTGTGTTTTTCCTTGCAGACATGAGGTTAAAGAAGTCATGATCTGTTTTGGTCAGGAGCTGAAAATTTCCCAAATTGACATCTGTGTCTGGAAGATGCCATCCTGGTTGGAAAAGCTGTGATTGTAAGTGTAGTGTGTCTCTGGCAACCACTGAAGTTGTCACACTTTCCCAGAGCCTTGGAATCCCTGTGCTGGCTGTGCCACTGCCTGTGCTCTTCACCACTGGTTTAATTCCTCATTTCCTGAAGCCCAGTAGGTGGGGGAGTGCTATGACCCAGCGAGGGCATTGCTGTCAGGTCATTTGCTGCTGTTAAATGTCCAGGGTTCAAATGCCATGAAAATTCCAATAACTGCAGCTAGTTGTATCTCAAGTTGAAATAAATCCCTGGGATGACACATCAGTGGGATGCTCTGACTGCCTGTCGATGTCTGGGATTCCCAGGGTGGGCAGCCTCCACTCAACAGCCTGCTCTGAACTCCCATAGCAAAAAACCTCCTTTTCATTGTAATATAAACAACAAGCTTCCTCTGGAGATTAGGGTGGCAAGGAAAGGGAAACATCATCTTCCCTCTTGTTACCCTGCCTCATTTCAGAGGCCAGTGCCTCAACATGCACACATGTCTCCAGACACAACTTTGTCTGGATTTACAGCACTGCCAGTCCATTCCAGGGACTGAGAAAAGGTGGGAGGCTGGCAGTGAGGGAGCCAACAGGTTTACTCACTCACAGATGAGTCAGCTTTGCCTCCCCAGAAAGGATTTGGGGACCTAAAACCCCCCTCATAGGACTCTGGCACCCCAGTGGTGCAGGGGTCATGGTCAGCCAAGTGATGATGTTGGGACTGGCTGATGGGGCGCTGCCAACTGGGCAAAAGTTTATTTTTCCTTCATCCTGCTTACCTGTCCATTCCTAGGCTGCCCTTCCTCCTCCCAGCAGCCCCAGGACTCTTCTCCCTCCTGAGCTTCCCTAGGGGGTCATATGTAAATAAAATAATCAATAAATACCCCCCATTAATGCCCCAGGGCAGGAAGGAGCAGAAAGCAGACACTGAAGAAGAGATGGATGAAGGGGATGTGCTAAAAACATCACCTGCACCTCTGAGGTCCCCACTGGAGAGGGCATCCCTTACTCTGGGGACAGCAGCACACAGCAACATCCCTGCCCTGACCAAGGACACGGGGCAACTCTGCAAATCTGTAATTAAACACTAATAATCTGCCCCTCTGATCCCTGGCATCTGCTGAGCCTGGAAGGACCTGGCAAGCAGCTCTGTGTCTAACAAAAAATCCTTGGGATACTGCCCCCACCCCAAAGGGGCTGGGTAAGGCAAAGGTGGAAAATGACAGCTGTTGGATAAATCACAGGGACCAGCCCTGGATGGAGCAGCACTGAGCATCTCTGGGCTGGCCAGGGAGTTGTTGTCAGAGGCCGAACTGAAGGAAAAATCACAGCAATTGGGTTTGTTTTCTCTCTTCTTGGATTTTAGCAAAATGGAGGAAGACATGACCCGGGGCTCTACTGACATCTGCCTTCCTGTGGAATGTTCTGCCTCTCTCCTGACAGACTTTAGTACTTTTAATTTGGGCCAACACTGCCACTGCTCTGGGCCTTTTCTTTGCCAGCACTCTCTCAAAATAGCCCCCTCTGCACTGCCTGAGTGAAATGGTTTCTTTTGCTCACCACAGTGAGCTGGATGGAGCTGTACAGCATCCTCTCTCTCCCACTGCTATCCCCATCCCTACAGAAACATGGATTTCTAACAGAAGGCAGAATTTCCACACTGCATTTGTGATAATTCAACTTAAATTCCCATTGCTTGAAATCCAGTTTTCCAGCACACAATCACTATCAGTCAGCCTTTCCCCCTCTGTTTTTTTTTTTTTTTTCCCATTTCAACTTCTCCCACCTTCACACTGGGAAACCGGATCCTGTTTGTCCAAACTGGGATGCAGCGAGCATCGTACCCGCAGTGAAGGCATGAAAAAGAGGCACTCACAGAGGGATCCTGCACTGCTGGAATTTAGGTGAAAATATTCTCCAGCCAAGTGGCATTTTCTGTGCCATGGCACAAGCCACCAGGGAGTTTTCCAGAAACTTTGGGATTTACAGAGCTGGCAGCTACTGGTGGAGATAGCCTCCAGCACCTGGGGATCTGCATGGCTGTGCCATGTGCCTTGAAGGGGCTGCAGCCCCTAAAGACACAACCAGAGCCCACAGCAAGAAATCAAGTCTTTTTTTTTTTTTTTTTTTTTTTTTCTCTGCAGCAGAGCTCAACAGACTCTTTTAATTCTCTAATATTCTTTTTCCCTCCCAAGATTTCAAAAACTCAGGGCCCCAACCCAGCGCTGCTGAGGACTGGCCTGAGCTTTTCCCACTGTGGCTGCTTGGAGGAAGTGGACGAGACCAGGGTCTGCTAAATCAATGCCAGAACAAACCCCAAAGAATGACACAGAACAGCAGTATGGGGGTTTTAATTGTTATTCAAAGGAAGAACAATGCACAGAAATATTTGATGACATGTCAAGCACATCAGGTTACTTATGATAATAGCAGCAGGAACAAGAAGATGCCTTGGGCAAGGGCTGTTGTCCTGCTCTTGGTAAAAGCATCTTAAACCACAACTGTGATGGTAACAGGACACTTATCACCCTTTTTCCTTGCTCAGGGAGACTGATGGGAGAAGTTTGCTGCTCCCATAGACAATATAATAGTGAGATTTGCTTTGCTTAACATAGTTAATACTCATAAAAGCCTGCAGCACTCCAGGCTGTTTGCTAGAACAGCTGTGAAGATTTTTATGGAGATGTATTAGGGATATTCAGATGCTAGTTTGATGGGAGAGATGTAAAAGAATCATATTTGGTTTGTTGTTTGGGGAGAATGATGGAAAATACTGTAACCATCACTTGACCCTGCTCCACTGCACCCCTGTTCCAGAGGGAATTTGAGGGTCAGGCTCTCCCCAACACCATGAGCTGATGCCTTGGGGCCATGGGTGCTGAACAGCAGCATCCCCCCAGCTCCCTGTGACTCCTCAGATGGGTTTTACTGCAGAGCTGGCTTTCAGCAGCTCTGAATTTAGCTTTGTGTGTGCAGAGAAGCAATAAAAGGAAATCAAATGTTAATCAAACAGCAAGCACGGATCACTCCAGGCCAACTGTGATATTCAGATGTGCCCTGAATAGCATCTTGCCCCAGACAAAGCTCATCATCTCCACCAGAACTTCTCATTGTGCAACCTCTGATTCCAGCAGGAGTGATAGTTTCCCCTCAGTAAAATATGTCTCCTGCCACTTCTTTGAGAGCCTCCCCATCCCTTTAGGAAATATTAAAGCTGACTCCAGGAGAATTTAACTTATTCAGTCAATGGATTCCATCAAGGAGAGAGGTGCTGATGGCTGCGCTCATCTGCCTAGTTAAGACAGCTGCTAAACAGCAGCTCTATTCAGCAGACATCTTTCAGGCTCCCAAGTGGTGTGCCCCACAACTGAAGCTGAAAGGGATGAGTGGAAAACTGTGGTTGTTTCCTGACAGTATTCAGGAATGGACACATCCTGGAACATCCCCCTGGACACTTGCTCAGCTGAATTAGGCTTGATGACTGATTTTGGAGCTCGACCAAGAGCACAACTGGGCATGGGGGTTTGCTGTTGGCAGTGTGTTTTGGCCTGGGGGAGGTGTTTCTACTGAGCATGGCCAAGTGTCTTCCCAGTGGGAAGGCAGAATTTCCTGTGCATGTCTCCACAAAACAGGCCTCCCCCAGATTTCACCATGACCATGCCACACCACAAGCCATGCAGTCTCCAGCACTGGTGTCTAGTGCTGAAACAACCCCTCACAGAACAGCGACCAAATGAGGATGACACTTGGAATCCACACAAGAATGCTTGTGGATCCTCAACAGAAAAAGAGGAAAAACACAGTAGAATCCACAGGCTCTGTCACAGAGGTAAGAAATTGCCTGTGCCTGCATCTTGGGACTTTTTCCATGTCCGGGCTGAACTCTGTGCTCAGAAGGGAAGGAAAACCAGCACCTTGTTTTTAATGATGGCCTCCATTTCTGGAGGTTAACACCATTCCTCTCTGCTGATCCTGCAGGATCTTTTCAAATGTTCATTCAGCTCTGTCAATGCTATTTATGTGATCACTTCAGATTGCAAGAAAAGAGCTCAGTTTGTGGCTTTAATTAAGGAGTTGGGGAGGGAAGAAATCTTGTTTTCACTGCCTGGTATGGAGGGTGCCAGCCCCCCTCTCTCTGAGGGAAGGAGGAGGCAGTGGGAAAAGCCAGAGGTGAGACATAAAGAAATCAGCTGGTGATGCTGAGCTTTGCCTTGCTGAAAATTAAATTTGGCAGCTTTAAATTTCATCTGCAGGGCTATCTGAAAACCCCCCACAAAGAAAACAATCCTTGAACTTTCCTGTGTTAGAAGGAGGCCAGAGCTGGAGATCCTGCTCAGAGCATGGCTGAAGCCTGAGGGTGCATTTGGAACAGGGCTGCCATGATCCTGGGATGTGGGGCAGTTGAGTTCACACCCCAGTAATGCCTGGCTCTGATCCCTGTTTGCCACTTCTCAGTGGTGGCAGGAGGGACAGCACTGTGCTGTGGCTCTGTGCCTGCTCCTGCGGGTGATGTCCACGTCCTCCAGGCCACAGAGGACACAGCTCCTCCCAGTCCAAGCAGCAGGGGAAAAGAACCCCCTGGACTCCAAAGTCCATCATCACCCAACCACCCAACCTGCACAAAGACTCCTGCAGGGCTGGAAATGGAACTGCTTCAGGTCAGTGTCCCCATCCCGAGCATCATCAAGCCTGGAAGCTGCTTCTCAGCCTGCTCATGCTCTCAGGCAGCAGTGAGCTCTCCTGTGATGAAGAGACTGCATCAGTGCATCTTCTGCCCCCTCAATAAAATCTGTATGCTGCTCCATCTTCAAGAAGCACTAAGGACTGAATCTACCAACCCATGCCAGCCCGAGTGCCACAAATCAAACCTCCCCCCAGTGCTCCAGCACCCTTCTAACCCCTGCTGTTCAGAAGCTCAGGAATTGCTCTCTTCCCTTTTCCTGGATTGTTGCTGATATTTTAAAATACCAAAAGAAAGTCTTGGCCTCTGTCAGTTAAACCCCATTCCCCCTTGTCCTGTCACTCTGTGGCTCCCAGCTGTGGTAATAAGTGTCTCCTTCTCAAGGTTCATTCTTCCTCTGCTACCCTGTCCAGCCACTCCAGGAGAGACAGCACCTCCAAAAAATGCCCAGTTTCACTCTGTTCTGTAAAATGTTGCAAAATCAGAGCCTAGCCTTTTCTCTTTTCATTTGTGGACAAACTCTGCTGGCTCTGGCTAACAGCTCCTGGAGTTATCTGATGGTACCTTCTAGATGTCCATGTTCTAGCTAGCTGAGCTTTCGATCATGCACACCACTGCCCCAAAGAATTACTCTCCTCTGAAGGTGATCTGCAGCTCTTTTCCATCCTTCCTGCATTATTCAGTGCTCACAAGACAATGTTAACAGCCCTTCTCAAGTACTGCCTATTTACAGGGGAGATTTTTCCAGCCATAATTCACATTACTAGGTGCCTTAAGATGCCTAGAAGTTATTTAATCTCTGCATTAAAATATATATATGTATATATATATATAAATATATGTATATATATCTATATCTATATATATATATCTGCAGCATCCTTGTCCAAATTAAATCCAACTTGCTCACTCCAAGCCAGCCCTCCATCATTAGAAGGAATGCATTAAGGCAGGGAGGGGGAGGTGAAAAGCTCAATTCAGAGCAATGGAGCTGTTCCACCGACTTTTGCCAGCAGTGCAGCCACACAACAAAGAAAATGCAACACAGCAGCAGCTCCCAGCCAGCCCAGCGGGACAGGGACCTCCTGGTGGCCCCACATCCCCTCCTGGCTCTCTGCACACCGAGAGGGCCACAGTGTCCAGGCTTTGCTCAGACAATCCCAAGCTTTTGCTGCCTTGGAGCCTAATGAATGCAGGGGCCCCACCTGAGTTCCCTAAATTGTGAGCTGGCACCCAGTGACAGAGACTGATTTAGGCCTCACTGCAGTTAGAAAAATACTGATGGCTTGTTATCCATCTTTATCAGCAGCAGCAAACAAATGAGGGACAGGGAGACATCCAGAAGGGAATACACCGCATTACTCCTCCTTATTGATAGCACAGTTACTTAATTTGATGTGGAGACGTAACTTCAGGCATCACTAAATACTGGAGCAGGGAAGATCTATGGGTGCAATTTAGAAGCCGTCTGTTTGGGAGCGCTGACATCCGTGGGCGCCGATCCCGATCCCAGCTCTGCGGACAGGCTGGACACCATCCCTCACAACGGCAAATGAAGACAGTGTCCCCTCCACAGCTAAAATGCACCAGCTGAAAACCGTGGAGCCCCACTTCATCTGCTGTGCTTGTGGCATGAGCTGGACAACAGGGGACCAAGCCCAAGATTGAGCACAGAATCCCAGAGTGGTTTGGGTTGGAAAGGACCTTAAAGCTCATCTGCCTCCACCTTCTGCCAAGGGCAGGGACACCTTCTGCTGGACCAGGCTGCTCCAAGCCCCATCCAATCTGACCTTCCAGGGGTGGACCAGACACAGCCTCCAATGCCTGATGGCTTCTAGATGGTCATGTCCAACCTGCCATTCCCTGGGCACTGCCTGTGCCGGGACAGCAGAGCTCTGGATCAGACCTATGGCACAGCTCACTCTGGGAAGGCAGCGTAGGGATGGTGGAGCAAAGCTCATGATCTGGGCACACTAAAGAAAACAATGCAAGCAGTACATTTCCCACTGCTTTAGATGTGGTATCTGCCTCCCCATATGGACATTTCCCCCAGTCCCATTAACCCAGCCCCTCTGTTTCTGATCCCAAGTGCACCAAGCTCAAAGCTGGGAGCATATCCAAGTGCACTTTGGGCTCCCTGCAAAACCTCCATCCCCAGCCTGCCCATCTGACTGTGTTTCTAACCCAGCTCTGGGCTAGGGACTGCTGGCCAGCAGGGTTAGGCATTGCTGCAGTGCAAATTAATAGTTATCAGATTCATAACCCTTTATTAACTCTGCTGACTCATATGAACAGGGCCAGCCTTGAAGTGAAACCAAGGAGGTTTTACCTGGCTGGAGGACCCAGCACATGGATCAGCTCCCAGACAGCAGAAGGGCAACTCCCAGTGCTTCAGACTCATCTGTAAACCCAAGGATTTCCCCCTTCCTTCTAGTGTGAAATGCAGGTTGGCATTTTCAAAGTCACCTATTGGGATTTACATACCAAATTCCTCTTCATTTTAAAAGGATCTGTGTGTGCAAATACCTTGATCAGCACTGAGAAGTTTAGCATAATGTAAAAAAACCTGCAAAGCCAAAGGGCCCAGCATTGCATAGGCAGGAACTGTGCATCCAAAGCAGGTTTTCTGAACAAGGTTTTACTGTGCACACTCTGGGCTGGAGAAGAAAAACTAACACCCCAAAGCCAGCAGTAACTATATATTAAGGGAGAAATGAGTGTTTCAACATTTACCTGAGCAAACAAACAAGATTAGCTGTTAAAAATCTTTGGGAGAATACCATAGATTTTCTTTTTTAAATACAGTAGATTGTAATTGTGGGCAATGAAAGCTACTCTGAGGTAATTTTAGCCTTTCAGGTAAGTAACAGGCTTTCAAAAAGTTGTCTAAATAGATACTTCCCAAAATGAATTCCAACAGCACTGAAGGCACATTCATTTTTGTAATAGTTCAAAAATAGCATGAGGTGAGGTGGGTTTTTTTTGAGCTGGTATCAAATCGATTAATTTAAAAGAAATCAACTAATAGAACTACCATTAAACTACGTCAGCTAACAATGTTACCAGTAAAATCAACAGCCAAAGGGAGGAAAAAAGTTGGACCTTCCAGACACTAAAACTTTTAAGTGAAGAAAAAAATAAATATATATAAATGCATGCATAATGTGCTGTAGTGTTGTGCTGCCTTCACCTCACTGGCTCAGGTGCCAGGAGCAGCCATGGAATAAAGCATGCCATGGGACAGGCTCAGTCCCAGTGACTGTGCCCTTGGAACCAGTATTTCCCAAGAGAGGAACTGGGATGCAGAGAAGCAAACTCATCCAAGGACTTGGCTGGATGTTCACCCTGCAGTGGTCTGGGCAGCTCCCAGGGACGCTGGGACATGGTCAGGGAGCAGCAGCTCCCACAGGCAGCCACAGCTCTTGATCCATGCAGGTGTGGAAGGGTACCCTGATCTAGGGAAATAAGGGCCCAGGTAGCCCCTGGATGCCAAAACACCAGGCCTGTGGTCCTTGCCCAGGTATCTCCACTCAAAGGCAAAGGTTAACAGTGAAAGAATAACAAGCAGAACTTTCTCCCCGGGTCTGGTGAGCTTTTAGCCAACTTATTCGCCTCTTGGTTGCTCTTTGTGTGAAAATATAATGATTTTTATGGCCCACTTTAACATTTTTATGTCTTTTTTTCTTCAGAAAAAAAACCCCCACATTTGGTGTAAGAATTAAAACAGTATTTCATGCTTAACTGCAATCACAGATGATGTATGGAAGAGAGCTGGCTTCATATCAACTCAATATAAAGCCAGAATTGAATCTAACTTGGTCACTACAGCTGTGCCATGTTTTATGAGGTGAGGGGATTTTTTCAGATCAGTCATAAACGAAATGGAAACTGTGACTGGGCTCATTTTGTATCAAACAGGAGCAAAAAAAAGTAGGGTAGAACCAGGATTGCTACACATTTGTCTGAGTTGTTCCTTTAGAGGTGGAGCGTGCTGCAAACCCAACCCAGCGCTGGGCAATGCTGCAGGGGCAATCGGAAACAGCATCACTGCAGTCCAGATCCCTGTGGGGTGGGCTCAGCTGATGGGAAAATGCCCTCAGGCCTTTCTGCCATCATGGCACAAATGTGATGCTTGTCCCACTTGCATTTCCCACTAGGCGACAGATTTCTCTGATGGCAGTTTTGAACGTGGGGTTGTGTTAGAAATGGGATTTCAAATCAAGGAGAAAACTTTCCATGTAAGGAAGGAGCTGCTGTGGAAACAATTTCTTCCTGCTCTTGGCTTGTGTTTGAGTTGCTGGGTTTTCTGCTGCTGAATTTGAGCAGAACCTATCTCCTGCTGCCTTCACTACTGTTCCCATCTCCCTGACCTCCAGTCTCCACCACTATTCCCAGCCTCCTGGCCTCTGTGATGATGGACACAGAAATGATGGCCATGGGCAGGTAATACCCATGTGAAAGGGGAATTTAATGTTAAAAGCTGAAGTCAGTCAGCAAAGGTTCTCCTTCCAGTCAAAGGATGGATTTTTTGGGGGTTGTTTAACAGTATCATCCTTTGGATCTGCCTGTTTTCATCCCTATAAATTTAAGATGGGCTGCAGTGGCAAGGCTCCCATTTCTATGCAAATCCATACAAATGATTGATTACCTGTAGAAATGGAATAACCACGATGGCAGAAACAATATTTCTTAACTTTATGTGGGGAATTTAATTACCTGCCTGTGGCACAGAAAAGGAGAATCCGGAAAACATCTTCCCTGACCCCACCCCAACCATTAAGCCTGGCTTTAGAGAGACAGGACATGGCACTGCTGTGCCAGAATCTGCATCTCCTGAGGAAACAGGAGGAGGAGGGGATGGAAGGGGCAGGGCAGGATGGGTGGATGGATCTTGAGGACACTCATGGGGAGACCAAAGCACTGCAAGGATGGGCACACCTCAGTCTGATGGACAGAAGAGACAAGCAGAGGTTGGTGCTTCTGGGATAAACAGGCACCTAAATACTTCTGCTGGGACCTGTCCTGATTTCTCCAGCAGCTTCAGAAGCAGCTGCAATCCATGTTTTGTCCCAGGTTTTGCTCATCCCATGCTCTTCCACTACCTGAATTTAACAGTATCCATGGCATTTCTAGGATGCTCTCAGATGGTGCCGTGCAGAGTCCGACTGGTGATAGAAATAAAATGAGAGGTGCTGTTTTTGCATGGGAACAGTTACATTTAATGAAATAACCCAATGAAAAAAGGAAGATCCTTTCCTTTGCTCATAACTCTGGGTGTCACCACAAAGGGCATAACCACAGCGCACGAGGGCTTTATACTCTGGGACAAGACAGTTACTCTGTGAGGTAACAGCTGGGAATGATGAAAGGCTGTGGAAAAATTATGGTGCACATAGGTGGTTCTGCATCCCTCCTGCCCAAACTTCCCAAATGCTTTGTTACCCTTCTCTGTAGTCTGTTTTCATTACTTAATTCCTGGAGGAAATTCTTGCTCACCCTCTGGTCTCAGTGGCACCACAGGATCTGAATGGCTCACAACCTGTTATCCTCCACCATTCCCCTGGGAGAGGGAAGCGCACAAGGCAAACTGAGGCACAGAGGCAGTGGGAGCTCACGAGGGGATGCAGGTTATCCAAACTAAACCCAACAGAAAACTGTATTTGACTTGCAGCAACAGGAAGGTTGGAGGCTACAAACTGCCCTCTCAAGTGTGATGGGAATTGGTTCGCACCTTATTGGCAGAAGGAAGGAACTGTGGAACACAGTGACAAAGTGATGGACAATGACTTCCAAAAAATCCCCATTTCTGAGTGCTCCCACACTCTTCAGCTAGTATTCCCTGCTTTGTTTTTCCTGTGTTCATTTTGTGCCTTAGGATTTTTTTTAAAGCCAGAAGGAGGATTTAGACATTAGAACAGCTACTGACCTGAGTTAATGATTTTGTAAAACCCCTAAAAAATGCTTTACTTTAAAAGATTGATGTTTCCTATTGTATTTTTTCAATGCCAATTAATTACTTAATTCATTAGCAATGTAACACAGGAATAGTCTTTGAAAATCTGCTGCTTTGTGTAAGATGCCTTTAATTATGGATAATTAAATACTGTAGAAGGACCTGATTATACCTCTGAGCATTTTCTAATCTGGAAAATGAAACACACTCCTGTACTCCTGAACACATAAACCAAAAACTGAGCTCAACAGCCATAGGAAGTAAAAAAAAAAGATGGGAAAACAAACATCCCAAAAGCCAGAACCACTCCCAACCCTGCCAACTAAAAGGGTGGGAATTCCTGGGGAGGCTCTAAGACTTTGTGCATGCCCTGACATGGGGGCTGGACCCAGACCCTGCCTTGTTGGGGTACAAGGGGGAGCCCAAGTGTGCTCAACATGGAGCTGCTGCAGCCAGCAAGCAAACATAGGCCCAGTGAGCTCCCTTTAGCACTTGCTAAAGCAGGGAACAGATTTCCAGACAGTCCCTTGGACATATGGCAGCAATAGCCAAAACTGCCACAAAGAGCAAAGCACTCTCCAAACATAATCACAGCTGACCTTGGAAGAGGAAAATCTGCCAATGGCAGAAGTTAATGCTGTTGGTTTCTTTCTGTCTCAGTGTTTTAGCCCCAGAAGAAAGTCAGGGAAACGCTTGTTTTGAAGACAGTATTGCCCCAGTGCCTCTGAGACAGATCCCCTCCCTGACTTACTTTGAATAATTCCTCCCTGAGCCAAAAACTGATTGCCAAACTCAGGGAATAAACTCTCTTGTCTTTATTTATTTCTCAGCTAACAAATTTTTGGAGAAAAATTAGGACAGGTCTTGTGAAACATTAGGGGCAGGATGACATGAATGGCACAAATACAGACTGAGCTGGAGACACTAAAAGAAGGAAAATGTCACCCCTAACAGGTGGGCTGCCTGCCTGCTTTAACTCAAAGCAGCAATGTGACATGTTGCTACTGCATCCCTGCCCATGGCAGGGGATGGAACTGGATGGTCTTTAAGGTGCCTTCCTACCCAAACTGTTCAGTGATGATTTGTGGGTGCTGATGTTCAAGTGTGGGATGTCGCCCTGCCCCAGAGATCCCCTCCAGATGTGCAGTGCCAAAATCCTCAACACAGCAGCTTATTTCAGCTGAGAAATGCAGAAAGCCAGCTACTGTGTGGTGAAGTGCACTTGCAGCACACAGGACACATTGCTGGGATGTGGTGTCCGTGGCATTTGTCAGGATTCCTACTTGATGCTGCCAGGTGCCAGGCCTGCCAGCAGTGCCACACCCGGTGCTGCTCCTCACCTCACCTTCATGACTTTATGTGGAGGATTTTATTTAATTATTTTTACCCAACAGATTAGTGGAAAACAGGAAGTCAATGATGTCTTGCTGACCCCCACGGCTGTGACCTATTAATGCACACAGTGATGAGAACCATTGGGTTGGCCCCACCTCAGAGCCAACGTGCCCATGCAGTCCCTGCGTTACTGCAGACTTCCCTCCAAAACTTCCTGTACCAGGGCACATTGTGTCTACAAGGCCCAAACCTCAGTCAGGAGAACAAAACACATTTTCTTGATGTACTTTGAGCCTCACCTTCATGTCTGGCAAACCCTATTCCAGCAAGGAAAACCTGGTGCATCCATGGGTGGAAGAGCCCAGCCTGTTTGGCACAGGTTGTCCCAGTCAGTCTGATGGTGTCTGTCAGCATCCCTCAAGAACCCGTCAAGCACTGCCACTGCCACTGCTCTTTATTAGCTGATGCTTTCCTCTCCTCTCATCTCTGGCTACTTTAATCCTTGGTTAGAAGAGGAGCTTGGACACATGAAGAGAGCAGGCAGCACTTCCCTGAGAGGGAGAAAACAAGCACAGGAGGAGGGGAAATGCAAACTGCAAAAACACCATGCACGCAACAGAAGAGCGAGGAAAGTTCTGGGTGTTTTTTGCTGGGGGCTTGTAATGCCTTCTGTGGAGGCCACTCCTCTTTCAGCAGCTCTCCTCCAGCCTTTAGATCCTTAGATATGAGTTAAGCTAAATCTGTAAAGAAAGGTAGGCACCTCTATTTCAGGGGTTGATCCAACAAACCCAAATAACCATTTGGGCAGGGCTGTCTCTGAAGTCGGGGTGAAACTGTTCAAGGGGGGGCTTATACAGGCACAGGAACTGGCCCTGACTTTTTTTTTGGATGCGAAACCTTCACTGTCGAGCTGTTAGGATGAATGAGAAAGGGGGCAGATCCTCAGCTGCACACAAAACATTTCCCTCGGAGCAAGGCCAGTTTCCACCAGCCTCAGGAACTGGATCACAGCATACTTACTCTCTGGGGGGAGCATGATGTACCCAAGACTAAAAGTGGTTTCTGTACAAAACACAGCAAATATATCTAGTCATTACTACTGTGGGCAGGTTTTCATTTTTTATCACAGTTTCCCATTTAATTTCCAATTTAATAATTACAGTTTGACATTGCCTGTAATAATATGGGTTTTTTTTTTTTGTTTGGCACAGCTTGAAAAGTAACCAGAAATTCCTTCTTGCCACTCTCCTTGTAGCATAGGCAGGTGTAGGGGGGGGATCAGCCACTGCCTGGGTACTGTAGCCCTTTCTGTACGTGGTGAGAGCTTCCAGGGATGGGGCAGCCACGACTTCTCTGGGCAGTCTATGCCAGGGCCTCAGCAACCTCACAGAGAAGAGTTTCTGCTGAATGTCTAAACCTCCTCTCTGTCAGTGTGAAGCCATTCCCCTTGTCCTGTCACTCCAGCCCTTTGTAACTAGTCCCTTTCCATTTTTCTTGTCAGCTTCCATCAGTCCTGGACCTGGTTACTTACCCAGGTGAGAGGGAGAGCCAAGAAGGAAGGACATTTCCCATCACAGTGAGAGCTATTTCTCCTATTTCTCTCCCACTCACCTGGGGAGGGAAAGTCAAAGGTGCAAACACTTTCTGTTTTCAGTAAAAATCAGAGCAGGCTGTCTGAAATAATTAATAGGGGAAAAAGCCCCTTCGTTTCTGTCTTTCCCACTGAAATACTCCAATCTATAAAATAAAGATCTACATCTAAAACCATGTTACCCTCTCTACCCTCCCAGATTTGAGGGAGTTTGTTCTGAAAACATTAAATGGGGCATCTCATCACTTCCAGTTTTTTCCCAAACCTTTTTAACGTACGAACAGCGAGTTTGCTGTAATTGGCCCTTTTCCCAGGGAGGTTTCAGTGAGTCAGCATTTTCTGACCAACATATTCCCATCTTCTTCAAATACTTTCAGGCAGCTGCAGTGCAAAAAGTCAGAACTTTGACAGCCTGGGGAGAACTTTGTGTGCTCATCTTCACTGCTCTCAACAGATCCCTGGGCAGGACATCAGCACTCCTCTTTTTGGAACATCAGCTCCTGCTCCATTTATTCTAACAAACCACTTCCCTACCAGCACCACCTGGCACAAAATGTTTGTAACTGGGACAGATTGTGGCTTAGCTGATGTAAAATCTGGTCCGTATTGACAGGTTTTTCTTTGAACTCCTCAGTGAATTCCTTGAGGGGATTAAGATTCCAAAAGTGGGTACAAGTGATGTTCACCTCCCATTACAAAGTGCTGATAGGGTCCCACGGGTGACTCCTCTTCCCTTGAGCTGCATCAACATGGCCAGAGCTGCAAAGAACCAGGCCAAACCCACACGCCACAGCAAAAAAGCAATATCTTCTCCTCGTTCCCACCAGGCTTTTATTTGCTCATGGCCAAGCCTAAGCTCCTCAGTCTTGGGCAGCAATTCAGATCAACACTGAAGAAGGGTTTTCAAAACACCAACAAGGAGAGCAAGAAAGGAACCCCTGCACCAGCCAGGCTCTCTTGCAGGAATAGATCCACGGGAAGCCTTGTGCTGCAGAAGCAGTGCCCTGGTGCTGGGACTGGTGACCTGCACTCACAGCTGAAGGCATCTTTGCAAAGCCAGAGTACAAAGCAAGGCAGCTGAGAGTGAGGGGGTGGGCCAAGGGGTGGGAGGAAATGGATGCTGATCTTTGTGGACATCAGAGCACCTTGCACAACAGGCAGTTAAGTGACAGCCAGCACTGCCCCAACCTCCCCCTGTCCTACAGGAACCTCCCACAGGCAGCACGGCTGCACCCTTGTCACACAGCAGCACCACTGCCACCCACAGACGGTGTCCTTGCACCCTCACCTGGCTTGTGCTGCACCAAATTGAGGGTCCCTCTGGAAAACGGCTCCACCAAAAGTGCACTTTTTTTTGTACTGCACAGGTGATGCACTTCACCAGCAAATCAGGGAGAGAGATGAAGAAAAACACACCTTTAACCCACTTTTTAGTCTCTCCAGCCAAAGTGATGGGTGAATTGGCAAGTGACAGGTTGGGCTAGTGTATGGCCACACAGTAACAGCCAGACTGAGATTACTGCCCTGCTGTCCCTCACAGAGCTGTGCCGGTGTGGGAGGGACAGAAGGCTGCCCTGAAATGCAGCACCCTGCCAAAGGAGTGGAGATGGAGATGCAGGAAAGGTGGAGGGAAGGAAAGGAAGCAGGAGGAAAAAACTTGTAAGCGTCTTTCTTAATTCTAGGTGTTCTCAGACTTGCTTAGCTCTAATCTTTAATTCATATTTTCATTACAGTCTCTTTGCTCTATAAAGTCTGCATTTCATGTAAAAGGAGCAGCTCAGACATAAATTATTTGACATAAGTCAACCCCTTCTTAAAGTCCTCTACTCTACGTATGTGTAGGCTCCAATAAAGAAGCATTAAACATTCATCAAACTAGAAATACAAGCAGACAGCATCTGCCACTCTTCTCATTCAGATATGCTTCATAATCCCAACCTTCCAGAGCAGCCAAAGCAAACCCTCTCTAATCCTTTCAGATATCCCGACCATGCAAAACCTCCTGCAATGTCCTCTGAGCCACCCAGAGGTATCAGCAGGTCACATCCTCAGCTGGAGTAATCTGAGTAAAACAATTCCAAGTGACACTGACACAGGATTTGGCTTTAAGCTTCTCTTGCAGCAAAATGGTTTACAGCAATGTCATTGGATCATAAATTCACTTTTAGTATTTTAAAGTCACACCAAGAATCAGGTGGGGAACATCAACAAGATGCCTGCTTTAATTTCAGCACTATCCAGGCTCCCTGAATGTGTTTTGCAAAGGAACCTGGCTTCCCAACTGGAATCTAGGAACTCTTCCCCTCCAAAAAACACACCCCTTCTCTACAAGAAACTATAATGATCATAGTGAATCTTAAACTACCACTCTCACAGGCCAGGGCACACAAACTTCAGCAACATTTCCCCAAAGGGAACAATCGTTACGAACAAAAGCTTCATAAATATTTCTTAGTTTGAAGAATAATGCAGACCAGGTAACATGTTTCCCACATCTCTGAGAGCCATGCCTGCTGAAAGAAAGCTCTGGAGCTGGTCCAGTCCCACAAATGGCTTCTCATGATCCTCCCTGACCCTTCTCTTCAGGGTGCCTGTTCCATTCATCTGAACTCGACTGTGGTGGAAGCACAGAAGCGTGGTTAGGATCTGAATTCAGAGTAGTAGCTTTCAGCTCCTGTCTGGACTTCAGCAGTCAGGCAGAGCCTTTTCCTGCCATGTTTAATTTGTGAATTATCCCTTTCTTGCTTTCTAGGCAGAGACAGAGAACACAGAGGCTCAGGAAGCAGCAGATGACCCATGCAGGTGAACACAGAAGGTTCAGGGGCTGCTGCCCTGCTGGCTTCAGGCTGCAGCTCCCGGGGAATGGAGCTCTTCCAGCAGCATCCCTGTCACTGCACAACCCAGCACCCTGGCTTTGTGTGAGCTGTGGGATGGACTTAATCACATTAACTGCTGCTCAGTTCAGGGCTTTTTTGTTCTCTAAAGGCTTTTCCTCTCCCTCGTCGCCCTCAGTCTCGCTTTCTCTGGAACTTCATGAGGTGGCAGATTCAACTCAGCCCTCCCTGATGCTGTCCAACACCAGGATGGCTAATTTTGCAAATTTTAAGTTTTCCAAAGCTTTTCACTGTTACAGAGGCCTCTTCCAACAGCTGTGACCATGGGGAGCAGATCAGTCTTGAGTCAGCAGGGCATTTAAGCATCTGGGTAATCCAAGTGCTGGAGATTTCCAAAGCAATGGAGGATCTAGCTCTTGACAGATGCTTTTGTGCCTAATTCTCACCAGCAAGTTCAGCATCTACATGCCTTTAACCCCCTAGCCTGAAGTGATCAGATGGATGAGCTCTACTGAAAATCAGTTTCAGGGAAATGACTTCTTAAGAAAGAATAAAGCAAGCACTAGAGTATTTTGTCAGGTTGGTGTCTGCCTGGACCAAATACACCTCCTCATTTTCAGTCTTGATCTTCTGCCAGCTTTCAAATCAATCCTTTCTTTCCTCTGTTGGTTAATCAAATCACTGCTTTAATTGAGCTAAAAGGGCACCACAGTTCACATTCCTGCTGGTCATCATAAAGAACATTATCTAGTCTTTCCCATGGCCCCTCAGGCTGACATCTGCAGAGTGGGGTGGCTGTGGGGGTGACCAAGTGCCCCAGAAGTTGGCTGCCATCAGTAATTCACAACCATGCAGGGTGAGGTGGCTATGCTATGCTACTGCCTTCAGCTGCCAGGACTTGGGGGGAGGATGGTGGAGTCCAGCAAAATCCAGCGTGGGGAGCACGTCTTCTTGGCTGGGCGCATTCCCTTGCATCTGCACAACCAACATTGCATAGACTGTGACTGAAGGGGGTTTAAGTGCAACCTTAAAATCTGGCCATTTCAGGAATTTCTGAAATAAATTAGAAGAGGAATTTTATTTAGTTGTTGGGATTTTCTTTTCTTTTCTCTAAAGGGATCTCCTCATGGCTCCAAATCACTGTTTTCCACAAAGTAAATGAACATGAAGTCTTCTCTCATCCTCTTGCCACATTTTCTGTGTTGCCTTTATCCTCCAACAGTTGTATATAATCAAATGGCAGTCAAAACATCCTGTCCCCAAATCCTTCCCTTTTTTCCCAAACTTTTAGTAATTTTTTTCCATGCTTCCTTGATTTTTTTTTTGTCACTGATCAAGCTGGAAGCAGAAGCTATCCAAAACAATGACCTGGAGCTTCAGCGATCCACATCTCGCAGATAAATAACAAGGTACATTTATGCAATAAAGCACCAGCACTGGATTATTCCATATTAAAACCTTGGCACTTTTCAAGACAGCGATAATGTGGAGCAGGGTTTTTGTCAGTACTGGTTACCAACATGCACTGTTAATCCATCATCTTCACCTAAAGGAATTTACATTGAGGTAGAGCCTTTTGTCAGGCAAAATCCCAAAGGGTTTGGCAAGGAGGACAGCTCCCATTGCCCCCTACAGGGCAATGCCAGGGCAGGGGTTTGGCTGTCCCTGGCTGGGAAGGAAGAGCCCTGCTCCCTGACTGCATCACCAGTGTCTCTTGCTGCAGCATCCCAACATTCCTGCCCTGCTTACTTTGGCAATGGAAATGAAGTTCATGAACCACCTCTGAATGGGGCAGGACAGGAATAGCCTGGCCCATCTCCAGACACCAACTGCCCCACTGCCAACAGCACAGCTTTTCCAAAGGGACACCCCCTGGGCACTCCTGAACATCTCCAACTCAGAAAAAAGGCATTTCTTCATAGCACTTGCAAACAACAGGCAACCTCAAAGGTCTGCCCCCAGGTGTTATTCTACACAGAGACATGCAAAGCTCACTCAGGGACATGAGTAACACGGATTTGTTTGGCAAAGGAAAGGCTTCCACGGGCTGGGAAATTCCTTGGGGGCTTCCTGAGCAAGACACACCGTGTTACAACAGGATCAGGCTCGGGTGCAGAATGCTTATTTCAAATTAACTCCAACAGAGAAATAATGAGCAGTGAGTTTATATTTCAGTAAATTAAGAGAGAAGCTTAGGTAAAATGTGGGTTTATATGCACAGAAATAAATTATTATTTACTCACTTTTGCGCTCATGCCCTCAAATATGAAGACATTTGTAGGGATTTATTAATATTTATAGCACATTATAGTAAATGCCCACAAGAGCTTTGCCTGAAGACATGCTATTTTACCAATGTAAAATCTGTTGAAGGTCAAAGGGATCTTTTACTTGTGTGTGGATGGCAGGATCAACCTCTTTACTTGGAAATCTGTATCAACTGTGATAATTTAAAACTTTAATTAAAGACTCAGTGACAGATTATCTACGAAATGTCTTCCTGCTGCCCAGTATTCCATCATGAATGTCTCCAGAAGCCCAGGCTGAGTAAGCACACTTGCCAGGAAATATTTCACTGTGGACATGTTAGCTTTTATCTGGCTCGTTGAGTAACAAATTCTGTTGAGGATTGGTGACAACAAAAATTAAACTGGAGGCAAAACCAGACCCCAACCCAAAAAATTTATAATATTTGTTTTGTTCATCCCTCCAAAATGTGACACAGGGAATTTCTCCCTTTGCGCACTGCAGTAGGTGAGAGCTGTTTGGAGCTGTCAAAGCAGAGGAACCCATTTAATGTGGATCATAGATGAAACCAGATGAAGCGATGTGGGGCATGATACACTGGGGATGTCCCCCATCCAGCATCCTGCACTGTTCCCAGACCACGGTCAAAGGGCTGAAGGAAATGGGAAGAGCAACCTCCAAGTGATGCATAGAAAGGGAGTTAAAACACACACATATACCCCCAACACTAGGACTCACCCTACAGCAGTGGATGGGTTTATGGGGAGGGATGAGCAGAGGTCTGGGAATGAAGAGTGCAGGATGAGGAGAGAAGGGCTCAGGAACACCACACAGGCACCTCTACAGTCCTGGCCATGGGAGCAGGCAGGCCTGGCAGGGAATTTCTGCTTGGAAAGGCTCCAGCACAGGTAGAGTGGGTAGATGTTCTCAAAGAACTGCAGCAGCACCTGGGGCAGGAGGGATAGCGATGATGGCACCACAAGCTGGGCTCTAACAGTGACGGGCTACTTTGGGACCCCACAGAGGAGAGAGTTAACACAGTGACACACTTTTGTCTGGAGAAGTCACAGGCACTTGAAATAACAACTCGGGGCCATAATTCTGTGGTCTGTCACTACCAGGAAACGTAAAATCCAGTGACCTTTCATCTCTGTGACAGAAATGCTGCACAGCACCTGGAGCCATCGCCCTTAAAATCCACTCTGACAAATTGGATGATAGGACATGAAGCAGAAAATGTCCTCTGCTTCCCTCACCCCCAAATTTGAGTCTCCCAGTGAAGTCTGCATGCTCCGTGTGGAATATGGTATTCCTTGCCAGAAACAGCCAGCCTTGAATGCGCTGCTGTGGTTAGTGAGGCACGAGATAACGATTTCATTACTTTGGCCAAGAAGGAAAAAAACCCCAAAGCCATTTGTTCAGACTGTTCTTAAATGATGGGAGGGAAATCAGTATTGGCTTTCTATGAATCCTCAGGCCAGGAAGGTTAGAATCAACAGATTTTTGCATTATCACAGAATCATAGAATTCCAGACTGGTTTGGGTTGGGAAGGATCTTTAAGATCATATACTTCCACCCCCTGCCATGGGCAGGGACACCTTCCACTATCCCAGATTGCTCTAAGCCCCATCCAGCCTGGCCTTGGACACTTCCTGGGATGGGGCAGTCACACCTTCTGTGGGCAGCCTGTTCCAGCACTCACTGAATCACAGCACTTCTGCCCTTGGCAGGATGTAATTAATAAGGCTATGGAAATCTACCTGACTGTATGGAAAGTGAATTATTCTCTCATTAATAGCAGCAACAGCTAAACAAGCAGGCAAGCCATGCTCCTAGCAGACTGCAGCAAATTATGCAGGGCTGTGTTTTACCTACAATGAGGATTTCCCTTACCAAAATTTTAAGGGGTAGCTTTTGAATTGAGGATTTGCAACACAGAGATTATCTCCCCCTGCCACAACTGTATCCCTTGAGCTCTTCTCTTTGTCAGCCTGAAATTACGACCACAGGGACTAAAATCTTTACATCACACCAGAACACGGCACTGTGTTTTCACCACTTTGGCAGAAAACAAAAGCTACTGAGTGGAAGGAAAAAACCCAAATAATAAATTTAAAAGGGGGGGTTTCAGTCATTTAAGAAGGTCTGTCAGCTTGTGTTCTCTTCATGCCTTTGTGAAATTGAGCTTTAATGACTGGCTGAAGCAGAGAGCTGAAAGATAGAATTTGGTCTCAAGATGAACATAGAGCTGAAAACACTGTGCTCCTCATTCATTAGGATGTGTCAGAGGGATTCAGATGGGAACAGACACAGGAATGGCTGCTACTTCCATCTGAATCTCCCAAACTGTAAGAGAAAGGGAACAGTGTCTGCCACACTCAGCCACATCCAAGAGCAGTAACAAACTCTGATTACCAGATTCCCCATGACACAGGGACTGCCTTGGTGCCTACTAATTTCTATCACTGTGAGAATTACTTCATTACATTTGTGACGGACACAGCCAAAACTGCCAGCCTGGGCTAACTATAAGCCAGTCAGCCCCAGCAGCAACAGGAGGAAGAAGAGGAGAAAGCTCTTCCAGCTGAGGAGTCTCCATCCCTACAACCAGGCTGGGACACCAGGAAGGGTTCAGCTCCCCCCACAGCACCCCCATGCAGACATGCTCCTCCATCCCAAGGAACAGCCACAACCCTCCACTAGCTGAGCTGTGCCCAGAGACCAGGATTCCCAAGGCATCCAGGCTGCTCTGAAGGGGATGGTGAGAAATACATCCCTGCCTAAAACAGGTTTCAGATGGGGAGCTTTATCCCCAACAGATGAGCAAAGAGATGAGTGGAGAGATTTGGTAAAACCATGGATGAAGCCTCCTGGTTTCCCTGCGAGGGTTCCAATCACTTCACTGTGTCCCACGGTCTCTTCAGCACGCAGCCAATCTTCCTTCTGTCCTCCTGTCCTTGTCCCCACCAGCACCAACTGCTCTTTCCTTTTCCCCCTGGTGTTTTGGGCACTCTGTTCTGGGAAGAAAGATGCTTCTCACCCCTGGTCACCAGGGGTCTCAGAGACTGCCACACAGACAGCCACCAAACGCAAAGGGAAGTGTGGTTCCTGGGGAAAATGGTCATGGTGGGAAAGGGTTGGGAGGGAAATCCAGCAGCTCCTGGACCTGTGTGAAGGCCCCTCTGAGCCTGCACTTCTGGGAAGCCCGAGGAATACTCACAGGTCGGATTCACGTGACACAAACAGGATAGGATGTGCTGCCACCGTGGGATTTGGGATGGTGCCCTATACATGATGGGAACACAGAGGCCACACATGCTCCAGAGGTGTTTGTTGGGATGTGAATGAGTCTGAGCTCAGTGACAGGCCTGGTGACAGCCAGTAGCATGTCACCAACCCAGGACACCAGTCTTGGTGAGTGTAAGGAGAAACCTCACACCCAAGCACAGTGGGCTGTACACGAAGGTGGTGAACAGAGCTGGGTAACAAACCTCTCCCCTGAGCCTCAGCAATAAAAAGAAACCAGTGAGATTTCCTATCAACATTTTCTGCTTTCCAACAGAAACACAGAACTTAATGAAAATATGACAAAATATTTTTGAACAAAAATACAGATACAAACCTCAGGATTTCAAGTAATATTTATGGTATGATTTTCCAAATATTTTTTAATTTTTCAAGTTCCTTTAGTAAAAGTATTTTATGTTTCCAACTCTTTGCCTTTACTCTGTCTTACAGAGCAGAAAATGTGTTGAAAATGTTATTTACCAACATTTTCATTTAGGTACAAAAGCAGCCATTACTCTTATCCAGCAGCGGTGATGTATGTAAGAGCAAATATATACGGACAGTGAATTCTAAACACAAGGAGATGAATCCAAGTAGCTATTTCTTACATGTTTAGAAAGCTGTGAAAAGGTTTATACGCAGCTGCCTTACCTTTTAATCTGTCTTCACATCTACATTAGGAGAAAGGTGCTTATTCAAGAGATGTATGTGGGTACGGGCTGTACTGGGGAGACCTTTTTGGAAACAGATTTATTTTCCAAAGAGGTACTTTCAGTCATTCCAAAACATTTATTGAAAGTATTGATGAATCAGACTCTAATTCATGAAATCACCTCAGCAGGACAATGAGGGCCAGGGCTACACACAGACTCCAGCACACAACACTGTTCTGGGTTTGGTGGGTGTCTTATTGGCCACAGGAAAAGTTCTGCCATTGATTTTGGTGAGTTTTCCCTTGGCTTTGGATAATAACCATTGGGTTCTTACTGTTGGGACAAAGACCCTCTCTTTTTCCATGTATTTAATTCTCTGCTGGACTAATTTTGAGAAAAATAGCAAAGAAATGAAAAAACAATCACTGATATCAGGACTCAATCCTATAAAACCTTTGTCAAGCCAGCCATTCCATCTGCTTCAAGGAGAAGAGACAGGCCAGGAAGGGCAGCTTTAACTTACACCCATAACTGATGCACCAGGAGAAGGGCCAGCTGAAACACCAGCCCGTGCTGATGGAAGCAAACCTGAGAAACAGCATTTCAATCAAATGTTTCCTTTATATCTCTGTTAAAGCCAACACAGTTCTTTCTTACCATTTTTGCAGACAGGACAACACTGCTCTGGTTCATAGACTGGGTTGACACACTCGGGGACAGCGCAGTCTGCTACAACACAGTGAACTTCATTGCTGGGCTCGCAGCGACACCATTCGCATGGCGAGGGCTAGGAACAAATCTCAAATTAGCCCGTTGCCTCCCGCAGCTCACAAGTTTGCAACATTCCCATCTTGCCACAAGATAAACACATCAGCGTTCAATCCCCCTTGGCTGAGTCATTCATCATGGCTGATACAAGTTAACCTCTGGCACCAAAGAGCAGCAGCTGCAATAGGCAACCACACCACCAGAAAAACCAGCCAGCATCAGCCTTGTTTTCCCACACACAGTGCGGGGGCTGTGAGGACTTTAGGTCCCTTTGCTAAAAGAATCGAGCTGAAGCCTCTAGGTTGTACCTTGCTCTACCTGTGTGTTTTATCTTACACATGTAGCCAGAGGCAGAGCAGGATTTGTGGAAGGTCATGAGCGGTGGCTCATTCCAGGGAAGGACAGGCTGATTTTCCAGGCCGTTCCCATCTCTCACACAGCCCACCAGTGCCAGCCATCCCCAGGGTCTTGGACAGGTGCTGTTGGGATGGCCTGTCCATCCCCCAGCCTCCCTGGGGTGTTTTCATTCCCATTTTTCAGGGCAGAGAATAGTGTTGCTCTTGGAGGGGCAAACCTATTTTAATCCGTATTTGTGCAGCACCTGCATCAGGGGTCTGTGAGCACTCACGTAACACAACCATGAGAACTCAACCTGGCCCCTCTCCCGCTTGCTTCAACAGGGTTTGTGAGCAACAGGCTCACATAAAATACCTAAATAATTAAGAGACTGAGTAATTCTGCTGAGTCAGGGAATTCAGGATTAAAGCACCCAGCCAAATGGTTTTGTTTCAGCACCATCAATTCGGCCAGGAAGCTCTATTCACCTCCAAATTGCACCGAGTGGTTACTGTCTCAGTCTTTAAAAAGCTGTGAAAATCTGCTGAAAACATAGAAAGGTCAGTGTTTTAAGGTTCCCAGTGACTTATGTGTGTGCAAGTGTCATCAAAGCATGGCAACAGAGCTAAGGAAGGAGAGTAAGAGGGGAATTGAAAGGAATATAACTTCCTTTCAGTACCAGTAGGTTTGATACGTAACTCCCAGTTTCTCAGCATCCACCACTAACATTTCAATGAGTAAATGTGGGTATTGGGAAAAAATTCTGCTTTATGTGAATCTGCAGCTGTTGAAATTCCTCGATATTAAAAAATATTCCTCAATATTAAAAAATAAAGTGGGATGCAAAGAAAGAAGGATACATCCTCAAGTATATCAGACCCCAGTGATGGGTCACTCATTTTTACAGAACAGGTAAAACCTGTGAGCCCTGTTTCTGGCATGTAAAAAGCTGTTCAGTTCACTTCTAAGAAGCTCCATGTGTCTTGAGTCGAATAATTTATTCCCAGGAAATTCATTTCTACCTTAAAATGCACTAATTAAAGCTTCCCTTGCTTTGTCTCAGCATCTGCAGTCTATAATTCCCATCACCTCTCATTTGCTCACGGTTTTGGCAATTTAGATAAAATCAGCACTCCTTGAGCAAGGGAAGAAGTGTGTGGAGGTGGAATTCCTCTCTCTAATTATCGTTCCTCTTTCAATCCTGCCTTGATTTCTGTCTGAAGCACCAGGAATCTAAATTCATTTGACTGACATTTCTTATTCAAGGCTATTTAATAAGGAGAAACAATACAGAAGAAAACAGACAGAGATATTTGCTGAGGGATCAATAAGAAAATTGCTGCTTTGTTTTTACTCATTTTAATCACTAATTATATGGAGCAGCAGAACTAGATCTTGCGATTTGTGGAAGCTTTTACTGACGTCTCCTCCAGGGCTTGTACCCATCGTCACTACTCCAGTGGCTGCAATGCTCAGAAATATGTGATGCTGTTCCAGGGCTGCAGCCCAATCTATGGCTCAAAGAGGATCAGCACGAGCTGAAGCTGCCCCTGAATGACTCTGAGGCTGAGCAAATGAGACATGACACATCTTCTGCCTCAACCTCGGTGCTGCAGCCTGAAAATGACACTGTAATAAACCAGGATGTTGCCTGACTCTGGGAGCAGCTTTCCAAGCGGGAAGAGAAGGAAAGCGCACCCCGGCAGAACATGGAATGAGCAGCCACCAAATGAAAAGGCTGCTTTGGCAGAACCACTTCCTCCTCCCTGCTGTATTAAAGCCAAGCCACTTGGTCTTGTCACCAGGATCTTCCTCTATCTGACCACTTTGGTCACTTGTCAGTGCCACTTGCCATGGGGTGACTCCAGCCCTTCTGTCCACTTTGTTTATGAGAGCCTTGGCACTTTCTTCCATGGGATGTGCTTTGGGATCTGATCTGCAAATCCCTGCCCATTCAGAAAGAATTTTGCTCCTAGCACACTGATTGAGCATTCTGAAACTGTTGTCTGCAGGCTCTGCATCCAAGCTATTACTTTCCCTGGTGCCACTCTTCTTGTGGAACAATTCTGGGACATGGGCCCAAAAGTCCTCTATCTATTGGTACAGGCAGCAGGAAGACCAAGCAGCAAAATGACAAACTGGGAACCAGTGAAGAACAGGGTACCAGCAGAAGATGTCCGTCAGTTTTGTTTCCCATTTTCTAATTTAAAGATTTTATCCCCCATGAAAGAGGAGTGGTTTACATTTTTGTAGCCACTGAAGTTCAAACAACAATTCCAGAAAAGGAACTCTCATCCCTGGTGAAGAAGGATATTGAGCAAACATTGGGGATTTCTGGAGTAGGAAGGAGAGAGGACACTGTCCCACATAGACAATGCAAATGCTTTATCTGTGTCCCTTAAACTGGTATTCTGGAAAGAGTGTTAAGATTAAAGGATCATAAAAGGTGGTAATTTATTCACTCCCATGTCCAAGGCAGACTAGTATCTTAGAAAACTCTCTAGGGAAGGATTTCAAGAGCTGTTGGTGAAGAAACATTCTTCTGACCACTGCCCAAAAGGAAAGGGTGCTCATGATGCCCAGCCACAACATGGATACACATCCACACCTTTCCATGGTCCTGTACTGCTCAGCATTATTTCAGAAATTGCTCTATCAGGAGCCAGCTGGGCCCTTCTGTAGAAGATATCAGTCAGTAGAGCAGTTTGGTCAAACCAGCGCAAAGCACTGAAATTCTTTTTACCCCATCTCCACTTCTAATGGGGGTGAGAGCAGTGGGGTGATATGTTCTTGGATGTTGTTGTAAGCACAGGGGCCAAGTCAAACCAAACTTGGTGGGAAGCAGACATGGTCAACATCTACCCACCATTCCAGGACTTTTAACAGCAGCTGAAATGGGACACAGAGCACAGGGGACCTTCTCAGTCTCTGTAAAGACCCTAATCCCCCTCTCTTTCAGCCAGTCACTTCAGAAAGACAGGAGCAGCACAAGCCATTCATAACCACCCCCAAGATCACAGCCCAATTTCTATTTCTCTTCTGTCCTGTTCTACTGATCTCAAGGAGGACTGTGAGTGCAGGTTTGGCTGGGAGAGCAGGTTCAGCCCCTGCTTCTGTCCATTCCACACCTCAGGATGGCCGGAGGAAGGAGCCAGAACCCCTTCTGTTGCGTGGCTGGAAAACCTGAGTCTCAGGTGCTGTCAAATGGGGAACATCTGCAATCAGCAAGAGTTTGTTAACAATGCAAGAAGGAAGGAAAATTAGAACAGAGAATAGAAAATACACACGGCTAATAAAGATTTTATGTGCATGAGCACGTAATGATAAACTTGACAGACAACATAAACAAACACATGAAAAAGGCAGCAAAGGAAACAGAATGAAAAACAAGGTATGTCCTGAGCAGGGGAAATTGGGAAACAAACAGGGTACAGGTGCCCCACCTCCTCATCCTCACTCTCTTACTCATACACACCAGCTCCCCACTGCTTTCACCCTCTTTTTGGAAGAAGATGCCAGCACAGGTAGGAATTACGACTGCTAACATGATCCAGCTACTCCTCTTACAGGGTTGGGCACCACGTGGGTCCTTCTTTAGTCAACTACAAGGTTTCAAAAACTGACAGAAATTTGATACCTCTGAGATGTCTATTTTGTGTGCAGGCCCTCAAGTCCTCTAAAAGAACTGGTGGACAGCTAGAGAGATCACATGATCAAACAATTCTTTAGGCAACAGCCTACAAAACTGATTATTCCCAAACCTAAAGGAGAGGTGGAGAGAAGAAAATGGAAATCTGAATTCCGAACTCAGAATGTTCAAATCTACTCTGTTATGCTCTCCTACAGCTGAAGAGATCTAAATCAAACACTTGTTTTAGACCATGGCAGCTGGTACAATCACACCAATAAGTGACACAAAAAACTTCAAGATTTTAGGCAAGATCCTGCAAGAAGCACCTCAAGTCATCTCATTTACTCATAGGAATTCTCTTGTTTCAAGTACTTACTGAACCTCATCTTTGTATTTCTCTCTTAGCTCATGTCTTGGCCACAGCTACAGCACCCAAGCCAGTACTCTGCTGCCCCAAACACCTGAAAGGCTTTCCTGTATCATCACCAAGTAGGGAATATTCTTCTTGAGTGAATAGAGAAAGCATATCTGTATCTATGAAAAATCATTTTGCAGCCCTCCTCTTGCCTGCCTGCAATCAGGACTTCTCTGTCTTTGATCACTCTCAGCTGCTTCTACACCAACAGCTCTGGAGAGGTGGAGAGGGACTGGTTTACCGAAGACAAACTAAAGACCCTGAACATGACATCTGACTGACACTTTTTCTTCACTTTGCTTTGCTGCCACACTCACCAGGCTAACTAGTTTCCAAGTCACCCAGCTCAGTAGATGTCTCAGACCAGAAGTTTTAAGGCTGCAGTTCCCTGTGATCAGTTGGGATTCCTCCAGCTGGCTTCGCTCAGACTTAGGGTCTGAGGCTCATAGCTGGGAAAGGAGCTGGGAAAATGCTGCTCATTTTCCAAGCAGCATTCCAAGACTGAAGTGCTATATGACACCTGAGTATTTCAAGAGCCAGTGGACCTTGTGTCATTAAAACTGACTGTACAGAGACCTTCCACTCCATGAATTTAGATGCCAGCTCCTCCAGGCATGTTTAGCACAGCCATTTCCTAACACTCTGGACCTCTTCTCACTTTTCCAAGGAAAGGCCTTGAATTGTGTGGTCTTTTCTTTGTACCTGGGTTTTCAGACTCATGGAAGAAGAGTTACATCTTTGCTGGAGCCAGGCTGCTCAAAGCCTGAGATCCAGTTATGAGGATTTGTTGTGCTGCTCTCTTCCCCCTCCTTCCTACAGCTAAGCCTGAAGAGGGTTTTTGTGCAAGGATGTCCCCTAATCCCATCCTGGAAGGTTTCATCTCATTGACAAGGTCCCACAAAGTGGTGTGTAAGGATCATGCTCTTGTGCTGCCTGACACAACAGCCCCTCACCAGCTGGGGACAGCTCCTACCAGACAGGTACAGAGCAACACAGACTGCACAGATATTGTATCAGGAATACTTGACTTTTCTCTTGGGGAGCAAAACAAGTGTTGGCAGCCATCTAATCATGTTACAATGCACCTACTGATCATTGTGCAGGGGCTGTCCAAGTCACTGGAAGACAATCCAAGTATTTCCACTTAGCTGAGTATACCTGTTATTGGGGCCTGTGGTGTTCTCCAGAGTTAAACAGGTGAATTTACAACATGGCCGGAACGACTGAAGAAATCTACTTGGTTGACTGGAACACAAAAAGAGGTATGAGCACAAAATTAAGCCAGTGGGCTTGTTTTCTGAGCTCTGGGGAAACCCAAGGAGCCACCACACTAGAGCAAAGGCAGAGGAGATACCGGGACTCTTGGTACCACTGCAAACCAAAATCAGGCATTTCAGCTCCCAGCTCCTTCTAACACCAGAAAGGACATGGTGTGTGAGGATGTTTCTCTTCTAAAAGGAAAGGAAAAAAAAAAAAAAAAGCAAAAGGAAAAAATGCTTTTCATGGCAGCCTAACTGAATATGGAGTTGAAATGCTTCCCCCCCCCCCTCCTCCTTTGAGAATACGTTAGAAAAAGAAGTGCTAAAACCTTAAAAAGGAGGTGCCATCCTCTGCATTTCTGCTGATTCCAAGGGGGTTGGGATGCAGTGGATCTCACCTGGCTCTTCTGCACACTCTGATTCAGATTCACAAGCTGTATCCACATGCACCTCCTGACATCTGGATGTGTCCCACTGATGCCTTAGGCTTTAGCTATTATATTTTTTAGACTCTGTGCTGTTTTGGTGAGTAGTTTTAGGTTCCATATTAAGTGCTACTAAGCTCTCTTCGTGGTGTAGATAGACAAAACAATTCCTTCTCTAGTTTGATACCAAGGTCAACTTTCAGGCCCAAGAACGAAACCAACGGTGAAGTGAGAAGAAAAAACAAGGAGGATGGAGCTTCCTAACCTGAAGCTATAATTGGACATTTGATTCTAATGTACTGATGGACCAGAACTTATAAAAATGTGAGACCTCCTGACCCGGGTGTCCATTTTGTGACCACTTTGGGGCACCATGGGTGTGGTCCAGCTGGACTCTTGCATGGCCCAAGAGTACCCATTGAGAGCTTTTAATAAATCTCTACTTTATCCTTTGCCCTGTCTAATCTCTGTTCCAGGTCAGCCTCCGGAAGGCATCACCATCCCCTGCAAGTGCTGGGCTCCAAGGAAAGGAAAACTGAAAACCATCACTGCTGTCAATCTCTCCCTCTTTAAGCTTTCAAGAGACTCACAGAGATAATTCCATTCAGCCTCTTCCCTCAGACAGGCTGGACTGATGGCATCCTGCTTGATGCAGACAAAACAGCAGGAAAAGCAGAGCGATGCAGAGTGACATCTGTCAAATTGGGCATTTACATCTTAAGAGGAGTTGTTACTTTTAATGATGCTAAGGACAATGGCAATTCTGATGAAAATTATCTATGTAGCTACAATTTCAGGTGGGGAATTTATTGGCAGGAAGTAAGATAGGGAAGAAAGTTTGAAAGGACCTGATGAATAAATTTGGAGGCAAAAATGGCTTCCACACTCTGGCTGAGGTGGGAAGTCATAAACCAGGGGAGAGGAATAAAAAAGGAACTGGGATAGAATTCATCAGAGATACTCCTGGAGGAGAAATTAGAATCATTTTCATTGTTATTGAAATTGCCTGTGATCTCAGGCAGATTAGCAGAAGATTGCATGAAAATTCAGAGAGCTTTCAGCTGAGAAATTTTGCAGGTGCCAAACTTGTGGAGAAGGAGCTGGTGAACAGATCTCGCCTGAAAGTGAGACTGAAACCTGCCCACTTCTCTTTTGAGCTGCTCACTTGGCTTTCACCACTAGTAGTGCATAAATAGCCATCTAATCTGTGTAAAAAAATTGGTAAATGGCTATTCTGTATGTGCCAATACAAAATCCTGCAAAGGGCAAAAATTTCTCTCATTTTGTCACTTACTTAATAAAAAAAAAAAAATCATCCAGCCAGCTTGTGGAGATACAATATCAATTATGCTACAGAAACTGTAACCACTTGGATTTTCCATAGGTGTAAAGTTGCTCAAATAAACAATGTGTTGAGTAATTGTAGACAAGCACACTCACTGAAAACACCATCAGATTGAGAATGACTCTGCAACAGGAAAAAACTAATAAGTCATTAGATAATTTATCTGCAGTGAAAAAATTGGAGCTGTATCCTACTTATATGGTGCACCAGTAATACAAATCAACTCCATCCAAAAATTGAAAAATGCTTGTACCACACTGCAGATTGGCTAAACCAATGACCTGGCTTCCAAGAAGCAGCAGAAGCAGATGCTGAGATCCTGTTTTTAAGGGAGCCCCCCCACACACACACAAACATTGCTAACATAAGAGTCTTTCCAGAGTGCTGGTGGCCAGGCTTCGATTCTGGAGATGGAAAAGCACAAGGATGGTCCAATTGCTCCAGATCGTGTGTTCCTCTCATCCCCTCATTCCCAGGCCATTCCTGTCCATAAATAGAAACAACATCATCCTTGCCATTCTTTTGTAAACATTCCTGGGGAGCCCTACAGATCAGTAAGGCAGATGAGGGGCACAGAAGATGTGCCTCATCCTGGGTATCCTGGTCCCACATCTGATGAGTCAGGGTTGTGATGGCTTTAGGAGCATTGTACTCATAGATTTGCTCTCTACCACACAATTTGATGAGTTTAAAAGGCTCCTGGAACCCTGTCTGGATCTGAAGAGTGACTCCTCCATTAGCTGATGAGAGAGACAACCTTGAGCTGAGTCCTGGCTCCTTTTCCACCAGAGCTGTGTGTCAGCAGTCTCGTGGTTGCTTTCCTCTCCCGAGAGCAGCAGCAAAGCTTTCTGTAAAAACATGACTTTGCAATTCTTCCGTGAGAATGCTCTCTGTTTTGATATATGTCTCATTTTATTCCTTACAATAGTTGCACTTCACCTACCCTGGGGCTGAGGGGTCTGGAGCTCTCTGTTACTTTGGTAATAATTTTTATGACTGGATTACAATAGTTTTTTAGTTCAGACATGCCCAGTGCCCAGGGAAGAGGACTCGTGAAAGGTTACAGATATGACAGATGGGACTGTGGCTCCAACGTGTGAAGTGCAGCCCCCTTTGAACACAGACAAAATGTCTGTGTATGCTTCACATTTGTTAAGCTCCTTTTAATGTCAGCAGGGAAAGTGAGCCCAGCTGGCAGCTTTCTGCTCTCCATTCCCTCCTGGTTGGCTTGTGCAATGAAGGAGCCATATCTAGGAGAAAGCCTCCTGGAGCAGGGAGAAAGGAATGGAGGACCTGGTCAGAAAGGTGAACCCTTTAACATGTGTTTTCCCTACACCTGAGTCTGCTGTCTCCTCCTCTGTCCACACTGAGAAATAGGAGAAGGTGGCGAGATCAGGTCCATGTACTGATAACACTGATAAAATTTCTGTTAAATTCAGAATTTCTATTATGGAGGTAGGTATAACACAACCAGACATCAGTGGGAAGGAGATGTGGACCTTGGTCCTGTTCCTTCTGCAGTTGCCAGCAGCATCTGGGAGGTTTCTGTCCATCAGAGGACGTCATCATTTGGTTATGAGCACAGGCTGGGAAGGATATGAGCTGAAAACAGGTTTGAATGGGTTATCTGATGAGAGAATACACTGGAATCTGCTTACACAGGGAACACACTGGGCTAACCCTCAGTCAGAAAGGTTTTGCTGACTGGGATGACCACAGTTAACAGACTAAGAGGTTCCCTGCTTTCAGGAGCTGTTTCAAACCCTATTGCTTCTCCAAGCATACTGATTTTACTGCGATTCCCAAAGAATTACCTCTGATATTACCCCAGAACAGAGTAAGGAAGTCTGACATTTCCTTATTTTGCAATTAGACTGAGCATTGTCACTACATAACTTATCTAATTATAGCTTTTAAAACAGTAACTAGAATAATTGGCTGATTGAGCATTTTTTAAATGAATGCAATTCTGTATAGAGCAAGTTCCAGGGCAACAAACACATACCTACCCTTCCCCTCACTCTGGCAGGAAATACTTTCCTAAAAAACCTTCTCATCAATGAGCTGTGAACGTTTCTAGGGATGACTTCCTTCTTCCTAAGCTGATGACCTGAGGATGTCCCGCACACCAGCCCCACAGAAACAGCCTGGTTGAGAGAGATGAACAGCTTGGGAGAGCCAAGGGATGAGCAGTTCTCTCCTTGGCCCCATTGAGCATTGTCTGGCACAGTAATAAACCCTCAGACTTGGAAGGAGCTAGTAACACCTGCATGTACTACATGTTCCATTTTCTTAACAGTTAAGGCTCCAGCAGCCATGGAAGGGAGGGCAGGGGAAGTGCCACAGCTTCTCCTCTGGCTGTGCAGAGATATCCCCTCTCCTTCAGCAGCTCCCTGGACAGCCCTGATTCTGGAAGCAAGCAGAGCTCATGGGCTATGTCCTGCAGTGAACAATTGAAAGCCCAGCCCCAGCTCTGGCAGAACAAATGTTGGGCAAACATTAATTCCTGTGTCATATTCACTGGAAAAATACCAATCCCTTGGGACTGCACATGCAGGCCAAGTTCTGCACTGGGCTGCTGACCTGTGACTAAAACCAGGGGCTTGTGCTCAGCTCCTGCTGATTCTGAATTGTGGGGATGCTCAGGTTTAGGGTCTCATCCATTTCAGTGGGAAGCTCTGAAGTAGTTTGTGTGTGGCACAGCCAGCACCACTGAGCTCTGAGCTTTTGGGGCCTCCTATGTATTACTGTGCTCCAGGGAAGAAAATTCCATGGATTTTTTTAGCCAAATTCTGAATAAAGCCCATCTTCTTTCACCTATTGTAATAATGTATTTGTGCATAATGTGATATATATGTTCCAGAATCAGTAGCTAAGTACATAGCATATTTTTAAAAATAGGTTTCACTATAGATCAATATATGACAGGCCTATCTACTTTACTATGTTTTCTTGGTACAAATTATGACAGAAATACAGTAAGTCAGTAATTTTAGATTCCTTTGCATAGACATTGTCACTGTAATTTTGCCAGGAGGGAGATAATAAATCATACTTTTCCATCTGACTGATGTTCTGTTTCCCCTGTCTGATTCCACTGGCTGTATGCTATCTTCAGAGCTGGCATTGTTCATGGCTCCTTTTATTAAAGCACAGGCAAGTTATTGAAATTTCTTTTGTATTATGATTTTCTAGCCATATGTGAAATTGCAGAACACACAAGAAGGGAAAAAAAAAAGCCCCACTTGTTTGAGTCATAGTAGAAAAAAAAAGAGCCTGCTGCACACATCTTGGGGAGAAAAATGCCAATATTAAAATGGGAGAGCCGTGCTGGCCATTTCCACCCAGACCTGCCACACTCTCATTTCTCACCTAAGAGCACCAACCCACCAGTACCACTCTGCAACACCCCAAGTGCTCCATCCATATTTCATAAGCTTGCACTCCTATGCTGGGTACCTGGTGGTCTGAGCCAGGCTGTTGCTTACACCACTTAATTTCTATTTCTGGCACAGTTCTGGGGGTGGGGAATCACTTTTTGGTTTCACTGCCTCCTTTTCTCCAGCATCAGGAGGGACACACTGCATTTCAGGGGCTGAGAGCTGCTGGAATAGCAGCTGCATACCTGCCTGCATGTGCCTTTTGATGAGAGGCCTTGCTTTGTTCAGTTAAATTCAGATAATTGCATTAATAAAACATTTTAAAGAGCATTAACAAAGGAGAAGGAGGTCCCACTATTCTGAAGTAAAGGTTTCCATAATGAGCTGAGAATTAGTGTATGATAATGCTATGCTTACACAGTCCCTCATATATTCTGGGTTCTGATTACACCCTGAAGAACCCTGCTAGAGCTGTGTTCCTACTGTGCAAAGCACTGTTCAAGAAGACACAAAGTCAGCAAGATACAAAAACCTTCACTGAAGGATTACAGGTGATTTGTGGACAAAACAAAGCAATGAACTTAAGATACAGTGGCAGGGAACAGGGGAAAGAAAAATGAAGTAGAACTTTAGCAATGAAATCCTGGCTCTTTTCAAATCAGCAAAAACTTTGCCCTGGAAGGAAAAATTTCACCTTTCCTCCTTTTTTTGTTGGTTTCTTTTTTTTTTTTTTTTTTTTTTTTTCCAGTGTGGAGGAAAAGGGCAAGGGCAAGAGGAAGGTTTGTTTTCCCACCTCTCCACAGTTGTGCTGATGCAAGGGATGAATACTTGGGCATCACCTAGGGACTCCTTCAGTGAGGATAGGTTTGAGAGGAGCAAAGGCGGAAGGCGAGAGGACAAGGAAGTCATTGGGAAGGGCAGGCAAATAAAGGCAGCAGCAGAGGATAAGCACTGGCAGAGCCAATGACTAGAAGAAACTGCAGCTCTGTGCTCAGTGGAAAGAAGGACAGCACTGAAGAGCACCCAAAAAATGTCCAGAGTGTTTTCCAAGCTCAAGTTCACAACTGCAGGTTGAAGCTGCTCTTCTCACTTGAACATCATGAGGAAGGACAAAACCTCTTGTGTTCCCACCCAAAGGATAACTCGCCCGATGTTCTGCCAGGCTAACACAGACATTTTAATGTCTGTGCTTTAGGAAATTCCTGCCTCTGCCTTGGAGGAGGATGGCACCATGCTCACCCTCCTGCAGGGACAGGGAGCAGTCCCTGACTGTCATTCTAAAATGGAGAGAATATTTCAAGATGTCAGCTTGACAATCTCTTGTGAACTGACAATTTATCTCCCAGCAATGGTATTTTGCTACATACCCAGAGGTCTGCAGAAGGTTATTCTGGATGTGCCTCTGCTGGGTAAATGGGAGACCTAGGAAGTTCAGAGCTGATAATGGACTTTCCAAACTGACAACCCAATCCTTTTCCAGTGCCTTCTCACTGTAGTTACAAGTACACTGTAACCATGCCATTATTCCTTCTCTCAAAGGTGTGTGCTTTTCTGTCAGTAAGTCATGCAAGAGAGCAAAAACTAATCAGCACTTAGGGACACTGTTGCCTCAGTGACATTTGCAGGATTTCTTCATCAGCTGCCAATGAACATCCATCACACTGGCGGAACACTGTCTCCTTAACTTTACATCAGCTGCTCGCTGGGGACATTCATTTAAAACACAACCACCTGTACTTACAATAATCAAGACCAATCTCCATTTGCTTGTTTTCTGTCTCTGAGAAGAAAGGGGAGGCTTAACAACCTCCCTGAAAGATCTCTGCTCCTACAGGCGAGCGCAGAGCACTTGGGACTCAGGCCTTAACCTCCAGGACTGAAATCAAAGCAAGGATGACATGTGAGAGAAAAAGCAGCAGCCAAGTGACCCCGAGAGTCCCTGGCAGATCCCTCTGGAGAAAACAGCCAGAGACTTCCAGCAGCCTTCACACCTTCCCTGCAGCCACCACAGCTGCCTTCACCCCTGCTCTGAGAGGGGACAGTGGGGACCTGAGAGACCACACTCTAGTCCAACAAAGAAAAAAGCAGAAAACAAGATGGGAAAGGGAGTGATGGATCCCAGTCAAACCCACCAGAGCTGTCCTCTCCCCTGCTCCACAGGTATCAGAATGCTGACCACCCAGCATCAGGCTGTATTTTAGACACATTTGAATCAGATCATGGTTAACATTAGAGAGACTGCGCTGACCTTTTCTACAGGGCTTTCCAGATGGAACCACAGCCTCAGCCAAAGCTGGGGGTAAATCCCACTGAAAGCAGGGAATGAGGCAGGCTCTGTATGGGCAGCTGGGGCCCCAGACCCACCAACATCTCCCAGGACCCATAACAGTTAAAGATGCTACGAAGATGCTGCATGAGGTTACTAAGCCATCTGTCAAAGACACGAAATTTTACAAAAGGATACAAGAAAAACTCTCAATGGGTTTGAATTTGTAATTGAGCTTCAGTTCAGCATTTCAGTTGTACATGTTAATGATTAAGGGGCACAAGGATAAATATTTGGACAGATGTCTAAGCTACATGGCTTGTTGGCATGTTTGTATTTTGTGCTTATGACTGTTATGACTCAAAAAATCAGATGTACTAGATATGTTCACTAGAAGAAAGCTAAATATTCAAGAAATGGGCCTTTGTAATTACTCCTTTACCCTGAGAGCATCACAGTTACTGCCAGTGGTAAGAAAAAAGATTAAATCACATTTGGATTTCTTCCCCTAAACCTGAGAAAAAATCTAGAAATAATACAGGAAAATTCACCCTACTGGAAACTTCTCGTAGATATTGATATCCTGGGAAAAGGAATCTGAGAGGAAAAAATTAATCCAAATTTGTGAAAGATCAGGCAGCTGAAATTTCTACAAGATGAGTCAGTCCTGGCACACACACAGAGGCATACACTTGCTAAAGATTTTTAAATAGAGGCTAATTTCAGCTGAAACTCAGCAGCGACAAGCACTTCTATAGATGAAGATTTGGAATCTACATACCAGCAAAAGTAAATCAAGTGAGTGAAAGGGTTCTGAGACCACATAAAACAGTGCCTCTGTTTCCACTGAAAGCAGCCTGGGTTTGAGTCAGAACAGCCTCTCGTCTTTGACTTCAGTGTGTGTACAATGGATGTGACAAAGTTTGCAGACCTTATAAATTCAACAGGATGAGGGAAGAGCAGAGCCTGTGAAACCTATGAACAGCTCAGAATTTCATCTGCAGAGATAGCAGGTAAAACCCTTATTCTGTTGAAATAAACAACAAAATGCTTAGATGCCTCATAAAGTCAAGACTTCAGACCAGCAGATTCCTGAATCTTGAAGTTCTGTCTTTCCTATAGAATTTATAAAGTCATAGTTCACAGGGGCTTCTTTTTTCCCTGTGAAACAGCGATCTTCCTTTGTCTGACTCTCCTACAGTACTTTGAGAAAAAAAGCAATCCACTGTTTATTCTAGGTAAACACAGAAATTTCCAAAACATTGGTTTCTGCCCTATTCCACGACATATTGAGCTTTCAGCAAAACACAGGTCTAGGTCAAAAGTTTGTCAGCTAAATTAAGTGTGAAGAATCTCACATTAGTCCTGGACAGGAGGCGACTGCGTGTCAGGAGTGGTGTGACACCGTCTACTTTGTGCTTCTCAGAGGGTACTGAACTTTGCTTTCCACACAATACCCCAAGTATATGAATACAGCAAGCAATAAACCAGATGGCTTCTAACTCCAACAGCCTTTCTCTCCAGTATTTTGTTTTCCTGGAGTTGGTGCTGTCATCAGGATGAAATGATTTCTTTCAGGAAAAGAGATTACTACTTTTACACTTAATTCATATGCAAGAGATACTTTAATGACAAGATCTCTCTCACTGAAATCTCTTTAAAGAGTTCTTACAAATTTTTGCTTTCTAAAAACTTTATACTTCTCACATGAAAACTTGATCACCTAGGTAAGATATCTCACCACCTGACAACACAGCAGTCAAAATAGGACCACTGAAGTGTGATCATGGGATGAACCTGGGCCAGGCCTTCCCTGGGCAAGAATAAACTGTTATCTGAGCAGTTCACAAGATCAGCATTTTCACATCCCTCAGCACAGGTAGATCAGGGTGGCCCTCAAGGAGATGTTCCTCATATATTTGCTTTACCTTGTGCTTGTGACATTAAACCATCTTGCCCAGACTCAGTGACTGCAGTTTCAGACGGACAGAAAAAGATAAACATACACCACACATGATAGAAGAAAGGAACTACTAACTGCTGCCTTCCCTGAAAATGACAAAAATTTCTGTGAAAAAGGGAATTGCTGTCTATGTTAGCGAGAACTGGTGACCTACACAAACCTATATGAAATATCTTTCCTTGCAGGAAAGACAATAAACTGGCCAAGTGCATAATAAGATCAGGCACACAGCCATGAAGAGTTACAGGCTGTAGTTAATTACGGAGGTTCAACTCTTAAAGCCATGTGACCTGGAAGGACAAGCTCATGTACCTAGAGCTTTCACAGCCCCTGTTCTTCACTGTGAAATGCTGTCTTCCTTAGCAGAATTGAAAGCTCATGATCAAACTCATCAGAATGAGAACTGCAGCTTTTATAGTGGTTTTGGAAAATACTATCTTGTTTTTAAGATCTATTTCAGGATTTCTTTATGACATTCCTTACACGAACTCAACCATTACAACGAAACCCCACGCTTCACATTGCTTGAGATAGATGCTCATCTGCCTAGGAGTTCACCTTCTCCATTCTAGACAGCCTTATCACAACTGAAATGAAAAAAATCAACAGAGTTTGCCATCTACTTATTTGCATGCTCATACAGTTACTAGTGACAACTCTCAGCACCACACCATCAATTTTTTGCTATCCAAATTGCAAAAGGGGTTCTTAATAAGCACTCAGTACTGGTTTACACACCCTTGGTAGTCCAGCATGAGCCAGGCTATGAGCAAAGGAGGCAGATGCAGAGGGCTGGCAATTCCCACAGGGGCTTTTGACTGACCACTGGCCCTCAGGGATTGCATGTAAGGGAGAGGTGACAGCTTTTGCATGAGCCAGACCTGCATCACAGCTAAAAATTACTTCAACTTCAGCATTCATCAGTGGCAATAAGCAAATACTGAGTGCCTTTCAGAGCTCCCAACAAAAAAAGAAAATTCCTAAAGCATACTAATATGAAATACTGAAGAAAGGGTTCCATACCTTAAATTCCTCCAAGATTTTGTAGTTCTTCCCATGATATTCACAAAAGTTTTTCACTTCTTTGCATTCTGGACAACATCCATTGTGTTCCACTTTTGTGCACTTTGGGTGGATTTTAGGGCATTCTGGTTGATCACAAACAGGTCCATCCTCAGTACAGACACAGGGACAGTTGGAATGTCCTGGGAAAAAACGTTCTCCCAGTTTGTACACAAAGCCACTGTCATCCACACAGCCCTTGCCCCGGTAATCATCAAAGATCAGATTGTCATTACTGGAGGTCTGGTCCCCTTCATCAGCCGGGTAGTCTTCATGATTGATGGCAGCTGGAGTGACCAAACCAGGGAGCACAAACAGAAGTATCCAGGCTTCATTGATATGAAGAGCCATCCCCCTCCTCAGCTTCTCCATGGGACCTCAAAGCCAAATACAAACAGTTGCTTCCATAGGGAGACCAGTGTTGTGGTCTGAAAGCAAAGTTTCAAGTGAGAAAAAAATCAAAATTCAAGGAATATTGACTGATAAAAGTCATTGTTTCAACCAGTACTGAAGAACAAATCTGAGTTTTTAAACCGCACAGATAACTACCACTGTTTCATTTGAATTAAACCTCCTAATTATTGGTAAAGAGAACAAAGCATGTGAAATTCCTAAATTAGACACACATGCCTGGAAGCATATGACCATAACATATCTCTGAAGGAATGGTGGGTCACAGGATCATCTAATTTTTACTTTCCTCATTTTTGCAGCTGAGTTTTCAGATACACTAGAAATTAAACCAGTTATTGGATGCACTGAAATTAAGCTTAAAATCACATGATGATGGGCAGCTCAGAGGGTTTTGAAGCCAAGTTAAAGAATTGTCTAAACCTCCTGTGGTGGCCACTGTCCCTTGGGGCTACGTATGGAGCACCGCCACTTCATTAAACCGAGGTGGGAAACCTGAGCTGAAAGAGATGTTAAACATAACCTCTTGTCAGATCTGCGTCTGATCTGAAAGATGGTGCTAGGTTAAACTGGGGCTGTACAGAGTCTTATTTACAGCATTTCTGAAGAGGGACTTTACCAGCACAGCTACCCGCCTGCAGCAGGTAGCTGTTTAACTCTGACAGAAGCAAAGATGCAATTCACCTTCTCCATTATTCAGCGTTTCAGTAATTCCCAGCAAAACCCGTGGAGTGCAGGACGTTAAATGCCTGCATAATGCATGGACCCGCTGAAATGTGTCGGCCTGATTAAACTGGAGCCTTTGTGAAACTTCGGGAGCGATGCAGCACGGCCCGCCCTCCGGTGAGCTGTGCTGGAGTGGAGGAGTGAGGATGGCCCCGGGAGGGAGAGGGGCTGTGAGTGACCCCCGGGAGAGTCGGCGCCAGGAGAAGGCTCCGTGCCGGCGTCTTGGGAGCACTTCTGGCTGCCCACAGTGCCACATCACTGCCACCAACCTGCCCACACACCAGCCAGCAGCCAGCGCAACCCCGGCAGCAAACTGGTTTCTGTCCCCTCTTAAAAAAAAAAAACGGGCAAAGTATTACAGGAAACTTTTAAATGAGATGAAGTATCAGCATTACATGGACTGCAGAACTACGGAAGTAGATGCTGGCACAAACAAAAAAAAAGATTGGTGGGGTGTGTGTGTCATCCCTTCTTTTCCTCCATTCCCAGAGCATGCACACACAGGCACACGGAGTCTACACAAGCATGCATTAACCTACACACACGCGCAAACACGTACTCCCCTCCACCCCTCGGGGAGACATTTTTATATATTGGCGGTTTTGGTGGACTGCAGATGTTCAGCAATTAATTTTCCCTTAACTGAAGCAAAAAAGCAGCAGCAGGAGGAGAAAGCTCTAATCCCAGAGAAACAGCTAAAGGATCCTGTTGACCAAGCAGTTTTTCCAAAGCCACAACAGAGGGAGACACCGGATATTACACAAGATTTATCAAATTCGAAAAGATATCTTCTTAATTGAAGTACTAGCTGTGTTTCCATAACAAGGACTATGCAGCCTCTTGTTACTCCTATCAGCAATATCTACTGTAACATGCTGTTTGGAAATCCAGCGATTCATGCAGATACGGCTGCTTTACATATCTACAGAGCAGAGAATCTCCCCACCTAACGCTACAGGTAGGTTGCAACACTGCAGATTTGTGGGCATTTAGGGAAAAAAAAAAAAAAAGGCAGCAAAGTAATTAATATCTGATGAAATGTGAGACGATTGTGAGAATCTTCTGGAGTTTGATGAGGAAGCTCTCAAAACAAACGTGTGTGTATATATATAGGTATATGAAAGTTCTCCCCAGATCATAAATAAGAGCACTGTATTTTGCTACAGCAGCTGAGATGTCCCACAGCAACTCACAGGCACTCGGCTCGATCCTGGAAATCAGACAGACTGCAGACGTCTTGCACGGACACATTTCAACAAGTAAACAAATGCTGCTTGGCTCAGAATTAGTTTACAGCTTGAACTTTCTCATCATTTCTCATCCTGAGAGAGGCCAGGATCGTAGGTAAGTCTCTGAAACGTTTCCATCCGCCTTCCCTCACCCCAAGTGAATAATTCACACCTACCTGATCAGGCTGGATGTGAAAGCTGAGAGGGGTCACAGGCCAACATGGACTGAAAGGTTAGAAACAAATTAGTGAAAGCAGTTCCTCCCTAATCACGTTTTCGGTGTTGACTCACGGACAATCCCTTTTCCTCCACCTCCCATCGCAAAACGGGAGCGCGGCAGCCCAGCAACCACAACATGAGAACTGAGCTTTAACCCGGCGCCGACGATTCAGAGGGAGCAGGATTCAGACGGTCCGGAGGCTGCGATGCCGCGGAGAAACCCCGGTGCCAGCAGCAGAGTCATCGCGGCGAACTTGGGCTGCATCTCCTCAGGTCTCGGGGCGGGCGGGGGAGAGAAAACAACCCATCCCTGTCCCCTCCCTGTGCCCGGCGGATCTCCTGCGGCTCCAGCTTCGCCTCGGCGGGGGAAGGGGGGGAGCGATGGCGGGTTAGGCGGGAGGCAGGCGGGGGAGGGCGGGCGCAGGAGCCCCGCGCCCGGCGGGCGGGCAGCCCCCGCGCCCCTCCGGGGACTCCCCTGCCCGGGCGCCAGCCATGCCGCGCCGCGCAGCTCCGCGCTCCCTGCCTGCCCTTATGAGGATTAATTTTGGTTTTAGGGGGGTGATGGTTAAAAAAAAAAAAAAAAAAAGAAAAAAAAGAAAAAGAAAGAAGAAGAGAGAAGAGCCGGGGGGTTAAACCCAAAAAAATAATGCAGGGGCGGGGCGCTCCCGCTTCAGCCGCTGCTCCGCCTGCCGCCGGTTGGGGCGACGGCTCTCCTCAGACCTGCCGATCCCCCTCAGATCCACCGGCTGGAGCTCCCCTCAGCCCGGCTTCCTTCA
>CM031863.1:34920417-34989216 GCA_018697195.1 Certhia americana | reverse complement strand
CGTTCCCCTCAGATCCACCGGCTGGAGCTCCCCTCAGCCCGGCTTCCCTCAGCCCGACTCCCCTCAGATCCACCGGCAGGAGCTCCCCTCATCCCGGTTCCCCGCAGCCCAGCTCCTGTCGGTACCGCTCTCCCCTCAGATCCACTGTCAGGAGTTCCCCTCAGCCCGGCTCCCCTCAGCCCGGCTCCCCTCAGATCCACCGGCTGGGGCTCCCCTCAGCCCAGCTCCCCTCGGATCCGCGGGTTGGGGCTTCCCTCAGCCCCTCCGAGCTCTCCAGCTCCGGCTCATCGCCGCTGGCCCGGCGGTGTCCGGGAAAACACCCCCACGGCCGCATTGAGGAAACTTCGCCTCATCTTCCCACGGGCGGCTGCGCCGGGGAAGGGGCGCCCCGGCTCCTGTGGCTCATGCTGCGCTACATTAAAAATCCATCTCCTTGCAATTCGGCTGCGCTGGCATTAGGCGTCATTGTAAAGCTGTTTCTCCAGAAACCACCAAAAGAGAGATTTTCCGTGTTGGGGAAAACACGGTGACAACAGAAAGAGGGGGAAATTGAGGAGTTTATTTGGATAAAACGCCAAATAAATGCTCAATTTGGGAGAACATTCCCCGAATAGTGCAAACACGAGCTATGAGGCTATAAACCCGCAGTGCTGTTGTCGAGCCGCTCTTGTGGAAGGCGGTGAGGGCCACGTGTGTCACTGTGCCCCGGTCCAGAGGCAAACCCTGCCGTCGGCGCCGGCGGACAGCAGGCTATCCTGGCCGTGGAAGCGCACGCAGCGCACCTCGACCCCGGGGCCGCGCAGGACGGAGAGCTGGCCCACGGCCAGGCACAGCACCTTCACGGAGCCCTCGCTGCTGGCCAGAGCCACCAGGCCACCTGAAACACAGAGCAAAGGCATCAAGGTTGGCAAAGGCTACACGAGAGAGCTGCGCCCTAAGTTTTGAGATGGTGGCTTTGAAGACACACGCGTGTACTCCTGTTTTCTGAAATAAATTAACAGAAAATTGGATGGATCAATAACAATGAGATTGGATTTTGGAGTGATTAGGCCAGTCTGAAGACCTCATGTTCTCCTCACAAGGAGCCTGGCTACTTTGACAGAATCACAGAATCTGCTGAGTTGGAAGGGTCCCACAAGGATGATGGAGTCCAGCTCCTGGCCCTGCATAAGACACTGCAAAGGTTGCACCGTGTGCCCAGAAGTGTTTTCCAAATCTTTCTTGAACTCTCTCGGGTTCGGTGCTGTGACCATTCCTTGGGGAGTCTGTGCCTCCCCTGACACAATATCAGGCCATTCCCTCAGGTCCTGTCACTGGTCCCCACAGAGCAGAGATCAGTCCTGTCCCTCCACTCCCCCTCACAAGGAAGTTGAAAACCCTGCTGAGTCCCTCCTCAGTCACCTCCAGCTAAACAGACCAAGTGCCTTCAGTCATTCCTCACATGGCTTCCTGTCAAGGCCCTTCACCATCTTTGCTGCCCTTTGAATGTGCTCTGATAGCTCAGTAATTTTTTTTTTATGTTACAGTAACTAAAACTTTCAGCAAGACTCAAGGTGGCGCTTCCCCAGTGTGGACCAGAGCAGGACAATCACTTATATTTGGATACAATTATTCAGGGACAGATTCTGACACACAGACTGAGCACCAGAGGAGTAGATGCTTTCCTAATACCTGGAGGCATTGACATCAGACCATGCTTTTGACACTGCTTTTTTTGTACTGCTTTAAGACATGAGGATATGAGTTTTCAGCTGAAATTTCCAGAAGGTCAGGCATCTAACTGAACTGAGTGCTTGCTCCCTTATATCCTTATGGAAAAACTGATAATTAAATCCTTAGTCTAGCACAGGGTTTAACAGTAAAAAAAATAAAAGTAAACCTAAGAAAGGTGCTAAGGAGTTCTCAGTTCCCATGTGCTTTTTTGCAAATCAAATGGACTCAGTTTTCAACACTTTTAAGGAAGCAGAATATGTTTATAAGTTTATTATCTTCCTGCTTAAATAAAAGCAGAGGTAATAGCTGGTAAGTGATATGTTTGAAGTGCTTCTTACTTACCCAGCCTCCAGATAAAGATTCTCCTTTAGAAATTAACTATAATAATCATGAGTTTCACGTAAAAAAAAAAAAAAAAAAAAAAAAGAGAAAATCAATACATTCATTTCAAAGCTGATGTGGCCCTAACAACAACGGGATCACTGTACTGTCAGTCGTGATCCTGGTCAAACACCTTTTTCTATTTAGAGCAAGTTCAATACACCCTCCAAGTGATTACAGCTCTTCTTATGTATTGAGATTTTCTCTCTGAAAGCAAAGACATCACCAGCAGAAGAATAATTAATATTGACACTGACAAAGTCAATCTGGCACCAAGGTCATAAATTTTTTTGAAAATGATGAAAACCAGGAGATATTTCTCTATTTTTAGTATCTCAGGTTATTCACCAAATAGCCAATGGGAACATACTGCCCAACAGACGTGAGCATGGAGGAATTTATCCCAGTTTTAACACTTTAGGGCCCTGGGTGTGCCTATGCCATGTACAGTTTATCCAGGGAATATATTGTCCCTCTCTTCAAGCTAGGTCATAACAATGATGTTCTCTGTTCTGCTCAGGAAGATCTGATGGCTTCATTTCACCATTTATCAAAAGAAACCTGTAACCCAAAACAGCTTACAAATGCACTGAGAATATTTAACCACAACTTATGCTTAGTGTGGTCATGGATATTTGTGCAAGAAAGGGAACTAGGAAGTAGAGCTAACCGTGATAAATATACCCTATTTGCAAACCTTTATAACTACCCAGCTTCTTCATCTAGAACAAAGCCTGACACAGCAAAGATCTGTAGGATGGATTAGAGTGTCCAAAGCAGCAGATGTGAATATTTATTATAAACTCTCCTCCAGCAAGTCTTTGCTGACAGAAGCATTGCATATGGATTGCACTTGCAGCGAGACTCTCCAGGCAGTCGTTGGATGACTTCTCCAGGAGCCAAACAAATGCCATTTCGCCTGCAGTCCTGACACCACAACAGCTGGGCACGGGGTTAATGTCACTTCCAGCTTCTCAAAGCCACTAATGAACCCAGTTGTTACAGAAAGGGACGGGCAGGAGAAAAGGTTTGGACAGCTGCAGTCCACTTCCAGAAAGTAAGGGCAGGATAGAGTGACAACTGAGACAAAGCTTTAGCTCATTCACTCCCTGGGTGGAGCAGGGAGCCCTGCATTTTTCTATGTGCTTTGCTAGGTACGTCACATGCCTGAAGCAAAACCATAGCACTCATCCTGTCAGTCTATGCCAGTGTTCCAACAGTCCTGGGAAATGACAAAGCCAAGAGGAAAATAGAGAGGGTCAGTTAAAACCAGGCAGTTAGGAGGTGCAGTAGCACTCTGCGCTGCCTCCATTGCTAGCACTCACTGGGGAAAGGATCTGGAGGTGCACTTGGCAGCCCTGGTGAAGAATGATTCATTTCACAGGAATTTTCCTTGAGTTAGGGTGTGTTACTATCACTGACCATGAGTACAGTCACTTCTGGCTCAGCAGCAGCAGGATGCACAGGCAGATGCTTGTGAGGGGGAATGTACAAAATAACAACATCTCATTTCCCACACCCTTTTATGTCAACACTGATCTACGGGCTCATAACAATTTGCTCATTATAATGTAAATTTACTCCCTCCTTCCTTCCAAAAGGAGATGTTTAAATTAGGGAAGAGGGAACAAATTGTGTTTTATCGCTCTTTCAAAATTTTCTCTAATTAGGAAAGCAAACAAAAACTACTACATAATTGTGATGCAAAGCTATATTTTAATGAAGGATACTTACTTGTCACTAACAAAGGCACTTTGCTATAACACTGGAGGAAGATAAAAGCCTGAAGAGAGGTTGTTCTTCATACCTTTGACCCACCTGTCAGGTGGGGCTGGTCTGTGCAAACTCACTGAAATGAGCAGTTAGGCTGATTTGCATTGAAATAAATAGATTCTGCTTAGAAGATGCAAGGTCTCCAAGACTCTACCCTCTAGATCTCACAGCCTCTATATCTCCATCTCTCCTCATATCTCAGGCTTCCAGAACTGTTCCTGTGTTGGATCTGTTGGTGCACTTGGCAACTTGGGGACATAAAGTGAAGCTTTGCTCTGGCTGGCCCCATGCCAATCCTGAGCTCAGCCTTCTCCCTGAACCTGGCAGACAAGGTGTGATGACAAAGCACAGTGCCACCACAAAGAGACTCTACAGTAGCAGCCTTTGTACTAATCACAGCTGATTTGCTGTTGCCCATTGCTAGAACACAAGTACTAATTTTTCTGATGTACTCCTGTTATGTCCTTAGAATAACATAAGCTCTGACCATCTGGACACTTGCTTCAAAAAGGATGAAGTGAGTTGGAAAAGGTAAAGAAAGCTAGCAAAGCCAATTAAAGGTACAAACAACTTCTGTGCAAGGAATCCTTACGAGGGATGACAGCTTAGCTGAGCAAAATCTCTGTGCATTACAATGTACTTGGCTGATGGTGCTTACTGCCCGTGTAAACCTCAGGCTTCAGTCCTTCCTTGGGAATCCACAGAGAAATGTGGAGCCAAGCCAGACGTCAGATTACCCCCCAGGGGATGGTGAAACACAGGGTGTCCATGAAAATGCTCGTCTGAATCCCACCTCACCCTGAACCTGCAGGGCAGCCAGAATCTGGAATCCCTGGACAGTCACCTTTCTGCTTGGACCGGACTGAATTTACTCTGAGGAACTGCTGCACTTTCAACTTCCTTTTTCCCCAGCACTGCAGTTAAGTACTGCTGTAGGTTTCCAGTACCATGTCCTACAGAGAAAAGCTCTGTTCTTGTCTCCAGTCTGGCAGTGCTCTTCGGTTTAGGCATTGATTAATTACAAATGCAGTGCTGTTGTTTGGGTTGGAAATGCATTTATACTTAAAACAATAAAAATCATCCATGCCCTTCTAGAAGAACTAATTCTGCTACTCACACCGTATTTCTACATTGTTTTGAGATCAGAGCTGAACCCTAAAATCATTTAGTACCTCAGAGAAAGTAATATTTTAGTAATTTTTAAATTTTTTTTTTCCTTTTAGGATACATACCCCACTCTGGAGAAGGGGTTAGCTAAAATTAATTATTTTGTATGAAAATCTGTTCTTGTAAAATTTCCCAAGTGTACATAAAGTTATGGGCTTGATAAAGGCCGTAACCATAAAGTTCCAAAAGCAGGAATCTGGCCAAAACCCCACCGGATGTACTGGAGTGTCCATACTGACCTAAACAAGCAAACTTAAAATCAAAATTATTGCATTCAGGAAGGCTCAGTTGTGTTAGATGTAAGTAAGCAGCCCTCTTTTTCTCATCTGTAAGGAGCTTTGCATACCTATGCAAAGGAATCGTAAGTAATAACCAAAGCCCCTCCTGTGCATACAGTATGAAATCCATCTCCTAATTTGAATTGGTGGATAAATTTAAAATAGTGCAGGCGTGTTGAAGCAATCTAATTTGTTACTGCATTTTCTTCAGAAGACAGAACTAGACAAGATTAATTTGCTGGGTTGATGGCTCCAAATTACTTGGGGTAAAAGGAACAAAACCTGTACTTGTCAAAAGACAGTTTGACAATTTATATTTCATAAGAGCCTAACAGAAATCACAGCCATGATTACTGTCTTCCTTGTACAATGGTTTTTGAGTGAAACCTTGCCAGGACCACACTACATACTGCTTTACATGTCCAAACAGCTGGAAACTGTGACAGTTTTGGAGCAAACCACCACCACTCCTCACTGGTGAGCCTTTTTATGTGCCCATTAAAGCATTTTCTTTGGGCAAATTAATTTACTAATTCTGTAGAATTCCATTACCAAATACTCTGAAAAGTTCTGTTTTAGCACACCTACTTCGTGTTTCTGGAGCAGTCTAGCAGCTTCAATTCTAATAAAATAGTGTTGTAACAAAAGTCACAAACTCCACAGCTGCCCAGGTACATCAGGCTGAGGTATCCTTCCTGATAACTGGCACTGTTTGCTGGCTCCCAGTAACATTTTCCGTAGACTCAGCAGCTCAGGTGAATTCTGCTCAAAAATGGGGCAGAACAAGGACAGTGACAGATCAAAACCTCTCCTCTCTGCTCCAGCAGCTCCTCTCAGAGACAGCAGAGCAGCAGGATTTGGGCAGTTGTTTCAAGTAAAAGTACAGCAGTTACTTTAAGACTTCCTTGCAAATAATTCTGATGTGATAACTTCCCCAATTTAAAAAGTACTTGCACTGCCTAACTGTAAGCAAAACAACCACCTTCAAAGACAAACCCAGATATTTCTGGGCTTAAATTAAAAAGAAAAAATCTTGTGTGGGTTGAAGAAATTCTGTTTATCATAACTGCATACAGAGGCCTGAGACCATTCCTAATGGCAGAGATGAAATAACATATCAAAGAAAGAAAGCAAGAAAAGCTTTGATCAATAGGGAAATGGTTTTTATACACATCTGAACCAATTTAAAGAATTCTCTAGGATCAATTTAGATAGACAGAAATGCTTCTCAGCATTTATTACCTGTGGAGGGAATATTGATCCCATTCATTGATTACTCCTATGCATGTAGAGCAGCCTCTGGTTTTGTTTGTGGGTTTTTTCCCCAAAGAAAGATGACCCAAAGTGGAAGGTATCAAGAAACTACTTATATTTTAAGGACTTACATTAATGGTTCAACCGATGTCATTACTCAGAACTTTTAAACTCTGTTCAAGAATAGTCAGAATGTAATTTAACTTAATTTTGCCACATGATTGTTAGTCAATAGAATATATTTTAAGATAAGTGGGTTTTTTGAACCTTACTTACCAAAGGCTACCAATTCCTTACGTAACACATTGCATCAAACATATTTTCTTTCCTGTTCCCTTTTTAAAAGGAATCTCTCTTCATGATAATGTTACAAATTGCACAGCCCTAATGGATTACATTCCCTCTGAGTTAAGGTCTTTTGTCATTATTGGAGCTGCAGCCATTTGCATCATCATTGGGATCCTCAGCCTGGAGTCTCCTAGGAAATGGGCACCTCTCAGGTGAGGTGTGAAAGGTAAAAATACCCTTTAGTAATCTGACTAACAGTTAATGTGCTTGCCTACATAAAAGATAAATGGAATATTTACAAGGGCTGCAAACTCAGAAGTATTTAAATAGACAGATTTGGCAAAGCATATTAGGGAAAATTAGCTCATCTCAAAGTGCACTTAAGCTCATGACTCACCTTACGCATGTGAAGTCATTCAACTCAGTGTAATCCCGTGCTCAAATGAGGCAGGATCAGGGCACCACAAACAGAGTCATTACTGCAACAGGGACTTACAGCACAAGGTCTTGGAATGCGGAAACTCACTTCTTGTTTGGCTTTCAGCAGGACAGCAACAGTCAGGCCTCCTAAACTGAAAGGCAGCTTTTTAGGCTGACTACAGCCTATGGTGCAGGTGTCCTAGGCCCAAGTATCATAAAAAGGTAATAACAGGAGAGTCAGTGCACAGAAGTTTCTCAGACAAGGTATTCAGCAGACATTTACAAGGCTGGAAAGTGATTCTCATGGAACACAAAAAACCCTCTCAAATTACCCAAGCAGTGTGTTAGCAGAAATTCAATTCACATCTTTAAAAATGTTCATGTAGAGAATTAGCCTGGCTGATAAATGAGTGCAGAGCAGGATGTGGCCTGATGCATTTCCCTCCAAAGACTGAATGCGTGGAAAATGTTTGGCTGATGGAAAAAGGGGACTTCTCTTACCTTCTTACTCTGTGGAACTGTGACCTAGATGAAGGGGCATTATTGCTGGAGCTTAAACAGATCTCAGAACTTGACAAATCTTCAAGCAAGAAATCACCAGAAAGTTACTCAGAGCAAAGAGAGCATTTATCTGATAGAAGAAAATCCTTTATATAAAAGAACTTAAAGCTTCTTTATAAGGATTTCTAGACCCAGACCATTACTGTAAAGCTCTCTTTCAGCTGGACTTGAGCTTGTTTATATTACACTTTAGTGGGTTTTTTTGGTATATTTTTGATTTTTAAAGTAGTTTCAAAACAAAGCAAAAAGTCTTAAAGCAGGAACTTTTGAAGAAGAATCTTCAATGTGTCAAAACCTTTCTGGATGTGTTAATGAGGCATGTTGAATATATTAAAAATAATATATTGAGAATAAAAGGAAAATACCTTCTTGTCTAGGACTGGGGTTTTGAAATGAAAATGTCTGTCATGGCAGAATATTTTTATGCACATAATAGGAAGGCACTTGTCTAGCTTTCAGTGTTACCTAGAATACCTGTATGTGGGCACATGTGTAGGTCTGTGTTTCCAAGGGAATCTACCTTAAAGAAAAAACTGATGAGGAAGGACCAAGCCATCCTAGCAAAAATCCTTGGATTGCTAGCTACCAAGTGCAGGACCTCAGGCCCACCAAGCTGTTCTGAAATCGAAAATCCCAAAAGGCTACATTTGGTTTTTTAATCACCACTAAAGGGGAGATGCTGAGTGACACTGCATCCATGGGGAGCTGCCAGGAAGCCTGGCAGGGCAGGAACAGGTTGGCTGAGAAATTCCTGAGAAGGGGACATCAACACTGATGCTGCTGTAGTTGTGCTTGTGCTGCCCAGGGCAGCAACATGACAAAAATGTCACATTTTAAGAAAGCAACAGAGGAAAAGAGGAAAGATCAGTATCATCTGATGCTCTTCAAAAAGGAATAAATCACCATAAAATTATCTGCAGGAGTTGCCAAGCTGAACCTCTGCTTGCAAAGAAACTTTCTGTAAGACTTTTTATGTGATGGCAAATGCTCTGGAGCATGGTTGTGGTTCACATTCAGATCTTGTTCTGAAGAACAAGCTTTTCTCTTCTGTTAAACTTATATATTGGAAGCAGCATGCCAAGTACTGCACTGCAAGTAATACTATCTCCAGAACACATTAGCTGTTTTCTTAGTGTTTCAAGAGTTGCACTTACATTAACTAAAAACTTCCATTAAGAAAAATAGTCCTTACTGATGGGCTAACTGAGAAAAATTAAGTCCCAGCAAAATTTCTGTCATCACAAATTGAAAATTATTCTAGTTTCTGCTACAAGTGAGGCCCCTGAATATAGATTTGGGTGCAAAACCATGCTTTCCTCTGCACTTCTTACTTGGCTGCAGCTGTATGAGTTTTAGGCATTGGTCTGGCTCACTTTAAAGAATTCAGTGAAGTTGAGTGGCGTATGAAGAGATGAAAAATTCCAGGTGTGCAGGAACACTGACTAATGGAAACACCTGTTTAAAAGCATTCAGAGAACAGAAGATGACCTTTATATTAATGCTCTGCTCCTTCTCCTTTCCCCACTTTGAGATGTCTGCAGCCATTCAGTTAAAGCCTCCTGATCCTCCTTCCCTTCTCAAGTGATAAGATGGATATGCTTGTGTTACAGAAGATGAGACTGGGATATGAACACGGATTTATTTTTCCCTTGGACAGCATATGCATCATCCTTTCCATTAACTCTAAGGGAATGACCAGATGTGTAATCGCTTTTTGACACGAAGTGGGATTCATCTCATCTGACCTTGCCATCCCACAGTGGATTCAGTTCATCAAGGCTCCTTCTGCAGCTACAAGGGAAGAAAACTCCCTTTTCCCAGGAGCTCCCCTGCCTCTTTGGGACAGCAGGTGGCTGGCTCTGTGTGCTGACTACAGAAGGACCTCCACAGCTCCTTCTCAGACAGCTCAGGCAGGGTGACACTAAATCCAGTACAGGATTTCCAAACAGGCACCTCAAAGACATTTTTAAGGAGAATTCCCTAACTTGCACTGCTGGCAGATGTGCAAACCACAGCATCTGAAAAACCTAGGCACCTGTATCCATCCAGGGGCTTAAATACCATCTAAAGCCAGACTTACATAGGCAATGATCTCCATTAAACCCAAGTCTTAATTATTTGGTGCAACTCTCATGCTGTGGCAACAATCCATAATTTCAGTAGCATTTGATAGCAAAGCAGATCATGTGCATTGTCAACATTTTGTAACTCTATTAACTCTGAGATAATGGACTTGTCTCTGCTATATTTCTAAGCTTATTGGAATGGGCTGTAATTAGAACTTCATTTTTTTTATGCAAATCTCTTGACCCCCAGAGCCAGTTCTTACACCACAGCTAATAACTGCTGCAGGTGATCAAAGCCTGAGATGGAACACAGACCTAGAAGCCAAACTTCAGTTTACTTCCAGAGTTTTAGCAAGAGTCATGAAAACTACTGCTTCTGAGAAAAAACACTTTTAAGGGAAGGTAATATTTATTTTGCTTTGCCTCAAAATGTTCTGCTTGTGTGTTTTACCTCTGAATATGCGCCTTAAAGAGAGATTCAGTGTCCTTATGAGCCCAGACCAGAGCAGCTCTGGCTAAACATTGTGGATCCCTAATACTTTTTGCACTCATCAGTCTTTCCTAGCAAATAAACAGGAAACATTTCTGGTTTGTCCTCAAAGCTAGTTTCTTGTTATCACTATTATTTCAAGCTTTGAGGATGGTCAAATGTATATGGATTCTGGTTTCTTTCAAGCCAAGTCCTTTGCTACACGACACTCCTGGGACATGGAGGCTCATGTGGGGTGGGTTAAAGCCAGGCTTGGCTTGTGCCATGTGTGCCTCCAGCCTAGCCTGAGCTTCCCCTCCTGACTGTGCATTGTCCCATCTGTTGTAGCTGTCTGGGCATCTTCTCTGGTGACTGGAAAGAGATGAGTGGGATAAAATGTTCTCTGCACATTACCATTTTCTGTTCACTCTGTGGCTAGCTTGAACAAATAATCTCATTTTTTAGGTGGTCAAATAGATGGGGCAAAATGACACCCTTGATCTCAAACTTCCTCAAACAGCTGTCCCAACTCAAGTTGGGTTTTTTGGTCTAAAACTTCCAGGATAAAAAAAATTGAGATCTTACATCTTAATCAGTGCAGCCTTCAGTTGCCTCCGCTATCAGGATGATACAAGTGAAGCAGCGTTGCAGAGTGACTTTTATCTTTTTCCGCATTACAACTAAATAGTATTTCACCATGGTAGCAAAACCAGACAGACAGACACACAGGAAGACTGAAAACAAAACAAAAACCCCAAAGTAGAAAACTGGACTTAATAAAATCTTCTCCAATACAAGCTCCAAGAGTCTCCCTTTAACTTAAGCATGTTATTGTCAACAGTGGCTTGTCTATTCAGCTGCTCCCTTAACTAAACATTCCTATTACTGTCATTCCTTGGGTTGTCATATTCACTGCCTTGACAGCACAAACACTATGCTGTAAAATCTGTCAGAGAGGCCAGTTGATTTTCTACATCTTCTGACACTTGCAGGTCTTTAATATCAGGCTGTCAGAACACCTGAGAGAGAAAGGCGGGTGCTTCCCTGTTGAGGAATGTTACTGTGAGTACAACCATCACATATACTTTAATCATTAGCCTTATACTACTGTGAAATCCTTACTTTATGCCCTTGGAGTCCCATGCCAGAAAATGCTGCTGGCATAAATCTATTGTATAGGTTAGCTGGCTCACCAACCTATGGAGTTCTATATTTAAAATGAAACCTTTATGTTTTACAAAGCTTATATAGTGTTTTCTTAAACTTTCTTCTCTGACTATATATATATATATTTTTTTTTTCAGAGGAGAGCTGTAGTAGGTGTAACAATTACAGTGACAGGTGTAGGTGAAACTCAGCTGCTTAAAATAAACCCCTCTGTGCCAGGACCCTTTTGTCTTTGGGTATACTCATGGAGCAGATGAGCTTGGTGGGCAGCGAGTTCTCTGTAATGCAAAACTCCTTTGATTCCATATTAAAATGAAACTGAGAGAAGAACAAGAGTAAATCAGACCAGGAGTGTCTCTGGTCTTTAACTGTTTATGGCACCCCCTTTACAGGGATGAGAGCATCTGTAATCCTGCTCCTTCTTGCCTGTTGCCCCCCAGTGACAGTGAACTGAGGGTTCCTGGGCAAATAACTATCCTGGGATAGGTCTTTTTGAATTTCTTCTGTTCTAGCATTCCACTTGGATTCAAAGAAAAATAAATTAAGAGCTGTTACAAAGATTTTCTAGCCCCCAGATCAGGGTGCTGCTAAGATGTAGCTGTCTCTGCTGCTACCAACAGCCCAGTTGATCACACAGTGTGACACAGTGCCACAGAAGCCAAACGGGCAATGGATTTAGGAAACCTCATTCCAAGAACAAAGAGTGTGATAAGCAAAGAATGTACTTCCAGGTGGAATGAGTCAGGTAAGCCACCAGGAACAACGGATGAATGTGGTGTAGCTTTAAGTGACTGTATTGATGCTCCAGGAGTTTCTGCTCATGGAGAGGAGAATAAAAATTTAGGTCTTTAGTGCCTTAATTGCTAAAGAACACTTGCTGCAGGAACCTAATAACTTTTTTTTGCATGAATCCACGAACACCCCACAAGAGCATTACTGGAGAATCAGCAGAGTTGTGGCTGAGGCAGAGGTACAACAAGTTTGGAGATCAGTTCCAATAAGTGCCTTGTTGCATTTAATTTTCCTGGAACTCAGCTCTCCATCTGCAGCAAAAACCTGGATCACCACTTCGTTCAGCTCATCTCTTTAGGCTGACCAGGGTGGGAACCTCTATAGCTTGTCCAATGGAGCCTCTGGGCATTCTTGAAAAAGTCATAAATAATCACAGGATGCACTGGGTTGGAAGGGACCTTAGAAGTGGGGTAAGGCAGCAGCAGATCTCCTGGCTCTGTGTGCACACATGGCATCGAGTGAACCTTGGGGGATAATACACAGTATCACCCCCTTGGGCTGCCAAATCCCCCTCACCTGTCCTCAGGGCATGGCCAAAGCCGGGCAGGGAGTGTGGGCCAGCTGCTCCTTCCTGGAAGGGATGCTGCTGTCAGGGTAACAAACACTGTCTGTCATCACGGCATTTATGACACTAATGCTGAACTGCTGGACAGCATCCAATAAAAACCCATGGAGAGGTAATGGGACCAAGCTAGAGAGTGCTGAAAAGGAATCCCCAGCTAATATAGCTCTGATGGTTTTGAGTATACACAGAGTATCTTGTAATACTACAGCTAAGTGATAGTTAAATAAACAACAAAGGTAATTGTAGGGTACTTCAGTCGCTTTGTAGATTGATGGTGCTCCTTGCAGTGCTCCCTGCCAAGGTTTTCAGCAGGGTTAACTCTTTTGACTCCTATGCTTTAAGTGACTGAAAGATATGAATTGTGTTTCACTTGCTGTCCTGGACTGATGGGGACACTGCTGCTTTTATTCACAGCCAAAAAATATTTTTAATTCTTTATGGATTATTCATCCCTTGCCTGAGAAGCCAGAATAGGTCAAGTCTGAATGAGTTTGTCGCAGACCTTGCAGATCGTCTGCTCTTTCAAGCCTAAGTCCATGATGTGAAATGGTTTCCAAAATTAAAATGTCCAACTAGACCCAAGTAGTTTCTGATATATTAGATTAAGATATAAAATCTAACTGTGTACCCCTTGAACTGTGTGCCTTTTCCTTGAACTTACCATTTGCAATGCTACTGATTGCTTGGAGACATTAGTTGCTCTTTCCTGTGCTCACAGAGCCAGTTACACACGAAAATTATAGTGGTAGGGCTTTGTAAGTTCAATCCATCCCCTTCCTAGGACTGCATAAGCATGGGTAGTTTAAATTATTTTCATTTAAATCCAGGTTTCCAAAGCAACACTGTCAAATAGAGGCATTCACCTTTCTCATCTGCTGGATGACTCTGGCTAATACTTAGGCTGTCACGGTCTCCAAAAGGAGGAAAACTGCAGTTCTCCTCCACCACCGTATCATCTTTTCTTACTGCCTATATTTTGGCAAACTTGTAGTGTTAGGAGGTAATTCTAGCTTTTAAGATCTGAGAAGAATTGAATGCAAATCCCAATGCATAGCTTTCATATCTAAATATGTAATTTTCTGCAACCTCCCTGTCTCCTCCTGATTTACCCAAAAAGCTGGTGAATACTTTGCTATTTTCTCTTTCTTTGGAAACACAGGCTGTGTTTTAATAGCTCTTTTCCTTCTCCATCATTAATTTTCCTTCTTCTTGTACTGAAGCTCAGCACCTACCTGCAGATGTTGTTCTCAGTCTAGCCTTGTTCTTCTAGCCCTCTTCTACACTTTATTCCACATTTTTTAGTCTTTGCTTTCTCACCTGTGCCTCAGGTGGTCCCATGGCCATCCATCCATCCATCCATCCATCCATCCATCCATCCATCCATCCATGGCATACAGCCATCCATCCTCCATCCACCACCATCCAGCCATCATCCATCCATCCATCCATCCATCCATCCATCCATCCTTCCATTAATCAGGATAACATGTCCTTTCCCCACTTCCAGCTCCACACAAAACCTGCTCTTTTCCTGACACATTTTCAACTTGAAGCACTGGTTTGAACTTTTTTTTTGGTGATTTTTTGAATTACATATTGTTTTGACAATTTCCAAATAAAATCTTCGTTGTTTAGCTTTCTAACCAGCATATCAACACAGGCAGGCTCCTGTAACTCCTCGATTACTAAATCATCTCCATGACTATCCTGATGAGACAAACAATGATGGTACAGAAAATCACTTAAAATTTCCATCCTCCACAAAATCTTAAATGCCTTCTGTATTATTCTTAATTAGTAAGTTGCTTAATAATACTGTCCTGACATAGTCCTGTGAGGAGTTACAGGAATTAACCTGAGCTATTAAAATGCACAATTTTCCTTGTCAGAACACGAGTCTTGCTCTTGCAGTACCACGTGTTTTGGGCCAGCACAGACCCAGGCCATGCCCAAGAGAAGCTTTGGCCCCATGGTGGGACAGGGTAATCAGCCATGTCGCACCAAAGAAACTTTGGCCTTTGTCTTTCTGTTGCATTTATACACCAAGAATTCAAACAATGATGTTAGGGCAGAATCCCAGAATCTTATTTTGTGAACAAGGAAAGTTGTGGGTTATGTTGTGTTTCTCCACATTAGGAGAGATTGTGTTTTAAATACAACCTTGTACCCCTGTGATTCTATCCCCATGGATACAGATCTCTTTTATCTGTACACTCCAGGTGAATGGATGATTCCCTATAGTGTTAATGTTTGTTACTAACTTTGTTACTAACCTCCACAATTCAATTAATTTGACATTTCCATTAGAAAATTGTGTCTGTTCTTTCTTTCCACTGTGAGTCCAGATCTTTGAGTTAAAGCTGCAAATGGAGGCAGTGTCAATAAATGACATTTGTTTTAAAATGGGATTCCCATCTGGTTCCAGAGTTTCTCCAAAGCTGGAAGTGCTCGACTGAATTTACAATTGCAGCAAATACTGAAAGGAAAAACCAGGCTCCACTTTCATATCCAAGCTCTCTCTGAGTCTCACTATCTATTTATCTGTCTGTCTGTCCATGTATACGTATCTCCACAGGCTTGATTCAGACTCAGTCCCTGATTTCTTTATGTAATACATTTGCCAGGGAGTTGGTCTGGTTTCACAAGAGCAACATAACCAAAGTAACCATGCCAGGCTGCATAAACGGGATTTCAGCAAGTACTTCTGAACAGAACCTCTCCACCAAATTGTTTTTTCTGTAATTGAAAAATGTCATTCAAATGGAACCACTTAGCATAGCTCTGAACTCTGTCCAGGATGGTCATAAACTGCTGCTCACTGGCTAAGGCCCAAGATTTTAACATCAGACACAAATGCAGTAGCAGATGCCAATACTGCCAACACCAAAATCTGGCCTGATGAGCTCTATTTTAAAGGGTTTGTTTCTTTGTTCTCATTTCTGCTTGTAAAAATCAAGGAGTGCAATGAAAGCAGATATCAAATGAAATATTCTTTGGGAAAACTCAGCATGAAAACTCTCTCCAAGCCAGCTCTCTGGTCTGCCTCAATCCTATCCCAAATACCCCAAATAGCTTGTGATGGAGCCTTCTCCAGAATTCCATATTCTTAATGAGGAAAAAGATCAAGATCCTCAGTATCAGCTTCAATTATTTTCATCAAAGTATCCCAGGTATACATAATTTCATCACTTCTTCCCTGATGTCTGTAGTGAATCACCTTTAGCTTCTCACCACACCCCTTTCGATGGTCTCCATTTCCCAGCTACACCAATTCAAACTCCTTTCTCCAAAGACATTTTTCTTCTTTAGGTATTTCATCTTCTCCATTCCACCTGTTTAGCTTTCAATGTCTCATTTCCTGATTCACCCAGCAGTCTTTACACCCAAAAGTTCTACAACCCAAATATTGACGCTCTCTGCAAAAACACAGAACTCTTGAATGAGATCAATTGAAACCACTGATATCAAATTTAATGTTTGATGTTCCTCATGCCCTTGGTAATGGCTGTTGAGAGAACAGCCTTTCGTGAGACTTACTGCAAATTCAGACATTTGAACAGCACAGACACTGCAGTGGATTCACAGGTAGAGATGTGTCAGCAATGAGTCAAGAAGGCAAGAGAGAGGGGAAGAATGCCTCTTGTATTAAACTGATTGTTCTGGTTTTAGCCCAACACCTGTGTAGGCAGCTGCTGTGCCACCCCCTTCCTTCTCTCCATCCTCATTCCTAGAGTACAATACAGGCCTTCAGAATTACTTGGGGCACCAAAGTCTCAGCTTCTGAAAGAAGCTAAGAACAGATAAAGAACAGCTGAGACCTGTTCCCATTTGGTATCCAGCCTTCAATTATAGTTCTGGTTAATACCTCTGGTGCACTAAGAACTGCCCCAGTCCCATTCCATGAGCAATGCTTCCTTGGAAAGAGGAACCACTGTCTTGTCCTAGACACCAACCAACCAACCAACCAACCAACAAAAGGACTTTTCTGCCTTGCAGCTGGTAATCAAGTAGGAAAGAAATGGAAGTTCCAAAAAGGATCCAGCCTAAGGAAAATCCTAATTCACTAGTATGTCTGGGATAACAAGGATGAGAATTCCAACAGACAGATGATAATGACAAGAAATAATTTGATATTATCTGTTTCTCTATCCCTACTGTTGGAGTAGATTGTTTCTTACAATTTTGGTTTTGGACCACAATAGATCACTGGAAAATTGCTGATTAAATCTGAGGCCTTAATGACATGAAGTATTTGTAGTATCTAGGATGAGAAAATCATTTAACTCTTAGAATCTACGGACTGACATATAATTCATGTGATTCCTTTTACTGTTAGAAATACAGTTTAATTTAAAGATAATCTTCTAATCTGCTGTATTAAAAAGCAATTATGCAAGAGTGCATTAACAAAGAATCTGTTGCCAGAGACACAACAGCTCCAAGACTTTATTAGAACACACTCATGTGGAGGTGACTGAACAACTGGGGAGGGCATCACTTAATCCACTTAATTATTTAATGCAACAGGATTTAATTTAATGAATTTAACGAAATTAATGAAATTGTTGGATACTGAACACTGGCTAGCTTATGCAGGTCCACCATGGCATCACGGATATTCCTCCCTCTGCAGACACTGGGGGTGAGTGGGTTGTGTGCAGCATCAATACTGAGAAAGGCTTCCCAGAAACCTTTGAAATGGAATTTAGAAACTGAGATGCAGGAGGAAGAAGCATTCTGTAATCAAGCCATCCCATACACAACGCCACATAGCTTCTGCATGTGCCTCTGGCCTGTGTGGGTTGCACTGATTCATTTAGGGAAACGTGGAATCCTTAGGTGTAAAGTTTTAGACAGAAGGGTAGAATCTCTTCTCAGTTAAGGAAAGCAGGAAAGAAAAACCAAAAGAGAAGCCCACCTAGACTGAACTCCATTGTTTTGGATGCTAAAGAGAGATTCTACTTAAAAATTAAAATCACATTTTCCCTTAGTACCCGAATATCAATAATTCAAATACTTAAGTCAGCGAAAACGGTAGAGTATTGGATCTGCATGAACAGAAGAAGTCAATGGCACATTCAGGATTAGAACTTGAATCTGTTTCTCAGAACATCCCCTTTTGAAATTCTCTTTGTGCTACATGGATCAGTTCCCATCACTTTGGCTGCCCCAATAGGATGTGTATAGTAAGACTTTAATTCCCCTGAAAGACCCAGGCATATTACAAATTATTATCATTCTCCACTGCCTGTATATGAAATTCATATGTACCTGTTTGTCTTCTGCACAATAGTATTTCAGTCTTGATTTCATTGGTAACTCATACTGTATTTGGATTAAAAAATTATTTAGTGAAATTGAACATAATTTGTGTGGCAAAGATGAAAAGCCTACCAATGGGGAAGTAGAATTCGCTTGCTGAGGGAATTGTAGTCACTGTCTCTGTGAGTGTATTATGAATACACCCATGATTAACTGAAGTTCTTGACCTCTGTCTGAGGTAAACCAATGCCCCTTTCTGCTGTCTTCAAGCTGCAAGCTTTAGGTGCTCTGAAAACAGATTATGGCCCCTGCAGCTTTGAATTATTTATGGGTCTCTTCCAACTAGGAAAAGTCAAGTGCATTCTATGCATCTTGCTAATCTGCCCCACACAAAGAGACAAGCTTCCTTGTTTCAAAGTCAGATTTATCTGGAGAGCTATTCTAGATTGCTTAAAAGTCTGGCTAAGTTTGAAATATGGCAATAATTAAAAGAAATGCAGCCTGAGTAGAGATTTGTTCGTGTACAGTAATGATTGTTTCTTAAACTTCAGCTCACTGTGGTTTTATAGCAAAGGCAAGCATAGAAACCAGAAACCATCTCATATTTACCTGCTTTTAATTGGGCTGGCTCTTTCACTGGTGAAAAAACAAAATACAGGCAATATTAAAAAAAAAAAACTTGATTAAGTGAGTTGAGGCTACATAGGGGCTGAGCAGAAAACAGCAAGAGAGGCAGGACTGCAATGGGAGAAATCCTTTACTGGATGAAACCAGCTATTTTTTATCTTGGTGGATGCCCCACAGTGTTGTGACTATGAACACTTAACACCTAAGGATGTAAAAAGAAAATCAAGCAAATAAACAGGAAAAAAAGAGAAAGAGTAGTTGATGATAAATGTTTGTAGGAGGAGGAACAACTGACTGGGTCAAAACAACCAGGTGGAAAGTGGAGGGGGAACAGGGCAAGCTCTATGTAGGTGGGCCCAAAATGGACCCCAAGTTCTTGGTACAATCTCTTTTGCTGTCTGTGGGTATCACTGGGTGGGGAGCACAGTTAGTGAAAAGAGGAATGTCATTGCTTACTGTTTTTGTATTTTTAATGGTGTAGCTGCTGTCCATTGTGTGATCACCCATCTGATCTCTTCCCTTTCTTCTCTCTTTTCTCCCTCTGTCCACTGTGTGAAAATCACCACCATGGAAGATTTGGAGTGAGCAGGAGCAGAAGAGGAATTACGGAATGTCTAAGCTATGGGGTGGTGTCAGACTGAAGTGTTACTGGTTCTTGGCTCATATAATCAGCCACTTGCAGAAGCAGAGGGTGCTCTGTGTGCCCAGGAACACGTGCTCAGGAACAGCCCAGGGAATGTTCCACAGGGAAAGGGAGAAGAAAGATCCAAATGACAGTCCCTGGAATCACCCATGGGAGACAGACCACTGGGAATCCTCCAGAGATAATGGATAATTCCCACTACCTTGCATTTCTGGAGTGGAATGAGAAACTGCATTTCTGCTGATAGGTACACTAAGCATTAGAAAAGCAGCTAAGCAAAAATTCCAGAGTGAGGAAAAGCAGCTTCCCAAGTAAGCACAATGATACCCTGAGATGAACTGTGAATGGGTTTGCCATATGTTCTTGCCATCACTTCAAACGTAAGTATTCCCATTTCCCTCCCATCTCTTCTGTGATTTCAAGACAAAGCAAAGCTAAGGCAATGTTGTGAACACATCCAACTTGCTTAAAGAACAGAGATTTTCTCATCCTGCTTGTGTATAACTGAATTTGAGCTGCTTTTCTATTGCCTCTTTTGCACAGTCTGGGGCCGGCCTGCGAAGACTTACTGATACTTCTAAGGAAGAGTTACTCATTTAGCAGAACAGGTAATTCACTGCCAAGCTGAACTGTTCAGGCAAATTCCCTGCACTAGCCAAGCTTTTGCTTCTCATATGCTTATGCAGCTGCATTCCCTGCATTCTCACCTATGACTGGATTCCAGAATTTTGACATCAGAGGCAAATACCAAAATCGAGTCCTCCAAATCAGCTCTCTCTGTTCCCACTACTGTTGAGTTCCAGATTTCTGATCTCAGAACCTCAAGGAGAACAAACATATGGCTTGTATTTGATTTATTTCTATGTTATTAAATCTTGCTAGTGCTTCACTCAGGTACAAGCAACTGCATGAACTTATTTCATGCCACAATGGATCACGTCACCAAAAGTTGTCATTCCCAGTGGAAATATTGCAGTCAGTTGCTTGCAGGCTTGGGAGCATACAATATTCCTGACTCCAGATTCTGTGATGGGATTGAAATTCATTGTAAGCTGGTAATTACATCTGGTCCTATCTGTGAAGATACAGGTGCTCAGAGACAAGCATGTCAATAGTCTGTGTTTATATTTTTGCAAGATAGGAGAAATTCAATTTTATTCAGCTGTTTCTCAGTGACTTTCTGCAACTATGTATCAGCAGAACTTTTTTTCACTTTTTATTTTAAAGATAAATTGCTTGGTGCACTATCAAGGATACTTATAATTTAAGAATAGAACCTATTAGGCTGTCACTCTTCCAGAGACACAGACCTTCAAGAGTCTGAAGAAGCAGTCTTTATGTGACAGTATAATAAGGATGTCAGGCCCCCTCCCTCCTCCCCCAGTCTTCTTGAACGACACTTTCCCCAGCAGGGAAAATTAATACACTTCAAAAGTTATAACGTGCCGGAAAACACACATCAGCCATCAGCATGATTTTCTAAAATGAAGCAGTGTGGAAACCACATTCTTAATCAACTTTCATAAACCAGCTCTCTTCCTTTGCTTAAAAAAAAAAAAAAAGTAAAATAAAAAAAATGCTTCATAATGCTTTCAGTGTGTAGCATTAGATTTGCTAGTGAAGTGTGGAGCATTTTTTCTTCTTATGTTATTAAAAATTTCAAAGACACACTCCTTAGGGCTTGTCTTAAGTCTGTCATCTGTGCTGCAAGTAAATACTCTTAACAGCTGGACAGCTCCATCCTCCCCTTGCATCCCACCAGTAAATCCCTCCAAAAGGCAGCCTCTCTCCTTGATGCAGGCTTTCAGCAGTGTGCCAGGAGTGCTCCCAATTCATCTGGGCTCAGCTGGCTCCTGTCACCCCTGCGAGGTGTTGGTGTCACTTAGCCAGGAGGGGACCTCAGTGGGGCTGGATCCCAGCCAGGAATGGCTGGTGCCTCACAAAGGGAGGGAAACAGAAGAAAAGCCAGGGAATTTAACTATGGCAAAATAATCAGAGGAAGGAAAAGAGAGCAAACACAGAGAAAAGGGAGATGAATATAAATAAGAAGAAGATGACAAAGGATTAAGGAATATGAATCAAGAAAACATTATGTCAACTGGAAAAGCAAACATGGTAGGAAAATAAATTCAGATAAGAAGAAACAATATGAAACAAACCTAGGAGAAACAACTATAAAATAAGAAGTGAGGTATCACCACTGATGTTCTCCTCCCTGCCAGAACCTTTTGTACCTTTTCTTCTCAGGGTGTGCAGAGAGCTGTACATGCAGTGCTGCCCATCCATGGGAAACAAGACAAACATGAGTTCAGGGAGAGAAGTGAGCAATTTTGTGGAGGTAGGAGGCTTCACTATCTGGTACTTCTTACAACCTCAGTAGAAGTTCAAGGGACAAAGCAAGCTGAAAACAAATATCCTTGACAGTGATTCTTGGCAACCAAAAGTGATCATATGCAAAGGCCCTTGATGTTCATGTCACTGATCTGCCTGTGGTCATGGAAATATTAAAACTTTACCTGGCAAACCATTTCCCCCATTAGCATCAGGCATGTGATGCAGAATCAAAAATGAGTTAGGAAATCCATGAACAGTCCAAAAGTCCAGAACTATATCCAGGACATGCTATGAAAGAGCTGAGCCCACACTGTGAGTCCGGCAAGTGGATCGGGAAGGTCTAGAATGGTGTTATAAAATAAAATAAATCTGAGTTACAATGTCCCAGAGCCAACCCAGAGGAACAAGACAACTGCAGCATCCTCTAAGGACTTTAAAATCCCTCTGAGTGAAGCAGGGCTGTCACTTAGAGGCGTTTCAGAAGAACTGATCAGTCACAGGGAAAACAAACACTGGTTCTGCACCCTGTTTGCTGCTGAGGAGGCAACTGGTGGTCGGTAGCAGTTTACAGCACTGCCAGTTTTCTGATTAGCTCTCTTAGAAATAAAACAAGCAGAGATGACAGATGATGATGTCCCTATCACCGAGCAATAGTTTTTGCTACACAAATCATGTTATTTTCTGTTTAGAGGAGGCAGTGTGGTTATATCATTAAAGGAATTGCTGACAGCTTCTGCTATTAATGGTCCCAAATGTGCCTCCTGCCATCTGTGATGGGCAAATGATAGAAGCAGGCAATGATTGGCTTCCTGAATTATGCTTAATGAAAAAGCAGATATTTTTTTTAAAAACACAGGTCTGTTTCTTAGTGGCCCTTAAGAAAGCTCTTGATGTGAGTCATCTGCTTTGTAAAATGTGGTAATTTCACAGGGAAGAGCCACAGAATTTAAGGAGTACTTAAGTTTGCACTTATGAATGTATTTTCATTATAGGCAAGTTTTGTGGGAATTGCCTTTGCTATCAGGACAGTAAAGCAGAACCAGGGGGAGTTGGCAACTCTGAGGCAATTTTGTGTCAGTTTGTGCTGGACTACAGTCTCTGTTCATTTTGCTATAACTGCAGCTGTGGGGGTCACTGCTGGGGTTAAACATTTTGATTAATTTTCTTTTCTTTTGCAATTTCAGTGTGCTTTTTATTGCTTTTTTTTTTTTTTTTTTTTTTTTTTTTTTTTTTTTTTTTTTTTTTTCTGAAAGGGTATGTTAGTCAACCAAGTTGGGGCTACGATGGCAGTCCCAGATTTCTTGCATCAGCTGTTCAAAATTTTCAAAGAATCGTCTTGAAAAACAGAGCAAGCTGAATAATGACTTGATTGGTTTGTGGTTTTTCAGTAAATCAAGAGAAACCAGCTGATTTAGTGCTTGATGATTGCTCTGACCATTTCTGCAAGCACATTGGAAAGGAAAAACCCATACAGGACAAGATTTCACCAAGTGGTCAAGTGTCAGCAAAGGTGGTTTTGCTGGCAGGCAAATTAGGTCTCCAATTTATCCAACATAATAAACACGTATTCCCTTTTTATTCTAAACTGAAATTATAATCTATTTCTGAATAGAAAAGTTTCTCAGACCTCCAATATACAGTCCACTAAATACACAGACCTTATAAAGCTGTATAAGGGCAGTAATGAGGTTCTAGTCATGCTAAAAATTGTGTCTTTATTGAAGTCTTCAGGTGCAGCCTTGCATGCTGGATTTGCATCTGCTTTGGCAGTTCTCAGAATGAGCATTAAAAAAAACTTGCTCTGGAACAGAAATAGATGAATGTCAAACTTTTCTTAAATAAAATGGGAGTATTTGAAAGTGAAGATGAAGAAAGTTGTCCGGTTTTCCCCCTTCTCAAGCAAACAATGCAAATAGAAATATTTTTCTCTGCTTGTGATGGAAGGATTAAAACATCAGTTTAGGGTCAAGTACAGGACACAAAAGTGAACTGCTGATGTTGCAGGAAATCCTGCCATCAGTTGCAGCAGCCAGCACTCAAAAGACAGACCTTTTCTTGAATTATATTATGCTATTCATTTTTCAAAGAAAAGTTAGAGAGGCAAGACTTGCTATGAAAAAACAACCTGTGAGCTGTAAACAGTTTTTGGAGTGATAGTCTCTGACCCAGGAAAGAGCAGAAAATAAGGTGGGTGAGGGGCAGGAAAGGCAGCATAGCTGTAAATGTTGCCTGAAACAAGCTCAATCTACACTTCTACCACATAATTTGCATACCATGTTATTTTCATCATGAGTAATTACTGAGAAACAAAAGCAATCATGGCAGGATAAGAACTGTAATAAAGAAATCAGTAAAACCATCAGCTTATGCCTACTAAGACCATATTTAAGAGGGTCATTCTTTCAATTTTAATATTTCCAGCATAAAACATAATTTAATGCAACAGGGCCCAGGTTTTATTTAGGCAGTTTCCCTACTGGATTAGTATCATAGTGGGAAAAAGAAATATCAATATCTGTAATAAATATTTCTAGTGCTGTATTAATTTAAGAGTGCTCATGCTTAAGCCCATCCTAGGAGAGAGGTGGAATCTTTGGGGTGATCTTTGAGTTCAGGATCTAGTCATAGGATCCCAGATGGGTTTGGGTTGGAAAGGACCTTAAAGCTCATCTCATTCCACCTACTGCCATTGCCAGGGACACCCAGGTTGCTCCAAACCCTGCCCAACCTGGCAGCAGATAAGGTGTCTTGTGTTGTCCCAGAAGGATCCCTGGGCTTGGAACCTCATCCCAGGGACTCAGCGATGAGCAGATGTCATCCCATCCCATGTACACGTGCAGAGACTCAGTTCGTTCATCAGCAGGCAGATCCTCAGCAGGGTCACACCAGGGTAACTAGGAGGAGAATCCATCCCTGAGCCCCTTCTCGTGTGTCTCAGCTCTCATTTGGAGCCTCACAGACATGGATCAGAAAGCCAAGGCTTTCCTCCCAAGGGGAAAAATGCAAAGTGCTGCTGCACAGCCAGTGCTTTGCCATTAGATCCTCCTTACAAACCAGAAGTGGCGGAGGAGGTAAGAGAAGGGAGAGATTAGGTCTGTGCAAGTTCTCCTTAGTTTACATTAAGTAACTTTGTATCTGAGCAGAAAGCTGGCAGCAGAATAACCGGGGAAAAGTCACTGGAAGGCAGATTTGCTCACAGTTCTCATCTCAGTGTCCTTTTGCACACAAAATTCCCATTAACTTGTGCATTTGAAACAGGATTCTACACAAATTTGCCCAGTATCCTCAATGTATATTTATTTAGATATGAGAATATAGAAACAGTCGGTCACTGCATACTGCTCTGTGAAGATGCCTCAAAAACACAACCCAAATTCTCTTTTGATATTTGAAATTTTGTGTCCACGCTGGGAGAGTGGGAGATTTCACAGGGAGTTTTGAACTATTACTACTTCCAAGCGGATAGGAGGTGGGACTAGATGATGTTTAAGGTCCCTTCCAATCCAAACCATTCCGTGATTCTGTGATCCAGCCATCCATCCAAATATCACAGGGAAGAACTGGGTCTGTGATAGCTGCAGATTAAGGAGGCTGTGCAAGACCTGCCATTCCCAAAGGATTGATGTCCTGCAGTGCCCTGGCAGCAGCTGCTGTGGTCTCTGACAGGATCTACAGGGGAGGGATGTGAGTGCCTTTCCCTTCTTCTGGGGCACTGCAGAGACCTGTCAGGTGCTCCAAAGCCTCTGCAGAAAGCTGCCAGCCAGAAGAGTGTTCCTTATTGAGATGGGCACAAACCCCACGTGGAGACAGAGAGAAAAACATGGCCAGGGAAGACATGAGCAGGGTAAATAATTAAGAAAGCACAATGCTGAGAAAATGAAGCTTTGGAGAAAGCAGCAGAAATCCATGTGCTCACTGGAATGAGAAGTGTGACATTTAAATGACCCAGGAAGTTTCTAGGAGCAGTCAAGGCAGGCGTGCTGTTACAGCATTTAAGGGATTTCAGCCCATAAGGCAGTGGCACCTGCCTGAGGTTGGCCAGCACCACGCTCCCCCCCTCCACATTATTGCTGAATTGTCCATTATAGGGGTTTAAAACAATTTTCTGAAGCATCTGCTCTTGGCTGCTGTCAAAGGCAAGGCACCTTTTCAGCTCCAGATGAACCATTGCTCTGATGTGTTATGACAATTCCTCTGTTCCTACCAATGCCTAGATTAAAGTCCATTTTCATTTCAGCTAAATGGTTCACTTTACAAAAATAGCTCCTGGAAATACTTGGTGGAAAAAAGAAAGGACAGTAACCTGAATATCTTGCCACTACAATAATTAAAATATAATATCAAGGGCTTTACCTAGAAATTATTTTAATTGGAACTGTATTATCCTGTGCAGTGTAATGTCAGACCATAGGTATTCCCAGTAAATTGACAACCCATCACACTGGATGCAGAAGATTAGTTTGATGCCTGTTTACTTACTCTTGTGGCCCGCTGTGACAAACCCTCTGAAAGGTGAACCTGGATTGCAGCAGTCCTTGAAAGTAAAGAAAACATTAACTAGAAGGCTGGGACAAATTTCACAAGGTTGACAGTGCCAAAAGAGTTCCTTGCAAGAACAATGAAAAATTATCCCTGGGGTTTAAGCTAAAAAAGGGCACTGAATGATTTCCGAAAAATGGAAAGTCTTTTGATTTTAAATCCTTGTAAAGCAAAGTCAAGTTGAAGCTGTCACCATAATCTGAATGGAAGTTTCATTTCAAATCCCTCACAGCCTATAATGTTCTGATTTTAAAGGTTAAACAAGCAGCAGAAGCACAAGTTTATTAACCCTTGTCTTCCCCTTTCCCAAATGCCACACCAACTAAACACAAGCCAGCTAAACTGGCTGGAGGTCAAATTTAACTTCGTAGCTGACAGCTGGTGGAAACACTGATGGAGGAGAAGGAAGAGTAAGAAAACAGGAGCTCTAACAAAATGAAAAATGATGTCTTAGAAGATTTCATTCATCTTAAACTCCTGGCATCAGCTGCTTCATAAAGGAGAGAGAGGGAGAAGGAAAAGTTCTCCTTGGAGCACTTTAACAGACACAAACATAAGGAAAATGTCTTGTTCCTCTTTGCCAGTCTGATCTGTCAGAATGAACAATTCCCAGTCCAAATCAATCTCCTCCTATTTTATCAAAATACTTTGTTTTACAACATGATGGCCAAGATCATTTACAGGTCTCCTGAGTCCTTTTTTCCCCGGCCAAACCTGGGAGATACATCTCTCTTCCCTCAAGAAGAGGGAGGACTTATGCTAATTAAATTGATTTCCCTTTAGGAAGGGGAAATGTTCTTCTCTACTGGTGTTTTCATTACAGTATTACAAGCTCTCCTCTTCTACACAAAGCAAGAAACACAAATGACCTTTTCCATTTACAAGAGAATTGCCAGGCAGCAGGGATAAAGATCAACAGGGTTGGAAAGACACACAGGACATATAGAGAGGGAGAAGGAAATATTTCACTGTAAGTAAGAGTATGAAAATTCTCAGTATGTGAATGTTTTTATGGGCTCCCAGCGAAGGAATGGCTTCCAAGAAGCCATCCATAAGTGAAAAGCTAAACATCACCACATCGAGATAGACGTGTTATTGCTCTGGGTTTATTATTTACTTCCCTGACAGCTGCCACTCTCTCTTTCATCAAGGCAGCCACTCACTGGCATGCAGCCTCTCTCTTGATTTACATCTCTAAATCTGTGTCCCATGAAGCTGAATGACTGCATTGCAAAGTCCTGGAGATTTGATGGCTTCACATCTATTACTGACCTGATGAACTCCCCTCTTCTGCAGAGGAAGGGCCATACAACAAGAGGAACATCACAAAACTACAGCTCTTTAGCCCTGAGAAAGGAATGAAGCTTCTTTCAGAGATCTGAGGGTCAGCATGGCATCCATCCCAGGCAGATCTGCTCAGGGAGGTTCATGGGTTTGCCATCAATAAAGAAAGACAAATTGACTTGCTCTGGCCCAAATCTTTCCCCACAGGTGCTCTCCCTAAGGAATGCACCAGGAATCACTGCATAAAGGAGTGACCTCTGCAATACGCCTCAGTTTTAGGTAAGGAAATAATGTGTGGTTCTGCATGACCCAGTTTGCACAAGTTGCTTATCTAAAGTTCTGGGCCCCTTCAGCATCCCAGTCTGAGTAACCAGAAACCACAGGGAGAAAAACATGGCCCACATGCCACAACAGAAGGGCCAACAGCAGAAATACTTCCCAGGAGACTTCAACACCCTTCATTCCAGCTGAGAAACATGCTGGTTTAAGCTGGCTAATACTGGAAAATCAAATCCTAAGGAATGAAAGTGTTGATATATGATTTCTCTGGAAGGTTTCAGGTTCAAAAGTAAACTTTGGAGTGGATTTGTCTTGGGACAGGAAACAGTGTGACACATGGGATAGCATTTGCACTCTTGTTGCAGACATCCAGCAAGAGACAAGAGGCAGAAGACACAATTATCAACACCACCCTGCAAAAGGGATCCCCAGTATTTTAAGCTCCACATAAGAATATGTTGGAAACCTCATCACATCAAGCCTTTAAGATCCTGTAATATATCCATAGTTAGAGCCCCATGTTTGCCATGGGGGAAGCACAGCTACAGTACTGAGGGTTTCTGTGTCTGTAATTAGGGAGTTTTTGTACAGAACAGATTTTTCTGGATTTTGTGACCAAGTTGACCAGAAGAGCAATGGGGGTAAGAGAAGGGAGTACCACTTCCATGAAGTGACAAGGAGGGAAAGCGATGCCAAGAGTCACAACCTGACCTGTAGGAGCAATCACATGGCCCTGGAGGCAAGAGAGAAGCCTCAGGATGTGTCAGGAGGCCTGGAGCCAACTGCTCTGGGAGCAAGGTGCCCTTGCATCAGTCCAATGCATTCCCCTCATGTGAATTTGCTCTAAAATGTCCTCCAGCTGAAATGACTTATCTGTCACTGAGGACACCCATTCATTCTTATTGCTGAAAAAACATTTCCATTAGAAATGCAAAGCCAACAGTCAAATGTTAAAATAGGGTTATTTACATCACAAGAAGAAATTTCACATAATTTGAAATTTTCTGTCTGCATTTTGTCTTATGTCCTAGAATTGGAGTTGTTAAATTAGGTTAGAATCCTGTCCATTGACTGCAGAATTACTCATAATTTAATCTCCCTGATAACATTAAGAGTGCAGTAGGATCCTTCCAAACTAAAGGTAGGATGATCTATTAGCATTTCAAGTGTGTTTTCATGCAGGGTGACTGATAATAACATAAACAAATTCTATAAAGTATGAGTAGTTTCAATGTATTATTTACTGAAACCTGAAATTTGGCTTCACCAAAGGTACAGTTTAGGCTTTTTAGGAGACTTCTGCAGGGTTTATTAGAAATTAAATTTAAAATATTATATAAGGAAATATAAACTCTTGGGGAACACACTCTTCTGAAGCAGAAGGATACAATTTTTCCAAAGGATGTCTGAAGTGCCTTTTTTTTTGGTGCACTGTTTGTAAGGTTCTTGCATAAGTAATAAAACCAGACAAACTTTTTCTGCCTTTTACGTTGTCTCTATGCCTGACTAACCCCACAGGTGAAGCTATGCGCATTTAAAAGGCAGCTGTGTGTTGGAATCAATGTGCACAAGTAAATCTTAAAGAACAGTGAGACTGAGTCAGGAGTTAGCATGAGATACAGGTAGAAGTTTCTAAATTAGTTGGTTCCAGGAGTTATGGCCCATCAAGAAAAAATAAGCAGAAGAGTTAGATCAGTTAGATATACATAGATTCAGGATGAAGAGTAAAGCGCAGGTTTTACTTTCCACATGGTCTTGAACATTTAAAGTACATGAAAAAAATCTGTCCAGAAAACAAAATCCATGGCTCTACTTCATAATGGAAAGTACACATGTGAAAATGTATTTTTCCATAAATGAGTCCTAAAATGTTTGAAACAATAAATCATCGCCCTTTTCATCTATTTCCATCTCCTTTTAATGTCTTAGCTAGCTATCATAGCAATACGTGGGTTTTTCTCACCCAGGCTAAGAAAGAGGCTGGTGAATTTAAGGCTCCTCAGGCTCCTCTGAGGACAGAAGGGAATCCCCTTCTGGGATGGGCAGGCACTCAGGAGTGATAGCCCTTCTCCTATGACCCCCAGCTTTCCTGACAGACAAAACACCTCACAGAGTTGTAAGATAAAAATCTGGGATGATTTTTGAGGCCACAAAGACTCTGAAAGTCATTTTTATATTCTTTATAATGGTATAAAAAAGGGACAGTAGCAATACTAGTGCTATAAAATGACTTTGTGAAGAATCTCCCCTGTTCTTCACACTCCAGACTCTCTGTCACAAGCACAAGTCTAATGTTTTCATTCATCATCTCAGCCTAGATAAAAATGATCCATTTTTTGAGGAGCTTATTGTCTTTAGATTACTTCTTCTAAACACAGAGCCTTATCTATTCAAGGTAGATGCCTGGCTCAACCATGACCTTGTCAATCTCATTAAGTCTTGAATGAATTTTCTCAAATTTTCTTATCAATCAAGGTAATTGCTTCTTGCAGGAAATCCAATCTTCTGTTAACCACATCATTACCTGGTGATCGAAGTCCTCAAACTCTGTGTAAGCTGGAATCACTCAAATTACCCAAGAGAACAGAGAAGCCTAAATTCATAAAAATCCCCACAGGTCATTTCCATTTCAGCAACTATTCCACAGTTTGTCAAGTACCTTGAAATATTTATAAGAATTAAAAATACTTTCACACCACAGTTTTACATCAGGCTTTGGAGTGATAAAAGATGGCACTATCCTTGCAAAGGCTGTGTAAGATGAGAAAGAAAAATAAGGAATTAAAAAAACCCCTAGAATAAAGGGGATTTTTAGCAGGGATCTGAAGACTACAGTCGATGAAAGCTTAAGAATATAAGAGAAGTCACACACATGGGGCAAAATGTCCTTTCAACCTAAAGCCTCCCTACCTGGGAGAGAGTGTGAAAACAGGAGTGCATTGATCCCTCCTGCGAGAAGTTCCCTGACCATCAGCAGCTTTCCTGAGCCAGGGCAGCCCTTTTATATTTAACAGCCCACACTGGACTTTTCTATTGTGATTCCACCCAGCTGATTTGAACCTACAGAAGCTTTTTGCACATGCAGTATCTCCCTCTCTGTTTTAGCCACTGGTGGCTTGGATGCCATGCTAATTCAGGCCACAGATAGCTTAACTTTGAAATACAGGAATGTAATTAAGAAGAAAGGTTTGGGGAGGGCTGCAAGCAAGTAAGGAAACTTGCTCTGCTGTTGATACAGATCACAGACAGATTTACCAAGAGGTGCCCTACTTTCTGAGAGACTGCAGGAGTTTTTTTCCTACCAGCACAACAGCAAGCGCTGGGGAGACTGGTGCTGTGTGCTAATAATTCTGAGTTTTAATAAATCAAAAATATTTATTTCACAGGCTTCCAGTACCAATTAATATTTTTTTATTAATATAAGAGATTTGTCTTATCCTCTCTCCTAAGGATCTAGGCAGGAATCCTTGTCCTGTTAAGTCAGTGGGAATGCCATCATTGCCTTCAGTGTGGCCAAGGTATCTGCTAATGGTATGAATCTGTTTCAGGTCTCTGAACAAAAGCAGTAAATTCCTCCTCATGTACAAATCTCATGTGATTAAGCACACAAACAAATGTGTGCTTTAAGTAAATCCCATAACTGCTTTATGTATATATGGACTTTTTACAAACTTCAGTGTAAGAAAGTATGCAATCCAGCCAGCCTCCTGAATGCCTCCCACTTCACCCAGTTAACAGTGACACAAACACTGGGGGCACTGCTGTTCTCTGTGGAGGAACAATACACACAATTCATAAAACTGGCTGGGCAATACTGAGTTTCAACACAGCTGCCACACAGACACTTCCAGGGGAAGTGTGAAGCCACCTCCTGGAGCCATCTCGGTGTGCAGAAGGACCAGGCATTTCCATGCTGAGCGCAGGTATCCACAGCCTGGAGACAATGTGGGATTTCACTGCTTTGGGAGAATTACAACTCGAGTCTTCTGGAAAAGGCTCAGAACAGACCTAAGGCAGACCTGTGAGTTAAGCAGACCTGGGAACTAAGGCAGTCCTGGGGGTGAAGGCCGATCTGGGAGTTAAGGCAGACGTGGGAGCTTAGGCAGACCTGTGAGTTAAGGCAGGCCTGGGAGTTAAGCAAGACCTGGGAATTAAGGCAGATCTGGGAGCTAAGGCAGATCTGGGAGCTAAAGCACATCTGGGAATTAAGGCAGACCTGTGAGTTAAGGCAAACCTGGGAGCTAAGGCAGATCTGGGAATTAAAGCAGATCTGGGAATTAAAGCAGATCAGGGAGCTAAGGCAGACCTGGGAGCTAAAGCAGATCTGGGAGCTAAGGCAGACCTGGGAGCTAAGGAAGATCTGGGAGCTAAGGCAGGTCTGGGAATTAAGGCAGACTCTGTTTGGTGTAAAGTGGGGAGGTATTTTCCCTCCTGTGATGCCCATCTGGAACTGCACTTGTCCAGTGCCCAGGGCCACTCCACATCACCAGTGGGACCTTGGCACACCCAGATCCAGAGCCCAGGGCCACTCCACATCACCAGTGGGACCTTGGCACACCCAGATCCAGAGCCCAGCTCCACTCTGGGAAGCTGCTGCACTGTGATTACAGTCCAAGTTGTGGTATTTCTTTCCTCCAGCAGTAACCCCAGGCTGAAACAGAATAATGACTTTTATGAAGGCTTCTGTAGACAGATCACTGAGGAGAACAGAAGCTCTGTTATCACCAGAGAATTGCAGCTCTGTGCTCAAGAACGCAGGAACGAGAAAATGACTGTGATTTTACCTTACAGTTCACCTTAGATAAACACAAGGAGCATGATGGTCCCAAGGACACAGCAGGAGGCACATGAGTGAGTGACACAAAATCACCAGCCACTTTATTTTTCCTGTCACCTGACCTAAATCTTCCCCTTTTCTATATCTTGCTCTGGTCTCAATAAGGAAAATAAATGCTGGATTTCCGGATAGCCTGCACTTGCACAATGACTATATTTAAGCCTGAAAAAGATTTTGGTCTGACTGAAAAATTTCAAGACATGTTTTGCATTAAAAATAAGAAGGCAAAGCAACAAGGCAAACACAAGGTTTTCAGCTTTTCAGAGGCAGAATTCGGTGCCTGTAAAAGCAGGAAAGGAAGCCTTTCCACTTGCAAACTCCAAGGCAGCACTGCAGAACATGAGGAGTCCTTACAGGACTCATTTCCAGTACTATTAGCTATGAGGAGCCAATCACTGGCAATACACTAAAAGAAGAGATAAACAGCAGATGGAAAGATCTGAATAAAGATTCCAAAATGCAGTAAAGCAGCATATTCTCTTTTAAGTGAAAGGAAAAGATGATGTGGGTGCATAAGTGCTCTGAGGAAGGCTGCAGAAATGACTATGCCCAGACTTAATGCTGTCTATTCAGAGAAAGATTTCCAAACTACTGTTACATGGAAGATACTCACAAAAGGAGCTTCCTCCTTCTCTGTCCCCTCTGTCTCCTGCTGAAGGTGAGAGCTGGGCCTCTCCTGAGCACACAAGTCTGAGCTCAGGGCTTTGGATGGCATCCAAAAATCCATCTCCCTCCTCCAGCCTAAAAAGGGATTGAAGAGAGCCTGGCCTCCCAAACCCAGCTTAGTTTATGGAGTGTATGCTTATAAAAGCTCCTTCTGGGGGATGCTTAATCCAGTCTGACAGGCATCTCACATGCCTGCAATAATGACAGGATCTCAAGAAATTACATTATTATACAGTGAGAGCTTTATTTTATCAGTTTTTATTAGCCCAGTTTAAGAGCTGGTATCCCCCCAGGGACCTCAATCAATGATCAGGTTCTATTCAGTGCCAGGGTGTATTTTTACATGGCTTAGAGTAAACTGTCACACCATTTCTATGTGCTAAGAACATACTGCTGACATTTCAGATTGGTTTATTAATATCTTAATTTTTAAAAACTCCTATATCAGTGTGTTTACAGCTGCAGAATTCAACCTTTGCTTTAATTATTGATGAACACTGTTGCTACTTTTGTGTCTCATATTTTTGGATGACAGACAGAAGTCAAGCATTAAAAATACTCACTTGAAATTTCCTTTTCCTAATGCTTAATGTTCTTTGTCTGTAGGTATGGATTACCTGTAAAGCTAATTCCAAAGTAAAACTAATTATAAAATTATTGCTAAATGAATGATTGCTTCTTTGTTGCTCACACATCATATAATTAATACCATGATGTGATCTAACATATTAAGGAAATAAGAATTTGCCATCAGCAGACTGAAAGAAATTTGTTTATTAGTTTACTGTGATTCAATTTATGAGAATGTGCTTCAGTGATCTTTGCAAAAGAACTTTAATTGGAAATTAATATCACAATCTATTTACCACACCACTAACCCCAGTCTGCTACAGTTCATTTGAACTACACCTGCTACTTAATTTTCCAGTAAGAGAAAAACTTTGAGTTAATACAATAAGGAACAGTTAGAAAGCAGGCCCAGTATGCTGCTGTTGCAATCAAGGTGTTGTTCCTTGCGTGCCCTTATGAAATTCTGTGAGGTGCTGTGTGCAGAGTTTACCTCAGCCTGGATTCAGCTACTCTGCACTTTGCTGCTTTCAACATGCAAAGTCTCTGCCTGCAAGATCTAAAAATCCATACCCAGCATGCACATCCAGAAAAAATGTTTTCATACTTGGGACCAGGGATGTTCATGCCCTAAAGCAAGGACAAAAAACCCTAACCAGTCTTTTCCACCTCTGTGTTCTCTGGAGAGTTAAACTGGGGAGAAGCCTCATGTGTTTCTGGAGAGGAACCAGAAAGAAGGAGCCAGAGTGTAACACCCTCATGGCCTAATCCTTACATTTTAGCAAGAGTCAGAACTGTCCAGAAGGTCTTGGAGTCACTGGAAATTGTGCTAGGAATCTTTTCCTAACATACAGCCTATGTGCCACCTTTGGTGGGAAAGGGGTCCCTTTTAGGTGTGTGCCAGGGATGAAGGATGACCTGGGTCCATGTATTGTGATAACATTGCCAGGGATCTCAGGACAGCAGCCCCTCCTGCCAACAGATGGGGGGAAAATACCTTGTCAGGTTCCACTCCCTCAAGGCAGGGCTGAGCCACAGCACCCTGGGGCTCAGCTCAGCAAGAACCCTGCACCTGGGCTAGGACTGGCAGGTTTTCCCCCCAAATAATCATCACAAAAGAAGTCCCCATCCCCCTTGTCCCACTTGTCAGTCATTTCTGTGCAACACTCTGATTTACTCTTGATTTAGTGAAGTTCCTCAACAGTGAGCATGCTAAAAAAACATATATATTCTGATGTAATATGTTTGTCCTGATTAAAGGCCAGGACTGCAGTGAAACACTGTAATCTCCTTTATAAAGCCTTTTCCAGTTTAACACAACGACTAATTAATAGGGTTCTTTTAACATGATTACCCTTTGTGTAATACTTCAAGAGATTCTGAAAAAATTAATTCTTTTACAGGTTATATTCGTATCATTATAATTCTTTATTAAAGATGTTTTGTGGGGTCAACTTCTGACCCTGCATTTTGGAAAAATGGAAGGCATTAACTACTGCAGAGTTATTGTGGATTTATCATATCAAGAAAAGCTGGTATTGCACAGCCTCTGAAGGGAGCTTTGCCCTCTGGCTAGTCACACTGCCTCTGATGTAATTATTTTTTTCCTCTAGAAACACTGATTTGTCAAAATTGAAACCGCTCTCCCAAATGACAAGATTTCAGGTGATTTTCCAGACCTGGAAAAATATTGGAAAAAAATCAGGAATGACTAGAATGAATGTTCCCTCTGACTTCTTTGGGGTGAGAAATCTTAAAGAGAGGTTTGCATAAAACCACTTTTCATTTTGAAATTGAATTTCAGATGTGTTTCCCAAAAGGGAAACTATAAAATGAAAAAGAGTAAAGATTGTCAGGAGATACTCTGAAAATATCAAAAAGTAAATATTTTCACTGGCCACTTGATTTTTTCCCCTGCTGTCTGTGAATGTATGAAGACTGTCAGATCACCTTTTATCTCAAGTGGGGACACCCTGGGAGTGTCCCAAGGTCAGGCTGGACAGGGCTTGGAGCAGCCTGGGATGGTGGGAGGGGTCCCTGCCCCTGTCAGGGGGTGGCACTGGGTGGGCTTTAAGGTCCCTTCCAACCCCAACCATCCTGTGATTCTGTGCCATTCTTACAGGAAGGGGTGGATGGTTTCCACCAAGCCTTGCCTCTATTCTGGGGCTTTTCAGGGTGTGCAGGAAAGGCAGGAGTGCTGCCAGCAGAGCCAGGCACTCGGGAGGGCTGGGATGTGCTGAGGATGGAGCAGCTCCACGATGAGCTGTACCAATGCTCCCCTGCTTCAGAGATGAAGGAAAAGCCTCCTGCCAAGGCCCATTTCTCCCTGACTTTTTGCATGGGCCTATGAGTTGGACTGTTACATTACTTTTCCTGCTTCTAAATTGTTCCCTGCTGGCTTGTGAAAGTATGATTAATATTCTTCAGAACTCTGTTATTAATTCTTCATTACAGCGTAGTCGCACAAAAGGCAAGGGGAATATTATGTCTGGCTTGTTGCACCTCACCAACCATTTCAATAAATATCTTAAAGAACAGAGGGTGTGCAGAGAATGAAGAGTACCAGGGACTGCTTACATTTTGCACTGCAAAATAGATCACCAATCTGTCTGATTTAATAAAAAAATAGTACAGAGCGGAGTTAAATCATAGAGCTGCATGTTGGAAGTAGAGTATTGTGAATGTGCCTTAATATATTCAGCACTGAGATGGATATGTATTATATATGTTATTTATTTTAGCTGCACAAAGGCAAAAAGGTGGCTTTTATATGCTGTACTGTTCTAATAAATATGGTGGTTCCAAAATTAAATTATGAACAGCATTGAAAATGAAGTGCATCCCAAACATGCAACCTGTACATAAAGAATATCCTATGGGGCGAAAAAGAGCTAAAAGAATTCACCAGTGAATAAATACAGCACAGCATAATTACAGGTTCCTGTGTTTTTCAGCCAGGGTACAATCATACAGTTTACTCAAAAGTCTTCTAATAGCCTCTGGGTACATACTGCATTTAAGAGAAAGCTTTCTGTTGCGAGCTCTCTCCCTTCCCTGCCTGGCCCTCCACACTCTTTAAATGTACTTTTGGGAAAAAGTCTCCACTTGAAAGGGGATGGAGCAGATTCTGGGAGAAATAATTGGCTTTTTTGAAGTTCTAATTTTGACCATTCTCCCTTTCTCAGATCCTCCCCAAGTCTGAATTCCACTGATGCTCATAGCTATTTTTCACTTGACTCTGACTGACCTTGAACCACATATTTTTTTGCTAGGTCCAAAATTTATTTATTTATTATCCTTTCCTGGCAATTAAAAAGAGGAAAATATTAATAATTAATTTATTCTAAGCCTGTTGCCCTGCTAGGTTTAGTTAAGGCAATTTAGCAAATCAGTTACTTTAAAGAGACTGTACTACCATGGTAATCCAGTTCCTGTGATCATACATATTTAAGGCCACATGTGCCCCCTTTTCCCCATTTTCTATCTCCTGGCAACATGGGAAGAGCAACAATACAAAGGACCAGTTCTGCAAAGTTCTAATTGTTATTCCCAACTTTTAGGGGAGGAGTAATTCTGAAGTAACGTGACCTTCTGAGTGCAGCTCCATCTGTTAGTGCCAATTAATTAGGGTTTCACCTATTCCACAATCAAGCCCAATGAGAGCTGGTCCTGTTAATATTTTCCCTGCAGGTCATAGATACTCACAAAAATACTGTGAGTTTTGGGAGATATATAAACATTTATATACAGCACTTTGACACTTTATTTTGGGACTTCTATGATGCAGGAAAAAATCATATTGGAAATCCAGTCAGAAAGATCTTTTATAGAGATGATTGACTTTAAAAGGACCCAAATAGAGTATCTTAAATCCATTTGTCATTGATACAAATGGATTTACGTTTTTCTTGCTTTGATCAATGGGAATTTGGTAGTTTGTGAGGGAGTTAAGCTTTCCAGAGCTCTCCAAAGGAAAAAAAAAAAAAAAAAAGCTGCTACAGGTTGTGTTTGTGGAAGCACCAACTGGCAAGAATGATAAAATGTGACTGATTTCCTAAAGCATGAAATCAAAGCTTGCTTTGTTCAGAGCATTAGCACATTTTCTTTTGACTGTGTATTTATTATAGAAGGTGCACTTTCAAAAAGAAGAGATAGAATAAAGCTATTGGGATTGAGATCATGGGGATATAGAATCAAACTCAGGTTCACCCAGTTAACCACTAACAGAGGTTTGTATTAAGATACATTTTAAAGCAGTCCTGGGACTGGAAAATAAACTGCCTGGATAAGAATCTGAATGGGCTCAAGAATACAGAGAGGCTAATTCCAAGTGCAGGACTGGCCATGGATAAAGCCAGTTTGCTCCCCTGACAGAAGTGGCTTGCAGAAGACACACATTCTAATGAGAAGGGCTGCAGATGAACACTCGAGGCAACAATGAGATGAGAACTTGCTCTCCAAACCCCGCTCTCTCTACCAGCCCCTCTCCCTCCCCATGCCTTGGCACTCCTAAGAGCTCTCAATCACTCCTTCCTGTTAAGTACTGTCATGGGTTGCAGTGCAAAATGTAACCAAAACTCTGTATTCTGTCTCCACCTGATGAAACTGGGGTGGTGGTGATGGTGTAATTGTCTGTCAATGGCCAACTGTCAATAAACCCACTGGGGCAGTTTTCTTATCTCTTCCACAACCCAGCCTCCCTCCAGGGAGAGATCTTCTGCTCATGGGCCAGTGAGTCTCACTGATAGAATTCCATCATCCCACTGGGAAATGCTCCAACCAGGGGGAGGAGCCAAGTATTCCTACCTGGATAAAAATCTGGGAGTTGGAACACCAAGCCAGCCTTTCCACTGGATTCTCAGAGGAAGACCAGGCCCATCTCTCACCACTGGACCTTCAGAGAAAAACTCCACTCTTTCTACAGGAGCATCACTTCAACAGAGCCACATCTGCCACCATGGAATGGCACTGCCACCAACACCCTGACCCACAGGGTGTCAGGTTGTATCCTGACTCTGTCAGTGGGTTTTGCTTGTTTGTTTCTTTTTCTTTTTCTCCTTTGTAACACTGCATGTGTTTTTGGTTTATTGTTTATTTTATTTTTACTTTATTCCCCTAATAAAGAACTGTTATTCCTATTTCCATATCTTCATCTGAGAGCCCCTTAATTTCAAAGTTATAATAATTTGGAGGGAGGGGGTTTACATTCTACATTCTAAGGGAGGCTCCTGTCTTCCTTAGCAGACACCTGTCATTCAAACCACAACAAGTACTTGCTGTCTCCTTTCCCTCCTGCTCATCCTTTCCCTGCCTCAGCTCCTCTTGGTTCCCTCGCAGCATTTAAATGCTATTTTCTTCTCTCCAAACACAACTGCAGCCTTTGCCATCCCTGCTGTGGCATCCTGGCAGCTCCAAGCATGGCTGAGGAGGAGGAGGAGCATCACTGCCGTGTTTGTGGGTGCACAATTCCCAGTGCCCAGGGAAGCAGCATGGCCAGGCTGAACCAGGACAAGGGGAAAGAGTCCTTCGAGAAGGAACAAGACCCCCTGACTTTTCCTTCCAGGCTATTGCCATCATTATCTATTTGTCATGGAAGGCAAAAGTTCAGGATTAAACTGTACAAACAGGAAAGATGGCCATAGACCACTCCAGCACATGCAAGGATATTATATGTCATCTTAAACAAAGCTTTAATCTTCATGAGCACATGAGAGAACCTATCCAGTCTCACATTTCAAAGGTGAGATACACCTCATCCCACATGACCTACTACAGGTTATACTTGGATTTTTTAAAAACAATTTTGGGATGAGATGAGTCATTATTCAGAAAATAGCTCTTTATCTCTCCGGAGACCACATGGGGAGGAACTTCCAGATGATTAGAGTCAGCTGAGATGGAATCTTTCACAGATAGATGAACAAATTGTACCAAGCAGAAAGATTTAATGGAATATTTTGCCTGATTCTCAATTATTTGCAAACTACTGAATTGTTTAAATGTAGTTAAACAATAGAATGTAGTTAGAGAAGCAACTTCTATTTTACTTAGTAGCCCTGATAGTCATCTGGTAAATTTTGGAAAGGTCAGACATAAGCTGGAATTGCCTCTTAACATAAAGACACACCTTTAATACTATTGTTTCTTACAAGATGCACAATTCACAGGAAAAATGTCTTTTGCAAGCAATAACCAGTTCAGTCTTAAATGACTGATCTTCATACCACAAAATAATCTCTTCACATTCAATGTAACAGCCAAACCTGGCAGACAAAAATACTGAGGAAATGTAGTTACAGCTGACATGAAAATATAAAAGAGATCCAACAATATAAAATAAGCAATGGAGCTTTGATAAAGGAGTGTGGTGAACGCAATTCAGAAATATTCATTCATCAGATAGGTCTGGAGAAGGCTGCAGTGACATTCTGAATTTAGATTAACTGCACAGGTTCTGATCTGTCTCTTGTTACTTCACCCAGGATATGTACCAGAGAAGGTTTTCATTGAACTCAAATGAGCACACAGGATAGAGAAAGAGTAAGAAAATGCTGTTTCAAAAATCAATTGTGAACAGATATAGTGACTATGACAGTTTGGATTGATATTGCATATCCTGGGTCTGAAAAGATGTAACTTAGAGATTCAAAGCAACTCCAGCTACAGCTCATATGCAGGAATATGCTGAATTTGTTACTCTACTCATACTGAGTTAACAATCTTTACAGAAAGGTCCCTCTTATATCACCAAGTCTCCTCTTGAGGTGACAGCATCCCACCCTGTGTTCCTCCTGAGGTTTACAAACACAGATGTCTGGTGCAGATGATCCCCACTATCTGCAGTGCATGGTGGGGAGCACTCATCCCAATACTGACTCTTGCTTAGATGACAGATGCAGATGACAGATGTATGACAATGAGAGATTGCCAGAATATACCAAAATGGAAGTAGCATTCTCATAAAATCAAAGCAGCTAAAAGAGAAAACATTTTTTGCTAGGATTAAACCTTAATATGCCTTGACATCTTAAAGATTTACTGCAGATTTATAAAATGTAAATAAATTTACATTTACTGCAGGTAAACTCCCCACACAAATAGAGATAAGTTTTGGACAATGGAACAGCCTCTCCTCCAGCAGGCCAGTCAGAAACCCTTCACCTTTTGGAGTATGAGAACACTACTGCAGAGTATTTCCTGAGCTCATTTATTTTGCACTGACCATTAGAATTCCCCACTCAGGAACATGCTGGAAAGGATCAGCACTTGTCCTCATTTTTTGGGGGGACAACCTTAAGCACCAAAGAAATTCTCTGTAGAATGGCTCTTCAGAGATTTCAGAGCACCCCACTGCACTGATCACAAACAGGGTTCCCTGATCATGATCTTCCTCTCCTAATTCCAACAGGTCAGGTCTGAGAAAGATGCTTTGATCACAGGCTAAATCATAAAATGGTTTGGGTAGGAAAGGACTCTAAAGCCCATCTTGTTCCACCCCTTGCCATGGTGGAACATGGAACCCCATCCCACTATCCCAGGTTGCTCCAAGCCCTGTCTAACCTGGCCTTAAACACTTCCAGGGATGGAGAATCCACAGCTTTTCTGGGCAAATTGTGCCAGGGCCTCACCACCCTCAAATGGGGATACACACACAAGTGAAAGAGTGTCAATGCTCTTTTCAAACTTCCTCATGCAACTTCATCTGGAATACTGTAAACTCTAGTTTAACAGCTTAGTCTAAGTGGAAAAGAAGATCTAGGAAATGAGGAGCCTGGAAGAAGTATTGTAGCAGATCCCAACCAGGGTCTGAGTGAGGACGAGTCTGATGTGATAATGAAAGCTGCAAAAGAAAAGGGGATGTTTGAAGTGAAAGCATTTTAGTGAAAGTATGAATTCACCAACTATGAATAAATGTAACCTAGAAAAGAAAAGCATTAGACTTATGAAGGCTTCGAACAGCTTTCCAGTAGAAATAGTGGAGAGCAAAAAGAAAAAAAACCAAAAAAGCTAAATTTGTTTTAAACAGATCTTGAAACTTTATGCTCAAAGAATAAAACCATCCATGATTGCTACCTTAAGAATGACACCCCAATATCTGTGGTTTAGGACATCAATTGATTTTCAGTGAGAGTCAAGGTAGAACTTGACTAAACAAACTAACAAACAGCGCACTAAACAAACCTCTGAAGAGTGGAGAATGATGGAGCACAGGAAAGGTCAGTGGGCTCCAAGAGGGAGGGAAGCATCCCAGCCTCTTTCACAGGCTAGCTGAACCCAGTGGTTTTCCAGTCCTTTCAGTGGAATATGAAACCCTTAGTACGGCATTCAGCTTTTCACTTACACATGTGTAAGTTTAATTTTCAATGACTGAGAATTGCCAGGCACACCAGGAGTCACTTGCCACCCAACCTTTCTAAAGGTCGGTAAGTTAATGGATCTAACATTTAGAGACGTGTTTTACCCTTTGTACATTCCTGTTAACTTCCACAGAATAGCAACAAGCAAGACTGCTGCAAACTTCCCTCCTTTGGTTAATTTATCTGTAGAAAGGCTTAGAAAAACTTTTAATACAAAAAGCATTTCATTTGAGAGGGAGAGCAACGGACACAGACATTATATACAGAGAAGATGGAAAGGCAAATAGGAAGGGAAAGGCACAAAATAGAAATGTTTTGGTAATAAATGCCAGCCTACCTGAATTTGAAGGCAATGAAAAGAAAAAGCAGATTTAAAAAAGATGCAAATAACAATATTTTGAATTGCTAAGGATATTGTTTTCTCTTTGGAATAACTTTTTTATCATACACGTTAAAATGTGTGATTTGCTTCATTAATCACACTCATTTCCCTCACAGAGGTAGGCATACAATCACAACTTGTTTCACAGGACTGAGATAAAAAGGTTGAGCTTTTATTTTCTTTCATTTGAATGTTCAGTCTGATTACTGTGAAAAACATTTCCACCCTAAAAAGTTTAAATGCTTTGTATCTGAATGCACAGGCAGCAATAGCCAGCAGCATCTTTTGCCTATTTGTAGTTGCAATCCCAAATTCCCTTTCTGGCTTGAAAAAGAGAGATCAGTGATTTATTACTCAACAGGTTACCAAGAATAAAGGCTCAGATTCTAGATTTTTCAGCTTGGAGAGAGCAAAACCATCTGCAGCATGAGTTAAAAGAGGAAGAAGAGGAGCAAGACCCAAGGCAGGCCCACAGAAATGTTTTTACTTAACATTTACTAATGGAGGGATTAATGAGGACTCAAAAAACCCCATTCTGGACAAACAGAATGGAGCCCAGCATTAAGGGTTAAAAATCACAAGGAAACTACTTACTGAATGATCAAAAGAAAGGAATAGCAGGTCATTCTAACAAAGAAACTGAGAAAGGTAAAGTTCAGCAATTCTACAGCTTAAATGCTTCTCCCTAAGATGCATTAAGTGAAATGCATTTAATATGAAGAAAGCTTCTGAATTTACGAGCAGAATTTGTCTTTGTGCAGCTCCCAAGGAGAAAAGGCAAGCGAGATCGCATTGAATAACAATCAAGAGGAGAGGGGGAACATTTTCAAAGACAAAGGAAGTCAGTGGAGGACTATATGGAAATGGGGGTTATTCTCTCTGCAAAAAAGAACTCTGGATGAACAACAGGCAGAGGTTCAAAATATTTTTCAGTCGATATGTTAGTCATATGTTAGTCAATCCAGCCAGAACTGGATTTACATTTATTTGCCATTTACAAAGGCAAACGAGTTCTCTGGTATTTATCACTGAAAGTATTGCTTGGGTATGAAATTACAGAGGATTCATTAAAACTGTGCTCTTGGGTAGGTGTTTTTCCAGGAAACTAAAAGGAGACAAGCTAAATTTTTAATTAAAAAAAAAAAAAAATACTAAAGTAAGAAACAGAAGTCAGATTCACAGCTGTTACAACCTGGAAGGGATTCTTTGTCTTCCCATTGAAGACACACTTGTGTGAAGCAGCTGCCCAATGAAAACAGTGCCCTTTTTCTCACCTATTCATCATTTTTACTTTCCTCCAGTCCTCATTTCATTCCACTGCAAAAATGAGCAGAAGAGAAAGGGAGAAAAAGGTACTTGTCTCTCTTGTTTCCCATTGTTCCCTGCCCATCATCCACGAAGCCAATGCTACTGGATTTTTCTTGGATTTTACTTTTTTCCACAAATGACATCTCAATAGCAAAATCCCTGCTTTCCACATGAAGGATGTTTGTGACAAGCCCCTGGCAGAGCTGCAGCTGGAACGTGGCTCCTGGCTCAGCACAGGAATTACCTCGACTCAGCAGCCATGGGTCAAAGCCTGGCTCTGCACTGAGCAGGACCTGCCTGCTGAGGCAAGGGGTCTTTATTGGTGTGCTCAAAAAATCCTGGCCTGGATCTCCAGCCCTTGTACAACAGGAGACATGCTTTGGAGTTACACTAATGTCAACTCTCCAGAGACAAAAATGGCACAGAAAAACAGGACACAGCTTTGAAGCATGAGAAAACTGAAATTCACATCTCAAAGTCAAGTGACCGCAGTGATGTTCTTGTCTATTGCTTGAAATGTCTTTCTTTGAAAGGTCAAGCCTGCATGTACCTGATTTCTTCAGTATCAGCTACAGCATCCCTAGAGTTGCATGTATTTAGTACTGCAAAGCAGAGGTGACATCCTCTTTACCACTTGTTTCCAGAAGTTAGATGAGCTTCAAGTTCAAAGGGTGAGCTCTAGAGCTCCTAAACCAAGAGGAACTGTTCTTATTAATACTGAGTTTAACGAACCTGCATTTCAGTAAACTCCAGCTAGGCCTAATAGTCATTTTACCGTACTAAATTTTTTTTCTTCCCTCTGATAATTTGTGTGTGTGCCTGCTTCTCTAAAAGCTCCAGGTATAACAGTTTCATTTATGTTAACTTAAATTGCTGCTTTAAGAAAGAGAATAGGATTGGAATGTTCACAAATGGGAACAGATTTCCCAAATATCTCCACACAAGGGTATGTGTGCACTTAGAGCATTTTCCTCATTAAACACCAAGTGTTGGAGCAATATGAAATGTTGCTGGCGTTTTTTTAATGCACCGTTGCTTTGGAATACAGCTTTTCATTCCATTGGAGTTCAAGTGGCTGGGTTGCATGTGAATAATTAAAAAGAAGTACCAGCAAAACAAATTTACTTATGCTTGCTGGGGGAAAAAAGAAGCCTGCAATTTAGCTGGCCAACAGTGAAGAGAAACATGGCCATCCAAACTCAAGGAAACTCCAAGGCAGTAACAGAATCACAACAACATCAGATCGCATTTGATTACATATGACCTGGTTTGGGAGAGCTCCATCTGCATCTACAAACACTTAGTGGCACTGACCTTCACCAGCATCCCCTCATTGCCTTTGCTGAGTTTTTACCCCTTCTGCACACACGGGAGCCCCTCAGCCCCAAGGAGAGCTTGCTCCCTCTTTCACAGAGTTTCTCTGCCCAGCTGCTGTTACTCGATACATCAAGACGAAAGGCAGAAAAGACACAGCCTTGGTCCTTCACCTCCCTCTCAAAAGCTGCTATGTCCTCGCTACCTTTCTCTGGAACTAAATTTAAGTTCTTAAAATAGCTCAGCAATGTCTCCTGTGTAACAACAGAAAACTCCTAAGTCCTTATGCAACATGAACAATAGCCAGTAATCCAGAGGTAGAGCAAATAATCCAAGACTTTTAATGTAATAATCTGAAGAACTTTTCAGAATTCATTTGGAAAAAAAAAAAAAACATGTTGTTTGTTACCTAGGAATGGCCACATTATTTTAGTTCTTATGATCAGCTGTCATGGGTTGCAGTGCAAAATGTAACCAAAACTCTGTATTCTATCACCATCTGTTGAAACTGGAATGGTGGTGGTGTAATTGTCTGTCAAAGGCCAACTGTCAATAAACCCACTGGGGCAGTTTTCTGATCTCTTCCACAACCCAGCCTCCCTCCAGGGAGAGATCTTCTGCTCATGGGCCAGTGAGTCTCACTGATAGAATTCCATCATCCCATTGGGAAATGCTCCAGCCAGAGGGAGGAGCCAAGTATTCCTACCTGGATAAAAAATCTGGGAGTTGAAACACCAAGCCAGCCTTTCCACTGGATTCTCAGAGGAAGACATCTCCCACCACTGGACCTTCAGAGAAAAACTCCACTCTTTCTACAGGAGCATCACTTCAACAGAGCCACATCTGCTACTAGGACTGCAGCCACCATGGAATGGGACTGCTGCGAACACCCTGACCCACAGGGTGTCAGGTTGTATCCTGACTCAGTCAGTGGGTTTTGCTTGTTTGTTTCTTTTTCTTTTTCTCCATTGTAACACTGCATGTGTTTTGGTTTTATTGTTTATTTTAGTTCCCGTAACAAAGAACTGTTATTCCTATTTCCATATCTTCATCTGAGAGCCCCTTAATTTCAAAGTTATAATAATTTGGAGGGAGGGGGTTTGCATTCTCCATTCCAAGGGAGGCTCCTGTCTTCCTTAGCAGACACCTGTCATTCAAACCACGACATCAGCATATATGAAAAGCAGTGCAAAGTGCACAGGACCCAGCCATTCAGGGGCATTGTTGCCAGAAAGAGCTGCTTGTGTTGATCCAGTCACTTTCCCTGAGCACTGGGATCAGTCACACTCTGTTCAAACCCATCCCTTCCCAGGTTTCTCTGTACCGAGGCACACATCTGAGAGGGGAGAAATGAAGCTACAAGCCCAGAAGGAGAGTGTGGAAGATAATGGATGTTCTCAGTGCAGGCAGTCTCACTAAATGCAGATGATATGCACTATATGACACCATTTACAGGCTGGGGGCCGCTCGGAGGCACGCTGGATTCGCTCCTCTCAACAGTCAGACATGGATTATCCTTACTGCTGCTTATTTTGTTGCCCACAAATAGTGAGCTAAGCCCTTCAGAGGAATGCAGAGATATAGGGCCCTTATCCCAGGAGCTGTGTTAATTCATGGAATAAAACCCAGGCCTTAGGGACTCGCCTTACTCTCACGCTTTCACTGTTTCTAAACTGGAGAACTGAAGGGGAATATGAAAAATAATTCAGATTGTTACAGCGTGAAGGCCTAAGGCAATTAATGCTTCAATCGACAAAGTACATTTCCCTAACAACCAGAGATGTGATAATTTAGGGAAGGGAAAAAACCCCACGAACACAATGACTTCTAAAATTTGAACCTGAGAAGTTCAGACACAAAAATATTAAAACTTTTAAGGGGCACATTTGTATGCAGGCATGGCGAGATGTTTGTCTCCTTCATTTGCATGCACACGTCTGGTAGAGGCAGGCGCAGCCTCCCCACTGAGACCTGGCTCGAGGACACAGCTCACCCTCCCTGCATCTGGTCCCTCCCCACAGAAGCAGAGGTGCACAATAATTTCCTGCTGCACCTCGGAGGCCAAATCATTGCTCTGACAAGAGAGTGGCTCCTTGACTCCAGGCAAGAATGGTACATAGCTGTAAGACTGTTCTGTCGCTATTCAACAAGAAATGAACCACACACGCACAACAGCTTTCCTCAAAGAAGGGCAGGAATGGAGGAAGTTTATTGTGAGACTCTGACTTTATATACCATTGCAAAACGTCCAGTGATAGGAAAAGAAAGGTTGCCACCTCTCTGACCTCACTGTCAAACCGAAAGTCTATCATGTCTCGCTTCCTCTATAGAGGAATGTAAACAATCTGACTCTAAATCTGAATCTAAGACAATCAGAAAGTTTAGAAAAACACATAAGAGCAAGGCAACACTGTGCATCCCTTTTCCACAGAGGATTTAACATTATGATCAGGCAATCTCCCTGGAGAATTGCAGGAAGCTTCTGGGACAGCTCACGTTCACCTGCCCCCATTACTGGCTTTCAGTACCTATGCACCCTTCTCCTAGGTCATCAAGTATGTCTGAGTAAACATAGTTTGATTTTTTGCCAGGAAGTAAATCTAGTTATTGTGCATCTGATTCAGGAAGGGCTTCCCACACCTGCAGCTGGTTGGCAGCCAAACGGTAGCTACCCATTTAACATTCCCTCTAGGAAAGAAGACACTGGGAGAGCACTAAATTAACTGCTGTCTGTAGTTTCGTGGGAATGCTCAATCCCAGTTTCTGCTCCCAAGCAGCACACAGAACCAGGCTCCCAAGCACAGGCTGTCAGTGCTGGCAGAACAACAGCTGGTCCAGATATTCGTATCTCCAGATTTATTGTGCATTACACACATACCTGCAAGGCTGCAACACGGCAACAGCACTCAGAGTCACAAGGCTGAGAGTATTACCATGACAGAGTCTTTTTTCATTTGTTCAGTAGACACAGCCTTTGTACTGCCAAGGGGGAGCTTCTGAGGGACTCTACAATGCCACTCCCCAAATGACGTGTGATCCAAGCCCTGTCACTTCACTGCCCAGTATCACCGATGGGGCAGCTGTCCAATGAAACACAGAAATCAGCAGAACACGACACGGCTATTCAGTGCATGTCAGTGAAATGCAGACAACATGACAGTTCTGAGGGGGGTTTGCTACTGCAGACAGCTTGTACTATTATATCATTATTCTCTTTAACTGTGACAGAGCAGACAGAGGGCTGCCTTGACTGGCCTGAATTTCCCAGTGTCCTCTGTAACATCACAGGAGCTCATCAGCTCCCCACACAAACATCTTTGATCCTCCTCCCTTGCAGTCTGCACACGTGGCACAGCCATTCTCAATTACTTTGTGAAACACCACATCGTTTTTTTCATCCTTCTCCTAGACCAACCTATTCCAAAATTACTGGAAGAAAATGATTAATAAAAACATTTTCAATATCACGGGGAAAAACCCTGATATATTTGCATGATTTTTTTTTATTCATATAGACAGATACTAAACAGCTGCTTTTCTGAAGAAACAGCAGGAACACAACAGGATTTAATTCACTTGGAGTGTAGAGCTGCCTGCAATAATCACAAAATAAAGACCCACCAATGGAGAAATCAAATTTAAGGCATCTTGAAGAAACATAAAACATAAGACACAAACAACAATATCCTGCACATATGGTTTTCTTGAGTTTTATTCCTGTGCACAGGTTATAGATTGCTTTTCAAAATTAAAAGCAATAACAGAGCTTCTCAATAAATCACAATCCAGAAGTTGCTGGTGAACACATTATGGCAAAATCTATCTTGATTCCAGCAAATAACTTCTCCTAGGAGTTCTTGTACTGAGCCTCTCCCTTCTGGATATATATATTTATTTCTATATATATATGCTTTCTATACTATATCCCAGTGGTATATACTAGATTGTACTTACTTCCACTCCCATACTTCATATGTCTCCTTTTCATGCTTATATGAATCCTTAAGTTATGAATATGTATTATTAAAGTATTATATGAATACACAAGTTCTTGGGAAGAAAGAAGAGGCCTGTGGATCCCAGTAGCACAATGCCAATTCCAACTGCAGCCTGTGACACAAACACCACCTGGCTGTTCCTGGGGCAGGGATGCTGCAATTTGCTGCTCTTCAAAAGATGTTTTCAACTCTTACACTGGGCTTTGTTTTGCATCAGCCTGCAGGAAATTAGAACTTCAACTCTTTCTTGTCAGATCCCCTCTGATTCAATGTGCATTCAAGCTTCGGGTTTGTAAAGCTGTGTCATTCCTCCTGAAAAACTGCTTGACAGTGACCCTAAGAAGAAAAACGTATTTTCCACCATGCAGTGTCACATTTCTCTTTTTATTAATCACTTTTTGATCTTAATAATACAAAAAGTCATGTCAGAACAGCTGACAACTTCCACAGCTTTGGCACAGATGTTACTCAGATGATGAAAGGCCTGTCCACTGGCAATACCTGAAAGGTTCAATATATTGTATTTCCCCAAATCTGCAGACTTCGTGAAAAACCCACTGTCCACAGTGTAACCGGAACTCCTGCTAAACCTCACAGATACTTCTGATTCTTCTCTTTCAGGAACTGCAATTTTCAGAAGTTGTCACATGTGTTTCAAAGTTTGGCAGAGAATAGACTGGCCTGAATGCTTCATTTGCTATTTTAATTAAAGTCAAGCTTCTACATGCTTACATGTTCTTTAAAAATGCATAAAACTATGAATATTATTACTCATCAAATTGTTTATCCCTGAACTGATTTTATCTATATACACAGGTTAAATATTCATGTGCTCCTCCCTTTCAGACTATAACTCTTAGTTCCCTATTCTCCTGCACTGGTGTTTCAATGTGTACTGTAGAAGTTGAAGATCATTTAGGTAAAAGCATCCTTAGGGACCTCTGCCTAAAAATTCCAAATTAAGTGGGGTTTTTTTCCTATATTAGTACTGGAGAGCTGTCCATATGCTTACGTTAAGCCTGACAGATCTTTGATTACCCCTTAGCTTGTAGTTATGCAGCTCTAATGCGGTTTAGATACATTCCATAGTTGTTAATGGCTCAACACACTGAGACCTTGAAGAATAACAACCAAGGTTATTTAGTAATGTAACACAGTAAAATAAAATAGGCTTCACCATGTGTGCAAAAGTAATAAATGCTTTGCTGATTTTAAGGCATATGTTTCTTTAAAATTCTCAGAACATAAATGATTTAACTGCTACAAACACAAAATCACAAGCCAAATTCACTGCAAACTCCGAAAGCTGCAATAAATAGGTGAAGGCATAAATTGCTGGTAATTAGGAGTTTACTGAAGAGGGTATTTAGGGGAATTGGCACTGATTCAGAGAGATGAAATGCAAATCTCAGGTGCTTATGTGCACAGGGCACTGCGCCCGAGCCTGGGCTGAAGCACGGCATCACCAAGTGCGGCCCAACGCAGGGACCTGAGGGTGCTGGAGCCCAGCAGGGAATCTGGACACACCCATGTTCTCAGGAGCTGGGCTTGTGTGGCACCTCTGAGGTCCTCCTACGCGGCAGTCGTGAAACAAAACGGTGCAAGCCAGCACTGATTGAACCAGTTCTGCTTCCAGCTGCACACCTAAGGCACTGGCTGCTGGGAGTCCTTCACTCAGGGTATCCCACTGCCACCATGTGTCCTGGGTCTTTGTGGCACTGCAGGATGACAGTGGCTCCCCTAAGGAATGCCCAGCACTGCAAGGAGTGCCAGGCCACAGCTGAATGAGCATTGGCAGGAGCATCATTTCAGCTCCTGGAGATGTACATGGCCCAATGAGCATGTTCAGGGATGGGCATGGACCAAAATGTCCCCTGAGTTAGGAAATCTCCATCTACTGAGTTACTCCCCTACCAAGGTATCCAGATTTTAACAAATCCTTGTGGAATAGTCTAAGCTGTGAGGTACCTCTGCCAGGGTTACAGTGCCACTTCTGTAGGGGCAGGCTGGAACTGAAGGTTGATGACTTACAAGCCAAAGGAAATCACGGAGTCCTAGAATTGTTAGGATTGGAAGGGACTCCTGAAAATCATTTAGTCCAATCCCAAGTCCAATACAGGAGGGAAGGAGCACAACTGAAGGTCTAAAGTGCACAACACAGGAATCTGACACAGACTCAGTGGAGCCATCACACATATGGAACACAGTAGCTGTCCCAGCCTTGACAGCCAGGAATGCCAAGTCCTTACCTTGCCATCCCTGTTTGCAGTCCTGGTCTCAGGACACCTCAAATCCCAAACTGCTGTGCAAGTGGCAGATGAAGTTCCTTACAGAGTCACACAATCTCCTGGGCTGGGAGTGACACACAAAGATCATGGAGACCACCTCCTGGCCCTGCTCAGACACTCCAAGAGTCACACCCTGTACCTCAGACCATTGTCCAAATGCTCCTGGAGCTCTGGCAGCCTTGGGGCTGTGACCATTCCCTATTCAGTGCCCAAACACCCTCTAGGAGTAGAACCTTTTCCTAATATCCAGCCTAAACTTCCCCTGACACAGCTTCAGGCCATTCCCTCAGTGGTCACTAGAGCAGTGGTCACTAGACCACAGAGCAGAGGTCAGTGTCTGCCCTTGTCTTCACTTCATTAGGAAGCTGTAACTGCAATGAGTCCCCCCTCAATCTCCTCCAGCTGAGTAAACCAAGTATCCTCAGCTATTCCTCACATGGCATCCCCTCAATGGCTTTCACCATTCTCATGGCCTCCTTTGGGTGCTCTCTGTTAGCTTAATAATCTTTCCTATGTTGCAATGACCAAAACTGCACACAATACTCGAGGTGAGGCCAGCCCAGGACGGAGCAGGACACTGCCCTCCCTCACTGGCCAACCATGAGGCATCTTAGAAGTTGCCTTTAGCAAAATCTAAGCCATGAGAAATCTTTTTCTTTCCTTTCCAAGTGGGTGATAAGCCAGGACTGCACTTAGCATCCAGTTGTTGGTGTTCATGACTGCTTGAGCCTCTGTGCTATGTGTGTGACGTCCTCTGCCCTCAGATCATGGAGGGTTTGCCGGCCACTGGCAGGAGGAATAACTTAGTTGGGATTCAGTCTGTAGCTAAAATAAGCTGTAACACAAGCCAGGCTCGAGGGAAATCCATTCAATGAGCAGCTTGAACAAATCTGTGTTCAATTAATGTAGCTTTTCAAACACTGTGACAGTGTTTGTGCTCTGAGAAGATGGTTAAGACATTGCTGCCACCAATCATTAGGGCTGTTCTCCTTCCTCTTGGGAAGCAGTGTCAGTCCAGGAAGGGAGCACAATTAGCAGTAACAAGAGAGTATGTGGGGGAGTGCAGGATGAAAGGCAAAACCGAAACGGCTGTTGAGGCATTCCTTTGGAGGAAAGGAACTTATGAAGAGAGGATGAGGGCACAGAGGTGAAAGATGGAAAAAGAAAGAAAAGATGAAACCTTCAGAAAGGAAAGAAGGTAGAGAAGGAAATGAAAGAGGAAAAAATATGGAAGGAAATCAAACAGAACCTGGAACTTGAAGAAGAAAAAACATTATTCCCAAATCTATGGTATTAAGGTGGTCTCATTTTAGGTAATATATATCTCCTGTTGCCCTGCCCTCCTTGCCACAACTGCCCACCTATTCTATTCAGTCAGCAAAGATGAGAACTAGCACCAAAGCACAGAATGGATATTACTGAACAGCCCTTTTCTGCCAGATATAATGTCCAGGGCTGAACTCTGCCCCATTTTCCTCATTTCACTACTCACGCTCTCTGTCCTGTCCCCAGACACTTGTTTTCACAAAACCTTAAGGAGTTTGCCCTCTCAAACTGTGCTGCCCCTCCCTCTGCTTTAGCTGCAATTAGCAAACAGGTTCCAGGTTATTAAAGGAGGAGTGAGAAACACACAGAGGGCCTGACAGATGGACTAATTATATAAACCTTATTTCCTTAAGCATCCAGGCTGAAAAGAGGACAAACCATGAGCAACTCAAATCATGCTGGGAGTAAAGAGAAAATGTGTGGGTAGGTGGCTGAAGGGATGTGGGAGCAAGGGAATAGGAGAAGAAAGAAATTGCTGTTAGGGAGTTGAAAGGGATGGGAATGAGCAATAGAAAGTGATGATGTTACTGGAAGGGGTCTAGAGCTACGTGTCAGGAGGAAAGGCAGCTGGTTTTGAAAGGAGAGCCTATTATCTGGTGCTGTAAAGATGCTCTGTAACAACAGAAGAGCCCTGGGAGAAAGTTTTCTGGAAACGTGATCCAGGAAGTAACAAAGGGAGAGCAAGAAGTTGGAGAATGGGGTAAAGGACAGAGAAGCTGTAAATAACTGCTGAAGTCTTCAAGGGATGAAGAAAAAATTAAGAATAAAATAGATCTCTCCTCTGCAAAGTGAGAGTCACCGAATTCGATGTTGCTATGGTGATTTTGACCACCTGAGGACCCAGGTTCAACTGTTTAAGACAATGCATATAATTATTCTTTTTATTTTCCCAACTAGCTACTTTCAGCCTTTTGCTTATATATAATGTGTTTTATAATTCAGAATTCTGCCACAGTTCAACAGCTAGCTGAAGTACTTGCATTACCAAAAGTAGTAGGTAGCATCCTTGACTGGAAAGGTGCAAGTAAGAAGTGTGTTATGAAACAAAGACCCATTACAACTTAAATAGTATCTGAAAAAAATGTGGTTAATTTAGGAGGTAAGTATAAAAGAGAAGTAAAATACAGTCTTTAGAATATTGGTTTCATTTGAAAATTAAAGAAAGGACAGTAACAAAGAGCTATGTTATCCTGTGTAACAGCAGGGATCCAAGAATACAGCATTACTAGAAACTTCTACAACTTCTGATAAGTTATTTAAACCCCTATGCTTCTGTTTCACAACTTGCATAATTGCTGGAACTAAACTTACCCGAAGGATGCATTTTGAGACTTCAGTAATAATTCCTAAGTGCTTTGAAAAGCGCTACATCATGTAAGTGAAGAATGTCATTATTAAAATTGTGCTTCAGAATTCATCACCAACAAGGGTTTGTTCTACAGCTAAAACTGCACCAAAGACATTATTAGCTTGCAAATCATAAAGCTCCCAATGACACAGAAGAGCAGCAGTGACAGAGCTGTGCTGCAAAGGGAGGGTAGGGATACTCAGTATGATACCAGGGGAGCCATTGCTGGGTTGAGCTGGAACAGGGTGCATTGCTGGACAGAGGCAGTGTGGCCATGCTGAGGTGTGTCATGGGCTTGGTGCCCCTTCTGGGACCTCAGAATCACAGCTACCCTCTTCTCAGGTGGTATTCTTAGAAGAGGAATTTGTATGAGTTCAGAGTTCTGCAACACCTTCCTCTTCAAGGATTGGTTTGATACAGTCAATGGCTTCATGTGATTGAAAAAATAGGATGTGATGTTCACATGATAGAGAAAACCTGTCAAGATCCATTTCAGAAGGCAGCCTGAGACAATACAGAGAGGGAGCTTTACTTAGGAACAATAAGGAGTGTATGTAAAATTTAGCAGAAGCATTATGTGAGAAGCAAGCCTGCCTCCATCTCACTTTGCAGAGAAAGTAATTAAGCTAAGGCTATTAAAAAAGGTGCTGTTCTCTTAGACAACACAGTTCATTTCCTGTAAACTCTAACTCTCTGAAATCCTAGGAAAGCTGTTTGAGAGTTGGAACAGCTTTACACAAGTTCTTACCTCTCTAACGTGCTTGTCCCACATGCAGGACAAATGTTCCTATAACCTGGTATCAGCGTTATGTAAACACTGAGGTGACTCATTGTGTAATATGAGATTACTCGATGCCACAAGTGCTTGCTAATGTGAAAAGCTTGTTAGCTGTCTAGCTGTCTGGCAATGCTCAACCAGCTTTGTCTACCAACTCAGTCAGAAAAATCATCACCTTTCCAAAAAAAATTGAGAAGAGGCAATGTCTTCTGCAACAGGTAAGTAATTATTGTCTTTCAAGATTTTTTTTAAAAAACTCGGTATTTTGAAGCATCCAAAGTATGTTATGCAAAGGTTAAGCTTTGAACTTAGTTCAGTCTTTTTCAAACTTCTTTCACACCCAAGTAGGGCAAAAAGAATATTTTGAAAAATAATAATGAAAATATTTAAAATCCTTCCTGTGGTCTGCAAGTTTCATCAACAAGGACAGATGGAACTAAGTTGCATCTGAGTTGTATTTGTAGGGCAGGGATTAGGTACGTATGAATTGAAAGGCTCCCCAAGACACATGACAGTGCTGAGCCAGTGGAAGGGCAAAAGTTGATTTTGAATCCAGACGTAGTTAAAAATCTAAGTTTTCCCACCTTCTATGAAAGGTGTTATGAGCATCCTTCAACTCAAAAGCTGAAGTTGTTCCTTCAGCATTCTGTCTGCAGGGCAGATACGTGCCAAACCTTCACAACCAGGATACCTCCTGAGGGAGATGCATTGCTCTGCCTAAGACCCAGTGCTTAAGAACCACATATTCCTGCAGACAGGATGGTTATACCCTTGATTTACCTGTTCCAGGACAGCTTTTTGGAGCAAATGACAAATGCTTGCCCTGTATTCATATATCTTATCTAAGTTTACTCCAATTGGTCACAATGGAAGTACATAAACTGCTTCATTTAACCATCAAATGCAAGATGCATCAAACACAGCCAGGATCCAAAGCCAGTTTGGTGTTGTTTTACAAACTAGTTATTTACCTGTGGTATAGATAAAAATGGCACACTCTACAGGGATGCACTGCTGCTGTTGGGGCACTTCATTCCCTTCAAGAGCAAACCTACTGACGAAGTGAAACAAACTACAGAGGAGATACAGAAGGGACTGTAAACACAATGACTGGAATTAGGTAGAAGTTTTACTTTCATAGAATCACAGAGCATCTTGAGTTGGAAGAAACCTACAAGGATCATGGACTCCAACCCCTGGCCCTGCACAGGCATCCCAACAATCCCACCCTGTGGCTGAGAGTCCAAATACTTCTGGAGCTCTGGCAGCCTTGGGGCCATGACCATTCCCTGGGGAGCCTGTAATTCAAGACCTGGAATGCTTCCTGTCTCAAACAAGCCAGCACCCACTCCTCATCACCGCTTTTTTTTTTTGGCAGTGATGTCCCTTACAAAGCCATAAAGATCAAGCACTTCTGCACCGGAAATTATCTGAATCCTCTATCTGTCTGTGCAGAGACAACTCTGGGGTTTAGTTGGAAAAAACAAAAGCTGTTTTCAGGGTGCATTTCAGATTAAATACATCAGTGTTCAGCAACTTAGAACAGCTCCTCTTGCCTCAGCCTGGTCCACAGAGTCACTGATGAGGCTGTGCCCTGGTCTAATGGTGGCTGGGCTCTGTGCCTGCTGCATCACTCCAGCAGCTCCATGCCACCCTTTAAACCTCCTCCCACCTCCCTGTCCCTTCCCTCAGCCTTGCCAGGCACTCTACTGCACAGCACACCAGGGCATCAGCACTGGTTGAGCATGAAAGCACTGCTGCTCTAATATTGAATAATGCCAGAACACTTCTAAGGAAGGTGCAAAAATACTTGGCAGGTTTGGCCAAATGCTCTTCCATAGTGCCCCTTCACAGAATCTCACAGGATTTAGTAAGACACCTTTAAAGCTAGAAAGTTAAGTTTAAAACAAAAAAGCGTTCATTGTGTTCTGGAAAAAACAAGGCATACATAATTCACTGCAATCAATCTGAACTTATTCCTGTTAAAATATAACCCTGTCTTACAGCTTTGTTTTGGTATTTTTTGTCAGATCTCCAGATTCATCTTGCAATAATATGCTCTCTCCCCAGAGAGTGAGCCAGTGCCTTTCATCAGCAACAGCCTTCCAGAAGTTCCACTTAGCTCACAAAGCAAACACAATGTTTGGCATAATATTTCAGAAAGGTCATACTGTGCTTCCTAACTTAATGGCCATTTATATTGCTTTACAACATTCAGATTCACACTCCGCTATCAAGTGGAGCCCTGCCATCTAAAAATAAACGCTTAAAAGCTAAATAAAAGAGAAATGCCCTAGATACCTGGGTTTGGAAATGCTTTCTGCTTATCTGAAGACAAGTTGTGATGCCCTTCTTGAGTCCTTTAACTTCAGGGCAGGTCCACTGAAAATAGCAGGATTGATGCTGAGGCTGTAACTCCCAGATAGTGCCACAGGTTCCAAAACAACCATATTCACCCTCACATGATCACCAGCAGAACATCCACATAAAAATCTTGAATTCAGTTGTTATTTTCCCAACTCCCCATAGGAAGAAGGAAAGGGTATCAATGGCACAGGACAGTGATGCACAGAGAAATCTAATGCACGCGTATGCCACGTGCCACAAGCCAGAGCTGCACTGCACAGACAGGAACTGGTGCCAATCCACACATCTGGAAACCAGACCACTCCCATACAGGCAGTTAAAACACTGACATTTCCCACCAGAGTGTTTACCTCACCTGTAGTATTTGCAGTGACTCCCTATCCTTTGGGAGGGAATCACTCCAAATGCCACTGACCAAGGTTTGCTTCTTAATTTGCATTGCTCATACATATTTCACTTTACTGCCTTTCAAGCACCACCAAATATTTGAAAATTGCAGTGTGCCAAAATTGTAGGCAATCCACACTGACAATTTCACAGGTCTGGGAATCCTCCCTTGTTCATTTGTTTCCACTTATTCAAACTACAGGTTTTCACTCACTTGCATACGAAGATAAAGCAATCCAATTATTTTCAAATATGCACATTCACCATTAGGCTTTCCAGGGGATGTTAAAAAACCCCTCTATTTTATGAAGAAGTACAATATAAAGCTGTGAATTGGCCCATCAATATCACAGTAGACCAGAAAAGAGTGCCCAAAATGAAAAAAGCATAATTTTTCTCTTTTTACATTACTTTTACATAGCTATGCTATGTAATTGTTTGTTATCTTAAAAAATCTCCATTTCCTACCAAAAGATGATAAAGGTTAGATTAATGCAAAAGTATTATTGTGAGTCCACACTGTAATTAGCAAGCCCCAAGTTTACTCTGCCATGCAGTTACTTCTGTATTTCTTATCCTGTGAAGCCTGAATTTTGGTTTTGCTGATATCACAATGGATTCTTTATTAAATCTGTCTTAAATTTAACGTTTTACACTAATTTCAAGTAGCCATTTTCCCCTTACCATAATTACAGAATGGTAATTTTGGATTAAGGAATGCACACAAAAGGCTATGAGAATATTTATCCTAAATCCAGAAGCAACAGGAGCCATGTGGAATTTTTCTGCAGAAGGTGCTCTCAGGACCATGAGACAGATCTTGGGCTGCTCCACTCGGCATTTTTCCCTCTGTATCACTGTTCAGACTTCCTTAATTTCTGACTCTGATCTCCCCTAAAAACATAGTGACAGCCAAATATGCCAGGGGACTTCTCACTGACTTCCAAGGGCTTTCCCATATGGTGGCTCCTTCCTCACACTACATCAAGAGCCATTCTTGGTCTGTAAAGCACTGGGAGTAGAAGACAAAACTGGAACTATTTCTCCTCCTTCCCCTAAACAGCAGTGGTAAAAACCACAACAAATTTCTCCAAGGGTTGTCTTTCCAGAGAGAAAAGTAACAGCAGTTGCTCCACCACTGACACTGGCTGGGCAGTGACTGGATGATGTTCTACTGAAAACACAGACTGTCTGCCCTGAGACAGAACAAATATTTTCAAATAAGATAACCTTTTCCCTGCTATGAATAAGAGACAAATAATGCAACATTCCCAAGTTAGCTGCACAAATCAGGGAAGTAACAGTTGTGCTAAATTATTTCATGCCATAAACTTTTTTCCTTTGGGCACAAACTACTTTCAGTATTTACGATTTAAATAACTAGATCATATTCCTCCATGAACAGTGAGAATAAACTAGAAATCAGATGCATGGCCATCCCCTGTCACATTTTTGCAGATCTATAATGAAACATTTGAGAAGCTGTATTTGCTGCCTGTGATCACAGTTGTTCTGTTCATTAGTGACACGTTCCCAATTAAACTTTCAGCCACACTGCCAGTTAAATCTACTTACTTGTGTTTGGGAGCTAATTAATAGCAAATTAAGGTTCTGAATTCCACGCTTATTTCTCATCCATACATTAAATTTATTTCATGGCTGGTATTTCAGAGGAATTTTTTGTGAAATTATTTTCATCTAAAAAAGGAATCTACTAATGTGGCCTTTGTGCTTTGTTTTGTGGTGGCACTGAAAGGCATCCTTCGTGATATTTTACCAAATATTTTCAAGGAATGCTTCTTCCCTCCTCATATTTGTAGTAGCTGTCTATGTTGCACTACCCCTTCAAGCTCCTAATTCGTTTCACCCTTGCCTGTTCCTACTCCTGGGCCAGTGTTTCTCCTTTCTACCTCCCAGGCTACAGACGTGACAAAAGGAAGACAAATGAAATCATACATGCATCAAATAAATAGGTGTACCTAAGACAGATTTTTTGTTTATCCTATTAAAACATTTACATGGTAAAAATGAATTTAAACAATTACTCGACATGCAAGAGTAAAAAAAAGTTGAGAAACAGCTCCAGAAAAACAAAAAAGGCTCATAATTATGTGTCAGGCTTTCATGCTAATTAATTGATAGACCCTTTGTTCCCTCAGCTTTCTGCTGGCCAGTATTTTTCCATATTTTTCACAGAGACTTAGGCAATTCCTTCTTCAGTTTGCTTCTGTATTTGCTGTGGGCTATGTAATTTTTCCAGGTCCAGACTGAGTCCAGGTCCAGATATCTCACGCAGGAGTGTGAATCCCTTTCCATGCAGTGAATCACTTTCGTGAGAGGAAATTCTGCAACAGGGCCAAGTTAAATGTGCCATTTTCTTTGCCAAAGAAAAGCAAGGACCATGCAGGAATCAGCTGCTGGAAACAGGGAGAATCCAAATTCGGGGCCTGGTGAAAGGTACCTTCTTGCCTTGGTGCTGAATTGCACGTGGGTGCAGTGATTGTGATACAGACCCAAACCATTAGGATGGCAGAGCTGCCTAATTATGTCGATTAGTGCTGAGACTTCCTCATGGGCAGAGCCAAAGTTTACACAGTTACTTCTGTGGCAGCAGCACACAAGGAAGGAGGACTGCCATCCTCCAGATCAAAGCAGAGCAGCTGCAGGGCTCTGGGTGCATTCCCCTCCTTGTGCATCTCGACCAGATCAGGAGTTAACAGCCCAAACCTGTCTCACTGAACCCCCAGGGCCACGGACTTCAGAGGAGCTGGAAGAGACACGAGACCTCTAGTGACCACAATATCAGATTCAAGATTGCAAATTGCTTGTTCAGGAGCCCATGATGACTTCAGAAGTCAGCAGGAAGAACAAGGAGCCACTAGAAATGGAACATAATCAATCCTTTTTGATAACAGCTATTTTAAAGAACGGTTGAGGTCAGCTGTAAAATATAACTGCAATTGTACAGCTGAGCCTGTAAAATTACCCTTTGCTAATACAGCTATGGCAGCTTACTCTGAGCACTCTATGCCACAGAGCTTATGGAAACATTACATTTGCTTAAAATTCCACTCTGTTTTCAGAGGATGACACTCAGAACGATGTCTGGAGGGAGTGTCTATATGTACTGCACGGTTCTGAGTCACCAGGCAGCTCTGTGATATAATTGTCTATGTAACTCTAATGGTGATCTGCTGAATAGAGGCTAGAACCAGACAGGAACCATTAAATTACTAGCAATTCTGAAATAAAATGTGTTTGAAGTGGGTTTGTGATGACCATATCCTTTAGGAATGCTTCCCTGCATGTTATCATGTCGAAAGACATGACAAATAAAGAGATCACAAGTCTCTGAAGAAAAGAGGTTACAAATCTCTGTAGTTTCTTCCACTATCACTTTAAAATAATGCTTCATCTGATCTTCCAACTATATTTAAATTAATTAAAACCCATTTATCACCACAAGTTCTCTGAAGTACTTGGGGATTTGAAGTCAGTTTTTCCTGCTCTATCAAATATCACAGTTTTCTAAGTGGGTAGGATGTGACCTATAAATTACCATGATGAATAACTTTGTGAGTAAGAACGTGGGTCAGTTTCTCATTAAAATTAAAAAGTCCTCATTCTCTGTTGTCAGATTCTCAAGTGCTGCTGCAAAGGGAAACAAAGAGCTGTCAAACAGAGCGATGATATTTTACACCCAGTTTGCCCTGCTGTAAGGAACACGTCATGTTACAGGACACTTTGTAGGCACAACCATTACACTGATTTCAAGGACAGCAAGTAAATTCTCTTCTATTCATGGAGAAGAAATTTTTTACTGGTTGAAACTTGCTTCCATGAACACACAGGGTCAATGTACCACTTAATTCCTATATAAATCTTCTGAAGATGAACAAATTTCAAGTAGCACATTATTGTATCATTTCTGCCTGTCTGAAGGAAAACCAGCATTACTGGAAAATCCTTCTCCTCATCCACGGGTTTTGAAAGTCAGAGGAATGTGAGCAGGCTGTCAAGTTATGGAGACTGCAGCTGAAAGACAGATTTTAGGGTAGTTTTTAAAATGCAGCAATGAAGCCCCCTGGAATTACTGTGCATTTTACACAGACAGAAACTAGCAAGAGTAAAAGATGCAGCTGAGAATCCTTAAAGCAACTGTTGAAACTACCCCAAAAACAAGATCAAAAGCAGCTTGAATATTCTCAGGACACAAGTTTACAACTTTAAATTGTAACTTTTCAGGATGGGGACAGTTGTTCCCAAGTGAAGAGCTGGTGGATTCCATGTAGGAAGAGAGAAAGTGCTTACAAAGCAAAGATCAAGAGCCCCAAGGAACCTGCATGGAGAACAGAAATACGTTTCTCTAAAATACAGTCATGGGCATTTGCAAGAATCATGGAGTGGAGCTCAACTGGAGCCATGGTATTTGTAGTGGCACCTCTCTGGTTTGCACATGCCCTGACTCCTGGATAGCAGGAGGCACTGGAGGGAGCTCTCTGCCCTGCCAAGGGGTTGCTTTAATGCTCACAGACTGAAAGGTGCTGCCAGGAACAGCAGGGCTCTTCTCTTGCTGTCCCTGTCAGACAGGAGGCAGCTTTGCATCTCCAGCCAACCTGCCTCTTCTCCAAAGCAGTCAGCTCCCACATGAGAAGGGAATGGACCTGACAGGACTGACATTTTCCCTCTAAGACAGTTTTCTGATGAGAAAGGAAGGAAAGAATTGGCAGAGGAACTGCAAACTCTTGTCCTAGAGAGTTGTCATCCTCCCAAACTCCACAAGGCCAGGAGGGAACCACAGGTGAGGCTTTGCAGCTCAGCTCTGTAGTTGTCTCTGCCAGCAGATGCTTTTTGAATTTTGTGGTTTATTTACTGATTTATAACAATGCCCTTCACAGAGATTTGCAGGATTGTATAAAGCAGAACAAAGAAATGCTCTAAGTGTCTCATCTCAAGTGAGTAGATAGAAGGAATTTTTAGTGTTTGACCTTAAACATATTGAAAGCATAATATGGTTTCATCTGTTTTCTCAAATGAGCAAAACATCTATACCAAGAAACTGCAGAGAACATAAACAGAACATGAAGTGAAATACCTGAAAAATAAGGCTTTGGGCAAAGATGTGTACATTAATCATCACACAAAGATAATGAATGAGCCAAAAAATGAAGGATTTTCACTAGAAATAATGAAAATTTGCCTTCTTAGCCTGCTTTTGTGTTAAAAGGGAGCTAAGGAAGTTTCCTGAAAAAGATATGAAAAAGACAGATGGCAGAGAAATAGATTACTTATGTTACTGAACTCTGAACAGGTCAAAATATGAAAAACACAGAAACATAATATAGGCATACTGTAAATAATAAAAAATATCACATCTAGGATCATCTTGAACAATAACTTACATAAAGTGCACTGTGACAAAAATCATAATCAGATACGTGAAGGCAAAAAAAGTGAATCAGTTTCTTGTGAGTTGAACTCACACAGCTTTGAACAGTAAATTACTTAGAAGAACCTTACAATGATTTCATGTTCTCCCTGAAAACACAGGTTGGTTCAGCCCCACACTAGCCAGAAGAATGAAACAGGATGTTCAGGACAGCTTTGACACTCCATAGGATTTCCATATTTACACAGGTGTATTCCCTGTGCCAAAGGTGAGGTCCAATTGCCCAACCCATACCCACTTGTCTCTGCAAACCCACACAAGGCCCAAGGTCATACAAAGTCCCTGTCCCCAGAGGAAAGGAATTCTGTGTGTTCCTGGTGGGAACATGAGCTTTGGAGAGGCTGTAGAGAAGGGGAGGTGTGTGCAGGCTCTGGTTTAGTGAAGATGGCTGAGGTGTCCCTGGAGATGCTGGTTGAAGGTGTTTCCCCAGGGCAGCCCAGGGGATCCATCCTGATCTGTAGGAACTCACAGCTTGGCAGTGTCAGGAGCTCAGCAAACAAACACAAGTGAACAAGGTGTTGTCTCTTTTATCCTTTAAAGAAAAAAGGGAACAGCCTCCCTCCTCAAGGACAGCCACCAGCCCCCCCCCCCGCATGCGAATTTCAGCTCTGTGGATTTCAGTGACCTGAAGTACAAGATCTCAGAGACACAATGTGACTCTTTTGAACCTACATGCTCCATCTTACTACAAAGATATGTTTTTAACGGAAGGATTTTATAGTGAGCAGCAAAGCATAATAATGATTAATCCCCTGATTGCCAGCAAGTGCCCTGAACAGCTCTTACTCTGCAGACAGTGACATTCTCTTGCTAAAGTGAAAACACAGTGGCATTTCAAGTTAAAAAAACCCAATGTTCATTGAAATAGAAAAAGCAGTAGCTGGCACTGAGAGTAACAAATGAGAAGGTCAGCTGAACAGACACAAACAGTACAGAACATAGATGCAACACACCCTGTGCAGGATTCATTCCAGCAGTATTGATAAAGCTTACATTAGTTCAACAAAAAGAAAAATGTATTACATTGCATTATGTTACATTTTTTGATTAAATGCAAATAACTCCTAATCAGTACCTTTTAGCAGGGTTGCTAATGGAAATACATTAATTAATGCTGGACCCCTATTATTTTATTCTGGTTTGAAGAGTCACAGTTATTTGCAGTTCTGTTATCCAGAAGAACACCTGCAATTTTCAGAAAACCCAATCAAAGCTTCACAATAGAATTTTAAACTGTGATTCAGCAAAGGTTCATATGCTTAAAGTCCTATCAGAATAAAATCCAAAGTAAGCACCTATCAAATCTTTTGTGGGGATGAAAAAAAAAAGTGTACTCCTCCTTTTCCTTTATCTAATGTATCTGTCTGAAATCAAGAAGAGCAACTGCTCCCTCTGTGCAGTTCCAGAGGGTTTAGGGTACTCCTGACAGGCAAGTCAAGCTCCGGCTGGGATTTAAGGCAGCTCTAGAGCTTTGCTCAGCTTGGATATATTGCCCTGTGCCTGGAAGTTTTTAGATAAGGCAACACTGGCCTGGCCTTAAAGGCCAAATTCAGGTCAAAATATATAACCAACATCTGGAGCAAAAAGGCTGTGGAAGAGCAAAAACTACACCTATGCAAAATCTGTGTGCACAGAGTATGCCGGAGTCTTAAGAGATTGAAATGAGAGAAAGAATGTACACATTAAAGACTTTCTGTAGTCTGAGGTAGTAACCCAAAGCTATAATTGTTTTCTGATAATAAACAGAAATACAAGTTAAATTTGTATCAAAACAGTAGCCAGCTGAAGGGAACTGGAATATATCTGGGTTAAACACCTCTGAAAGTGTATTTGGAACAAACCAGTTTGCTATAAGGTCAGTGTTATCACACAATGAGGGGCTCTGCCATCCTGCTGTAGGAATCACAGCGAACAAAATATTTTCAATCAGGGATTTGTGTTTTGCTTTTAAAAGCACAGACCTTAGAAATAACATTTTCACCCATATACTTGACATTACCTAAAATGAAAATGGAACAGGAGTTATCACACATCGATGAGTTAGAAAAACCTGATAACCTGGGGTGAAGGGAAAACCGAACGCTGTATGGAGTGGCTTTACCACCACAACAAGACAGACTTTTTTTTTTTTTTTTTTTCTTTTTGACCAAAAGAAAGCTTTCTCTGAAGATAAACTTTGTCTGTATTCTGTAAGGTACCAAATTAACTGCTACAGGGGGAAATGATTAAGCTCAAAAGTATTTGAATTAGCACCAAAACATACTTTAAAAAAAAAAAAAAAACCAAACTCAAATAAACTGGCTGACAGGAATGAAATAAGATGTGGTAAAAGAGAAATGATCAAATGGGGAGAAGCTTATTAATGCAAAACCTCCAGTACTGGTCCCAAGACTCATTTCATTTAGCATTTTCATCAGTTATCTTGGCACAAAATAGAAGAACCAAACTAATTAAACATTAATGGCACAAAGTTAGAAGGCAGTGACCATCCTAATGAGTATCCCAATCAAATACAAGAAGAGCTGGATGGCATTAAAGACTGGAGAAACAAAAATTACATAAATTATGACAGGAAGAAGTGCAAGGTCTTATGCTGGAGATAAATACAAATTTTTCTGCTATAAACTGAGGGCACAGGAGGAGTGCTGGACACAGCAGTGTGATGAAACCCAAGGATATATTGCAGAAGATTGGTTCTTTAGTTTGGGAGGCATCAGGGAACTGGAGAGATGATCTTACAACCTTATATTTCAACACCCTCATTATCCATCCCCACAGAGCAAAGCTGGCAGAGGGAACCACTGCCCAGTGAAATTCTGCTGAGCATTCAGTACCAACAAGGAGAGAATGGCCAACACACACAGGAGACAAAGGGGTGCTTTGGGGCTGGAACTTGGAATAAAGTTTTCAGCTTCTCAGAGAGCAAAGTTCCATACCAGTCTTCTAAAAGTTAATAATTTTTAAGGCCATTTTTATAAAAAAAAGGATTAGCTGCCATGTTTGCCTGCAGCTACAGAGCAGTAAACATGTTCACCCAGGAGAGCTGCCTTTTGCTTCTACATTCTCTGTTCCTAATGGCCAAAACTAGCTCAGTAACACAGATGGAGCTTCATTTCTCCTGCCAAGCCTTGATCTGAACTTACAGGTCTTGGAGATTTCAGTCAGGGGCAAAGGCAGTGCAGCCCACACCCTGCCCCAAGCATTCTATTTCATCTCCAGTAGCACTGTGGACAGTAACTCTCTTGGGAGACATCTGTGACCCCTCAGAAACAGGTTAAAATAAGGCAAGCATTTTCTATTTTCTGAGTATTTTGGCAGTTGCTTTCATGTGATTTCCCACAATATTTGAGTGAAGGTTTTTTGAAGCCTTCATAAAATCCAAGCATGCATTACAAGAAATGACTAAGTTTACGACCTGACATTATGTCATATAATTATGTATTAATGTAATTTTTAAAAAGACAATTTTTCTTCTGATTGCAGCAGAAATGCCGCCACACACATAAATCCAGCAAAGCTGTGTCTTGCCCTGGAATATATTAGTGTACAAAAGTGCGTTTTTTGGTCTGACTTTGAGAAGTGAGCCCTTGCTCAGCACTTGCTGTTCTCACAGAAGCTGCTCTGAGTTCTGGGCAGTGGAGAGGGTTACCCATGTCACCAGAAAATGTTACACAGCAGCCTCTGAGACATTCCCAGCTCCACAGGGTCACTGATGGTTTAGTGACTGGAATCCAACTGCAGTTTTGTTGTATGGCGTGGAAAGAAACCCACCCAAGCGTGGGGCTTTTCAAAAAAGATTTCAGATGCAGTGTTTCAAATATACATTTTGGTGATGTAACCATGAGTGGTTAAGTGGTCTAGTTTTAGCCTCTCTCTCCTAGAAACTCTTAAGGGAAGCTTAGCTTTCATCATTCATTCTTGTCAATTGTTGGTGCTCATAATCAAAATGAAAAACATGAAATAGTGTTTAATAACAACAATTAATTTTAGCTTTTCCATTGATTTATCAAGATTTTTTTGCCTTATTTGCCACTAAGCAGCGAGTGTTCACTGATCTGTTACAGAGACAGAATTATTAAAGTTGTCCTGACCTTATTTTCCTACTTATATTCCCTAAAATTACATTAAAATACCCCAAACTTGGCTTTCATATATCAGAAGCCTTAAAGAGCAAGGCAAATCTTCAAAATGCTGAGTATTGCCATTATGCCATCGATCTTTTACTGGGCCAAAATATTAACTTTTTACTCCACCCCATTTCCATGCCATATACAGTAATTCCGAGGTGACTAAGAGAAAGGAAGCCTGGCAGGTTGTGATCCTGTGCAGTCTCCAGATTTTAATGGGGCTGACAAGCCTCAAGGACTCTCCTGCTGCACCAGGGGTCTTGTTCTGCACAGCATTTCCACAGTGCAATATTTCTGCAAGTATTTCCACATATTGCTTAAAAAAAGGAAAGCAGCAGCAAGGAGAAAAGGCAGAAAGCTGTAGAGAGTTGAGAGCAAGGCATAAATCTCACTGGATATTTGCCAGTAAGTGTTTATTTATTTAAACCAGCATAGGCAGAATTGTCAGCTCCTTCCTTATCTATGCAAGGAAACAAAATCTAAACTCTCTTGCCATTGCAGGGGACAGAAGGGGCTGGCAGCGGTAGAGGCCCAGCATTGCCACTGACACAGAGCTGGGGGAGCCCTGGCCCCGCCTGATGGGAATGGCCCAAGGCACTGCAGGATGCTCCGGTTCACCCCTCGCTGGAGCTCCTGCGGTGACTCTGTTATCCCACCACGGGAAATGGACTGCAAAAGGCTCGGACAGAAGCACTATTACAACTACTCATTGATGGGAACGCAGCAGGCAAACTTCTGCTTCTGTCAGCTCCTTGTTTTGAATCTTTCCTTTGCCGTTCCTTTCCACAAGTGCTGCAACAGCAGAACCCACGGAGACCTGGGTGTATCCGGCTTTGCCTGGTGGCACAGCTCAGAGAGCAGCGGCTCCGAACGCAGCTGCAGCACCTCCTTCAGTGCTCAGCTTTCAGGGAGTGCTGGACTAATGGCCTGGGCTCCCAGTGCTCTCTTGGGTAAACAGCATCACCCTGCATTGCAGTCACAATTCACCCCCATTTTGTTTTTTCTGTAATTTGGGGGAAGACGATGTGAACACGAACTACTCTCACTGGCCTCATTTTCCATCTCTTTTGCAGAAAGAGAACTAACACAGTACACTCCAATCTGCTGCAATGAATCACAAGCTTCCACTGGCTGCAGATGAGTCTGGGGCCAGGCAGCATTAATACGAGGCAGCAGCCCTCCAGCCAGGGTTCTGGGAGCTGGAGTGATCTAGCCATGCAAGATGTCTCGTCAATAGCTCCTGGAAAGCCAGCAGGCATGTCAGATCCTCAGAATGCTGGAGGACTGGAGGGCTGCTTAAGAGGTCATCTCTCTGCCATCTCAAGGCAAGATCAACTTTATTGCAACTCTTTGTGATAGATCTTTGTTCTTGGAAATGAAAAGGGCTGGAGCCCCCCCCCCCCCCCCCCCCCCCCCCCCCCCCCCCCCCCACCCCCCC